>SEMN01000036.1:0-687716 GCA_005408345.1 Macquaria australasica | reverse complement strand
ATCTTTACTCTGGAAATTATCATTTAAATCTGAGCAATCTGCTACCTCGTCGTCCCTCTCAGATGGGGGTCTGTGAACCACTTTCCTCCTGCCTAGCTGAGGAACCTCTTCTGCCCTGCAACTCTTTTAATTGGGACGCTACGGTTGAAATTGGAGTGGCTGGGACCCACAGGGACTCCTATTTCTATCTCACCCTTTACACTTTCAACTGGCAAGTTAACGGCCATGCCAGATCGTTATGTTTAGACACACAGCATGACTCAAACACCACATATCTCTCATTTAACACCCTCACCTCTATTTTCTTTAAAATAACCCACACATCCTACCTAGCAGCATTTTTAAATGTGGATATATATTGAAATTCCAAGTACAGCAAGTTTGCATTTTGGTGCCCATATTTAGTGGTACTTGTGCTGCTGTGGTGTGTTGTGGTGCTATTGCACATTTTTGAACCCCTGAACAATATCCTGCTGCTGCTCTCACTTTCTGAAAGTGGGCTGTGCTTTCAGAAAGGTATATTGACTTTCCTGGGAGGTTCCAAATGAAAAATTAGAGGAAACCTGGAAGTTGCTTATTGCATATTCTGTTGGCATAAAAAGTTTCAACAAATACTTTTCTTATTTCTTTTATTTTCATTTCTTTTGCCACTATTTTTTCCAGATACAAATTTAGTTTGAATGTAGTTTTATGTCTGGCGTCTGATTGGAGGACAGAACGTTGCAGTCTGCTCTCTAATAAGAGATAAAACGAGGCCTGAGTCATCATGCAGTGCACCCCTTTCTCACTTTTATGCCCACTCAGTTTTGCCCTGTCCTGCTTTCATAGCAATAATTCTCTCTTTTGTACTGTCTCTTCCTGTCTCTGTTACTTAAACACACACACACACTGACACACGCATAGAATGGCAATTACACAGTCTCATTGAACATTTCTTCAACAATTTCCTCTTCCTTTTACTCATTTTCTGTTTCACTCCACCTTTTTAATCATCACACTGTTGAGGATCTCGGAGTTATAACTGTCTCTCTCTCTGCAGGACAGAATATCATTTCTTCGTAGATGTGTGTGGGGGTGGTGGTTCTGTGTTACTGGTCTCTGCATCTCAGCAGCACCTTTTTAAAGCTTTGTCGGTCCCTGAGAGTGCTCAGAAAAGAGAAGACATCGGCAAGCTCAGGCATCCTGCCAGCTTGTCCGTCTTTCTCTACATGGGCTGCTGCTGCTTGGGGTCACCGTTCAGGTCAGGTTTAGAATCTGTCAGCAGGACTAGTTTTCCTTTCACTGTCGGGTGCACACACACATACACAGACTGGAAAATACAACAAACATTCGTATAAGAATACTATAGCTATTAAGGCATAGGGGCACATTATGCCTTTAGAGAAGTTTTTCTTGTAGTGCTGTCATTCAGTTCCTGAACTGTTTGTTTAAAATCAGGTCAACTTTGAAATAAATAGGATTATTCTTCCTAGTTTTTTCAGGGATGATTGATCACTTAATAATCTGCAAACCAAAACCTTTCATTTATTGATTTTTCTGCTCATTAGGTAGACTATGTATAGTGCTGGATTTAAAGTTGGTATTCATGAGTTCACCCTTGAATTTGGGGGGCAGTATCATCTTGGAAAATGCAAATATCATGAGGGAACAGTTTTCACAATCTCACAGTTCTGATACAAGCATTCAGAACAATCACAAACCATGACGTTTCCCACAATGGCCTCCTACAGCATTACAGTAGTGCTAAAAGAACTTAGTCCAAAAATTAATTGACAACCACTTTGGTAATAATTGAATCTTTTAAGTCATTTATTCAGCAAAAATAGTATGTTTTATAGCATTAAAAGCTGTGTATCTTTTGGGTTGGACTGTTGGTCGGACAAAACTGCTAGAGCTCTGGGCGCTTTTGATGGGCATTTTTCACTGTTTTTTGATATCGAAAAAATTATGAACAGATTAATTGATCACATAAATAATTTTTTACATGTTTACAGAACATGTTTACACATCAAGTATGCCTGCTGTTAACAGATAAATGCAAACCTGTCCACAAGTAGGAAAATGGTTTAAGATGACTTACAAGATTGTAGTTACTTTTTTCCATTCCCTAAATATCCAGCTTTGTGAGGCTTATAGCTAAAACGGTTACAAAGGTGTTAATTTATTGTGTGGTTAATGCTGAGGCTGCTGTTTTTTTGTTGTGTGAGCTGTTTCATGTGATCTTTGCTGCTGACAATTTTATAAATACAGGATATCATTATGACTTTCAAGACAGATTTTCTTGTCACATTGCAGGCTTTATTGTGCGTGTGTGTGTGTGAATGACTGATGTGTGTGAGCCTGTGGTTCAGGTAATGACTTTTTTTTGCCTCATGTTGCTCCAAAAATCCACATATTAAAGTTGTGATTATCAAACCTCTTTTGCAGCTGTAGACGCATAATACTAATTGACATTCATCTAACATGATTTGCCTGTGTAGTTGCACTTTAGTTTCCTAAATGTTACTATCCCTTATGATGCAGTGTTTATTTTGTCCATTCACTGTAAACACACACATGTACATAGATGTGCACATACACCTTCACCCACACAAAATGATCATTTTCAGCTTTTCTGCACTTACCATTGTAAGGGAGGCTGCGGGTTCTTCCTTCTCTCTCTTTCTTTCTCTCCCCACTCAGTTTGTACTCTCTCGTCCACTTTCCCATACCTTAGAGGCAAGTTTCTGACATGAAATGGAGCTGCGACTTCCCTCCATCCTCCCTTTGATAGAGGTGTGGGGTCTAATGAAAGTGAAGCAATGGGGACAGGGAAGAAGCTGAGGGACTATGTAAACCGCGGGGGTCTGGGTCTGGAATTGGATAGTTAGAAGGTTGCCACAGTGCATTAGTGCAGGGGACACGGAGTGGGAATGTCGGGAAGGGCTTTTTTCACCAGTGATTGGGTCCCCTGTCACCAAGCCTGCTGGTTTAAATGATGCCTGATTAATTGAATGAGCCACACACTCCGCATTGACTACACTGATAAGGACTCCATATACAACACACCAAGTCCCCTGTATGATTTTCACCACAATTGCAGCATGAATCTGTTCAAGACAGTTTAGGTTATCCAATGAAACAATATTACCCACAGTGCAATAGTTTGTCGGTGTATCATGGGCTCTTGATTCTGAGTTCAGTAATTGGCTTCATAGTAGAAACAGTAGAAAAACTTCCACATGTGGTTGTATTTTTCAGAGACTGTCGGTTGTGTTACTCTGCAGGTCAATCTAGACCTCTTACCTCGCTTTATATGCTTGACATATCAGTATAATGAAACAGGACGTCAACACAGTAGGCAAGCCTCCAGCACTACAGTAGACTACAGTACATCTGAGAGATTAACCAGGTATTCAGATGTATTAGAAACTATTTCAAAGGATTAAAATGTTTCAGCCTCACCTAAAGTGTGACATCAAATACAGTTTCGTCACTTAGGGAGGGTAAGCAGATTTAGGCTCTCTCCTTTCATTATGCTTTGAATGCTGTTGAAACGGCCCAGGACGGACTGGCGTCAGGATGTGCAGAAAGGATCGATTCCTCCTCCTTAGAAGCCGACAAGCGCTGGGCCCCACGCCTTTATGCCGATGCATTAGAAGATTAAAAGTAATGTCTGGACGTGGCAGTCGCTTCCTAATTGATCCTAAGCCTCCTCTTCCCACACACAATCTCCACTCCCCTCTCTGCCATCAGATGAGGTGCTGCACTGTATCGATCCCTGACGCCAATTTCTTGATTGCAAATTCTGATGTGAAGAATCAGGGCTAATGCCATAATCATACACTTGTGATTATGGGGGAGTCTCTTCTAATCAAAGATCCAGGCTGCCGTGCCAGAAGGCAGCACGGGGAAGCAATCAGTAAGTGATCGTTTAAGGAGACACACTGAAAATATCCAACAACCTTCTGAGTCTTTTCTTTCTCTCACTACTTTGCTTCTAGCAAAGGCCTCAACAGGGATTACAGCAAACTAGGTGGATGAAAAGCCAGAGCTGTTTAATGTCAATTGAAGTGAATCTACGGTAATTGCTATTTACATGTCAAATTACTGTACTCATCAGTGTTAAGGTGGGATCCTGGAATGACTAGATCAAGGCAGTTTTAACTCATTTATTGTATTGTTCATCGCAGCACATGAGAACACAGCTTTGTACACAGTCATAACTATACTAGAAAAAGAATTTGCCTTATTTTGGAGGACCACAGACTTATAAGCTAAAGATTTTGCTGGGCAGCATTGACATCTCTGAGAATCTACTATAATAGTGTATCAAAAGTTCAGCCGAGGTCACTGGTAGAAGCTGACAGGGTGAAATATGTTGTTTCCCCCACTGACACCAGCTACTGGCCCAAGTAGCTAATTAGCTTAGTAAAGTGGTTATGTGCAATGGGAGGTGGAGCATGGATGCTTCCTCTAGAGCTCAGTTTTTAATAAGCTGATTCTTCTTTTTAACAGAACAGAGAGACCCCTAGCATCCAGCTGACCTCCGTACTTAACATGTGTTAAGAGGCAGGGCAGTGGACTAGAAAGCCAGGCTGTGAGAAAGGGAGGGAGGGAGAGAGAGAGTGAGAGTGTGTGTGAGAGAGAAGAAATTAAAAGATGTCCTCAAAGGATATACTGCACCCCCTTAAATGATCACGTTTTGCACCCCTCCCCCTAAGAAACTACTTTCCTTGTACAGTTTGCAGCAACTGAAAAAATCAAGATGTAGTTCCACACCATGCCATGCAATATATTTCACCTTTTAAATGCAATCTTCAGGTACTTATTGTTTCTTGCCTCACTCTTCTCTGCGGTATGTCAGTGCAGTAAATAATGCTAATGATTTCAGGATGTTCACCTTGACAGAAAACTGGCTGTTTTCTTTCAACAGCTCATTCAAAGACTCATGTGGTGCATTTTTTTTGATGTGCAGCAATGAGGTACTTCAACTGCTATTGTTTAACCTATAGGGAATAGAGCTTGATGTACCTTCCATCTTCACAGACATGGAAATGAAATTGGTGTGGATGTGCACGTATTGATAGGTTGGCTTTCTTGTTTGTTGATTGTTTCAGTGTTGCTCATGTTTTCCATGTAACTCTGTAGGAAATTGAGCTATTGCTTCAATAGTGCGAGCTGAAAGACATACAATGTGCTCTGAAATAGTCATATTGAGCAATCAGGTATCACAAGACAGCCCTGATTCAAGTTGCCAAATGAATGAAGACTGAATTTTGTTATGTCACTTGATTTGGTCCTTGAAATTTTGATTATGTTATTATCAGAACCATCATGACCACCATTGAACCTATGTCAATTTCCAATGTTCCAGTAGTTCAAAATTGATTATAATGAAAGATATTATCATTTTTCAGAGACCTATATTATGTTTGGAAGGCACTAACATTTACATCAGAATGTGCTGAATGTGAAAAATGCCCTAAATGAGCTGTACTTGAGACACAAATTGCCACAGGAAAACAATTTTCCCTTTAACATCATAAATGTGTACAACATAGCTACAATAAATACATATTTCCCCTTTGATAATGTGCTTGTCTACAATGATGGCTCATTTTAAATAATGGTTTTCAGTAAGCCGTCGAAAAGCTGCACGAAGATCATCAATTGGGTAAATGGTGCTAAAAATGTGTCCTTTAGAAAATAATACAAGCAGCCATCCGGCATCGCAGTAAATGCTGTTGACAAATGACTGTTAATAATCAAAAATAAACTGAAAACAATCATATGCCAAATGTTTTTTTTTCTAATTTGGAATATGATTGCACATCAACATTTAAATCCCTACTGTACTTTCCTTGTTTCATATAATCTTTCCTCTCCTGTCTCCTTGCCTTTGTTACTCTCCCTGCCTGATGTTCACTCAGCCTGCCTGCAGAGGGTAGTCACTGACTACATTAAGAATCACACAGCAAAAACCTCATTTCATTTAATCGGCATGCACAAGCTTACATATTTGTGCATGTATGCAGGTACACAAGCAAGCTTGCACTCACTGGTCTGGGAGAGGTCAAAAATGAAATGCATTTTTTGTTCTATTGTCCATTATATCATAATCTTCGATATAGGCTTTTCCTTAAAATCTCTGCAGAATTTGTTTTCTATGTCTGATGAATGTAGACTTCAGTACCTGTTTACAGACAAAGCGTTTCACCTAGCTCAGTTTGTGTTAAATGCTTGCCAAAAGCGTAGGTGGGAGCTTTATGTTTTATGTTTTGATGTGTTAAAGGCACAGTCTGTGCCTCAGATGTGCCTAAGTTATGTTTTATAGCTGTAATGTCTGAGGAGCAGGATTGTGTTTATATTTGGTTTGATATTGTTTGACATGTATGGAGGGGTATTATATTTGTTCTTTCACTCTCATTATGTTATTGCTCTTGTTTGTTAGGCCATGCGGGCTGGGCACGTTTTGGTGCAGGACACTTAAAAAATAGATAACATTACCTTACCTTACCACACCGTAACACAGAAACAAACCTGCCTCTGTCACAATAACATATTTTCGACTCAATCTAAGCATTACATCTGTATCTGATTAGGCATTAGATAAGTGTGAGAGGAATGGAAACATGTAATTGCCAGATGTGGACAACTTTTTTTTAAAAAACAGATAAACCCCAGTCCCAGACAGGTGGAGCTGGTGCAGCCCTGTGCCAGGTTGCAACAAACCATACACTTACCAGGGCTGCCTAGATGAAACGAATGGGATTTTATGTAAACTGCTTGTCAGCTGAGATACACACTGATCCTTTTTTCCACGGGGCTGGGGGGGTTTTGGGAGCTGCTACAGTATCACGTGTTGTTTGTGTGTGTTTTTATGTGTATGTGTGTGCTATGTCTGTGTATTAATGTCTATTTATTTGGTCTTCTGAGACAGATTTGGGAGAAGACAGGCATAAATACATACCTGTACACATGCTTGTCATAACAGCACTCTCATACTCTATTGAATATGATGTGGAAGCTTTAATAATGGATGTGAGCAGCAGCTGCAAAGGTGGAAAGGCATTGATTTATACCCACAGGTTTCCTGGGATTTTTATAGGATTGGCTAAATGTCATTACACTGCAGGTGGGGAGGTGATGAACTGTAATAAACTTTGATGTGGATGGGTGTGTGTCTCCTGTCATTGGCTCATAAACTGGAACACTGTGACAAGTCTCAAAAGATCTACTATCCTCCCACCACCTGTCATCTTTTCAAATGCATACAGTACACATAACCACGCGTGTGAACAAAAATCTGAATGTGTGCAAGTACAAACAAATGCATTCATACATGTACACACACACACACGTAGAGTAAGTGTATATAAGAAACAAGAGGAAGTGCAGGAGAATAATACATCCATCAGACTGGCTGTTATACGTTGGCAGAACTGTTTTCCCTTCATGGCGTAGTGTGTGAACAGTATGTGTGCCTTTAAAGTGAATAGTGGTGAGTAAAAGCTGGGATATACTTCATCCTTTCACGTGTCAGGAAGTATGGATTTACTTCCCAGTGTCCATGAATTTGTTCAAACATGGTATAGCTGAACACAGGCGATTGATCCCTCTTATTAATCTGCAGACATTTGAAGGTTTCATTTGAACACTATACTGGCATAAAAATCAATGGTTTATAAAAATGACTTTTCAACTTGTGTCAAGGTTAATCAAGATGCATGAAAACATTAATTTTTAATCTAACAGGTTTCAGCCCTGATTTCACAATTGCCTTTCACTATGAAACTGAGATTCTTTTAATTTTTGGCACCATCAATGAGCTACCCCTACCTTAAAAAAAAAAGAAATTCAGTGTAGCAGCAGTGGTTGAATTCATGTAATGATACAGAAAAATGTTTTTGTTTTTATTACATATTAGTTTTTAACAGAACCTTTTTTTTGGTGCATTTGCTTTTGGTGCAAGTATCTGTTGATGGCTAAGTATCTCCCAATTGCCAGGTTGTTTTTTTCTCCAGTAGTAAGGTAATGTTTGATTTCTTCTTGTATTACGTTTTTAAGATTTTTTTTTTGGACTTACTTTTTTAAAATATTAATACGTCATCTACTTCATCTAGTTTCTGTTATATTTTATTTTCTGAATGTTGGCTTTTAAGACCATAATCAATTATTTTGTAATAAATATTGGCCAGTGGATCAGTGCCCAATTGGCCAATGCATTGGGTGGGTATGGCGTATGATCAGTTAATCACAGCATCTGTAATAATGGATATAAATGAAAGCTCTTTAGATTTAATATTTGCTATAAAAGGATAGTAGCCTTTGTGTTTGTACATGACATCTACTGAGCCTCAGTGATGTCTGTATGAATGGCTTTTTCAAAAACCTCAAACGACATGTTTTTTGTGTGTATTATGGTATGTTTTCTAAATACTGTGGCTTGAGTAATATGTTACTTAAGCCTTACGTGTAAGTGAGATAGGGGTCTAAACTGTAGCTTTATTGGCTTTCTTGTTTCAAAAAATGGTCGACCAGACATCTTTTGAGGTCTGGTCAACGATGTTTAATGCTAGGCTGTTTTCTTGCCCAGCATTAAACAAATGCATCCTAATGTCATCCAATACTGAACAGCCATTAATTCTACCCCCCACCCCTCTAATCTCAAATGAGCAAATCTGTCCTTGTTTCCTATCAACAAACAACTGCAGTGGATGCACCTTGAAGGTCAAGTCCCGTTCTCTAATTAATTGGCCTGGATGTTTCTGATGGTGTTGCCAGGGCAGAGATCTTGCTAAGTGCGACATTAATATTCACACACTTGTTTATCTGCCATTGTATCATTTTTTTCCTGTGGTTGTTATTGTCATCACATTCAAATAGAGCCCAAGCTGAAAAGCTTCATAGGATAGTTGTCCATTACTTCACTGTTCCAGTGTTGGTGTCTCCATTAAGGAGTCCGAGTGCATTCTTTGGGTGCCACTTGGGAAGCAGCATTCACTTCACTCATGCCGGCACTGAGCCCTCACCAGGGGAAATAGAGTAAAGCTCCCTCAGATCCTGGGAATTCAAGGAAGTCTTCATTAAGAATGCCAAATGTTGTCGATACCAAGCTCAAAGAGCAGAGAGAGGGTGGCAAGATCCTTGACTTTTGATTGAGGTTTGCACTCGATGATAAATTACTTAAGCTTTTTGAATCATCTTGCATGTTGGATAACGATAGCTTTTTAGCGAAAGCACAATTGCCATCAGCGCTCCCACAATTCAAGAGGTTCACACCCCAGTGCCCATGTGCATTCGTCGTATTTTACCAAACAGGGCCAATTGTGTGCATTTACAATGCGATAAACCTCATTATGTCTGCCCACTAACCAGTTGCGCATTATCTGAAATGGTTTATGGGGCTTATACAGGCCAATTTACCACAGCGCTTGGTTCCATTGTTGGTCCATGAATGTGATGCTTGTCTTAGCCTGACTGAGCTAATGTTACTCCTGCTCAGAATGAGGATGCACTCTTCCTTTAGAGTCTTTGTATTGAAGTGATTAAACCCCAGGGATTTTGCGTCAACGGCGGGACATTATTGCTGTCACTGGTGCATAGCAAGTTGAATGCACCTTTTTGCATGTTAATCATCCAAGTCCTGCACTCGTGTTACAAGGAGAAAATACTTTGGTGAGAAACTTTAAAATCAAAAGTAAAGCTACAGTGTTTTTAGAGAGGCACAGGGTAAAAAAGTTAGATAATCTATATCTCTGTGGATTCTGTTGTGATGTTATTAAACACAATCAATATGAACTGTTGCACAAGTCAAAATTAAATATGGATAAGGAAGTGAAAATAGACACAGCTCAGAGGTTAGAACAGCTGCTCAAGCCCTTGTTTCTGCTTGTGCATGTTGAGTGGTGACAAATTGATTCTAGTATTGGTTTTATGGCAGATGTGTTTAGAGTAGGATCAAATAGAAATATATTCTGTGAGATGTGGCCAAAAGAAAAACCTGTAATATTAAGGCTGCATAATCACCTGCTGATCATGATATCCAACACAAATTGTAATACTGATGTTTTTCTACTGATGTAGAATTAGATTTGATAATCTAGTGTCCCGATTCACATCTGCACTGACAGCTGAGCCTATATTCTTGTTTATCTCTGTGCTCTGTTCCCACTGCTACCACCATCCTTCCAAACAAAAATTCCATTATTGTGACAACTCTCTGAGGTGTTTGTAGATGCAGTGACAGGAAAGTCATACTCACTCACCACATTTCTCCTGAAACCTAATCTCCAGCATGGCCTTGCTCACCCACTGATAGGCAGATAGTGGTGGGAAAGTCTGCTGATACACTTGCTGTCACCAGCTCCACTTGGAATATGTCTCCTCTCATTAGTATTGACTCTGCTTTGGTTTTATAGTATCTTGCTAGTGACTCATGAAAGATGAAGTTAAGGCAGGGCCATGATGCTCAGCAGCACTTGATTGCGCCAGGAACACTTCTGTCATTCCTACACCAGCTAATGCTAGCTCTAAGTGGTGTTGCTCCACAAAGAGCCATGTGTATAGGCAGAAGGACTCAGGGGCTATTTAATATTTGTGGTTATTGATCGCAGCCCTGTAATGTAATTTCACCATCCTTTTTCCTCTTAGCAAATATTGGGGTTAAAAGGAGACCGTCACCCATCGTAAATCCTCTTGCTTTTCCCATCTGTTTCCTCTTCATAGCTCTCTCTCTCCATCTCTTTCTCTCTCTCCCTCTGTCTCCTGTTGCCCATTGGGCAAAGGCCCGGAGCAGTAAAGTCCTCTGGCTGATGGAATTTTATGGTTGGCATCTTGGCAGACTCCTTCATTTCACTTTTTACCTTGTCAGTCTTCAGGCAGCCCAGAAAACTGTCTGTATGAAAAAATCATAAAATCCTGTCCCTGTCACGAGGCAAATTTAGATAACTAATTTTCAGATCAAATTATAAATCTTTTAACTTGGCTGTCTGGCTGTCTGGCAGAGAGTAGCCTACTGAGCAGAAGTTTGAGCAATCTTTGCCTATTCATCAGTATCTTGGAGGAGGCATATCAGTCTGTAGTGGCTGACAGGAGTAGTGGAACCAGACAGCGTTACGGTCAGCTAAACCAAATGGAATGAGATGAAATGCTGAGTGATTCTGGGGCAAGTAATATGTTCATGTTCTATTACACACTGGCATGATTCTAAGTCAGATACCAGTAGCTTGTGCTTCTCATGTGGAATGTAGAGATGCAGTATGTGTGTTGCGAGGGACATCACTGGAAAAATACACGTCTACCTCTGTCTCCTCATCTGCAACGATATCAGACACCTCACATACAAAATAATAAATTGTGCTCAACTTCAGTATTTCAGCAGATCATGATTGTGTGTGGTTAAATACAGATCTTGGTGTATACTGTATACATGGTGCAAAATTAACTTTTCTCCACCGGCCAAATGGCTAGTGAATGTTCAAATTTTACCAGATTACAGTTGTTTTTTTGGTTGGTTGGTGAGTGAAGTAAATCTACCAGAGCTTGCATGTTTTACCAGCATTTGGCTGGTGGCTGGTGCTAATTTTGTGCCCTGTGTGTATATATATGCATGAACATGCATGTGTGTGTTGTTATGCATGTGTATAAGTGGGTGAGTCTGTGCCAAGATGAAAAGCACCTGGTTAAATCCTCCTGCATCTGTTGTGTCTTTATTACATTGGAGAAAAGCTGTCAGGGTTTCTGATAGTGCTCCCCCAGATGCTGTTGTTTCGAGACGGAATCTGCATTGGAGAAAATACCAGTTCATTAAAACTGGAGATGCTATGGGATTACTCAAATTAGAGGTGGCCTCACGTAGTCATCCCCCCAACCTCACCCTCTTTGTCCCCCCTTTCATGCTCTGTTGCCTAGTTTCCTTGTCTGACATACATTTTGTAATATTAGATATCATCCAAGCATGTTTTTTTCTTCACGATGCTGTGTGGTGGTGCTACCATGGGAAGCTCTTCAAATGAACTTCCTTTGGAGCGGTAGTGGGTTTATCCATGAGAAAACGCACATCACACATGCCCATGTGCACACAATCACATGAATGCATACATGTACAGAAGAAATTTCTGCCTGCCTCCGCTTTGAAGCAGCCAGAGCTGCCTGTGTGTTGCTAAATCCCATTCTCAAAGAGCGTTTTACCCCCCACGTCTGAGAGGCCCTTGGCATTGGCAGAGAACTCGCACACAAAGGCACATACACAAACACAATCTACATGCCTGATGCAATGTTCAGTCACTTCAGCAAACACACACATTTGTGGACAATAAATCAGCATAGCTGTGTGTCTACCTTTATTAGCAAAACAGTACTTTCACACTTATGCAGTTCCTCTTCATGGGATGTTTACTATATACAACCATAGGAGGAAAGGTTTTACTTTTGGATTGTTGCACTGCTGAACTATTGTTTGAGCATTGCCTCATTTTGATTTTTTTCCCTTTTCCTATTGCTCTTCGAAGACCTACGTATGACAGCAGGAGCTCTCACACTGAAGGCCCATCTAAACCTAAGGTTTTGAGAGAGAAAAGATGAGGATCAGAGAGACAGGGGTATGGGTGGATAGATGAAGCGATGAAGGAAGGCAGTGGCCCCATGAGGCACCTGGAGCTGTGGTGTTACTGAGAAATATGGTGTGTGTGCATCTGAAATCCTGCTGGCTAGCCTTTGGCATTGTCTGCTGTGTTTGTTATGTACAGGCCCTGTGTGAAAAATCACCTTCACCCACTGAAACAAGCCCAATCTTTTGGGCCATAGCTTGTCAGCATAGCTTTTTGAACCCATTACTTCCATTCCATAAGAAGAGTGCAAATTGAAGTTGTAGATTGCAATGGCAATTGGAAGTTTTAAGTGGTAGATATTTAGAAGCATTATACACATACCACATGAGTTTGGGCATGCATATTATCTTTCCTGATCTCAATGTGTGAACTGTGTTGCTGAGCTGTCTACATTCCTTGCTCCACAAATTCGTTCTCATTACCATGTCTTCCAGGCAATGCAGGAATCCCATGGCACAGAACCTTTAAGCTTTGATATTTTCAATAGCCGCCTCCCTCCCAGCATCATGCTAACCCCTTGTTGGTAGAACCAAATTTGAATAAACTACGAGAAAGCAGTTTCTCCCTGTATCCCGTTATATTTTGGCATAAACACACATTGGGCGGCATCTTCCACCATAGTAATCCTCTGTGACCTGCCAGGATCAACAGTAAGGAATGCAGAGATGGAGTGAAGCCTTAGAGGAAGAGATGTCATTACCAAGCCACACCCCAGGGTTTAGCAGTTCACTGCAGAGGTTAACTGGTCTGGCTGCTCTGCGCCAGTTGGCATGGCTACCATTTCCCAGGGTATTTTTTGCCCCCTCCTGGTATCCTCAGTAGTCTTCCTGCAATTGTCATTCAAAAGGTGGCCAATGGAGGCTCCCCCCTGTGCTGAATAGAGTGGTGAAGAAGCTCCATAAGCATCCATCTGTTGATGTCATGAGACTATGATATCCTTATTTCCTTCTAAACATGAGAGATCACTTGAAGCATGAGAGTGGCTGTAAAAAACCATGGGACTCTTTTGGGTGAAAAAGGTCTAGAAATAATATTACATTCTTACAGCAATAATAATAAAACTTCCCATCTTTCTTTTATGACTCTCCAATAAGTGAGTTGTTTCTGCATCTCAGTACTGAATAGAGAATAAGGAGGGAAGGCAGCACACAAAGCAGGCAGGCAGGGGCCCTGGTCTTTGATGAATGTCTCTATCTCCAGGCATTAGGTGTTCTATTTTTCATAGCCGGCCCTTCGGCCATGCTGGAGAGAGCTTGGGCCTCACATGCGCATTCGTGCAAGGCGTCACAATCCTCAGAGATGGTGACTAATCCAGGCCTACTGTCTGGGGGCGAGACTGGCCGCTACCAGCACAGCCGAAAGGTCACACCTGTCAGAGGTGGGGGAAAAAAGAGGCCAGAAAAGGAAGCCAGCACTGTAGTGGCCTCTGCTTGAAAAGGTACAGCTTCATAGTGTCTCAAATAGTTTAGCTCACAGACACATGGGCAGACACACAAGGACAAAATGTGTGTGTGTGTGTGTGTGTGTGTGAGAGAGTAGATGAGTAGCTGTTACTGAAATAATTACATTTCTTCTCCCATTTAATCCTTGCTGACCAAATCTACCACTTCAGAGCAGAGTCTCACTGGCTATGTGTGCACAGGACAGGTTGAGGTTTTTAATTAATTCACCCAAGGTCACATATGGTACCCTGTATTCCTGATTTTTTGTGTGCTGAATGCAGCGTCGGAAATTAGCGGGGGCAAAGGGCAAAAACGCCCCAAGAAATCTCAGATTTGCCCCTAAAACACATGATCAAGGGGTAAAAATTGCCCCCAAGATTTCAAGAAAAAAAGAAGATATTTACCAGTTTAGGCCAATATCCTAATCCTACATTAAACCATCATTTTATTTTCATTCAATTCATTTAATTTCCGTCTCTAACGCACACTCGCACAAACAGCGCTGTTGTTCACACTACTGTTACGATACCTGACTGGCAGAGGCCAGGCGATTCTGCACCTGCAGTGAAGTTAGCTGCTACGACAGACTGGTACCTCATTAAAAAGTTCCAGCTGTTTATAAAGAAAGCAATCCTAGGTCGTCACAAACGCCACCCCCAGCAAATAACGCTGGGTTCAGACAGGAGGCGCCCGCTTCCTTTCGGTGCCTACGTTAACCAATCGGGCAGTTCAGACAGGAGGCGCCGTTCTGCGGAGCTCCGTGGTCAGCTTACGTTCTGCCGAGTTTCAGTGTCTGTTCTATTTTCTCCGCCTGCCACGACCAAATCTGGCACGAAAACACACTGATAATCTATTATAAACGATATTAATGAATGAAATTTCAAAATCTCCCCATCCACTATATTTATTAGAAATAGTATCACTGCTGTTTGTGATTGTGTTTTTTAAATTACGTACTTATTCCACATGATTGCACACATCTCTTTGGAACAGCAATAGTATGCTTTTTATTTACTCATGCACAAGCGGGTGATTACTGTAACGTTATGCATTTTAATTTGGGCTCATTTCACATTAAAAACAGCAACTTTATGCACTAATTACTATTTTTACCCCCAAAATTTTGGAAATGCCCCAATGTTTTAGACAGTGGGGGCAAAAGTTGCCCCCGAAATATTTTTTTTAATTTCCTACACTGGCTGAATGGTGCAACTGTATTATTGTTAATGTTAATATTGATATAGTTCAGGGATATTGTATTTGCAATATCTCTTTAATTAATCTTTTGCTAATGGGCATCACCATAGCCCCCTTAATAATAATCTTCTTTTACTCAGTCTAAATTGTTCCCTGTGCAATTGCAACTGAACAGACCTGTAATTATTCTGGTTCTTATTAATCTTAATATTTGTGTTGGTTTGGTACTGTTTGCATACCATTTCCCGTACCACTGATGTGTTACTATCTGTGTCTCTATCTGCATATCTCTGGCCATCTGTCTCATTGACTGTCCATTTATCTTTGACGTAAATGTAGGTCTAGTCTGTGGTGGGAACTTAATATCTTCTCTGCCAGATAAAGAAATGTATGTTTTCTTCTTCTCATTAAAGCTGTGGAAGCCAGTTTCTGCATTTCCCTGTAATGCTGCACTGTTGACATTATACCAGTGTTCCTGGTGCATGGGAGGCCCCACTGCACCTCAACATCAGCTAGGCAGCATGCCATGGCTGGGGCATCGGCCTCAATTCAACAGGCAAATTAATCTTGCTTTGTTGGAGTAGTCAAGCCCAACCTCGGAGAGAGTTCGTTTAGCTGTTACTCTGCTGATGCAAGTGCTTTCTCTCAAGTTTGGAGCCTTCATTTATGGGCAGTTAAAGATCTCTCCATCTGTTATTAGGCAGGGCCTGGACACAGACGCCTTGATGAATAGGTATTTCTACTGCTATTGAATGGGCCGCAGCCTCTCAATGGAGACAAAGTAATAGTGTGGATATTAGAAGAAACTGTTTTTGTTTCCTGAGACCTCAATGTGAATACATCCAATAATGCTTGATTAGAAGGGGAGCCCCTTTAAGTTTGAGATAAACACACAAATGGCTGAAATCACATTGGTTTTGCATTGCTCTGACTTTGTCTCTAAATCTATTATCTGTTTACATGCACACATACAAACATAAAAAGACACAGCAATGCACATACATTCACACGCTTCCACCACCTTCACACATACACAATGTGTTTCTCTTTCAGTAGAGATCACCTCTCTCACCCTTATCTGTTAGCTGTGCTGTCTGCGTGATGAGAAGATAATCTCTCAGTATGGGTTTTTCATGGGAAGATATTTCATAGATCATGTTTTTCTTCTGATGGGGTAGCACCAGACAATTTGAAATCCTATTTATCCAGCTAACAGGGAAGAGGAGAGGAAATGTATCTGTGGTTATTAGAGATGAGACGACCCCAATACAGACATGAGAAGGAGATCAAAGCTGACCGCCCTGGAAATAATAACTAAATCCAATGTGCCCAACCCACTGCTTTGAGGTTCAGGAAATGCAGAGCTTTTTCTTGAGAGTTTGTACGTGTGTGTGTGCGTGTTTGTGTGGGTATGTGTGTGCACGTTCATGTGTGTTTTCCTGGTCGACGCTTAGTCTACACCCATTTACAATCCTGTCCAAGTTGAGGGTCAGTACTGCAAACACAAACATGAACACAGATGCAAACACACTCACATACCAGCCATTCTGCTTCTGGCAAGGCCCATCACTATTCTCCCAGGACTACCATTGTCGTAAATCATGCTTGTCCCGTCCATCAGAATCTGCCCACAGAACCTGTGTAGGGATTGGACATCATTAATGTCCTTGCCAAATCATGTTTACCTGAGCCCAGTTTTTGTCCTGCCTGTTTTTTTTCCTCTTTGTTATTTATTGCACATTCTTGGCAGTTTGTTCTCAGGTTAGAGAGGATGACCAGGGAATGATGGGTTGTGGGTTTTGTGTGTTGTACAGATGAGAGTACACACTCTTTCAGGAGCAGAGGTTAAGTAAGGAAGGTTACAAATTGTACCATTTTTTTCTATGAGCACAGCACTTCGTTCTGCCTGGCTATATAGGCTTGTCTACTCAAGCTGTGGGGCAGTGCTTTGAAGTTCACATGTATGTGTTAAGTGAATCAGGGTGGACCCACCAGCCTTTCCTGGTACAAGCTGTATAAATGGCCAGTATACTCTAATTCTGCATCCACACAGTCAGTGAGTCAAGAAGCGATAGAGAGGGTTAGAGGGCTCTGACTGTACAATAAGGGTTACAGTGCGTAACCTTTGTTATATTTCACACAGGTTTCTTCCTTTAACAGGCTGTATAGGTGAAGCTAGATGCTCTCTCCTGTGGCACCAATACAACAACAAGGCTGTGACCTTTGGTCATGCAAGGGTTTGGGTCGCCACTCTAGCACCCTTCCATAGTAGGGGCATAGGGCCAAGGCTAAGCCAACAGAGTCTGATTAACCTCACACAGCACCACCCAAAGCCACCCAAAGCACCACCCAAAGCCAACAACAAGGGATAAAAGGGGGGCAAAGCAAAACTGAACTCAATAACAGGAGAGAAACAAACCTGAAACCAATCTGCAATCTTACACACCTCAGCTAATCATATGAGCCCGAGTTACTGAGCAGGTGCAGCAGGGCAGTCAAATCCTCCAAGCTGATGTTGTCAGATGAGGGCCAGACAAAGCTGTAAACTTTGGTGAGAGTGGCAGAGACAGAAGCAGAAGCTTGGCTTTGTCATCCTGAATGTTGGCACCAGCAACACTGTGCATGTTTGAGTGTATGCACCGTGTGTGTGCATTTTTGGTTGTGTGTGTGTGTATAAAATATCTAAAGCATATGAGGTAACAAACCTCTATGTAATATCCCTTGTTATTATCAATCTCAATCCCTTTACAGCGCTCTATTAGCTTTCCGGCTCAGTCGTGCATCCTCGAAATGGCTAGACAAACTTAAACTCACTTCTCTCACTGGTTGAGGGTTCTGCTCAAGGTCTGTTGCCTCATGTTGTGTCTACACACATAATCACTTTTTAAGTCAACAAAAGGTAATTGAAGTGTTGTTTATTCTAGGTACTAAGATTGTTATTCAGCTGAATCACTGGGGAAAAACAAAGCATAAAATAAGAATATCAGACTAACCTGGACCTTTTGCCCCCATAGCGTGTTTACCCTATGTATGATTTATCAAGGTTAGTCCCTTTATGGAGAGGGTCGGCGAAGAAGAACGAAGGAGCATAAAACAGGACACGCATTTGAAACCAACATCAGTACTCTTGCTCATTTATTCATTGTTTCAGCGTTGCTTCCTTATTTTCAAACCTTTTTTGTAGACCTACTCCAAACTTTTAGTCAGTGGTTGCAGCTCTTGTCTTCATACCCAAGCTCCCAGAGCTGGAAACGAGTACAGAGTTCATTAGGCCTCCACATTGCAATCAATGCAGCAGAGACCACAGTGAAAACCTAAATTAGATCCTGTGTGACTTTACCTGATTAACAGCTCACTTGTTAACCCCCTCCGCCATGACAATGGGACTACATGAGGGGGAAACAAGTGCCAAGATGGCTTGACATGTCTTTCAAGTTTTCTTCTGTCATATTTGTCACTTTCATCTAACTGTGAAAATCTGACTACTTTCTCACCTCATCTACATATAAAATACCTCATGACTTTGTAGTTTCTGGGAACTTTTGGGACAATATTGAGCCACCTGCTGACCTTGAATTGATTGGTGAGTGGTTGGAGTGTAGTGCATTATCTTGAAAGCAGTGTGGGTGAGTCAGTGCAAGGGCTTATTTTTAGGTTGATTTAGTGGGAAAAAAAATCCATAAGTCTCCGTAATGTCTTATTGTCTGAACTTCAACTTGCAAAAACCTGTCCATCAGCTGACTTTCAGTCTGTTGCAGAGTTTTCTTGTTTTTCATCTTAAAAGACATTTCTTTTCATGTTGTATCTTTACACTATATTCTAGTCGTTTCTTGTATTACACTGCTGCAAATAGACTTAAGACTTCTTTCTGCAGCTAGTGTGCACTCAATTTTACTCACTCTACTTTTCTCACTCTCTTCTACCTGACTTTCAGTGAGCTGGCTGACATCTGCTCCTATCTTTATAGAGGTGTCATTGAAATTCAGTGCAGACATGAGTCCTGCAAAGCACAGACAAAACTGCTTAGAGGAATATTCTGCACCACACAAACATAACCCAAAAAACATCCATGTACGAAAACAGACACACAAGCATGCACATACAAATGTGTGAGTAAAACCATATTAATATATGTGCACGTACACACACGCACAAAATGCGGAAAATGTGTGATTCAATTTTACAGCATTCCCTCTTGTCAGGCATTAATTTGCTGTGGCATAAATGGCCTTTAGTTAAATATACACACAAAAATGCATCACATTATTAAAAAAAGAGTAATGAAGTTAATTGAGTAAGATTTGGGTACATTTTTAACTGTGTGACACCCACAGTGCGTGTGGCTGTGTATGTACTGTGTTTGCACTTCGGGGTGTGTGTGTGTGTGTGCAAGTATTACTTGCACTGGGATGCGAAAATGTGTTTTGTGCTCTCTCCAAGTTGCTACAGCTCTATGAGAATCAATAGGGCAAGGCCAAAGTTCTGTGGCTACAGACATTAAGGTCCCAGGGCCTAAATTGTTCCCTCTTTTATGCAGCAGATCATGTAGGAGCTCCAGAACTTTACCCATTAGTTACTCAAATCATGATCAGGTTTGTCTTAGGCTTGTCGCACAGTAATTGTGAATAGCTGCCCACTATTTCCCCACTGTCAGCAATTATGTTACAGTGTTAGCCCTCATATATCCCACCCAATTTCAACAGTCAACACAAAGCAAAACGATCTATTTAATGTTGTTATGAACTCTTTCATATTTTAACAATACACTGATGCTACACATAACTCTAATTTAAGTACATATACGCCTACGTTGGAATGTGCAACAAAAGTTCACTTCAGTGTAGACCAAAATAGGTTTTTACTGTAACCCCTCTGATAGTTTACTTCCTGGCTATGTGAAACTGAAACTCCAAAAACCACTCACTTAACGCAACTACAGCCAAGCAACTGAACCATTTTAACAACCCTTTTGAATTGAGAAGACTGGAAGATTTTAAATGCTGCCATCAAAATGAATAGTATTAAATGAATGCATTTCTACATTCCGCTTAATTGACTTTTACTTAAATTATGGTATTGTCATTTTATAATAGCAAGGGTGTTGTTTAGTTGTTTGTCTGTTTAGTACCCAAAAAACATGTACAGCATTCATTAACATTAGAACAGAAATGAAGTAGGGAAATTTGCAACAGTTAGTGTATTATTGTACCTGAATAAGTATGGAACTATTTACATGACATCTCCTTTAACATTTGTATTAGAAGAAAATTTGAGTGATTGGTTCCTGCAGCAATAATGTATCTCTATCAAGACGCCCTCTCTCCTCTACTCATTGTGCGTTGCTCAAATATAATTTTTTCTAAATGGAGCTCCTTGATGTGCCAATACTTTATTGATATATTTATTTGCCATGCGTATTGTGGCTCCCCACCATCCCTCTCTCTCCTGTCCCGATGATTTATTTAAATTTAAATGCATTGTTTTGTGCGGCATGGTGGTGCAGTGGTTAGCACTGTCGCCTCACAGCAAGAGGGTTCTGGGTTTGCGCCGGCCAGCTGGGGCCCTTCTGTGTGGAGTTTGTATGTTCTCCCTGTGTCTGTGTGGGTTCTCTCCGGGCACTCTGGCTTCCTCCCACCATCCAAAGACATGCAGGTTAGGTTAATTGGTGATTCTAAATTGTCTGTAGGTGTGAATGTTTGTCTGTCTCTATGTGTCAGCCCTGTGATTGACTGGCGACCAGTCCTGGGTGTACCCTGCCTCTTGCCCAATGTCAGCTGGGATTGGCTCCAGT
Source organism: Macquaria australasica (assembly GCA_005408345.1). Classification (NCBI taxonomy): domain Eukaryota; kingdom Metazoa; phylum Chordata; class Actinopteri; order Centrarchiformes; family Percichthyidae; genus Macquaria; species Macquaria australasica. Next base: position 666,693 of record SEMN01000036.1, on the reverse strand, counting down.
CCCCCGCGACCCTCTAAGAGGATAAGCGGTATAGAAAATGGATGGATGGCATTGTTTTGTAACCTTTTCACAGCAGACATTTTGAATTGTCAAAGCAGGAAAAGCACAGGTGGAATTAATAATTAATGATGGCTGCATTCCATTTAGGAGAGCCAGTTCCAGGGCTCTGGTATTGTGTATGCTCACTCAATGACATGACTTACTGGGACACTTGTAACTAATGTTATTACTTACACCTGTGCTTTTCCTCCTTTGACAAGTCAAAATGTCTGCCGTGAAAAGGGTCTATTTGCAACAAAATTCAGTCTTTGCTTCTGGATGGGTTCCTTGAGTGTTCAAGATCATGTTTTATTGCTATTATTTTCTTTTTGACACACAAGCATTTAAAATCAATTTTACAGTCTCCTCAGTAAAAGGTTCTGTTACATGGCTTTATTTGCGTTTATTTGAGTTTTAGTGAGTGTTTTTTGGAGATTCTGTGTCACTTAGCCAGGAAGCAGACTTTTGTTTTGATTTTACCCTCACTTTACTGGCGGTTTACTGCTGTTACCCTAGGGTTGTGCGATGATAAGGAATTCAGCTTTCTTTGACTGAATTTTCTATAATTGTGGACATCTTTCAGCTACTATTTGAAACACTGATGATGGTATATTGCAGGTCAACTTTCAGTGGGATTAAAGCCAAGGTAGTTTGCTGACGGTGCCTGTTGGCCTGGCCCCCCCTTGTCCACTTCTGGGGCACAGCCAGTATGACGGACATGTTTGGGGTGTGCGTATGTGTTTTCTCCAAAGCTTGAACTGTCTGGTGTAGGTCAGGCTGAAGTTAAAAGTGTGAAAGAGAAAGGAGGAGGTGGGCCACTTCAGAGAGGTAAACACAATCACCCTTGTTGTTGGTCTAGTAAGGGTCAAGGTGGAAGTATCACAAACAGGTTAACCTTGAACTGACTTGTACTTTGACTTTGACAGGACTAAAGTGGTGAAAGGTTGCAACAAATGTGCTACAGGATAAAGAGAAATATTTTTCATCACTATTGTTACCGCGGCACTTGCCAAGCAGTAGCCACATAACACAATGCTGTTAAGAATTTCTTCTTTGTATGATTGTAATAATCACATTGAATGTTTTTGTCATTTGAAGATTGTCTCAAAATAAAATGTCATTTATTTTGCTGTCCAGATGTAGTTAATGCTGATGGGGCTGAAGGAATGCATTGTAGTTCTTTGTTCATTATTGTCATTGATTGTGTTGATGTCTAAAGTCATGTAAGGATTTTTCTGTAAGAACAGAAGCATCCTTTATTCATTACTGCATGGCAAGTAAATTCTAGACAAAAAAGGGGATGGCTTGTCCTGTTCTGTTTTGTTTGAAAGTTTAAAACCCATTTATAAGAACATGGCCTTTCTTAAATAAAAACATATTCCTGTATAAATTCTAGTTCTGAATAAATAAATCTCCTATCTCTTCAACCCCATGGTTGAGCTGCCCTATATTTTTTTTATATCTGACCTTTTCAGTGTATTTATGTATACACACAAACAAACACATACTCTCACCACACATAAATATAGAAGCAGCATACCCCTGCGCTGTAATTGAATTACCTTAAAAAACTATTGCGGGCATTTTTGTGTTGAAATAAAAAGGAAATGGAATTGTTTAATATCCTCAGGTTTTGTGGTTGCTGTTGTCACTGGGTGTTCTTACTCCGAACCTTGGGGATCAACACACACACACACACACACGATGATGCCTTAGCCACTGCCCAGTGTTTCTTACAAAGTGAACCCTGCAGTGTTATTTTCAAGCTGTTTCCAGCTTAATACCTCATTGTTTCTTTTTGTGTTTTCTCAGTCTGCCTCTCTGTCGTGGCCAGCTTGTCTTGTCTGGACACAAGATGTAATGCCACTAGCCTGATTATTGAGAGAATGTTGTAGGCCTAATTGTGTCTGTGTTATCAGCAAGTTGTTGTTGCACAGAATAGAGAATAAAGCTGTCTGTAGATTTAGTTTTGTGACCACAAGAGGCAGAAGATAGAGGAAGGAAATAAATACGAAAAGGAAAAAAAAAGCCTCCAGTGTGTACAGATATACACACATTATTTTTCACCCAGGGTTAAAAAACACTCCTCACTACCTCACTATGGACAGAGTGAGAGACAGCGACAGGCAGGAAAAAGAATGGAGGGAAAAAGGAGGAGTAAAGAGACTGAATAGGAGAGAAAGGGGTGAAATGCTTGGCCACAAGGTCTGGTGGGAAATCCCCCACTGAGCTGGGAGCTCTGCACCCTGGTGGCTAGATGAAATGTCTTATCTGCCGGCAGCAGGACTCTGTCCTTTAAGGGGGGCTAGGGAAAAGTCATTGTCCAGCCAACCAGCATCTCAACTGATCCGTGTTCCCTTTGACCTTTACCACTGCTGCCACAGACACATGCCAAACTTTAGACTGTGTTAAATGTAAGATTGCTCATTTATATAACATCTCTCACGTGTGTCTGTGTGTGTGCTTGTGTTTGTTGCGTGCAAACCTAATTTCCTCGCACAGTTGTGTTGACAGTGTTGTTCTCAGGTCATGTTTGCATCATAAGGGAAAGGGTGAGACGTTTGACATTTGGATCTACCTGTCTGTAGACTGTCTTTTACCCAGTCTTGCGGTATCTTTCCTTTCAACTAATCTGCCAACCTCTAATGAGCAGGAAATTAAACTGTAATGTGGCTATCGTACACCATGATATGCACTAATTGCTCAGATTGTATCTGTATTATTTTTACAAAGAGCAGTAGGGTGCTCTAGTAATTTTCATTAATTACACACAAAGAAAGAGTAATTAGATTTTTCATTATTCTGTAACTTTTTGTCTATGACTTTTTTTGGGAGTGGGGGGTGTGTCTTGATTTTTTGATACATTACGGTGATGTAGACATTATATGAAAATGTTGAATTTACTTTGGTGTTCCCTGCAAGCCCTCTGTTCTGGCTACACTACGCACAATCACACCATCAAGTGTTGAGAATGTGTTGAGAATCTTCCCCCAAATGCAGTTATTTTTGTCGAGCCTGCAAGGTGTTGCTGCAAACTGTTGTATGTTCTGAGTCACCTTGAATTATCAGGAAAGGATGAAGGAGTTAGGGCATACGCATGGCTTCTGTACAAAAGCATTTTATTCAGAACAGTAAAACAGTCAGTGTTTTAACATCATCACTCTCTGTAAACTGTATGTCAAATTCAAATAATCAAATCAGCAGTTACACAGAGTTCTAGGGATTTCTTTCTGTGGACAGTTCTGCTACAGTCTTGGTTGTTATACTTTTGCTTGTCCTTAAAATAAGACTTCATAAGGCTTACTATAAGCTGATAGTAACACCTGTGCCCTTGTTTAAAGAGCATGCAGTCACGTCATTCAAATGAATACAGTGGTGCCATGATTTTGCTATAAGGGAAGCATGTATTCAGACACAAAGCTTTGGATGACTTTCACACACATCTAAAGAAATCATTGTAGCATGCTAATCTCATCCTGTGACGAATTACAGAGACACAAGTGCAGTACTGTTCTTCTTCTATTCTTGCATCACTTGCAAATTCAAGAGATAAAAGAGTTGGGAAAACATTGTTTAGAAGATTGCGTATAATGTGCACGTGTCTCAGAGAGAGAGAGGTAGCAAGGCAGACTGAATGGAAGAAGCAGTGGCCATCGGCTTTCTCCCAGCTTTAGCTTCCAGGCCAGACACGTTGCCGCCATGTGGTTTTCCAGTAAGCTGACAAAGAAGCTGAATAATGTATCTATCAGTCTGCCTGAGTGTGCCGAGCACTGGGCACTGAGGAAGCTGCCAGCTTGTTATAGGCTCATTACAGGTGAAGATGACATGTGGAGGTGCAGTCGCCTTGGCATTGTCTCCCTGCCCTGCCCTCGATAGAAGGCACAGCACTCTGTCACTCCCCATGGCATAGAGAAAGGGAGACAGAGGTGATAGAGGAGGAGGGAATGAGCCTCAATGCTCCCCTAACCCCCCAAAATGAAATTGACAGGCTTGCTGAAGTAATTGCTCCCAGCACTATTTTCTTTGGCAGGAAATACTGTTATCGACAAATAGGGGATTCAATAAGCGGCAGGAGATGAGGCTCTAGGCTGTGGTCAAAAGGCTGTGTCTGTCCTCTACTGTTGCAGTGTCTCCTGATGCTCTATCTCTCTGCCCTGCCCTTCTTCCCTCCCCAATACTCTTTCTCTCTCTTTTTGTATCTAACCCCTACTTTTTCCTCCCTCATGCTCCCTCTGCTTCCTTTCACTTTTTACATCTTACTACCTCATCACACCCTACCCCCCCACACAACATCTCCCTCTTTCATCCCTTCATTTTCCCTTGCTCCCTTTCTCTAGGGTCTCTTTTTGACTATTTTCTTCTGCTGACCATTTTTGTGAGCCTGAAGGGGAAAACTCTATTACCCAGTAGCCAGAAGGTAATGTGCCCTCCCTCTAATCCTCAAATTGTTTCCCTGCTGCCAGTGTGGTGGTGTAATGTTGATATTATCGCAAAGGATTCCATTGATTTGGGCTAGGGTCATGAAAAAGCAGTTTATGGTCAGTGTCTTTGGTTTCCAGAGGTCAGAGCATGTGGTGAAACCAGAGCTCTAGCTTTTCTGGACATAGCGGTATGCCTGCTGGGAACTACTGAGAGGTAAGAAGATAAATAAAAAGTGGGTGATGTGTCTCCCTCTCACTGGCCTATGTATTATTGAGGAAGTAATGTTCTGAAAATGCTGTCGCCTAATCAGCCATATCTAAAAATGGTATCACAGTGATGTAAGAAGCGTATTTACATTTGAAATTGTTAGTCCTTTTTCTCATACAGTATATTCTCTTGGTATGTTTGGATCAACGTTTATGTTATTTAGGCTGGATTTCTTTGCCAACAGTGCAAAGTTTTACCAGTGGTGTCTAAGTTTTAGTTCATTTTGAGTTCTTATTCATGCTTGCATGCTGTCCTTGACAAAGCCACCGAGTACATTTTATTAAGCTCTAACACCACTGAAGTCAAGCCATGGCCAAATGGCAGGTGATTGGTCTTCAGACTTGCATGAAACCCACCACTGTGGCTTTAATACATCTCACCTGCCATTATCTTTCAAGCTTTATTCAGCACAGTGCTGACATATCGCGTCTCCACGGTCTACCCAGCTCGGTTGTTTTAGCATTTGTTATTCATCTAAACCGATCCAGTGCAGACAGCAGTGTGTTTTGAAAACCCTAGCCTTCTCTTCAGCAAAAAGAGTTGGTGATTTGACTGCTGTGAAGAGTGAATCAAGAATGACATTTTTCAGGGGACAAGCAGCATATTACACTGTCCCCCAACAATGCTCAGCCTGAGAGTATAACAACCAATTGTTGTTCATCTTTTTCCTCCTACCTTTTGGAGGACATGGAATGCTTACATGTGTTGTATTTTGTTTCTGCATTCCTGATAAGATTGGATCGGACATATGTGATGTACTGTTCCAGTCAGCTGTTTAAATGGTTCTGGTCCCAGGCCTTTGGTAGGTCCATGTCCAGGGATGATCGGCCTTATTGGATAATGAAGACTGTAGTTTCAGCCTCTTTCTCAATAGGGATTGATCCCCCTGGAGCATCTATAGGCCCATTCTACTAGAAGTGTTTTAAATTAATGAGCACATTTGTGCAGTGTGCCGGTAAGGGACATCTGTGCAGCTGCCTAATGGTCCATATAAAGTTCAGGTTCAAGTTCAGGTAGAGTCTAGACCAGGGGTCCCCAAAATCTTTCGCACCGCATACTGTTTTTATATTGACAATGAGTATCACAACCGAAATAAAGGTTAGGCTCTAATTATGTCTAACATTTGAATATAACACACGTTAGGCCTCTAATCTCTGGAATCTCTCGTGAACCACTGGTCTAGACGGTCACACTGGTCTGGCCACTATGTGTTTATTTCATGTCATATTGTTGCTATATTATTATACATATTATTTTACAGGATAAATCTTATATAGTGGTTGATCATAGTATCCTATATGTGTAAGATACTTACTATTTCAGCCTTGCTGTTTTCAGTCCAAACTGAATAAGCCTTCAGCAAGTCTTTCTTGTAAATGAGAATTCAATTTATTCTGTAGCTCAGTGAGAGCCATCTTGGTAGCATGAGTAACAATTATTTTACTTCACTTCTAAAACCCCATTCTGTTATGACAAAATTAATCTATGGACAAGAACCATATACTTACCTGGTTAGCATCATTTTTATGTATCTTATTAGTTTATTTGACAGGGACGGTGTTCATTGATCAGCAGAAAAAGATTTAGCGTCAGCCTAAAAGGCACATTTTCATCTGTTGTCCATGGCCAGATGTTAAAAAGGCACCCCAAAAATAGACCTAGCTAACTGCTGAGCCTAAACAATAATTTCATCATGCCTGGATTGGCTGATTATCATATCATGACATTAATTCAGAATGTTTTCATACATCTTTTTTTAGACATCTTCATGAGTAACCCTTGGAGGCATACTTTGGCTGAACATGTCCTATTCAAGAACCCTTTTTAGTGAGACAATGGAATATTATTGTGCTGTCATTGAAAATGCTAATTACTTTAAGTCTGCACATATTGAAGTTAATAAAGTAGATTGTGGCTGCACATATTAAAGTTAATTAAGTAGATTGTGGCTTCACAGTTCAGAGTCTAAAGACAGAAACTGTGTGTTCTGGCACATGCAGGGAAATGTACAGTCACAGTTCATTGATTATTTAGGATAAAATCCTTGTAAATTTTTCAAAAGGGAGTCAAATACGAATGACATTAACTTTTCTTTGAGTACTGATTTCAAAAAATAAGCACTGCCACTCAGGGATTACTCAGGGAGTACATTTTTTCTGAAGTACTTAAACAAGCAGAAGAATGTAATTGTCATGGTTGTATCTACATCACCGTCTAAGTTGAACCTTGCAAACTCCCAACATTTCACCTTGGGGTTTTGTTAAGTGTCTGAAGTATCTGTCTTTCTCATCTTCTCCCATCTAATTGAGCTTTCACATACTGTATATCAGGTTTAAGTATTTTCATTATTTTTTTTTTTTCAGTCTAACCATTCATAGTCAATACAAAAAAATGTTAGGCAGAAATGTGCAACAAAGAGTCCTGTGGTAAGTAATAGTTGAAAAATCTAGATAGTAATGAGAAGGATTCTTACCTCTCCCCATGGCCTAATAACTACCTTCAGTGAGATAAAAGCTAAGCCAGTCACTCCTCCACATTCACCCAACAGTGCTTGAGAAAAAGCTGAATGGCGTAAGTGTTTGTATAGATCAAGCTGAGAAAGACGGAGAAGAGACAGAAACACAAAAATGGATTTATTACTCAATCAAACTATAGTTTGGAAAAGTAGACAATTATGTGAAAGTACACTCTCAGATTTAACTTGCTTTGAGATTTAACTGTTTGTGTGTGCTAGTATCACAATAGCAGAATAGATGAAAATGTTTACAGCCATGGCAGAGAAGAATAATGGGGAGGGGAAAAATGGTTCATCTATGCAGAACAAAAGGAATCTTACTTGTGGAATGGCATTAGTAAATGCTTGTTACATGTTTTTTGGTGTTGCTTACAAAATGTCCTACTCGTACAGTCAATAACACAAGGTACTAGGCTGTGTGTGCTTACTTTTCCACTTTAAATAATGAAATATAATTTTGACTTGTTGTGGCAGAGGCCCCACTTCTACTTGGTTTTGGCAGGAATCATCCCTGCAGGTTGAAGAATGTAATGTTACATCAGCCTTTATTATATAAATACTTATTGTCAATATTGAACTAATCAAACTATGAGCTCAGTTTACATCTAAAGCACAGAATTATTAGTAGCTTGCTGTTATTAGACTGCCTCTGCTTTTTCCAACAACAAAGACTGATTCTTTCATGTTGACTGTGCATTGCAGGAGAGCAGCAGGCCTCACTTTTCTCCAGATAAATGAGCTAGCTTATTACTTCCCAAACTGCCTATTAGCACAGCTCACTTTGTGGGGAACCAGCAGTCCAGGGATGAACACAGTGAAGATGATTTTGTCTAGCAGTCTGGTTCAGGCATATACGATGCTGTTTCTGCAGTGTGTTTTCTCATTTTGTTTCATATGCTACTCTGACTCTACCCCCACCTGAAATGTTACTCATTTTGACAACAGAACCTGAAAATTACTAATTTAACAAAGATGTGTTCTTGGAGCTTGTACTGGAAATAGAAACAATGTAGTAAAATTTATCATTTTGCATGCAACACTTTTTTTTAATTTGTGTTCCTCAAAATGTATGTTGATTACTGGACTACATGGAAAGGATGTCAGACCTACAATATATTCAATCGGTCTGTAACTTCATCATGCTGTAGCGCAATGTAATGTATAATGTTGACTTCACTGTGTGCTGGGAGAGTGAGTGTGTACATGTGTGTTTCTCTGCTGTGGTGTAAGTGTGTGTATTGCTGCCAATAGGTAGTCTCATTGTGTAAGCATCAGTGTAGCAACATGGCCCTAGAGTCCTCTGTGGACATTATACACAAGAATCCATTTACTTCAAGCAGGAGCTGCTGCAGAGAGCGTGTAGAGCCTGCTTTTGGCTCTCTGTGAGCATAGTCCATCCTTAGAGTATTGGCTGATTGAGAAAAAGAGAAATTAGCTCTAGACACTCAATCATCCTTCAAGTTTTGGCCAGCTTTTATTGCTAGCACCTTTGTGAGAATCCAAATTTTAAGTCAAAACAAGTCTCAACAACTACACCTACTGAGAACACAAGATACTTACTCAGCAATATAAAGTCATCTTCATGGTATTGTTGAGTCTGTTCTTAATGGTCTGATTTAATATGACAGAAAATTTTGTTTTTTTCAGATTCTTTTGGCCTGTAATTGTTCATGAACCTTTCTACAGTATGTATTTAGGAAGATGTTGATGCAAATCATATATGGATGTCCTTAATCATTCCTTCGGTTTTCACAAATTTCTTTTGTTATTGATTACCATTGTTACTTTTTTTTAAATTACATTATCGTATGTGTTGAGTTCATAGTGTATGATGGTAATCTAATAATTGTCCTGTTGGTATTTTGTTTTCAGGGTGGACTAAGGAACAGCAAGCATGAGTGTACACTTTCATCCCAAGAATATGTCCATGAGCTGCGTTCTGGCATCACAGAAGAAAAGCTGCTCAACTGCCTGGAGTCCCTCAGAGTGTCTCTCACTAGTAACCCTGTCAGGTTAGTAACTCAAGCTTTTTTCACACACTGCAAACTGTGCTTTGTACATTTTGAGTGATATTCACCAATACCACAGCTCAAAGCACATGTGAGTGTCTCTTATTATTGGCATGATAAAAGAAGGTTCGTCAAAATCAAAAGAGGACTCACAAGTGTAAAAACAGATACTATGAGGTGTCAGGATGCTAAACTTGCTGTCAAGGATCAACAGTTTCTATAGTTTTAGATTTTACAGTCCCAGAATGATTAGGATAAACATCACTATGTTTGGTAGGTTATCCACAAAGTTTTCCTCCGGACATTGCTGTATAAAATTATCCTTTACTACTAGCACTGACAAAAGATATGCACAGCTGGAAATACTGTACTATAATCTCACCAGTGATCACCACATTAATATTTGTCAGTTATGCTTAATTCAATTTTTAGAGCACAGTGGATTTGATGAAAGCTAAGTGATAAAGTGCTAGGACAAGCACAAGGTGTACATAAGAATTTTTAACTTAATTAACTATTAAGCTGTATGTTTGATTTCAAATGTTAATTAGTTTTTTCTGTTGAGCAGCATTTGCATATTAGATATATTTTAATGCAATGTGTTGACTGCTGTCCTTTTCAAAGAGATCTAAACACAAAATGTACTTTTACTCTTGACTATTCCTTTGTCTATGTATTTGAATTTTAAATAGAGAAAATATGGCTTTATTATGGCTTTTTCCAGTAATATCCCTCTAAATGTTATCCACATTAATCACAGCAAGGGGATGTCTGCTGGAAACCATCTATTTCTAATTGGATGTATGTAAAGGAACCTCATTGGACCTGTTGTATGTGGACTGATCAGCTAGGTTAGACAAGGAAGACGCACAGCATCAACTTTTAAACAAGCATAGCGAATGGTGTAGCTGACCAAACAAGCACAAGCTTATAGTCACTGGGATTGAGTCTGTCATTCCAGACCACTCTGTCCATTTAGCTCTAATAGATAGGAAGTCTAGTTTTCCACATCAGAGCCAGCCATTCTGAGACCTTAATAAGCACGTATCTCTGTGACATGTGTACAACCTGCCTCCAATCTACCAAACTAAAACTCTCTTACGAACCTCTATAAAACTGTAATCAAACATAATTTTGGATTTTTTTGGGGTTCCAGCTCTGTCCTATTGAGCCTTGATTGGCTCTTGAGTCATTCATTACGAGGCCTCACTGATTTTGTAAGTCTTGTCTCTAGTTGCTACCCAAATGCTCAGCCTTCTCTCCTGTAAATGGGATCTTCAATTTTAATTTGGTCCCACTGTGCAACGGAACCCTTAGTGACAGCAGATCCTAAATTATTTACCAGCCCACTGTTGAGGAGATATTTCTTAATGTGAATCAATGAATGGTGCATATTAAATGGTCATCGGATAAGTGGAATACATTTTTATGTTCACCCTGGATACAGAGAAAGGACCTGCCTGCATGGCCCCAGAGTAGCTTTTATTTAATATGTGTGCTACTACCAGTATTATCGCTGTATCCCTGCATTAACCAATTTTAGAAAAAAGGCAGTTGTGTGCTCTCGCTAAAATCCACTACAACAACAGATGCCCAACACATCCATTCATATATGGAAGTATATACAGTGGACATTTTCATTCATAGTAATGCTCTTCTTCCATATCAAACTCGGTATAGAGGAAGTGGTCCAATCAAGGGGATCCACATGACATGTTGGTTTGATTCATGACAAGTATGCAAAGATATTCAGTTGGCTAACAAGGTAGCCTTATCTACTGATACATACCCAAAGGAACCATGGATAGATTTATAATGTGCTAAGCTTATTTGCACATTTTATACAAAGTAGGATATGTAGTTTAATAAATAGCTAAGTAGCTAAGTAATTATCCCTCGAGTGATTGCAGAGCTGTGAAGACTCTGAGAGTCAAGTCAGCCTTTCCACTCAGAAAGGCCAACTATTGCCGAGGGGATGTAAGTGAGGCCAGGCTTGCCCTGTGGGTGTTTTGAAATGGCTGAACCTTTGACCGGCATGTAAGGGACCGGTGCTTTATGGAGGAGTTGCCTCCCACGGATGGCCAGGTCCATCCAGGGAGAAAGACACCTTTGGGTGTGTGTGCTGAGGAGGACCCTGCTCGTCTTCACGCCTCTTATTATTTATCTCCTGGGGAAAGGGACTGATTGTTTTCATGAAGCATGGATAAGGTTACTCCTAATTAATATGAATGCACTTAATTGTCATGGATCACAACACACTGGAAATCCACATTTGGTTTGCTGCTCCTCTGACTCCACTATATTAATGTAACCTTTGTACGGTATGTTATCATATACTGGAAATAACCATGATGTAGATGGCAGAGCATAGCATTCATGCTTGTTTTAATTTACACCTTAGAATAATGATCAGCTGGCCTGCTTTTATAATATTGATTTTTTTACTGGTAATTTGTGCATAATATACCATTTATTTCACTTTGTTGTACCTCATAGTTTACAGTATTTCTCATTACAGAGACAAACTCCTATTACAACAGAAATACTGGTGTATAGCCGATTGAGCTGATTACTTTCTAGTTCTCTTGCAGTTGAAAAGGCCAGACAAACTTTGTCTAAGATTGTCTTGGCAGAATTTGAATGTTTTTGTCCACATTTTAGTGTTGGAAGAATCAGTCCTGGAATTCTCAGAGGAAGTCGATTTGACTTAGAAGTAAACTAAAATGTCATCAATGTATCAATACTCTTGACCTAGAAGATTAATCCAATCTTAAAATGTAATGTAGGCGTACTGTAGGAGAGCTGAGCATGCCACATAAATGGGCAGACTATCCTTTACAGAGATACAGAACCGTGCATTGTTACTGGTGCAAAGCAGGAAAAGTTTAAATATTTTTAAATTGATCCTTGTGTAAAAATCTGCTTTGTCATTAGTTTATTATACAATCAATGTTTCACACTAGATTGATCATTTTGATATGACCAGTTAAAGCACTGCTTAGTCACAAGTGGGCCAGTTGATCATATACAAATAGTACTGATGACTCAAGAAATATTAGTATGATTTGGATATCTAATAGCTAAATATAGTCTTTCATTTTTATAGTCTTTCATATTATTTATATTAAAGAACTAATTTTGTTATCTGTGTTTAAACGCTGGAGACATTTTTGACATTTATGTGATGATCAAAACCAGTGTTTCGTGTCATGAAACATTAAACTTAATTCTATACACTGAAATGAAAGTCTCACCATCAAAGTGTTGTTGTTTTTTACAGTGAATGCTTACCATTGCTTTTTGTTTTTCCTGTGATGTTTGGGCAGCCTGCTAATTTGCTCCCAGAGGCCTGTGTTTGTCTAATAGTTTAATTGGCTGGGCTGTGCACCTGTTTGGCAGCACAGGTGGCCACAGGGCCATTGTGCTGAGGGCCTTATCTCCCAGGCAGTTCCACACAGGTGTGTGGCATGCAGCCTTTGCAGATCCACCCACAGATGGCATTGCCTGGAGCATCCGCTGCTTACTCTGTTTCCACTCTCTCCTCCTCAGCTGCCATGTTTTCCACTTCTCTTTCTGTCAGAATTTCCCCAGCCAATTATTTATCCTCTACTTCATTCTCCCCCTTTTAATTTTGTCATTTGGATACTCTCTTCTTAATTTAGAAGTGTCAGATTGACTAGCCACCTTTCATTAATTTCTTAATCCACTGACATGAAATGAGATGCCAACTTACAGAAAATTACAACCCTCTTATTTTTTCATTTAGTGGGAGAGAAATCCTGCCTTGTTTCAGTCCAGCCTTTTTTTCACACTAATTTCACAGTTTCTTTACTCTCTGCCTCGCACATGTGAAAACTGTGATAAGATCCATGTTTTCTTTACAGTCACTAAAGCAAAACTCATCTATTTTGTATCATGTACGTTTAAATTTTGTCTTTGCATGATTGGACATACCCTGATTTTACACTTATTTGAAGCAGCTCTGAAGCAGTAGGGTCAAAGCTCTGATCTAACTCAGCTGCTGCTCCATCAGTAGACTTTCCAATATAAAAATAGGAGAGTGGTTTTAGTGGTTTTGGGCAGCAGAGCACACATCCATGGCCCCAGCTTTGGAGTTCCCTATGTTTAGCCTTTAACATTACACTATGACTCTGTCAAATCCCGACAGTGACTTCCATATTAGATCTGCTACCTCTCAGATCCCTAAGACATATTTAAGCAAAATTGAACCGGGCTCCTAACTTTTCATTATGTCAAATCCTCACAGTACATCATTTTCTCTGGGGCATTTTCTTGTGGGGTCTTTTTGTGGAGGCGGGAGACATTTGCTGACACCAGAGTTTCTCTCTGTGTCTGGATACTCAAGGTGTGGGCTGTTGTGATGATCTTGCTGCTCTGCCACACAGGGCGTCTCAGAGTCTGAATCCGTCTCACCAGCTTTTCTCAGTTGAATGCTTGTAGCTGAGCACCGAGGGTTGCATGGAACACTAGTAATGGGCTTTTTACGAGCTTTGAAGTTACTATGCCTGCTAACATAAAGCTGCTCATCCTATTGACTGTCTGTCCCAATGCCCAGCTTGATAAGGCATTGAACAACATACTGAGAAACACTGACATTTCTGCCAAGTACAGTGGTGGTGCTCCCCATATAATGATTGAGCAAAGACCATCAAAGAACTCAAATTCCCTCATTCCCTCATCTCAACAGTCAAATAAACTCTTATATGACCGAACATTATTTCTAGACAATCGAACTACAGTGCAATCGTACTTTTTGATTAAAATAGTGTGTATGGAGCTTACTCATACAATTAAAACGAAGACAAATAAAAGGTGTAAAAAAAATGTTTTTTTCATTAGTAGCACTAACTGGTGCCCTTATATCTCGACTCTCTCTCCCTTGGCCTCTTGTGTCCACTGTGTGCACAACAGCCAATCAACACCACCACAAATGAGCATATCCCTCTGTCCATCTGCTATTGTGACTGTTGGAACAAATATGACCATCTAAACGTCTCACAGGCTGTATATACCCCCTTGACAGCTTATGCCAGAAATCTTGTCTGGGACAGGCACAAAGTGTGAATAGTGGTTCTCGATGCAACTGCAATGAGTTAACACTGCATTGATGAATGATACTTGTGTGAGGATTTAGGTACAGAAGACATCAATGGGCCAGCTCTGTCTGACATAGATTCTTCACAGAGATGAATAACTGTTTCAACTCTGTCATTTTTGATGTGGAAATAGCTCCCTATCTCAGTGAATCATCCATAATTGATCCTCTGTATTCACTTTGTTATCCTGGATAGTGCTTTTGTAAGCTCAATCAGACTCCATGTCAAATTGAAAATTTATTTTTAAATATAGCATTAAAAATCCTGATGTCCTTAGTGGAGTTCAGGGGGACAGGCTACCTCAGGACACGTCTGATGCCTTTGAAATTTCTGGATCAAGCACCATTTCTTCCCATCCCATCCCATTGTAGAGTAATGGAAAAATAGCAATTTGATTTCCTACCATGACGATCAAGATTTAACATCCTCGAGGAAGGGATGAGGAAGGAAGGAGGAGCGGCACAAGATATCTGAAAACCTAACCTGTCAGGGACATAAAATATGTTGTGGCTGTTGCCACAGCAAAGAAGTAAAGTGGGGGCAGAAGCTTTCCAGTGGGGTAATTTTCTTTGCACTCTGCTGTGGGGATCTACTCTCTAGACTCCCAGTGTTATTACAAACCACTCTCGCCCTCCAGGCCTCAGACAAGTTTGCTCTGTCACTTGTCGAGGAGAAACAAGACAGGAAATATTTGTAAATTACATTATCACTTAGCAGAGGTCTGTAGACAAAGGTTTCTCTGGTCTCCTGTCAAAAGTAACAAATAATTCACTCATTAGTTAATCCACACATATTTTTGTCTTTTACTTTTCAGGATGGTGCAATCATTCTTGTTTTATAGCATCCAGAGACTTTTATTTGACTGTTAAATTTGGCACGAATGTTATGACACCGTCTTTAACAGATGTGACGAGCAGTCAGAAATGAGCAAGTTAACTAGTTTTTACCCTTGCGGCTGACTTCAGAGTTGACGTTCGCCCTTCTTCCTCAGAGGCAATGAAAACGATTTTGGAGACATAAATGTCCTCAGTGTCTGGGTATATTTTAAAAGTGATGCCTATTTTATTTTATGACACCATCTGTTAACCTCCAAGATACCCATATCTGTTACAGCCCCAAAGTGATAGATACATAATTCAGAAAAATCTGTTTCTAAATTTGGCCATGGTTTACATTTTGGAGGATATGATGCCTTTGGACAGAATACTATATGTAATATAGTTAATTTTTAGAGTGTTAACATGTATTTGTACAGCTTGACAAAATCAGTGGTATACATATTAGATCTTCAAAAATATATGCAAACTTCTAGAAAATGTTCATGTTTTCTGGTATGTGGGACACAATCCAGAATCCTATGTGACCTGAGCCCATATTTAACAAACCTCTGAGCAGGGAATCCTATCTGGTCCAAATTTTCAGAGTAAGCATATTTGTTCCTACTTTTATGCTTA
Source organism: Macquaria australasica (assembly GCA_005408345.1). Taxonomy (NCBI): domain Eukaryota; kingdom Metazoa; phylum Chordata; class Actinopteri; order Centrarchiformes; family Percichthyidae; genus Macquaria; species Macquaria australasica. Next base: position 650,870 of record SEMN01000036.1, on the reverse strand, counting down.
GGAAGAGAAGCATTTATCAACTTTCCTAACCTATGAAAGTCATCTTGTCTGCTTCAGGATTTAGGAGAGCTGCAGAGCTGTCCTAATGTTTTAGAAGTTCCCAGCAGATATGAAATAATTGCACCAACATGCACACACATTCTGGGAGGTGTACACTGAGTCTTTGCAAAGGGTTTTATACATCTACTGTATAAGGTGACGGCAACAAAAGCTTGAACACAATGGCACCTTTATGGCCTTGAAAATAGAATCTACTCTTTGAAAGAAGTGCTTGCCACTGCATTTCCCTCTCCTCCTTGAAAGAGGAAACTCGTCTCTGTAGAAGCCTGAGGAATGTGTAGATACATCACATCAAACCTGAAGATCCTTTCTCTGATCTTCTACAACACATACAGATTTACAGCATATCGAACAATTAAATTAATAGACCTAATCAACCTGCAATCTGCCAGCTACTACTGGTTTCTGTCTACCTTCACCTAGCAGTGAGGATTGTTGTGTAGGAATCCTTGGTGTTGTTCAGGGGATAACAAGAAATTGTGTTGAATGTTTTGCACTCCGTGGGGGGTCATTTCAAAGTGACTGGGGAGCGTGGTGTGCTGTCAGCTGTCTGCACTTACTAGTTGATTTAATTCTGAGACCTACACTCCTTTGTTTTACATCCTTACACACACACACAAGCACCTTCACTTCCACCAGGAAAAGTGGAACATTCATTTATGTCTTGTGTTGAGTTGAAACTTGCAAATACTTTCAATGCGTTCAACGTTCTGAAACCTGCCAGTTTACATCAAAGCGACTCGACGAGACGGTGTATCGTTTCCATAGCAAAGACTGTACTTATGTTGTAGCTGGATGTAATTTGTAGCGTCTTAAAATATGAATGATGATAGTGATAGTGAGTTACTTGTTTCTAGTTTTGATGAAACAGCAAAAACATAAAAAAACTAGAGGGTTGAGATGACCAGCTGACTTCGCTACGAGCTGATTGGCTGTTGAAACAGGTGACGTGCCTTACATTCTAAAACCACCTACTGACGAATTGACAAGCTGAGTCGCAGGCGAAGCCATCAGCCGACTTGAGTTGAGCTGGGACGGGCCAGTTCACAACACTGCAACTTTTCCCTGCAACGCTGTGAAACGGTTGCGTATTGTCGTGAATCATTGGTCTGAACTGGCCTTTAGGCCTGAGCTTCAGTCTTTGTTAGAGCCACATTTTGGAATTAAGCTAAGAATCAAATACGATTAGAAGTACAAAGTGCTCCTTTTGAGTATTGCACTGCTTTCGCTACTATGCTTGCTTGGCTGACAGCTGAGTGCTGACAACAGGAATATTGTCCTCAGACTGTGTTACTAGTTTTTGTACCAATCTAAAATATCAGAACTGCTCCTGTTGTTTCTGTGAACAGTCCCTTTGCAGTGGCTCAAATGAGTTTAAAAAACATATATTATGAAACATCAGTTGAAGACAAACCACTTTCTTAAATAGTTTATTGGTTAAAAGGCAAATTAGATGTATTAGTAAGAAGTGTTTTTGCATTGTTCAGCCATAACATGTTCTCTGCTGTGATGCATTGTATTTAAGAACTGTACCAGCCAGCAGGAGATAGAGACCTGAGATATTGTCAGGATGGAGTGACATAGCATCTGTCACTTGGATGGAGAGAGTGCATGCTACCTGGAGTTACATGTGAAGGATATCAGCTGCTTCTTGTTCTCTTTCAAGGACAGCACGGGTCAATGATTTTGGCTGTATGTATGTGTAAATGCTGGATTCACAGGGCGTCTGTTATACTCAGCGCATTTTAGAAGTTCCTTTGCAGCCTTATTTTACCTTGGTTCTACCATATCCATTGACAATCTCTAAATTATTTAACTCACTTTTATGTGAGGTGAAGGTTTTTATGAATAAGGGTCAACAAAAACAACAGAGGAAAGAGTGTGTGGTCGATTTTAAGAATTCTGTGAAGGATTTTGTAAGAAAAATGTGTTTCTGTAATTGGTACTTACTGGTTATAACCTACCTGTGTGTGTCTTGCAGTCTGGATTCGCTTCATGAAGTTTCATAGCTAGGATGTGGGATAAATTCATTAGTCTTTCTATAATATTAGATTATAACCACCTTGATAGCTTGTGCAAATACAGGAGAATCCTCCATACTATTTTAGATATTGAAATAGCAATTTTTAGACACGCTAGCAGTGTGGTTCTGGGGATAGCTATGTCAGTCTGTCTGTTCATCTGATGGTCTGCTCGTCCAGCACCAACATATTTCAGTTCACTAATGTTAGTTAATACTGTATGCATGCATGTATAGCATGCTAATGGAAGCATAAAGCTCCAAGCACAACTGAGCCTAAGTATTACAAACATTGCAATCTATTGGCGCACTAGTGGTAAGAATATAGCCTCATGGGACCCCTGGCATGGCTTAAAAACCCTTAGTCTGGTTTTTGTTTATTTCACACTACACTTGATAAAATGCAGGCTAAGAAAATAAATGTGTATTTTTGTGGATGTAAGACTTGAAGTATGAAGCTAGTATTGGATACTCAGTTATATTATCAGTTTTTTTGTAACATTCAACCCTAGTAACACTCTATCACCATTATTATTGTCAAAGGTAAGTAACCTCTTAAGGGAGAAAGCATATATTTACATTCATTTTATGACTTGAGACAGATAAAACAGTACTTTAAAAAACGTTAACAATATTAGAAAGTGTAATGTCAGCAAGATGTAGAGCTCAAAGCTATATTAACAGCAAAAAAGAGAGTGAGTTATTATTATTGTATGAGCTCAGTGTGATTGCCCTGATAACAGTGAAACAGTTACCTTTCCTCAAACAGAAAATGTACCCTTTGTGACCACACAGTTTTTTTTATTGTAATCAAATAAATCAAAAGCTATAAAGTACACATTAGAAAAAGGAAAATGGCTGTTTTTGAAATTGATTATCTTTTGAGATGTGATGAACAGAAAAGTACAGTTAATTTTTTATATCTAATATCTGTCATCTGATATGCCCTGTGCATTATAGTTATTTTAGCAGGCTATTAAATTGATCAGAGTATAATGTAGCTTCATGTTTGGCATGGTAAATCACTAAGCAGACACGGGTGGTGCTTAGTTTCAAGCTATAATGTTCAGAGCTATTTGTTGCACGGAGCTTTGGTCCTCAATTGGAATACTGTAGCATTGAATACGTCAGCAGTCCCACAGAGGGACAGTTGTATGGCTTTGCCTGTAATACAATATGAAAGATATTGCACTTGCATAGAAGCTTTCAATAACAAAGCTGCCCACCTAGCCATGATAAAATAATAACACTGGTCTATAGACTGAAATCCATGCGCATGCAAGCCATCTAAACACGAGACTAGCGATCAGTCAAACAGAAAGGGTGAGAGAGTGTCTGGCTGTCACTGTTTCTGTCGCTGTTGAGTCACTTACTGTGGCTGGTGATGCGCAGTAATCTTTTCATCATGTACTTACATTTCCCTTGCCAAGTATTTGCAGAACTCCACACACACACACACACACACACACACACACACACACACACACACACACACACACACACACACACACACACTCTACACTTTGTTTTCCACTCTCTTTGCTATGATATTCTGTCCTAACTTTTAGCAATATACAGTGCTATATACACTGTAAATACTTGTATTCCCCCGAGCAAGACACTGAACACAGCCTGGAGTCACATTGTAGTACCTCTCTGTCCACTCTGGTAAAATGTATGCATACTGTATGTGTGTGGCAGATTGAATTGATTGAATGTCATATTTTTATCTAAAGAAGCAGATAAATGCTCACTACTGTTTAGCTTGAAAATACTGTAGATATATAAGCAGAGATAGATGTGGTGCACACATGCCAATATACATGCACATATTTAGTCATGGTGGCTCGGTGCTTAGCATTGTCACCTCACTGTAAGATGGCCTTGGGTTTGAATCTCATGGCCATCTGGGGCGTTTCTGTGCGGAGTTTGCATGTTCTGGGTTTCCTCCAGATTTTCTCGCTCTATGTGTTTGCCATGTGATAGATTGGTGACCTGTCTAGGGTTTACCCTGCCTCTGACGAAATGCATGATGGGATAGGCTCCAGTCCCCCGTGACCCCTGTGACAGGATAAGCAGAATAGAAATTGGATGGATGGATGAATATTTGCTCATGCATAACTACATTTGTTATGGAAGCACATGTCAGAAAGTCAGTAATGTCTTTTGTTCTTTTGGGAAACAAATGTCATTTGACTGGAAGACAGATGGTCGTCTCACTGCAAAACATTTTGACTTTGTTGTATTAAGTTAACAAGTCCACAACATAATCGATTTTCGATGAGGCTGAAATGTTCTTTAGTGAACTAACATCTTGCTAGTAAACATATTGTTTACATCTAAACACTTGTTTTTGGGCTAAGCTGTGAGATCTTCAATGCATACATTTTACACCAGTTAGCATAACTACAACATTATTGCGTCCTGCCAGTTGAAATAACACAAATGTAAGATTGCTTCTCTAAGTCCGACCATGAATTTTTCATTTTGCCTGCGGAATATACATGATTGCAGAAAGTAACACAATTTGGTGGCACTTAACTAGAGGATTATAGCCATCAATATTAGATGAACAAGTTCTCCCCCAAGTTAATGAAATCCTTGGATGTATGCCCACATTAGGAGAAGAGACTGATAAGGAATGGATTCGATCTCTTGCTCCTTGAATGTTGAATTGTCGCATTGGCCCAGAGAAACAAGTACGTTATGCTTGACCAAACATGAGCTTTAGCCACCTCCACAATACAAGTTTTGCTGCTCTACTTCCTAAGCGACAAGGGTTATCTGACCAGAATACCCACTGGTAATACTGTAAGCTTGTAAACTTTATTGATGCTAATCATATGTTGGAATGAATAATGTTTTTAAGAGGGGGAGGTAGAAACAGACTGGTAGGAGCAGGCTGTTTCCGTGGGTTGTAACATTATTATTACTACAAGTAGGAGTACTGTTGTTAGTATTAGTATTGTTATTTGTGTTAGTAGTAGTGTGTAATAGTATGTTGTCAACTGAGGCAGTTTCTCTGATGAACAGAGACAAGGGATTTCATAGCCTCAGGACAAGCACTGTAGAAGTACCATCTCTCATTTTCTTTGTGGTAACTCTGGGGACATTTAGAAGGCAAGCTGCAGAGGACCTAAGGGTGTACGTGAGGGGACAGAAAATGATAGACAGTCTGGGATGTAGGGAGGAGTCAAAACATTTAGTGCCTTAAAAACCTTGAGGAGGACTGCATTATGTTGCAACATACATTTTTGATAAAATATTTTCTGCACAGGCAATCCCAGTCCTTTGTTTTATGTCTACTCTGTTTCAGTCCAACAATAATAAAGAGAAGGTAAACATTGAGCAGACAGCAGACATTTTCCACAAACATCTGTTGCAAAATGTTCATTTTACGTTGTTTTAATTAGTGCAACTTCTCCATTGAAGGTATTTATTAGGAAAGCTTTCTGACTTATTTTGTGTATAGTTGATACTTGTGATGTTTTCCAACAATTTGTTTTGTACAAGAGTGTTATGTGTTTGTTCTAGATTAATCTTCTAACTCTCACTTCGTGTAATGATGTTCGATAAAGCATTTGATTGTCACAATATACTAGTCCTGCCCCGGGCGTACCCGAAAGCACCAGGGGTGTAACGAAATGTTGGTCACTACATAAAAATGTGACAGTACATCAATAAAGTCTCAACCAGCTGGCTATGTGAGAAGTGTAGAATGGGTTTTGTCTGGCTTCCCCCCCCCCCAAAGTTGGAGCATTGGTGTAAAACAAATGTTTAGCATTTAGTGTAGATACTTATTGAAGTGAAATTTTGGCTTGCTCCGACCACTGGAGTGTTTTTTGGGTCTTTCAGTCAATTGGTCACAGTAAGTCAATGGATGGGTTCCCTGACTGGTCGTTGTGTGACAGCATCTGTGTGCGTATATGGAAAAGCTAATTTCCAAACATAACAGATGTTCAGTTTCTCTTATTTTCCTCCAGAGCATTCCTTCTGCCCTGTTTGGGTTATCATGAGAATCATCATGAAGACATTCCTATCTCTGCATTTTTTCCCCTCTTCTCTATCTTTTTAGAGATAAGGATCGACCTGTAAAACAAGATGATTTATTTATTATTTTAAGACAGAGAGAGTAAATTATTAGCGTTTTACAACAAACATAGAGAAGAAAGAAGGAAAAACTAAATAACAAAACAAAACAAAAAATGGTGAAATGGTGAATTAATTTATGCGTGGGAATAACTAATAATAACAAATTTAATTAATAACTAATCTCTGTTTTTTCTCTAAGTTTTGTCAGTGTTTGAAATGGGAGTCCTGTATTTTAAATTGAACTGCATTTTGAACTGGCTGTATTGTTGCACCCCTAGAAAGCACACAGTGGGGACAGAATGCTCTCGAATGATTAGTACATTCATAGATAAGATGTGTGAGAAATGATCAACATTTTTTGGGTGTTTTTCACTTTATGTAAAAGCCATCTCTTTAGTTAGTAAAATGATTAGAAATTCAATTAAAGCATACATACACACTCTTTTGCAGGTAGAGAGAAACAGGTTATGCAAGCAGCACAACATAGTCGACAGACTACACTTTTACACATGCTTGGACATTTGCACATGCACATTTGCTTGCTTGCAAAGCATGATATGATCATTTTGTAGAACCTTCAATTGTCCTTTCTGCAGAGGATAAACCTTTTTTTTTCTTCAGTGCTGTTCTCATGCACCTTGTTGAGGTCACACAGCATTCCCAGAATCTCATATTGGAGTTGTGCTGTGCAATAAACAGAAATTTTTCTTCACAAATATTGGTTCCATTTCCTGCTCTCTGAAGACTGACATTACCATCATTACTAAGGAGCATAAACAAAGACTGTGGATTTACTGAATTGTGCTCCCTCGGCCATGTCACCTCCTTTCTCTCTTTGTTGTCGCAATCTCTCATTTACTCCTACCACCTCTGTATCACAAATACATATAACTGCATTGTTATTCTGCAGTAATACTGAGCCAATTTGTTGTTTCTTCTTTTATGGCCTTAAATATGTGCAAAGCACAAGCTCGAAGGAAACATTCAAACTGGAAGGGTCATTGTAATCTGACATTTATAAATTTACAACATTATAATGTTTTGTTTTTATTAAGAAAACAGATCATCATTATACACTACACTAAATATCAATAACTTATAAATTGGTTTTGCTTGTCAGCTAATGAAATTTGAGTAATGGTAGGTGGGGGGCTTGTAGTGTGTTAATTTCATCACAGATCAAAGAAACACCTCACCTCAACTTTGCCAGTTGCCTCAGGATAATGCATCTCATCCCTAATTGAGAGTCTCTTCCGACTCACTGATTCAATACAAATGACTTTAATACTCAAACCATTATTATTTCAAATCATTGTCAAAAAGGCGCGATAAATCATTGACTTATGCCCCATTAATGTCCGAAAATTGCTCCATGCATTTTGTGTTATTGACAGTTAGGGGCCTGAAAACAAGTAATGCTAATGACATAATCTGACTGTGACTACACTGTCCCTCCCACTCTCCTCCTGCCTCTCTCTTCCTCTAGCCTAGACAAACGGGCTCATCTGTACTGGATCATTTGCCGTCTCCTGATACGCTGTGGTTTATAGCCAATTATCTCTCACGATCCATTATCGATTACAGTGTTATCTTTCTTGCATTGCTTAATCTTTTGGCACAGGAACATAGCAGCTCACAGGGGGGCCTGGATACAAACTGCTTAGCGATGGGAACACTAGTTAAGATGGATGGGTGTTCATTTGCTTGTAGATGGGTACAGTTTAAATTCAAACTCGTTCAGACTGTATTCAGTAGGGCAGGGTGGTTTTTGATTTGCAGCTCTCCCTGTTAGGAATTAAAAACTACAACAGTCAATTTATCCAAGTGAGTGGATAAATTTGATATTTGATATTAGTCTGAATGACTGATTTCCTCTGAGGTTAATACAATATTGTTTGTGTTTGCTTCCTTCTGCAAATCAACTTGGCTTACAATAAACCAGCTGGGCAACAACAATTTTCACTGAATATTGGGTGACTGATTTTTTTGTGTGTCTGTGTCTTCTTTCCAGTTGGGTTAATAACTTCGGTCATGAGGGTCTTGGCCTTCTTCTGGATGCTTTGGAGAAGCTGCTTGACAAGAAACAGTGAGTGATCTCCTATGAATTCCCATCTCTGTGTAATTTTTATAGTACCAGGTTCTGTTCATGTAATCACCATACCCTTCTCATTTTTTTTTTCAGGCAAGAGAATATTGATAAACGGAACCAGCATAAACTTATCCAATGCTTGAAGGCTTTCATGAACAATAAGGTTTGTATGAGTCAACGAAGAAAAGACGATCCATGCAACTGATTCATTAGATAATGAACTCCATGTCAGTATACCTGCATGATGAAATCCTAAACGACCTGAAATGATTCAGAAAGAAATCTAATAGTAGCTCAGGTGGCCAGGATTCCAAACCTGATTTGAATCTGGACAAAGCCTGGGATAATGGGACAGTAAAGTGAAGCTAATTTTACCATTTTAAGCCCACAGTCTCAGATCTTTTAATTATCCTTTTTGGGAAGGTCTGGCTCATTTCTCAAAAGTGGCACACATTTCAAGGATAGATGAACTATTGATATTGCTTCTCTTAGAGTTAATCCCCGCACGTGGTCATCTCTGCCCATTCCTTCAGTTGTGGGGAGACTAAAAGGTACAGGAGACTATAAGTATTTGTCCCCATAGTCCTGTCCTGAATTGAATTAATTCATCATCCTCTCCATTTTCTACCATGGCCTCGTTGTCCCTCCTTAAAAGAAAATTAAGGCTAACTATAACTTACGTACATTAGAGCTTCTTTGTCGAATCCATTTTTTACTTGAAGTGAAAGTTCTTCATAAATGCAAATGCTCTCATTATTTACACCCAATGGACCTTTTCTCCATCTTACCTCCTCCCCTCCATGTCTCACAGTATGGACTGCAAAGGATCTTGGGAGATGAGCGGAGCCTGTTGCTGTTGGCACGAGCGATTGACCCCAAACAGACGAACATGATGACAGAGATTGTCAAAATTCTCTCTGCTTTCTGTATTATTGGAGAGGAAAACATGTAAGTTGATGTCAAATGATCTTTCTCTTGCAGACTTTCTCACGTCTTGCATACCATTAAAGAGACATCTCTAGCCTATCACCCACTCAACATGTAAACTATATCCAAAGAATTTAAAGTAAGATTTTGTCACAGTGGATCAGAGCTTCAGTTGTATTTGCAGGGTATTTTGAAATATTTGCCAATGAGACTTAAAATGAGACTTAAAAAATAGGTGTGATGCCGAGAGTGTGAAAAAATGAACAATCCAGAAACAATCTCCCAGTTACCCTCGCTGTGGATGATTTCCATTTCAACTATTTTCGTCTGGACACATAGTCCAGAGGTTTCAGTGATAGATATCTCAAAACCATTGCAAATAAAACTACAACTATATGCATGGCTTACCTAAGCGTAAGTAAGTGGCGAAAAGATGTTGTGATTTGGATGACCTGACCCTTTAATTACTTTTCGATAACCTCCATTCAAAGTTGAAAGCAAGTTTTCTCTGTTCAAAGTTGAGTGAGGAACACATTTCCCCATCTTTCTCAGTAAATCACAGCTGATATGGAAACAGCACAACACCATTTCAAAATCCTGAGTGAAAAAGAAAATGTAAGGACGAAAGAGATATGGTCCATCTCTGCTATGTTTACATGCTCTGTAATGTTTCTGAAACAGCAAGAGAGAAGGAGACGACAACTTCTTGTAAACACTGGAATATCACTGTTGCTTCAATCTTCTCCCACTGGGTGGCATGTGCTCAGACAGAGATTGGACCGCATGCATACGTGTTTACCCACTGTAAGCACATACTGCATTTACAGATGACCTCAGACAGTATAGAAATCTTTTGGGTCACATGGTCAGATGATGCAGTTTAGTTTGTTTTAATGTGTTGAACTATTCAGTGTAGTTTGCCACGGACACACAACCTGCCTGACAGCTTATAAATTGGATTTAGGGGAGTGTTTTTTATTGTTTCCCACAGGGCCAGACTAGAATAACAATGGCACTTCAAAGTCAGTCTGTATGCAGTGGTAGAAATAAACAAACCCACAAATTCTGTTGGAGAAGCTGAGTTCAGCAGTGTGTCTCTGACCATCCTAATAGGCCTTTATGCTTGTAGTTCTGTGACTGTGCATGGTTTCCAAAATTATTTTTAATTTCTTAAAAATCACAATTATATTCAGTAACCGCTTCTAAAAATGTATATTCATAAACAGATGTTTACTATAATGTGGGAATATCCTTATTCTCAGACAGCATATATACAGCAGAACTAGATGTAAAATATTTTTCAATAAAAACAAACACTTATTTTAATAAATACTGCAATATGATTTGCAATACTTGGTGCACTATAGGTCCTTTTAATATCTGGGAGTCAAGAATTTTCAATTAAGAGCATAAATCTATGCAAATACATCTTTAGATGTGGTGACAATGTGCATAATTGCATGAGGCGTGTCCCCTTATTCTGGGTCAAACAAGTTAACAATGCCAACACTGTTATGGTAGCAGAACCTGCTGCAGCCTGTAAAGTTGGCACAGATGGAAATGCTCTCTTATCTTAACAGGTGATGAATAAATAAATTCCACGTTTACAGTGGACAAGTTCTACAAAGCTGTCAATTCTTTGGGAAGTTAAAATACAGACAAGCAATCACAATTAGTTTGATTTAAAGCATTAAAAAAAATAAAGATTATTGCTGAAGCTCGATTCAATTTAATTAGGACTTTTGCAGATAGAGGCAGTTGAATCTGTATATAAATTAATCGATGCATTGATGCAATGCATGAGTAATTAGATCCATATGAATATCATCTATTACTGTCACCACTCTAGCACTCAGACGCAGAGTTGCTGCTTGCATACAAACACACACACAACTATTTTTAACTATTTTTTAAGCAGATACTGAGTGTATAGATAGTACAAATCTCTCTCTTTCTCTCTCTCTGCATTTTCAAAGTCTTCAAGAATAGGTTGAAGTAAACATGGAAATCTTTGCCATGATCATAGCCCTGCATTAAAATGTACGTATCCGGCAGAAATGACAGCCAAAGGAGCTGAGGCGTCACTTTCTTGCTCAGAAACTTCTCTGCCAACCAGTGTTGTGACGCTGGCTCATGTTCAACACCCACTTCAGCTGACAGCATCAAAAGGGAACACGACAAGTTAAGCAGATCTATCTCGCCTGTTTTGAAGCGCCGTCTGAACTGGCTTTAAAGCCACTCAGTATGCTGCTCCCCATGCTTGTCTGTGACTTTGTAACCCCTATCACAGAGCATGGCCGTTCCATTTATCTCTGTGTCAGGCTTACTCCACACATACAGTCCTATTGGTCAGAGACATGATCTGCCTCACTCACAAAGCAGCTGTGCTAGTATCTTGTCATCCTGAAAGTGTTATTTTTTTGGGTTGATATAAGGTAATAAAAAAACGGCAACAGCAAGCCAGTGTGGCATGTGTGAGTACACAAGTTCGTACATCTGATCCCTGCACCTGACATTTTAACATTTGGCCAAGTGTGACTATATATTTATTTCTTATCTTATTTATTGGAACAGCGAGGGGGAATCAGGCTAAGAGCTCTTTTGTGCCCACGGGGGTAAGAAGGTTGAGGACAGGGCTTCACAGTGAAGCTGTTTAGTTTCTCAATTAATGAAGACAAAATAGCAAATGTGGCCTTGCAGTGAGAGACCACCTATTGCCAATGATTATGTATGCTTATTGTAAATCACTGTTTACATAAGTGCTCAAAATACATCAATTTACTTTTATTGCTGTCCTCAGTGTGTGTGTTTGTGTTCAGCACAGAATTTCTCTTTCATTCACAGTTTAGAGGCTGAAATTGTCCAATGCTCTATTTAGCTGAGCTGCCTTGAGCCCCTGCAAGTACTCTGATTTGCTTAACTTCTCAATAGGTGTATTTGCACATTATTCTGGCAGTGCCCACAATAATTGGCACTCTTTCTCAGCCAGCCAAAAACACCCTACCACTTTGCTTTGACAACTGAACACATTTGCAGTAAAACCCTGCTTTTGTCTAGCATCACCTTAGTAACAAGCACTATGAAGTCAAAATTGGATACTGCAGCAATAATAGACCGGATTGCATACAAATAGATGGAGAGCACTAGCATTTGTCAGGGTGACCAAAGACTGGCCGAGCAAATGTCCACACCAGCACGCAAGGGAAGATAAGATACATGGTGTTTGAGCTGAAAATTGTGAGTAAATGTCCTGTCAGTGAGGTGATAAAAGTGTTTGTTGACTTTAGTGTTGTGCCTGCTCCCTGTTCTCTGTTTTCTTCCAGTCTGGATAAGATTCTAGCTGCCATGACAATTGCTGCAGAGAGGAACAATAAAGAGAGATTTGCTTCAATTGTGGAAGGACTGGAGAACCACGAAGCCCAGCAGCTCCAGGTTAGGAATCGCGCACCAAAAAGCAGTTAACATCATGCATTCATCACTGCCCTTTTATTAGATTATTTCTTTAGACCTTTATGGTTCAGTGGCCAATATAGTAACATCTGTCACTCTATAGCACTGTTCTGAATACTGTATTATTCTGTGGTACAGTATAGATTTCAGGATGCCTTGAATAGTCATGCGCACTGATTCATACTACCCAAACTTAAAAAGACTTATTAGCAAGATCAGGAGTTTTGCCACACTACAATGGACAGAAACCTGGCACAGTCCAATGTCATTCACACAAATTCTGTTTTGTCATGAAGACCACGTTTGATGCCAGGCAAGACTGAAATTGACAGTTGTGTCACTCTGTGGCCCATTGTACCCCATCCTCAGCCGTCTTCATACATGTGTTTTTCTCTGCTTCTCTTCCTGTCTTTGGTTCACTTGTCAACCCCACTGCACCTCTTGCACATGATGGGATGTGATCGCTGGGCTATTGAAATGCAGCCGGAGCTCCATCGCCACTGCTTTAATCAAAAACACCTGCTTCATTGAGCACCTCTACTGAACTACCCAATTCTTTTTGCGAACACCAGAAAAATGATAATAAAAAAAGCAGAGATGTTGAGTTCCTCTAAGCTTTTTGTCTTCTTTCTCACATTTTCTCCTCCTCTCACAACCTTTCTCATTTTTTCTCATATCCTACAAATACTTTTCCATGCTGCTGTCAAGTTGGGTCTCAGAGGATTCGTTGTAAAGGGCAACTAAAGCACCATACCTCTCTTAATTTTCACTAGTATTCTTCAGCAGCAGGAAAAACTATACAACAGCAATAAAAACACCGCTTAAAACATGTTTTTGTGAAACCAAAAGCAGGAAATTACTTAAGGAATTACTTTTTTAACTGCAGGGATTGTGAAGTCATGAAGGAAAAGTCATGAAGGAAACTGATGAGGCGGGTGGTGGAAGCGAAAGTAGATATTCTTTTATTAGGAGGCTGTTGTTTTTCCTTTAAATTTTGCAGTTAATGAAATGAAGCTCTGCTAATTGTGAAGTAAATTAAAATGCTTTGCTGATGCAGGGGGTTCAAGGAAATTAATAGACTTTTTATCCAAAACCTGTGATGGGGTGTAGAACTAGACTTTGCTAATGTGATTAAAATGTGTTTTGCCGTAGTTCAGGCTATGCTTGTCTGCTGAGCACGAGAGAAACTCTGCATTTCAACTTTAAAACCGTCCCAGCAGTGCCACTTTTAATTATGATGTTTGGAACCCCCCTATGGCACCACTGCAGCTTTCTAAACCTAACACAGATAATGCAACCACCCCCAACCCAACCGCTCCCCATTCCACAATACATGACTGAGGTATGTTTGAGGTGCTTGATGTAAGTATCAATCTGTATCCAGGAGACGAGAGAGAATTTTTCATGAGCACCGTGGCTTTCTTCACTCACATAAATTCGGGGGAGATTTGGGGGAGTTTCTTTTATGTATCTGGCCTCTGGTGGATACAGTAAAATGTCAGGTTTCAATGCACTGATCTTGCTTAGAGGCCCTCAAGCTTTTCAGGAACATGGAGAAGTCTGCCATGTTTCTTGTACCTGGCAATGGTGCCACATACTCGGTGCATCCTTTACTGCAACAAGCTTGTGTGGAATATAGGGACATGGGAACAAGGGAATATACAGTATCTTATATCTGTATCGTATAACAACATGCACAACATTTTTACCCCCATCAACTGGCTAACAAACTTGTTTGTTGTGTTGCTGCTACAACTTTAAGGTAACAGAAAAACAAACCAATACTGTTCATTTCAGATAGCTGTTGCTCTGCCTTTTATCAAAAACTCAATAAGCAGACACGTTTAACTGTAGCGCTAATTAAATATGACTTAAAATTTAGTTTATTGAGCAAAAGCGAAAAGAGCAAGACAATGAGTAAAAAGAAAGTATTTCCTAGTGTATATGCAGATGACATTACATGGAAGGGTCTGCATTTGTAGAGTTGAGTATTAGAATAAAAATTTAAACCCAGAATAATGATAAAACTGACCCAGGAAACCACACAGAATCAGCATTGACGTGGCTCCTATTAATAACACATACAAGCCAACAGTACAGGGTCAAGGTTTCAGAAGACAATGTTTCCCATCGTCCATGGGTATCCTTCAGTCTGATATCGATTGTCTGTCCAAGGAAAACTGTCTTATCCATGGCTTGCTCCCCTGAAACACCTTACTGCTCATTATAATTCATCAGCGATATCCTCTTAACCCCCTCCTAAACCTAACACACACACAGGAACACACACAGACACACACACTTTGAGCCTTTTCCCTTACCAATAAATCCATTAATAATGCACATCTAGTCAATAGACACACCAGACCTGTACTTTCTACCATCTTTCTTCTGGTCTCTCTCTCTTTACCATTCTCCCCTCATTGTTGCAATTCCTTTTCTGTACTTTTGGGTTTGGAAAGGGAATATTAAGAGCAAATAATCAATCCAAAACGCATATTTATATTACAGAGACCAAACACAAACTTTACTATTAAATGACATAATCTTGTATTGATATGTTTTGCAAGAAATATCTCATTTGTGTGTCATTCCTCATTTGTTTTTCTCCCTTTCTTTGTCGGTCATTTTGTGTGTCTACTCCACAGGTTGCTTGCATGCAGCTGATCAACGCCCTGGTCACCTCCCCTGACGACCTGGACTTCCGGATACATCTACGTAATGAGTTTTTAAGATGTGGGCTCAAGAAGACCCTACCTGTGAGTTATCAAACTATCAGACAGCACATGGTTTGATTATGCACATGCATGAAAAATGGCGTTCAACATGTGCTCCTGACTACTGACTGAAAGAGGCTGTGGATCAAATGTATGCATTTTCCTGTTCTTCTGGTCATAAACACAACACTGTATTGCTTTGGTAATTCTGTTAGAGCCCCGTACTTTGTCTTATTTTTAAGACAGAAAAGTACTGATCCCTAGGCTCTTTGAATACTTTCTAACTCCACCTAGCAGATTGGTAGCCTTACAGCATAACACATTACAGCTTGAATGTATGCTGGTTAAGTGTCCAACCTTGATTAAATTCAAAATAACAAAGAAATCTTATAGTTAACACATGGTCAAACAGCATTTTTAGTCATGCGACAACTTCAAAATGCATGCGATATGAATGTTTTTATGCAGTTGTGTTAAGATTAAACAATCAGGCATTCAAACCAAATAATCCTGGTGTAAAATGAAATCCTACTCACAAGATCTGAGAACTGAATGAGTTAGTTAGTGACTTCAAATCACAAAGGCTGGACTTGTCACATGGCACAAATTATATAAATAAGAATTGATTTTGTTTGTTTGTTACTAACTTAATCAGTAATAGTAGTAGTGGTATAACTTGAAGTAGTAGCAGTAGTAACTTGTGTCAAGTGTGATGCAGTGCTAGCATCTCATCACACAGGTCGTCTTGGCATCGTTATCAGAAAGCCTACATATCTTCACACCAGGCGAAGGCAAACGAGCTCCAACTCATCACTCAAGCTCTCATTTGTAGCGAGCGGGGTGAACGTGTCACAGAGCCAGTTGTTAATAAGTCATCCCAGCTGCTCCTGTTGATTATTACTGTCATTACTTTAATTATCTTCAATTTTGCCCCCTCATATGAAAGAGTCTCAGTGTACAGTCATTTATGAATGCCACGTTCACCGCTTTTTAATGCCGACATTCAAACTGACACTCTTTCATCTAATTGTGAGTTATGCTCTGGAGTCAGCGTAGCTGTTGGCAAAGAAAAAGTGAACTCCACTAAAAAAGAAAGCACAATTTGTTTTGTTCTTATAGTCCTTGACATATGAATTTGGCCCTCTTCCTCTTCTCCTTCCCCCCTTTTTTTGTGGCATTGTGCACCTCCCTCCGAACCAGTGTTGCTTAAGACAGATGGTGCACCCAAAAAACAGTGCAGGGTGATTGATACCTGCAGAAATTGGGTTACATTTGGCCCTGTCTCCGTCTGTAAACTTCACTGCTGGTGATTCATAGAGAAGTGGTAAAGAGCACTGCCGTAGCCCCTCGTGGCTGGAACAGGTGTGAAGAAATAGGTACTGTCTGGAATACCTAGTGAGAGGGTTCAGGGCGTCTCAGTTCACAGTTCTCTGTACAGCTGGAACAGGGAAACTAATATTCTAGTATTACAGTTTTTTTTAGTTTTTTTTTTACAATAGGCCTGATTAACAGTGACATATAAACGTTTGACAAGATTCAACAATACAAATACTAGAGTAATAAATTGTAACAAGCTATATCTAAATTATTCCTTGCAGGTGCTATGACTGTTTATCATAATCTAACTTGCAAGATGACCTTTTGGATAACTTCATATTTTCAGCTATCTATTGTATGTCTAACTCATTCTAGGAGCTAAAAGAGACAGAGGAGCTAGACATCCAGCTGAAGGTGTTCAATGAGAACAAGGAGGAGGACTCTATCGAACTCTCCCATCGCCTGGATGACATCCGTGCTGAGATGGAATATCCTTTTTTCCTCCCTTTGTGTGAATATACAGATGAATAGGCCTGCAGAACTATCAGCGAGAGATGAGTGTATATTGTGGGTTTGGTCAAGCTTTACACACTAAAGCCCCTCGTGGCTTGGTTCATTAGAGAAGGATTTGAGGAGCCCGAGCACAATATCCAGCTCCATCTTTGACCAGGTATACTAGGTAAATAAACCTGTCATCTTAACCTCCCACTTCTTCACTCTTCTTTTTATTTACTCTTCTCATCCTCTCCTCTCCTCTTCACTTTTTTTCACCTTTGTCTGTTAGTACTGGGTTAAGTATGTTGTACTTACTGTTCTTAGACTCAAGAGGAAGAACAGACATATGCTTTCCTGTTCTTACCATTTACAATGCACAGTAGACAATTAAACATTTTTTTGTGGAGGCATATTATATTATATAGTCAAGGTTTCTTCTGTTCAAGTATTACCACTCCTACCATATTCTGTTCCATTTTAGAAATGTGAATTTTCTCCTCCAGCTCTCTACCAAAGTCCATTTAACTCCAAACATGCAGTACAAGTTGATAAGGTGAGCAGTAATTTAGTCCAGAGTTGGAAACTTCTTCAAGCATCCCAGAGAAGAACCCTTTAATAATTCACAAATCTTCCCTAAGGCTATGTATGAATGGCTGACATTGTGAGGAGACAAACCAGACGCTGACATTGTTATGCAGATGTTCATTCCCATAACCTTTTTCTTCCACCAAATCCCACAGTTCTAGTACTGGCACAAAGTGCTGCTGTGAGTGACAGTTTCTGTTGACACATGTAGGTGAGGGGAGGAGGTCGCGTATGTGTGTGCATGAAGAGAAGATGGAGAGAAAAAAAAAGTGCACCTGGATTAATGATGTGCTTGAGCAGGTTCACAAATGAGAAGGCCTAATGTTTGTTTCCAAGGACAATGTGGTATTGATCTGCGAGCTCTGAGCATGATTCGAATGCCTAGGCTACCCTTTGTCCCCTTGCCTGCATAGCACACACATAGTTGTACACACTCACTCACTCACACACACACACACACGCACACGTATATGCATGATATCATGCAGGAAGTACTTCTACTACCTGAGCATTGCATATGTGTCTTGTTTCTCCCAGCAGTTTCATGAATATTAACCTGGAGAGTCTCCTCTGTGTCCGGCCCAGGTCCAGGTGCCGAGGAGGTGACTCCAGGCCACTAATAAATATTAATGAGCTGTGGAATGGTGATTGATTGACCCCACCACTGACTGGCCTACGTCACACTTGACTGCCACTCATGTTTATTCATTATTTGGAGAGGGAGTGTAAAGACAGAGAGAGACAGAGAGCGAGAAAGAGAGCGTAGAGGGGGGTGTCATCGAATGGATTGGCATTCTACATTAGGTTTATGTCTGCAGCTTAGTGATAGATGAAGCTAGTTGGATACTTTCCCAGTCTGAGCTCCTTCTCATGTCCTCTCAAATGCTGCTGTGGTGAGGCTATAATTGAATCTCACAGGATTGGTAATTCTCCCAGGCTTCATACTCGGCTAATACAAGGGAGGGAAATGATACTGTAGAGAAGTCTGTATTCCCATCCCTCTCTCGCTCTCTCAAAAAAAAAATTGATATGGGATAGGAGTTTAATTACAGACATTGTTGAAATTAATAGGAAAAGTGTCAAACAGTATTTAAAAGAATTGATCTTCTCCAACTACAGCGGCTACAGCTTGTTTTGCGTGGATGATAGCACGGGAAACGGCCAACGCAGTTAAGAGTTATATTTTTTGTTACTGAAGCAATAAATGATCTGAAATTATTGATACTCTGTTACAGAGTCATCCTTCATTACCTGACAAATAATATTAGGAAACAAATAAAGCCTTGACAAAATCTTCAGATTAACCTTTGAAAATGTGTTATTTGGACACCTCTAATCTCTCATATGTTTTGGATCCCTAACATTAGTATATCCATAAAATCAGCTATTATAACACGTATAAATATTACTGGTGCTCTGTTAGTCTTTTTCATGTGCATTTAACTGATATTTTCTGGAGGGGGATCACAACATATGCTGCCACAGTGTTGGAAAATGTCACATCATTTACATAGTCACTATGTTGCACTATGTAAATATTTTAGCACACATGTCAAGATCCGCACTTCATGTTATGATGGCAATCAGGTTTTCATCTCTGCGAGCTTAACAGGGCTCTGTCTTCTTAGTCTTCTTTTCTCTGCATGTGCGCACATATCTGAGAGGCTTATTCCACTTTTTCAAACAAGATGAGTCTCCATGGGGAAATCCTCCCTTCTCAAGCAAACAAATTAAACAGGCTCCAAATCATTCGTTTTCCTGGGTTCTTTACTTCTTAGAGCTACACTTTTAGGAAACTATTAGAAGTCTGAGAAACACAAATTCAATTATTTCTGCATTAACCTTGTACTACAAATCAACCATTAACATAGAGATTGAATTTTGAAATATGTTTTAACATACATGCTCATTTTCTCCTTTACTGTATGTCATATAGTTCTTCCATTATTTTTGATTTAGGAATTTCAATATGAATAAGAGGCATCACTAACTTTTTAAAATAAATAATCAATAAATATATGTAGTATATAATATTTGAACATGGAAGAATAAAAATAAAAACGATCTGATTTAACATCTGTTTTAGATGTATGTCAAAGTCATCACTACTTCCTCCTGGGGAAAGCTAACATAAGACACATAATCAATACCTTTTGCAAATTTAATAACATGAATTCTTGCTCCTGAGTACATGTCAGCTTCAATCTGAATTTTAGCCATATTTTTTGCCCTGTGAATGATCGGCTCCCCATCATCCTCGCCCAGACATTCAAACCAGTGAGTTTTTCATCAATTAATTTACTCTATTCTGAAAGGTCTGGAGTGACAGGTAAACCAGAGGGAGCATTCTTTATTGCCAATCCCCCTCCTCAAGTTAGCTTTTTACACTGTTGTAGCTCCCCCGAGAGAGACTGGATCAGAGGAATCTCATCTCCGTTTGTTTTTGCACAATGATGCCTGTCAGAAAACCTTGAGCTGAGGAAAATAAGTAAGTAGTATAGTTGTAGTAAAAAACAAAAAAACAAAAAACTAATAAAAATAATTTAATTTCTCAAGAAGTTAACCTTAACTGTTCACTGAATTAACTTAGAAACCTTAAAAGTAACACAAAGTGTCATAAAGTTGTTTTCTTTAACCTTGCTCCTGTACTGATATGAATGAGGTGTACCATCTCCTGTCGAATATGGTGAAAGACACTGGCTCAGAGGCCTACTTCCTGTCAATCCTTCAGCACCTATTGCTCATCAGGAATGACTATTACATCAGGTAAGTTCTGTGTGATTTTTACATACCACTGGCTTTTTATTGACTGATGACCTCATGATGCTCTACTTTATCTCAATGTGCTTGGATAGTCTTAGCTTTGGGATTTTGTTTTTAACAGTAGATATGGCACACCTAATACATCACTCTGAACTCAGTTATTCATTACTTACAGGAAGTAGTCATTTCCTCTGTGGGTCTGTTTAATATATATACAGTACATGTGGCAGCATAATATAAAACCTGGAGTACATCCATCCCAAGACAACATTGTCATTGTCCCCGCCAATTTTATTCACTAAAACCAGTCTAATTAGCCTCATACTCACCAGAATGCAGTTAATTGAGATGACACACTGAACTGTGATTATTAGGTCGTCTCTTATCTGCAGCTCTATTTAGGAGTTACACGTGTAGCTTGTGTGGAGGAATTGCTTCATTAACCACTATGGTGTCTGCTGAACCTCTGGCCACACCCAGCATTTCAGGTGGGGAGGTCAGGTGTTGTCTGTAGTATTTGTGACCACACCAATGCCTTGCATTGCACAGTAGTGCAGTGTGAGGTGCTGCACTACACAGGTTGAGAAAGGAGCATGTAGTCACCACTAGAAATATTGGTGCACTAATTCTTTTTATAACCTCTCTTTGTCCACGAACACTGGATTACGAATTATTAGAGTAGGGATAATATTCTGTATTTTGAAATTATTAAATCATTTTAAACTGTTGGGTTAGCTTTCTACTTTGCCTTTGAAGAGCAAATATGTCAGTCACTGGGCAGGAAGACCGCCACTCCTCTGAATGGAGTGACACTGATGAATTCACTGCTGTGTCAGACATTTTTGCAGAAATAAGACTTAAAAAAAAAAGAAACTTGGAAGACGAAGGGAGTATGAGAGGAGGAAGATGAATTTACCATAGACAAGTTGCTATTCCCTTGGAGTCATGAATAATGTATTCCTCATCTATTCGGAGGAAGTGAGAAATAGAATTCACATTAACCACCTAGTACAGCCACGTCCACCTCAGCTCCAGTGTCCATGTACCCCTCTGTAAGCCAGCAATAAGAAGGGATCAGTACCAGTGCTTATATAAAAAAAAAGTGATGGTCTTGTTTTAGAAATATATTTTCCTCCATCACAAAAGCAAGGACAAACCCACACGTGCACTCACAAACATTAACACCCGACATTCTGACTGAGGCGTTTTATTCACATCACATCACAGCTGTGTGAGTTAGGATGATGGAAGATGCAGTACTACAGTACATGCAGCTATTTCCAATAGATACTATCTTTCTTTTTTTCAGTCTCTGCCCTGAAAGTTACCATCTTTTCATGTTGTGGTCAAAATTGGGTGAATGTGAAATAGTATAGTGTATATATAATATTTTGTCAGCTTGAAGCAAAAACAAGAAACAGGCAGGTCAGAAATGTGTGGTAGCAATGCATGGCTCTAGTGAAAATCATTTAATGGTGGCAGTCTTAGGTTAGGTATGTTGTATAAATGTCTGACAGACTTTGGCTTTGCGATCAAAGGAATGCATGTGTGCTCATAATGTTTTATCTAAAGAAAAGGATTAAGTTGTTTTATCATTGTCTGAATTGGAATTGATAGCACACTTGGTACCTTGATTTGTGTGTCAAATAATAATCTACATTAAATGATAATGAATTAAATAATATAATTAGTATTCTAATAATAAGAAGGTCTACAGTGGGCAAACTGTTGAAGTGCTCTGTCTACTGTCATTCCTCCTAACACAACATTAGTTGTTGCTCTCCCCTCCAGGGCTTGGTTTATTTTTGATAATTAATCTCTCACTGCAAGCCTAATGAATGGGAGCACATCAAACCCACCCAGTAAATATAGAGCAGATCTGCTCTTTTGGAGCCTGGTGATATGGGGATTACACTGGTTATGTGGAGCAGAGCTGGATCAAGTGGCTGGGGCTGTGCTGAACTGCAAGCTATCATTGGAAGAAATGAAGGTGCCAAAGTAAAAGAAGAGGTGGGGAATGATGCAGGGGACATATGCTAGCTTCTGGAGCCCAGCCCTGCCCACTGTGGAGAGGCCTGACAGTTCTGGGTCACTCTCTCCGTCTCTAGTTATCTCCACCCAGCCCCTATCTGCTTGGTGGTGGTGGAGGAAGGAGGACGAAGGGAAAATAGGGCGGCTTATTGAGATAATAATGTGGTGTACATTGGTGACAGTTGTAAGCTGAGTGCCACAGTGCTTAAGCCATGCAGGGCGATGTGTGAGCTTTCACTAGCTTGTTCCAATCATGAGTGGGCGAATCCGCCAGCTCAAGCTTAATGTATGGTATTTCATGCTTTCAAAACAGTGCACCTAAATGCTGATTTATTCTTATTTGCTTTGGCTCAGAATTTTGTGTTCTTTCATATTTCTGTTCATAACATGATATGGCCTGTCCACCCACAAGGTACCAACAGAACATAGCCTTTGAATTTATGGGCAACAGTTAGAGTCAAAGCCTCAGAAATAAACTTCATTCCATTTAATGTTGATGATAACAAGTTCATCACGTTTCTTTTTATTACGACACATACTTATATATACGTATGTGCTTTTTTGATGTTACACAAAATTAACCCACTTGACAACAGACACTTTTCACAGCTCTGCTTGCTCAAATCAAGTATTACATTTTTAGTAACATTAGTGCTCCTTCCCCTTAATGCTTTCATGCAGAGCCATCAGACTGGCAGGCTTTGATCAGACTTTGAGTTCCTTATCTGCATCAAAGTTGTCGTAAGATCTTCTCTGAATCTCTGAATTTCAGTTGTTATCATATAAATCAATTGGACTCTCTCGAGAAGCTAAAAAGGCATTAAACTACAGCATATTTGCCAGACAGGGATTTGTGGAACATCTAGTGTTAGTTTTGTCATCTTTCTGATCTGAAAAGAAAAAGGAGTTTGCAAAGATATAATTGTTTTCTAAAATAAGAACAGACTTTCTGTAAATTAAAGGAACATCAGCTGCCACTGGAAGTGTTTACTGTATATTTGTGCTTTGGGACTCATAGAGAACAAAGCCCGTACTCTGTGTCCACAAAAAAATGGTTGTTATTTAAAAAGGAGATGAAAGGAGTCGATGTGATTATTGAATCAGAAGGCTCTCCCTGCTCCAGCTGCTGATACTGTATTCCTCCTGCTAATAATGTATTTATCCTGTTCCTCCCCATTCCAGATTTCATAGCGCTGTACCAGAATTGCGATCGCTCAGACACAAACTGCAACAATTAGTTGGTCACGCCCACATGCACATGCTCTTGGAGTTTGCGCTTGTGATTGTTGTTCCTGGTTTAAGGAATTGTTCTCTAATTATTTTAGGAGCTCATTATTCGTTCGCATCATTAAGGGTCAATTTTCCACATCTAGTACCTCAGTTCAAATCTCAACTTCCAATTTATAATAAATGGAGCTCGAGTCTATAGAGGAATAAAAAACAAGTTGTTTCTGTTGCGAATTTGAACATCAACTTCTGGTCAATGTCATGCTTAGAAAATAATTATTTCTCAGTTTGGAGCTCAGCTTAAGCTGACATTGTATTTGCTAAATGTCACTTGCAATTAAAGTTGATAATGTTAGTGAGAAAAGGTCACATACCAACCTGTGTGGCGGAATGGGACTCTCAGGCTGATTCACGCACCCTGCTCGACAACACCAAGCGCTCAGTCACACTCCTAACTGGCTGACATGTTTTCCCGGTCATTGTGCTTTCAATTACACACATTACACTGATTAGATTTACATTTCAGTTTTTATGGTTGCTCTAATTGGCAAAGATGATTGCAAATTAGGCAAGAGGGCAAGCGTAGCCTTGGCTACAGTCTGTCACCTTGAAATGGACAGACTAATGCAGACTTAGGTTCTGTGTGCCCATTAATCTGCTAATTTCATGATCGGGGTGAAGCAAGTGATCAAATTTAATAGGGTGCCTATTTTCTCCAGCAGCACCCTTTTTGACATGGCATTTTGTGACCTCTAGCTTGGATAAGGGAATAATTTGTGGTTAATTAGACTTGTAGAGTTTGTGTCACTCATATCTTTCTGTGGCTTGTCTAATTGTTCTGCTTTATGTTTTCTGATCCCTCAGGCCTCAGTATTACAAGGTGATAGAAGAATGCGTGTCTCAGGTGGTTCTGCATCGCAATGGAATGGACCCTGACTTTGGCTACAGTAAAAGATTGGACGTGGACTTCACCCATCTGATTGGTACATTTTTAATTGCTTTGTATTTACTCACTCATTAATTTAATTTATGTTGGCAAAAGTCTAAAATGTGTAATAGTTAAGATCCTAATATGCTGAAGTCATCCTCAAGATCAGTTTTTTTCTTTTCAAACTATGTGCTGCAGGAGGTCAGATCACTGATGTTGTCATGATCCCAAGGACTCTGGTGTTTCCTGTATTATTTTGACAAGTCCTGTGTGTGTGGTTCATTGTTCTATTTACTTCCTGTCTTTGTTCTTTTTCCCGCCAATTTTCCCCAGTCACCTGTGCCCCATTACCAATCAGCTCCCTCTCTATATATACCGGTCCCTTTCCTTTGTTCCTTGTTGGTTCATTTTGGTTGTGTTTCCCTGTGATTCCTGGACTCAGTGTTATTCTTTGATTCTTTGTGGTTCCCTGCGTGTCTGTTCCTGAGTTTGTGTGAGTTTTGTTTTATGGTTAATAAATCGGACTTACTTCAGTCTCCCTGCCTCCTCGCCTGTCTGCTATTGGCTCCTCTCCCTGCTGCCTGAAATGGCTCTTCGTGACAGATGTTGCTAAAAATGTTTTGATACCTCACAGTCATTCTCATTATCCTCCCAGATCCCCCTGAGATTCTTCTGACAAATGCATGCAGTGGCTTGACATATAAGATGGGATCATCTAAATATTGATGAATAATACATTATATCTGGTAAAATGAATTCAGTTAATTCAGAATCATTTTAAATGTTTTCCGCAGCTAGGTTATTTGTCAGCTGTGTTCCTGGAATCATAGAGAACATCTATTTGGACTGCATTACTAATGGAGCATTTTTTTTCAAACGGAGAAAAGAAATAAATAACACCACTTTGTCTCTCTCTGTGGTGTCACTAACAGTTCTGTGACTTGTCAACAAAGGGTCATTAAAAGTTTTTAAATCTGTCTGCAGAGGACTGATGCAGTATTAAATAAGTTTTCTCACTCACTTTACTGAGATTTAATCTGATGACAAAAAACTTTCAAGGATGTGTTTTGTTAAATTCACACAAAACACATGAGGAATCAGATGCCACATCCACGTGGGTTTTTGAAAGGTGTCTTTCCACCCTCTTTTCTGTTTTTTTTTCTTTTTTCGCATTCACATTTGGGTGTCATTCCCGAATAACAATTATTTTTTAAAGGGAAAATGTGTTGCGTGATGTGTGATCTAAAAATAATTTACACTTACTTCCACATACACTGTCCTTCAGTTGATTCAGCTACAGGTTAATTGTAAATTATGGGATTTGTAAATGCACTCATCAAACAAAAAACGGAAGCACACAAAACAGTTGGAAAACAGTGATTTAAAGAGTTAAGTAAAATTGTCCTGTACTTTAGGCTCTAACTGATTTTTCTCTTGTTCGACACACACCCTTAAGCAACTCACAATTTTAGGTGATGATTCCTACTATTTAAGGACACCTTTGTCAGTGAGAGTAGGATGAAGAGAAGAGGAGGGCAAAATATTAGCACATCTGCATGAGCCCAGAATGACAGATTTCACTGTATGTGAGGCAGTTATTGAACATATCATGAACCCCCCCCCCCACCCCCTTCTTCACGAGGTCAACACAGCAGTTGCATCAGTTGCCAACGCTTCCCATTTTGTATTTTGTCTCCTTTTTTTTCCCCAGAGCAGACATTTTATTCTTTTCATTTAACTTATTATTTAATGAAGTTTGCATTTCATCACAAGCATCTATTTTATACAACCATCAATGGGAGACATATACGGAGGTCCACTAAAGAAATTAAGAATCTCATCTGTAAATATATACTTTAAATAGTATGCAATCATAAACTAACAAACCTTGAAATGCTAAGTTAAATTAGTCATTTGGGGGACAGTGAAGGGCTGATTTTCCTTCTTACTTTGCATTTTTAGGTGTGATGAAATGCACCCATGTTCTATGACAATTTTTAGACCATTTTCAGTTGTCAACTTGTCACAGACCTAACAGACATTTCAAGAAATCAATCATCATTCAAGAGATCGTATGAGCTCTATTATATAATTTGAGAAACAAGATCCAGGTCTAATTGTAAATCTCACATGAGGAGCTAATGATGCACATCGCACCCAGAGATGCCTTTGAAGTATCTCGTGACTGTGGCTGTCTTGTCTTTCAGATCAGTGTGTGGATAAAGCCAAAGTTGAAGAGAGTGAGCAGAATGCTGCAGAGTACTCCAAAAAGGTGAGACATTAATCACTCCAACAGCGTCTTTGATTGGCCCGGCTCCCATCAGGAAAGTTTTTTCTTCCTCAGAGCTCCCAGACAAGCTATTGATTTTCCATGCCCTGATCAATACCTGGCTGTGACGCTACATGATCCGTATCAGCATTACAAGAATCAATGCCGATGTTCTGATGTATACTTATTTGTGCACAGTGCCGGGGCAGAGTTAAGTTATGTGCAGGCTCTTTTGATACAGTTATGCATTTTAAGCTGGCCCTTTAAGGGTTTCTCCCTTTATCTTACATTTCCTTTTAATGTAATTAAATTAATTAATTATTTGCTTGATTGATTAATTGTATTTTTTATTCATTTGAGAGAAATAAAATAATTGCCAATTTAAAAAAAACCTTACCTCCAACACATTATGTATAGCATTTAGATGTATCTTAAGGAGTCTGACTACCATTGTCGGGCGACACCAAGGGGGTCCTGAATGTGTTTTTTTCTTAAGAGTCCTGTCCCTCCAGTCCAACGTGCACCCTGCTGAGCCAGTGAAATCATTGTAGTGACATGGCTTGGTTTCTGCAAAGGTTAGATCCATCAACATACATGAAAGCCAGGCCTGAAACAAAGACAAAGGACAACAGGGCTCTAGGGCCATGAGAGCTATGAATAGAAATCGGCCAGAGAGTGTAAGACAGTGTGTTTTGGTGTCTGTTGATGTGCCCTGTGGCCATTCTCTGGAGACACCGTGCCGCTCACCAACCTGTGTGTGTGTGTGTGTTTATATCTGTGTACACGTATTTGTTATGTGCACGTAGACATACTTGTGTCTCTTTTCTTGCAGTTTGATGAGGAATTCAGCGCACGGCAGGAGGCCCAGGCCGAGTCTCAAAAGAAGGAAGAGAAAATCAAAGAGCTGGAGGGGAAGATCCAGGCCCTGGAGTCCCAGGTAAATCCATGCAGAGAAATCCCACTACTCTGTAAAACAGTGTTACATTCCCCCAGAGATCTTTTATATTGTATGTTTTCCAAAAAAGCATGAAAAAGAAGATAGTGAAAAATCTAATCTTCAGAAGCTCTTCTAATCAGTTTTTAAAGTAAAAAAAACCAACTCATACAATCTCATAGATAATAAAAATGTTTGTCTTAAGATCATAGCTCAAGATGTAATGGCAGCACTATAAAAAGGGCTGATTTGGTCAGAAGGATACCTTTCCACCCCACTTACAGATGTGCTGCTGCTGTAAGTGGGAGTTATCATCCATGCAAGAACATCTGATTTAATAAAGGGTCAATTTCTGTCTTAAGTTGTAGCTCTTTTTGTGGACGAATTGCTCTATTGAAGCTTTTCCTATGTAATTCTATCATCACAGAGATGGATTGCACTTCTTTTCCTGGCCTCCGCATCATTTCTTCCCAGGCAAAATCCTCCATTTTGAGCACAGAAAATGACTGCTATTTCCCCCTTAACCCAATTTCAAACACTTTAGTACTGCCTTGGGACAAAAGGGCAGTTTGCCTCGCTGCTTAGGGAATTTAATATAAACCAGCATTGAAAGATGGTATAGCTACATTTATATCAGAGATTGCTTTTCCTTTCAAACATTCATCTCTGGTTGCTTATGTTGGCAATCCCCGTCTGAAACTGCACCTGCATATGTGGTCCAAGCATCACTGGGAGTTTTCTCAGTTGTAACATACTTTCACTTCTAGCTATCATTCTTAGGTCCGCGACAAATGCTGTTATGTAGTACAAGCTTTGGCCGTTGTCCTGGCCAAAGTCACCTAGTGTTTTTCTCCTTAAAACTTAATTTGTGTGTAGGTCTCACTCCTGCACTTCATGCCTGAGTGCTGTGTCACCACTTGTTACCTGCATTTGTACCCAGGCTGGTTCATCACTCACTCTATTCCTGATTACTGCCTGCCTATTTTAATGAGACCATCAGGATCTAAAGCTCCTCTCTGCCTGCTCGTCCCTTTTTTCTCCCTTGCTCTCTCCTCCTTCCACCTTCCGTCAGAAAAGAATGCATCAGGCTGTGTTACCTTTGCTTGCCCTCTTTCCCTTGTTGGATGTTTCCAAGTGTTTTCTTCCCTATAACACACCTCCCCTTCACCCTCCCCTGACAGGCCTCTGTCTTTTGAAGACTGACTGGCTGTGGTGCATTAACAGGTAGTGTAGAGCAGAGAAGCCCTGGAGAGACAAGCCCTCTCTTCCTCTGTTTGTCTGAGTGCTCCTTAAAAGAGCGGATACTGCTGGAGAGCCACACATCACCAGACATTAACCTCAACAGGGAAACATGTAATTTGTTTGGCACAAACTTGCATGAATGTGGCCATAAGGACTTTAGAATATCCTCTATGCATCCTGCACAATAGGGCTTTACACACTATTGAGCATAAATAACCTTTACTTTGAATGTGAATCCATTTAATCTATTCAGTTTTAAGAAAAGTGCAGTTCATTTTCACTGACCTCACATGTTTATTTAATTTTAATTAGAGTGAATGTTTGGGCTGTCAGGGCTTTTTAAATTTTTTTTTTGAAGAAATCTATAGTATGCAAGTTCTGTAATAAAAATTCAGCGTTATCTCCTGGTTTTTATTTTAGGCAGGTGCTCAATTGCTACCTCGAGCATTGAACAAAACAACAGTGTCATCCTCTCACACGTTTGTGATTCTGCTACTTCAGGAAGGCTAGGCTGAAAGAGTGTGTTTTGCAACCTAATCCACGTTTGACACAGTGCTGTAGAAAGCCATTAACTGTGATGGCGCAGAACCTTTAAATCATCGTGAGGACACGCATTCAGTTTGTCCATCAAAGCTGCTGTGCTATCACTGCCGTTTTGCTGAATATGAATGAAGTGGGAGCTAACCCTAACCTTTCATCTCCTAGACAGAATTCCTGTCAGATATTAAAACACATGCATGCCTGAGTCGCTTCTCTTCACCTTGTTTGTGAACCACCACATTTAATGAGAGTCTTTCTCTGGGAACTTTGGCTTTGTAACAAGCAGCCTGTTTGATGTGTCTGTTTGATTATCCCCCAATTGAGTTGAGTGGATGTTCTGCCTGTAAACATCAACAAAGGACACAGAAATCACAACAAGTGGAAATCACCCACCCTTCTCCAAACCTTTGCTTGCAACCATTCAAGGTAAAAAAGGAAGGTATTCATTGAATTGGCTCTGGATGTGATGAATAATGTAGCACTGCAGTGGGACACTGGAGCACTCTGCGCCATCCCATTAATAGGTTTTAACAACCTGGCGGTCTTGTAGCTGACCCAGCTTGGTCCCAAGAGGAGCTGGAGGTGTAGTGGACCACTTTCTCTCTCTTTTTCTGCCAGGCTGCCTTCCGCCCTGACTGATTAAAGAATTTGATTCAACTGATAATGACAGCAAAACTCACAATGTAGTCACTATTATAATGTGTGCTTTGCTGTTATGAGATAGAGCCAATTCAATTGTTAAGCCAAAATGTGCTGTTAAATTCACTCTCATTCAAATTTCTTATACATCTATCCTTACATTAAAAGTTCTACAGAAAATGGTGGTCAAAAGAGCTGCACTTCTCAGAAAGCAAGGCATACTGTACTATACCTGCTGGAAAGCTCTCTGACTTGATCTTTAAAACTAAGATATCTCAAAGCCTCTAAATTTGAATCCCTAAGGATGAAAGATAAAATAAAACTTCTCTTTGCTTTAAATATTGCACTTTACTACCATTTTCTAAAACTCTTGCAAAATGAAAGTTCTTTTCAAGTCACCCCACTAAAAGTTTCCATCTCCTTTTCCATTATACACATTAAATATTTAGTTCTCTACAGTCCATAGTAAGAGGTGTTCTGTAGGAATGACTCCATAAAAAATATTACATTTCAGTTGCTGTGGAATACGTTCTCATCCTCTTTCTTTTGGCAAGGTCGCACAGAGTGAAATATCAAAGCAAAATGGGTACATTTCTAAAACAAAGACTGCAGAGTGAAATCAATGCCCATCACACATCTAAGAGTGTTAAGTTGAGATGTATTTTGTAATGCCAAAAAAGAAAAAAAAAGGGAAATGGAAGAAGGTTTTTGAAGGTGCACCAACTGTCAGTGATGCTGTGCCTTGTATCTTTCATGCTGCAGTCAGTGCTCTACAGTGATGTTCTTTTGAAGATAGATTACATCTTGTTTTAGGTGTAAAAGTACAGCACACTCTGCCTTTTGCACATCAAATAGCTCATTCAGACAAAATAGGAATATAAGACTACCATTGTCATTAACTGTGTAAAAGACATCCTCTTTCCCCTGCTTGCCTCTTTTTCTGGCTTTTTCCTATTTGTGTTTGGTGTGAGTACGGTACCTGTTCTAGTGTACTAGTGTTCTTCTCTGTCTATCTAACCCACCCCCATTTGTGCCTCTCTGTTGCCCTCTGTGTCTGTTGTTACTTGTGTCCCCATGGTGTGTGTGTGTGTGTGTTGTATCTGCACAGTTAACTATTGAAAAAGACGAGCTCAAAGAGGCTCAGAGACTCATCAGGGAATATGAAGCCAAGGTGGGTGCCCTCTTTGCATGCGTGGCCTTTGACATAATCTCACATTTAATTACCTGCAAATCCAAGTTATATATTAAATGAATTGGATTGTGGTGCTTCAAATCTTTTGTCGGAGAAAGCTCTCAAACTGATTATGGAACTGATTTTTTGCCCTCTCTGTTGTTCTCTTTGTCATGTGCACCACACTCCATTTCATGCATTACATTTTAAAGCTATGTTTTGATTAACCTGTAAATTCAAGTTATATTTGATGTGAACTGACATCCAATGCCTCTAATCTTCATTTGCAAGACACAAATCTCAAACTGAAATACTGTATGGATTTAGTGGAAATATAATACCATACTTGATGGAATGCTTTGTCTCTTGAAATTACTGATCCACAAAAATAGATAACATGATTCAAAAAACCTATATGTTTAAGACCTTTATTCCATTAAGCTAAATAATATAACAGTTGGAATCTATGGTAAACTCTATAGTGTTTTTTAACTACACACATTTCCTGCTTGTTTAATGCAATTTTCATAAGTAAACACTTTTAAATGAATTCCTATCAGAGTTGAGATTGGGGCATAGATTTAATCACATAGCATTCAGAGTTAATTACCTGCCATGCTGACCTCCCCATTGAGTCCAGAAGACTATGAATCCAAATTGGATGGGTTAGATTTCATATTAGCCCCGTCTTCTACTTTAGACTGAGCGCCAGATGGGCTCTGCAAAAGTAACAGCCAAAAAACATCAAAGAGACCTTCACAAGCTGGCAAGAAACACAATATTAAATCATGCCGGATAATATAGAAATATTAGAAATCAATGCATAAAATTAAAATGACGGGGGGCGGGAATCTTATATCATAATTTATCATCAACTTTATGTTGTAAAATGTACAAATTCTGTTCTTTCTATGTGTCTATATAGATAGATATGTTTGTGTATTTTGTCTCACATAATCATGGCTACTTACATATTGTATTCATACAATATTTTACAGTACCTATGCTATATATTTGTGTTTGCTAGTTCAGACCCAGACACTTGTATGTTATGGACATAAATGGACATGTTGTATACAAAACATGTATAGGCTAGTAAATTACAATGCAAAACATAAAGTTGGATATCCTGTATGAATTTTGGTATAATGTTTGTTTTGGTATCTGAGGACGAAGAAACCAGTGGCAGTGGTATTGGATCCCAAGGGTTCTGTGAAACACTGGGCTTATTATTATTGGGTAGATCAGCAAGAGAGAGATAAAGACTCGGAAGGCCCTTCATTATGGAAACAACTACGTTCTAATTTAGCAGCTAATTTTCTTCCATTCTCTCATATTAATCTTAAAAGAGAAAATGGGCCACGGAGGGCTCGAGATTGACAGACATGTAATCATTGGATGTGGATTTTCACTTAAGAGCTCTAGGCGATCTGTGCAAGAAGCTCCTTGCAGAACACCTTTTTAATTTTGGCCCTAATAAACAATCCACCAATGCCATTATGTAATGAAAGACAACGTAATGTCTTTAAATATGAAGCCAATCACATTTAACGCACACAATCAAGTGACTGGGGGAAAAGCACATAATGGGGAATTGGTTTTGGAAATGAGAAGTGCAAGTGGAAATGCTTTTTGGTTAGAGCCGGCATTTAACCCTGTCTAAGCTTGGGTGTCTGTAATTGTTGTATTTGCATAACGTTTTTTTCTCTTCAACATTTTTCTATTGGCACTATCACTGACTATCACCGACTACCTGTGTATGTGGTATGTGT
Source organism: Macquaria australasica (assembly GCA_005408345.1). NCBI lineage: Eukaryota > Metazoa > Chordata > Actinopteri > Centrarchiformes > Percichthyidae > Macquaria > Macquaria australasica. Next base: position 617,602 of record SEMN01000036.1, on the reverse strand, counting down.
GATAGTGCAGACATGTCAAAGGACTGAAAGATTTTGTCTTATCAGTCTTGGGTCTAATTACGTCCCTGTCTACTGTTTAATAGCCTGCCATTGTGAGGACTGATGGCGAAGACTTGATGGGGGAGCAACATTCTTATCGTTTGTAAATTAAAACAGTAGTCAATCACAGGTTTTACTCCAACATTTTGCTTTGTATTTACATGCACAGCCACAGAGATTAATGAACACAATAAGCCAACATTTTGGCTAATTTACAACAAAGGAGCATTAAGTAGTCTTCTTGTTCTAAAATCAGATGAACTGGTTGGGTTTAACATCACTGGTGTAAATATGACTTGTGCATCCAGTGGCCAAGTATAAACACACTGCAGCAGATCTTGCTTTTTTTGTGGCTATATGACTGATAATTATGAATTTATCTGCTGACATTGATGATGTCAGTGCAGATTTTGAAACCTGCATTACAAAATGGCACATTTTGAGACACCAGCTAGGAGATATTTAAAAAAAAAAAATACAAGTTATAATTAAATTAATCAAACATTTTCTTATATGATGTGAATATGAGCCTCATAAGTCGTAGTCCCATATATACTTTACACAGCCATTATGTCAAGTCCCAAGACTAGAACATGTCGTCACACTGCATTTAGAATTGCTTTAGGGAGTCATTGCTTATTACAGTCACCAAGAGTTAACTGTTTTATGCAAGCGTATTTTATTTTTGCCTCTGAAGTTTGATTGGTCTAAAAGACAAATGTTTGCCCTCATCAGTGAAGCTGAGATCCCATGTAAATATATATCGGGATGGATTTAACCCAAGTGTGCAGACAAGTTACATATGTACAGCATATGCCAAGTTGTAATTGAACAGTTTGACTACCCGTGTATTTTCCTGTCAAACATATAAATAACAGTGTATATAAAGAAAATCATTAATCAATGTCAAATAATTAAAGAGAGGTAGCCACTGAGTTTGAGTTGAACTTTGAAAATTCTGCTTGTTTCTCCCAATACATACCTGATGTCCTAGTGTGGAAAGTGTAAAACTGTCACTAAACACAGTCACCAGTCTGTGCATTACTGAAGGGGCTGGGTGTCACAAAAACAAAGAACTTTACGAAAGCCTTTTTGTTTTCATTTAACAAAACATTACAGTGAGCTGGATGACTCTTATTGACACACACACCCTACTCTCTGCCCACAGTCAAAGCTCATGGCAAGTCACTAAGATCCTGAAGTCGTGCAGGCAGTAAAATATTATTTTTCACAGCACAAAAATGCCTCTTCACTGGCACAAAAACAAAAAACAAAAAAACACTTTATGGCTTTTGCCTATCAGTGTCATCAGATTGAGGTTTGGCTTAAACCAAAGGCAGCCTCACTTCATGTGTAGGCCATCATTAACATTTCTACCCTGTATTTGCAGATTGCAGCGGGTCCGACTGCACCCGGAGCACCACCTCCACCACCAGTACCAGGGGGTGCAGCAGCTCCCCCTCCTCCTCCACCACCTCCTCCCCCACCTCCACCTGGTGGATGTCCTCCACCTCCTCCTCCTCTCCCTGGCCACGCTGGCATTCCACCTCCACCACCACCACCTCCTCCCCCAGGAGGAGGACCTCCACCTCCCCCACCACCCCCTGGTTGTGGGCCCCCACCTCCTCCGCCTTTCTTCGGGGGCCCAGGTGGGCCTCCACCACCTCCTGCATTGCCTGTCATCAAGCTGCCTTATGGACTGGAGCCCAAGAAGACCTACAAGCCAGAAACTGTGATGAAGAGGGTCAACTGGACCAAGGTACTGTAACCTGAGCTTTTATTCACTGTAACGTATATTCTCATGTTCACTGATGATATTGGTGATTGGAGACGGTAAGGGAAATATTATTCTACTGTTCGCATGAAATATTATGCAGTCTTTACAATCGCACATGCAAACATTTAGCACAGTCTTTAGAGGATTTGTGAAGTAAGACTATACAATAAGAAGCTGCAATGTTGAAATCAAAAGGAGCTCTGTTCAAACGCACTCTTAATCTAGTCAAACAACCGTTCAGCCACAGGCCACACCATACCACACTGAGCACCCGTTTGAAACGATTCAACAGTAAACAATTTTCATTGCTCAAATGTCCTTGGATTTGCACATTCTTGGATAATTGAATGAATACTGGGTTGTGTAACGTTCCATCACATTTGAATAGAATTTCAATAGGACATTCTCTTGTGTGTGGGCTTTATTTTACCATAGATAATTTATCCATCGCCTCAGGAGTTCTTAGCATTAATTTAATGGCTCTTTGCTGATGCTTGTGTGACCTTGCCTTATAGTCTTCAATTACTGACGGCAACCAAAACATCAGACTAGTTCTTTTGAGATCATTTTAGTGTTGAATATTATATTTAATGGTTTTAGTGGATTCAAGCATGTATTAAAAATGAATTTTGAATGTGATTTTTCAATGTTTTATGGGCCATTGTAGTTATCTCTTCACATTTTTGTTTATTTTTCTAAAATAAACAAATGGGGAATATTTTGGTTTTTATGATACATTATTTATTCAACAACAGGCCACCAAATGACACACATAAATGAGAGAAAGAAATGTGGAAATGCAAGTCAACATTGACTGTTGCATTGAAAGCAGCATGTTACAGGTTTAATTTTTTGTCACCTCAAGGACTCTTTAAAATGTCATGTATGCAAATGCTTCACTCTGTGTGGGAGTTTCCTGAGAAGTAGGAAAAGTTATTAATAGTGTCATACAGCAGCAAGGAATATCAAACCTGTTGTGTAAATGGTAAGAAAAGCAACTATTTGTTTTTTTTGTTTCTTAATATCAGCTGGTGCTGTTTGTGCCTTGATATTTTAAATAGTATAAGTCATTTTCTTGTGCAGTATCTGTGTGGTTTTGCATATATGATTTGTGTGCACGCAGTGACGTGCAAATGCCCATTGTTTGGGAAGTGTACAGAAACAGGTTAATGTGCAGGAGCATTAACCTTGCCTCCACAGGAATTGTATCTTGGTGATGCAAATGAAATTCATAACCACCTGAGGAAAAACAATCTGTGTCTCTTGTGTCGATTAAGTAGGACAAGAGTCGTCTGTCTTCTCTATGTGCAGCAGATGGAAGTATGGGAGTGCCAGGAGCAACTATGATTTGGTTGTACAAAGAAGGAAGGGGAAAGAAAAGATACTTGTTATTTTTCTTATACCTACATCCCCTCTATCCACTACCCCATACATGTCCGACAAGAGTATGAATCACACAGATTTGATAGGAGAGAAAGACGACTTTTATATTTAAAAAAGTACAGAAAAAATATGCAATTATTACTAGACGATGGAGTTTCACTCGAAGCTATGTGGGCAGCTGAAAGTTCATGACTTGTTGCTTCATCTGTACACAGTTGATTACTACTACTACTGCTACAGCAGGTGGGATGTTTCAAGCATGAGGTGCATAAACACTGAAAGCTCTGCCGCCAGATTTTGATTGCGCTCTGGGAATTTGGAGGAAACGGCTGTCCTGTGACCTGAGAAATTTGTCGGGTTGAAAAACTGGGAGCATCTTGGATAAATAACCTGGAGCCAGACCATTCAGTGCTTTGTAGACCAGGAGCAAAACCTTAAAATTTAAATTTAAATTAAAATAATTTAATTCCAAGTTAATAAAACTGTAAACATGCTAAATAACATGCTAAAAACAGTAAACTAGTATGGTCAAATGCTTTTTTTATGTTTTAATTTCTAAGAAATCACCAAAAGTTAAAAATTTAGTGGCAGTGTTGTAGTAACTAAGTAACTGTTGTTACTAATGGTAGCCAGTTCAGGTATGATGGGCCTTTCACAATATTGTAGACCATAAGAAAAATACTATGATGTATTCTGAAAATAAAAGTTACCAGGGGCTTTTACGATCGGGACTGCTATAACATGAGCTGTAGCTAGATATGTTGCATGTATTATTATTATTATTATTATTAGTAGTAGTAGTAGCAGCAGCAGTGGTGGAGGTGGTGGAGTATAGGTATAGGTAGTAATCTGAATCATTTTGCTACATCACAATTTGCTGTTTCACCACTTTGTCTGATTCAGGCTATCACAGACATGACATAGACTGCTTTCTAATACTTTAAGTGAGAGCAAATAAGAGAACAGTGGCACTTTATCTACACTCAACACCAACACCAGCTCATGTTGAAAGTTTCATAAGCTTCCCATTAAAACACCTTTTGTTGCCATTATAGGACTCTGCAACACTGTTACACTTATCACCGTTTCTATATGTCCTTGGTAATGATTGCCCAGCATCAGCTGGAACTCACTGTCTGTGTTGCATAAGTGTTGCACTTAAACCTCTTTCTGTATGTAATTACTGTGGTTTTGAGGAGGTTAACTACAGCAGTACAATAGGCCAACTGCTAGTCCAGGCCCTTGATAAAAAGACACAACAGTGTCACACTAAGAGCTCTCAGCAGAGCACTTAAAACAATGTACAGCAGATGTAGTGTTGTGTCACACAGATTAGCTAGTAATAACTGCAACATATTATTTCTGAATCTCTCTGTACACTGCTACTCTCTCTTGCCTACTGAGCGGTGTGGAGAGAATGAAAGAGGAGGGGTGAGGAAGCATCCCCGTGGCCTGCTATCACCTCTACGTGTGTAGGTGCTTGGTTGCTTCTTAGAGGCTTTGCGGTTTCACGCAAGTCTAGGTAGGAGGAGTGTATAAACAGGGTTGCTGAGGTTTTGTGCTGCAAACTGAAATTCACATATTTCATTAATCTCAGGAGAGGTCAACTAGAGCTTTGATGCATCCGGCTCAGTCAGGGTCTATCCACACATCATCATTTAGCGTGGTCATATTCATGTGATTTGTCATCACATTCATTTTCTGTTCCATTTTGTTTATGTTTGCTACTCAAATGCTACAAGGGCATGTGTGTGTCCACACACAGAAAAACACACACAAACCCCATCTCCAGTGAGAAGAACTTTTTGAGTGGCAGGTTGGTGGAATGGCAGTCTCTGATTGTGGTGATAATGGAATCCTTGTGTCATTGCAGATAGTGCCTCAGGAAATGGCAGAGAATTGCTTCTGGATCAAAGTCAAAGAAGAGAAGTTTGAGAATCCTGACCTATTTGCTCAGCTCTCCCTCTGCTTCTCCTCGCAGAGCAAAGGTAAGGAGGCGTCATCTCTCTTCACCCCTTCCTTAATTAATCTAGACACACATGCTTCATTTAGCCTCTCCGGCAAAGGATGCCAAGCCACTTTCATCTTGTGACACTTTAAGAAACCATTTTTCTCACTGAAATGTTAATTATCTTAAAACCAAGCACTTTTTCCGCTGCATTTGAACACCGTCTATGCTCTCAAGTCAAATCTCTGTGCCAATTAGGGATACCAATGCTCTTGCTGCAGTGTTTGTATGTGTTTGTGTCTTTGAGAAAACTGGAAATGCAATGTGGCTGCTCATTGCTTTTGTTCTTTGTGCTCGTTGAGTAGTTTCAGATCAGTGTTTTTGTGTGTGCACGTGGATGTGCATAAACTTGAACATATATGTGTGAAGCGAGAGCAGCTATGCTTGGTTTGTTTCTTGCCTTTTCCAGTCCAGTAGACCAATCCTCCATCGGGGAAGACTAGAGGCTTTTGTGAAGGAAGCTCTGGGAGTTTTCTTGTCCCGGCCAGTTTGTTTCTCAGATACACAACCAGGCTGCCTAACTTGCTGATGAATAACACAAGCAGTACAGAGCAAGTTTGTTTTGTATGGAAGAGTGTGTGTGAAGACACTTGATGTATTCCTCCCATGACAATTTGAGTGTTTTTCCACTTCTTTGACAGTGTGTGTGTGTGTGTAGTACACCCCTCTTATTCTAGCAGCAGTGGGAGGGGAGAAGTCAGAGGCCTGTCAAGCGCAGAACAGTCAAATCGGAGCTCTGTCAGGGCGTGTGGATATAACTATACAGAGTCCTCCAACTTTTCCCACCGTCTGTGTGGACACCAGTCAGCCCGCCAGCAGCTCCTTGCTCCGTCTTTCTCAGAGCTTCCAGGTCTACAAACTAGGCTCATCTCTTTTTTGTTCTGTGAAATAAATAGCAATTTTGCCTCAGCTGCCGCAAGGCGATTTGCCAGCATAATACAGATGGAGGGAGAATGTGGGTAGGAAAGAACAGTTGTTGCAAGGCTTAATGAAGTGGCAGGGATAGGCCTCTTGTCTTTCAGCAGTGTATCTGCCAGACACTATATTTTTTAACACGTGCTCTGTGACATTTCTGAAGTAATTGACAGTCAGGCCTTTTTTACACCTATTAGAATACCTATTTAATTATTTAAATTTTCATTGCGTTCTTTTATCTGATTCATAAATTGTTATTGAGGGAGATGAATTTAACATTCAGTGTTAGTAAATCAGCGATATGGTTGCAGAGCACCTCTCTTATATAATACTGTACATTTTCAGATAGATTCTTAAAGTGAAATACAACTTAACATTTGGAGTTCCACAGACACATGGCTTTAATTCAGCTTTAAATGTCCTTTTAAATTCTTTATTAAATTCACTTTCTCACCCACTGGGATTTAAAGAAAAAGCGCTATAGATAGTCCATGTTCCCGCTGGCAGGGTAGGAATTCATGATCCAGCATTTCCCCTGGGAGTTACCTTTGCTGGATCCCTATCAATTACCCCTGCAGCGACTTCACTGAATCAGCTCTTTTCCCTCTATTGTTGACACAGAACATGATTTGCTCATGAATGAAAAATGCTGTTTAATGTTTGATATCTACCCCATCAGTGAAGTTGAAAGTCAATGAGAAGGGCTTTGATGTAGATGGTATTGCAAAAAAGGTGCTAGATGGGATCTTCCTAAAATGAGATAGTTGTTAATTTGCTTTTCTCATTCCTCTGTTTCATGATTCATGCAGTATGGTCTTTCAAACGCATGCCTTTTGAGGATATGTAACAATAAGTGTGCTTGAACATTAAACATTTTGTCAAAAAGATCCCCGCCTTATTTCCGCTTTGAATCTGACCTATTTGGGTAGTTAGTCTTCCTTCATCTCAAGTCAAGTCTGTTAACTGGTATTGGTGTAGTTTAAAGCGGTATTGGAGGCGAGATTAATTCCTGGGGTACTCTCATCGTACCTCTCTTTGTAACCACGGACCATAAATCCTTTCTGCTGATTTGACAAACAAGTCACTGGTGAAAACCGACCTCATTTGTCTAGGATATTGCCAGAATTTGTTTTTTGTAACACACACACACACACACACACACACACACACACACACACACACACACACACACACACACACACACTTGTTGTTTTTTTCTTTGCTTCTTTATGGTACCTCCATCTTTTTGCCACATCTAAGACGTGGATATTTATAAGTAGAGCACACTTCGGGGGACTAGTGTATCGTGAAAGATGAGGCAAGCAGGTGTAAATGCCTTCCCTGCAGAGCTGCCCTCAGAAAATGGTGCAAAAAGGCTTCTGTTAACTCCACATTCCTTGGGATTCTTGCTTGTTACTTGCATTGTTGAAGAACAACACTTAGGCAGTAAAAGTGAAAAAAAGAATCACTTTAACAGCCCCCAATTTTCAGATGCTTATTGCGCTCAGAGGCCTCTAAAACAACTGAGAATGCAGGACTGTCATCTCCCCTGCTGCTTTTATGAGTCTCACTGTTTAATGAGTTTCTCCAAGAAAAGGAAATGATAATCAAGAGGGATTTCAAGCTCGGCTTCAATCTTCTAAAAGTGGCTTTTTATTTTTTTTTGTCTTTGTCATTTATTATAAGATGGTTCTTTGGCCTGATTGAAAATTCAACACACATGTCAGTTACTAGGTACTCTGAAGGACATAGACATTTCACTGATTAAGTCATACTGGCAACATCAACTTGTATCTCACTTCAGGACGGCATAGGTAGCCACGTGTTTTAAAAAAGTAGCCAAAGTTGCTCTCTGCAAAATACAAACGCCATTTACAAGACGCAGTTTAGGTAACTATTTTACTTGTGTTTTCACATATATAAAATAAGTAAATATGTAACATATTGTATACATGTTACATTGAATTGACATTTCAGTGCACTGTGTAACTGCATAACTCTGGAATTCAGATGTTGAATAAAATACATGGGAAACAAAAAAATAAATAAATAAATAATCTTTAATAAAAAATACACTTTAATTTATTTGTCTTGCTCCTTAAATTAAGGTAGCAAATATACACAAATTGTATGGCATTTGGAACTGGCTTTATTTTGCTCAAAATCTGGAGCACATTATTGCTTTTCACCTGACAGATTTATATAGCAATCACCGTTGTTAGAAAATGCTGCCGTTTTTGGTAACATATGGCCATTATAAACTAGTCATTTGATTTTTGGTTAAGTTCAGAGTAGACGGTTTTCCCATTAGGAGTGTTTTGCTGATATAGCAATGAAGGCACAGTGAGTCATCCTTCTACTTTAAGGTAATGACTTATTGAAATCCTATTTCAGTAAAAATGACGTGTGAAAGTGAAGCTTTTTTGTTAATTTAAAGAGAAACTCGGTGATAAATCTGGTTTTTGAGCTGGTAACATGGTTCCATAGCTCCTATACAGTGAGCATTAATCCACTTTGTAATTTTTGCATCTTGTTCTAGTATGGGAAAATGTAGCACCTTCTCTTGTGAGTTGAAAATGTGTGCCACTTTAAGCTACACCTCAGTCACTGATGTCAAGGCCGGTATTTCACTTTTGGCACCATAGAGTGCTTTGTGATCGGAAAATTGTTACCACCCACGCATAGAGCTGAGCAGTCTGTTATCAGTCTGTTTGCTCTCGCTCACCACCCTGTTTTTTTTCACATCTTTTGAATTTGTGTATGAGACATTAAGTGACAACCTGGCCACGTCATAGAGTTATTTTATTTCCCATTAAAACAGTTTTTTCCCCTTTTGCTTTCTTTCTGTTGTCCTTTTCCCCCTTTTCTGCCTTCGCTAGGCTGTGTCGGCTTTTCCCTTTTTCTTTACCCTCTTCTCTATTGACTTGGCTCTCTTTTTTTTGTTCTTTTACCCTCATCTCCCCTCAGTTCGCTTTATCAATCAGTGGGTTGTGCCTTTGTACGGCTCTTTGGGATCAAATCAGATTCACTTCGGGATTGAATGTGTGTAGCCATGGCCTGCTGCATTTGAAAGGCAATTCATTCAGCTGGAACTTTGCAGTTCAATTTGAAACAAGATTGATGTTGGCAAACTTCACACCCCCTTTCTCCTAAAATGTTTCCTCCATTGCACACACCAATTGCTGATGGACAAAGGGCATATGCCACTTTGTAATGGTGATGTCTGGGCTTCTCAGTAGAAACAGCACAACAAAAGAAGGGAGGTTACTCAACAACAACTGAAATCCCTGAGTATTCTGTATATTACAATATATAATAATTTTGGCAATATTCTATAAAAAAACCACTACTGATGATTTTGCTACAGTAAGGTGAATACATTTATTTAGGGGTCATGTTGTAAACATGAATATATCCTGAATTTATCCAACATATCCCATATATCCAACTTTATGGTTTGAAAGTCATTGACACTTATACTTCTGCAGAGAAGAGAGAGGCCTAATGAAGATGTATGTACATCCTGAAGGAGGAATCAGAGGCTGTAGTCCACCCCTCTGAGCAGGGTCGTTGGGACTCTCTTTCCCAGCATGCCTCTGTGTTAATGATGCCGAAGCAGATAATGAACATGCTCAGCCAAGTACTTGTGGTGAATAAGGCTGGAGGGGACAGAGAGAAGTGTTACCAAACCATTGAAGCACCTTTGGAAATAAATAAAAAAATTGGTTCGGAGAAAGAAAGAGAAAGAGAGGCATCAAGTAATGGTGTAATAGTGTACATCAAGGGAGTTCTTTGCCTGAAGAATTTTAAGCAGATTTTGGCACATTGTGTGGCTTTTTCCCTGGTTGTGTCTTTGATATATAATCCTCGACGCAAAGTAAAAATGTAAAAAAGTAAAAAATTACTTTTTACTGATGTATAAAAATAAATTACTGCACACACACACACACACACACACAAACACACACACACACACACGCACACACACACACACACACACACACACACACACACACACATATATATATATATATATGGCACCTGTCAGTGGGTGGGATATATTATATATATTATTAAAAGGGGCACCTACACACAATATTAGGCAGGTGGTCATAATGTTATGGCTGATTGGTGTATACAGTATATGTGTGTGTGTGTGTGTGTGTATATATATATATATATATATATATATATATATATATATATATATATATATATATATATATTCATTTTGATCTTTTAACACTTTTTATTTTATTTTGCTTTTGTTACAACACCATGTTGTTCTGTTAAAAAAAATCCTCAAACTTGTGTTGTACTTGTAAAGGTCACCCCCGGAAAGGTAACTTGGTTAAAACCTTACTACGAGTGATGGCTGCAGTCATCCTCCCCCTTATCACAGTGGATTTGATCAAATCCCTCAGGAGTTCTCCTCACTCTGACACCCGTTTTCCTTTACCTCTTTCCCTACAACTCTACCCCACACACACATTCTCCCCACTGAGCCAATGTGGTGTGCACACCAGTAGATTCTCAATCCCTGCTACAAAGCCCCAGCAGCAGGGCGGTAATGACCCTGCCACAATGGCAGTAATGATGGAATCAGTGGGGGGTTTAGCTGGCTCTGTGACTCTCCCTAATAAGTCCCCTAATAACTCTGTTAACATCAGGGTTGACCTGGCCACCAGATCAAACACCCTCACGCATGGTTGGCCACCTCACATGACACTCAGCAACCTCTCAGTCAGGCAAGAAAACTGTTGCTGACCAGCACACTGTGTGCTTTGGGCTCTACAGTGCATGTTCAATACAAGTCTATGGGCACAAGTTTTGGCTCACAGAACACAGTAACAAGTGTAGCAACAATAAATGCCACTCAAAATATTTTAATCCTGTTAAGCTGTATTCATTCACTGACAATATGTGTTGTTGATAGAAACCTTTTGAAAAGCTTGTTGCTCTTGAAAAAAAGTATCCCAAGACTACTATTGGAGCTCTGCCTTCTCTGATAGTCACAATGTAATAAAGGCTTTTGTCTAATGAGTTTAAGCTCAACCCAAGACACTGCAGCCCACTGTGGAATAGTGTTCTTTGGATTAATAGCGTCTGTACAACGATAAGCTTTTGATATGTTCTATGTCAAAGTGTTGGGAAGTCAGGCTTGATGGTTTTCCATGTTTCCCTGGAGAACAAGACTGTTTATTACTGATTCTTTTAATTGAGAGGATGGAGCATCCGCCAAGGCAGCTTCCTCTGCATCTTTATCCTGGGCTTTTCTTCTCCTGACATCGCTCCCTTTTTCTTCTCTTATCTCGTCTCTCTGCTTGCTTCTGAAATCGTCTCTTTGGACATAACGATGTCCATCTGGCGTCAGGGCCAGCCTAGTAAAAAATACACCCACTCTCACTCTCTCAGGCTCATTGTTTAACAGCTGCAGTCTCTCTCAAACAGGATCACAATTGGCATTTCACCACATACTCATTTTGTAAACTGTCATCAGTGTCTGCAAGTGGAGAGATGCTTCTCTTTGGTGAATTGTTTTGATGACCCAAAACCTTTCCCCACACCAGTAAATCATGATTTCTGGATTAAATGTCCATTATTACTACTTGAAGCAAACCAAAGAGGATATTATCCCATTTTGGAAAAGAAAGGCCTCAAATGGTACTATTTTCCTCATTTTAGAAGGGAGGCCATTAATTGCTGGCACAGGCAGGAGACATTTGTCTCAATAAAACACAAAACACCCTGATGTTCATTTCTCTCTGTTTGGGGCAGCCAGCCCACTGTGAATATCTCAGGGTCAGCCCTTTTCCTTGCTCATCCCTGCACATTTTTAATATATCACATATGAATGGAAATTAGGCCCTTAAATATTAATGACAAGTAATTGGTTTATTGTAGGAGACTATATTATGTGCGTGTGCATCTGTGTCTGTGAGAGGGAGAGCGAGCGAGGGAGAGATTTCCTTTCATTCCTACTTCATATTGCTTTGCTGTGATGTCCCACTGATTTTAATCTTCTCTTCTCAGATGAGAGCCATTCTGGCTATCACAGTGCACTTTAACTTTAGCCCTCTGAATATTAGCTTTCTTTGATACCTGCCGCTTGCAGCCTCCCAAGTCTACACCCTGCTAACTTTTATGTGCCTTCAGGTACACTGTAATGTACCTGTAAATCTGTCTCTTCAAAAATAAATATCCCCTGTGCATCTACATATTTTATTTCTTTTTTCTCCTAGCTCACTCACTTGGATAAACTGAGCTAACACATGTTTGGGTTACGTCAATCTTTCTTTGTTATCTTTTTAATCTAGTTCTCTACTCTGGCCCTCAAAGTATATATTTTTATCTCATTTTGTCTTGTAACTTATCAAAACCCCCATTTCATTAACCTTTTTTACATTAGTTTGTTACTATTGTACAAACATTTTCTGCACCTTCATGGAAGTTTGTTCTGTCTAGAACTGTTCTGTCAACAATACTCAGACAACCCATATACCTAGGTCCAAGTGTGCACACATATTGAATACCGATAAATAAGGACACTAAGAGAAAAAAGTCAGTGAAGTGACTATATGCAAACAAAAGCACACTGAGTACCCCTAGAGAAGTTGGATGTTTCTGAACGTCATCCTAAATTTATTAGTTAAAAACATAATTCATTTTGATAGTAGTTAAATGTTAAACTTAGCATATTGTGTTTGCGCGTTCACGTCAAGACTTGGAGTATCTTAACCATGTTACCTCAGCATTTCCATTACATTGGAATTTGCCAGTATGACAGTGTTTTCACATGGAAAAGCCCCAGTGGAGCTTCATTAACTCACCCCCATGATCCCAGACAGCAGAATATGGAGTGCATATCTAATCCAGCTCAGAAGTATGAGTACAAGAGCAGTGGGTTTTATTGGGAATACTTGATGTGCGATGGTTCACTGTTCAGTGTGTGGATGTACTGATGCAGTGGATTGGCCATTTTTGAGTGATGCATGTGAGGAATGGAAAGGGTCTGTGAAAGTTTTTTTTAATAGAATGTTGCTTTTACTAGTTTTTAAGAGTAAATATTTATACAAAAATGGTTGAAATGTGCAGATTTGTCAATAATTATCACAAGATAATGAAGGCATATTTTCTATTGCTCTGATTTCTTCATACATTTCTGTAGTGGCAGCCTTTGCACAAATACATTCAGAGTGATTCAGTGACACTCAGCTTTGTTTTAGCAACTTATACAGCTTTGTTTTCACTTTTCTTGCCAGGTATTAATTTCAGGGGCGGATAGCTTTTTTTCTACTTTAGCAGTGGTTGTTTTTTTCTTTCTTTTTTTTCTTTGATAGGCCTGTAGACACAGTTTGTTTTTCAAGCTGTTACAACTCAACCACCCGCTGTATTCATAATCTCCTCTTAAATGAGATCGAACACAAACTCTGTCGGCCACGCAGTTAACAGAATTCATCAGTTGTAATTGCAAATGTTTTACTAGTATCTCAAATTTGCACTTGTTGTCTAACTCCGACCTCTCCAAATGTGCTTTGGATCCGGCTCCATGTTGATTCATGATTTCCATACAGATCAAAAAGTGCACACAAGTCCTGTTTCTCCACTGGCTAACACAATGCCTGACAATGCCCCGTAGCCCGCTGAGTTTGTTACATAACATTAAGTTTAATTTGTCTTTGAGCCTCTTTGGTGGAATTGGTTTGTGACTACAAGTGGGCCAGGGGGTGACACTCCACAGCCAATCTGGATGGAAAGGGACAGAGAGGAGACAGAGGAGCACTGGGGGAAAGAGCGCAACCGTGATGTCACATGCAGGATGGGTAAACAATCAGAGTCCTGCGTGTTCAAGATGGTGCCTCCTTGAATATAAACAATCATGACTTCTCACGCCACAGCGAGGTAAATTACTGCACAGACAGAAAAGGTTGAGATGAGGGAAAGGGAGAGTAAGGTAGACAGACCAGTCTGATTATAGATTGTGATCCACAGTCACCTGGAAAAGGAAAAAACAAAATAAAAACAAAACAAATAACAACAAAAAAACCCAAAACAGAGTGACACTTAAGGGGCATTTTTAAAACTGGGACCACTACAATTTAAAACTTAATGACTTTTGTAACTGTTTGTCTGCTATTGATTTTTGATTTGTTGCTGTTTTTGCACAATAGGCATGGACATAAACATGTTAGTCAAATGCTAATAAAATATACTTTAATAAAATAGGCTTTAGTGATTCTGAGGCAGCTAACTTAGCAATATGCTAATGTGGCTATCTTGTGTGATTTAGGTGTCCTGAATATTTCATTACTGAAGTAACTTCAGCTCTGCACCAGAGGTCTAAGTACCATTTGACATTTTAGTCTTTGTTCATCAATAATATAATATTTCTTTCTGCAAACAAGTAAAACGAGGCAGTCCTTTTTCGTTTTTTTGTTGAGGTCCCATGTTTGAGTTGTGCATAAATCCCATTTCAGTTATTTTATGTTATTTACAGCAGTAACAGCAGTTTACAGGTTGTGGGGAATAAATAGTGGATGAGTTGTATCGTTAGTGTGACCAATAATGGACACAATGATTTTCAAAAACAAAAGCGATGTACATATTGAAACTAAAATCACATCTATGCAAAACACAACGAGAAAGGAAGGATGTACAAGAATATTAATGTTGAGTTAAGTTGGGTCACATCTGGATATCCAGTATGATAGAAAGCTATTTAAAGCTTTTCTCTGGCCCTTGAGAAGACTGAGCACCACCTCACCATGTCAGGCACATAAACTGTCCATTGCACTTTTCTCAGTTTCCCTTCAGGAAACACACATTGGTACAGTTAGCCTTTGCTTTTTACCTTTTATTTATTTCCCCTTTCTTGCGCTTGCTTCCCCATCTTCCCACCCTATCCCTTTCTGTACTCTTCACCGCCTTTTTTCTGCTTGTCATCTCCCTTGAACTTAAAGTCAGAACCTTCCCCTATTTTTTCTCTTATCATTGTCTTGCTACAGTATCCACAGCATGCATATTTTACATCTGTCTGAATGTCATTTCTGTTTTCTATCTCGGTATCAGTTTTTGAATCTGCTCTCTTTTTTTTAAAGTAAAATAAATTAAAGTTTTTCTTCGCTTTAAGTTCCACTGTCCTGAATTCTGTCTTTCTTAAATGAGGAAATATGGCAAGAATAACTTTTCAAAGCTTCTGATAATGAATCTGTTCATCTAACAAGCATTTATGGTTATTTTTGAACAGCTTTATTTTTATTTTCCATATGTGATACCTCCTTTTGTCTGTTTTCTTGAAGTGTCCTCTGAAGAAAATGAATAGTGAAATGATAAATATAATTAAAAACTGACGTGTTAAACCAAGAGAACAAGGCATATAGGCACTGTTTTGGGCAGGTGAAATTATAGACGTGTGTTTTTTATTGTTGCAATGCAGAAGCCTTGATGGGGAAGACTTTCTCTGAATTGCAGTATTTGCAGATTGTTTCCTTCTTTGTTCTCTCCTTTTGACCATGTTTTATTAAACACACTGTACTGTTGAAACACTGCAGAAAAAATCTAATGCTGTACAGTGATAAATGTGCAGAGGACTGAACAAGTCTGCTGTATGTGTGAACCATTATTTTAATGTTGTTTTTAGCTTGTTGTTTGCCTTTGGTCCAATCTTTTTGCGTCCAAACAAACAGAGAATTCACAAACTCTGAGGGTGCCTGGGCCTGCTGTGAAGCTGCACTCAGACTTAGCCATGTTAAGCTTTAGGTCTTTCAGTGGTGTTGCACTGTTATTGCACTTTTGCTCCACCCACACAAGCAAGTAAATGGAAACTACATCAGTAACAGTTCAGGATAGAGACATGGTCATGGGGATTTTGCATTTGCTTTTACTGTATACATAAGCACACTGAAGCCATCCGTAATACTACACCAAGTCAAGCACATTTCCCTGAAACATTGACTCTGTTGACATTAAAATCCACAATGGGCAGACAGACCACTGATCAATGTATTCCAGCAGGTATTTCATCATCTTCACATTGTGTCCAGACCTTTGACCCCAGTTGCTCATCGCTAGATGAGGGCTGACAGATGTCAAGTCCATGTATAAATGTTTCGCTGCATAGAAAGTACAGGTCCAGCTGTGCTTGGAGACTGTTAAGTAGGAGAGCCGATGGTTTTAAAGACTAGACAGATTACTTTGACTGTGTGGATTTGCATTAAGGTATTTTTACTCTCCTGGCCTTTCTTTTCACCTTTCCAACTCTCGTCCAATCCATCTCTGGCTGAGGTAAAGCAGCTTATTAACCTTTCTGAGGCCACAGGCATCCCCAGGATGGAAAGACACCACAGACGTACGGTGTAAGACAAATTAACCTTAGAGGATTGATACGCCTTGATTTTAATTTTAATCACACTAAGCAGTGAAACGCATTGGATATTTAATGTCTGATGCGAATGTGAAGAACATATTACACTTTTTATTAAAGTTCAGCCGTACTGAAATGGAGACTTCAGCTGGAAGAATAGCAATGTGAATGTTTCCTACCTTGTGGATATGATGTCAATCCACACTTCTGTATGGATTACATCGTGTAACCATGATTTGCATTCTAATTATTTTCTTATTCATATTAAGAAACTGAGTTAAATGACTATTACAGATGTCTATTTGGTCTTGCCGTATCTCTCTGTTATTAGTAATTGTTTTTACACTGTGCATTGCTCAACAGCATCACTGAGATACACCTCTCCTGAATTCCCTGAAAGTGATGACCCCTCTTACTAGCCACTCCACATATGTGTTTAATTATAATATTACACAGCCTGTACGTTTAACCAAACAGAACAAAACTGACTGGTCAGTTCTACATGCATTCACCCTCATTTCCATACTGATTGGTGCATATGGCCAGGTATTTCAATTTGGATGTATTCCCTTCTCTCACCAGTTACCTGTCCCAATCAATCTGGGGCAATTTCTTCCAAGGAAATGCTTTACATCTTTTACAAATCTGCTACAGCTGTATCTATAATTGACTATGTATAATTGGTTGTGTGAAACCCCCCTGTGATGCAATTAGAGGTCCTGCAGCGAGGTGAAAGCTAGAGAAAGACAGGGGCATGAGGGTCACCTTGTAGCCCATTACTCTGCCCCTGACATTGGTGGTCCATCCTCCAGGAGGGTGCTTCCAGTGCAAAAAACAAGCAGCCTCACAATACTCTCCTTTTGTGCTCCCCAGAGTAGTTTGAAATTAGTGAGACAAACAAATAGTAAAATGTGTTGTTTAATTTTTGTTAATGTTTCTTTAGCTTTCCCTAGTTTTAATGGATGTAGTAAGCAGCAGACTGTAATGAGCACTGATAACAGGCGGACAAGAGGGCCAGTGAAAATACTCTGGGGTTAATTGTTTGTGTGTCACGGTTGCACCTTGTGTTACTCTACTGGAATTAGCCAAAGCTAGCACAGTGGTGGAAGTACTGGCCTGTGCCAGAATGTGATGAGCTAGCGGTGTAGCGGATGACTAAGCAGGGCACGCTGGTCACTCGGGCCCATGAATCCCTTTCTACATCTGAGGCTGGGTTTGTTCATTAAAGGTGTGGGAGACGGTTTGACCTTAGGCAAGTCTCAAATGACCCCAGTCTCTGTAAATGCTTCATTAGCTTTGCTTTTCCCATACTGGACTGCCTCACTTAATCTGCTCGTCTACTCGCTCCACCTAAGTTGTGTACATAGTGTGTTTGTGTTTGTGTGTGTGCACGTATTTGTATGTGTGTTAATGAGGGCTCCTGGTGGTGTGTAATTAACACAACAGCAAATGTCCCCAAAGGGTAAGATTAACGTTGAACACATTAGACACAATGGAGCCCGGGAGAGACTTTTTTTTTTTTTTGCAATTAAATGTTTTGTGTGTGTGTGTGTGTGTGTGTCTGTGTAAGTCAGACCATAACTCATGTTGGCATAACTGTATTGCTGCCACTTCTGTCTCTCAGACGCACACGCACACACACGAACACACGCTCACACAAAGCCAGCAGTCCCTCTGGATTTGCGGGCTCCTCGCATGCAGGCTGGCAGGATTCTGTCTGCCTTCCTTTCCCGACCGCCTCCTCCACACAACCTGGTCCAACAAAGATAAACACATGCTGGGTAGATTATTAGAGAAGTACCAAGGGCCCCGCAGCAGAGCAGCCAGTGCACCATTGTGCTCCGAACGTGGTGGTACCTTGTAGAATCCGATGCAGTCACCTCCAGGGTGTTCTGATACATACTTAGACACAGGTGGGCGCTGATACCAGCATGAGAGCTACAACAGACTCCAATGACATTTCATTGTCAAAAGAAACTCTGGGCACATTGTTTTCACTAATGGCATTGCTGGTGGTTTAGATGCTCTAGCAGCTTGAGAGGTAGGAATAGAAAATTGACAGTTGTTTACAGATATATTATACAGACAAGATATACAGTACGCACATGATTTTTTCTTAATCTTGTGCTGACAATTGGACATTGGACTTCTCATGGATTTCTGTGGTGTCAACTGCACAATGTGCTAAGTGACAGAGGTAATCGTGAGTGTGTGAATGGCCTTCACACACTAAGCACCAACAGATGCACTCTCCCTCTGCCTCTTGACAAATTTTACCTGCCCTAGTGACCCTTTTGAACCAAAGAGCTTCTACAGCAAGTCTCAGCCGAAGTGCCAAAAAGATACAAATACACTTTTATGTATCTATTTGTAAGTCTGTTGCCAAAGCAACAATTTATTACCAGAAGAATATCTTATATTTTAACAATGTGTGATTGTGTATGTTTATGTATGGTAGATGCTGCACTTGTAAGAGATTTGATGAGACCTTGATGAGTTTACACTGTGCTGTGTTACTGTTGTTCGTAAGTGACACATGGGTTCTAAAACAGAGGAAGGATTTAGGTAAAAGGATATATAACTACTTGTCATAAAGCAAGACAACCTCTCATGTAGGAAATTATTTTTTCTTTCCTCTTTTTATATGATGCACACAGAATTTCCTTTCTTTTGCTGCAGCATTTCTCACTAAAATTGTGTTATTAGTATTTAGTTGTTGTTATGTCTTGTGTATCATAATTCATTCATTGTGAATATTATTTACTTTATTTATGTATATACTGTTGCAACATGTTTTTTGATCCAAACACCATGCCAGTAAAGCTTTGTTGAATGGAGTAGAGAGAATATGTGAGAGCAAGGGAGGGTGTGCGAAAGAGTGAGCACAAGAAAAGAAAAAATGATATCAGGTGAGGAGACAGACATAGATGGTGCACACACGAGAGAGATGTTTTAAGAAGTAGTATTATTTGAGATGAAGGGTATGATAGAGGGAGAAGGATGTGATAAGTACACCGGTGGAAGCTGTTATTGCTGCTAAGGAGAATGATAACATTTCTCTGTAGAGGATTTGTGCATACAGCACCACTCTTCTGTCAACTTTATTAGATCAGGAGTAAGCTGTGAGATTTCTAAATTATCTTCCTTCACTGTCAACAAGACATTACTCTCTTATTACTTTGGTGTCTTGTTGATTTCATTGAGATGTGTCTGGGAAAACAGTTGGATTTTTAAAATTAAGCAAAGGTTAATTGACAGTGGTTACACGTGTGGGTTCAGAAGTCAATGTATGGACACGTGCGCTCTTGACAATTCTGTTTCACCATGTAGATACACACACTGGCCTCGACAGGCTGCCTGCACTAGTATTATTATTATTCTGTCTGTTGTAATTAGGAAAAACACGGTGTCAAACCAACAATCAACATTGGTTCAGTGGTGTCTGAAATTTCTGCCGCTGAATGTGGCTTGATGTCAGTGTCCTCCAGCACAGAGAAAATAAGCCCCAATTAATGTGACACATTCTCACCAGAAAATATGAATAGCTCTTTGCAAGCAGTACCACAATTCAAGGTCTCTAAAGCGGTTAATCGCTGATCAGAGCTGGCAGGTCAAGGGTATATTGCTACCTTCCAACAATCATCACTGAACAAGCTGCCAAACCTGGAGGAAAGATATCCCTGCTTTCTACTGCTAGACCAAGTCAGCACAAGCAGTCTGTCACCTGCAACATGTGAACTTGTCATTTGACTGCTCTTTGGGAAAAGAGCACCATAAACATGCAAGGAGAGGTGTTGATGTTTATTTATCCCTGCAGGAAGAGTGTTGAGGTGTTAGCAATTTTCATCAAAAATAATGGCAAATGCCTATCACAAGTATCGGAGAGCGAGTCATTTTCTCTTACATTTTCTGGAAAACAGCCAAGAAACACAAAGTATTCTATAAGTACTATAATTTATGATGACATTAAACTAGAAAAATTATCCAGTATTTGTCTTTGTGAAGCTAGCAAATGTGTGGTAGTTTTTATTTGATGAATTACTAATGTTTTTTTCTTTCTTTCAAAATTGGAATTCATTGATTTTCTGCCACCCACAAAATTCATTGAATGGCCAGTCTTTCAAACGCCAATTTATACGGACACATTGAGTTTATGATATAATTATAATGATATAATATTTATTTATCTGAAATGACTTGCAGAAAATATTGTTTTGCTCACTGGACATATGCATCGTCACTGTTGAGATGTGACTTAGATATACAGCCATAAATGTATAGCCAGTGCAATTTCTCAGTGGGACTCACTAAGGCTTAAACTTCCTTTGGTGAGCATTTGAACAGCCAGTAAATGCCAAGTAATAATCAAATTAATCTCAACAATTTTCACCTCTACAGTAACAAAGAATCTTTTCTATCTAATAAGTTATTTTAGTCTGCATAGTTATTGACTAGTTTCCCACTAAAATGTTTTTTTCTCAGTGTTCATAAAATATGAATTAGCTGAACAGAATACTGTTTAAAAATGTTTTTGCTGTAAGAACATAAGAACATGTAGACCACAGCAAAGCTTTAGCCTGTATTATAATATTTGGCTCTGGTGATGATATATCTCATTATTCCCTTTTTCCCCTATCCACTTTAAGTGAAGCATGCTAGTCAATTGCATGCCATGGTCCTCGTTTAGCTTGTAAGAATAATTTATTCACATATGTTACCTGTCATCATTCCATATGAGGTGCTGCTATCAGAGTTTTTCTGCCAGTAGGGGGCACTGTGATACAGGCCAATAACTGAAGCCTCTCTGAGGTTTGAATCTGTGGGTAGTGGAGGGAAGTACACATCCTCACAGCTTCATTGGGGTTTTGGAAATCATAGACATATCTAATACAAGCCAACACAACATATCCACCATCAAAATTTCATCAGATCACACAGTGAGGGGTTTCTATATGTTGTGACAGGGACCGTTCTGGAAGTTTGAACTGCGCCGACCCAGAATCAATGTGAACTCATTTTCTGAAGGAATGAATGAAAGTATTAACTTTCACATGTTTCATTTCCCAGAGGAGTAAGTGAATATCAATGCCACGGTCAATCTGGTTTTTATCTAGTAATGGTTTGTGTCAAGACCAGTTGAACGTTTTCTCTCAGGAGCTCGTGTCCTGAAAACCGTGAGTTTAGTGTTGGATGTCATTGAGAAGAATAAATGTGTTTGGCAAAGGAATGTTCACTGCTTTGCTTTATGTGTGGAGACAGTTTGGAAAAACAGTTAGTTGAAGTAAAGGCCAAACTGTTCCTCAAGAATGTAGTGTTTTATATCTTGAAATGTTGAAAGGTTAGTGATTCATACAGCTAAGTTAAGAAAACTATGTTATCTGGGGCATTTTAAGTTTTTGTTTCGTTTCTGATGTATGTTTTTCCAGTGCCTAATGTTCAGGTAGCTATCATACAGACTTTGGGCACTGAACTGTGCATTGATTGCCACTTTTGAACTATATTGGCTACCTGCATAGAGCCTGTGGTATGTGCAACTGAACAGTAACCCTACGGAAAGATAGTCCTTGAATATTTCATAACAAACCAAGTGAAAATATATTCATAGGACCAGGTGCATTAACAGTTGATACCATCCAAAACAATTCAACAGGGTCATGCCTTGTTAATATTAATGTGTCATTTCAGTAATCTTCAATCAGACTATTGGAATCTGAACTTACAGAGCATTAGTTCTATATTTATTTTATTTTATTTATATAACTGATCCCTTCTGTTAATGATCAAAGCTTGTATTCTGGCACTGGTTTTTCTTTTATATGTTTTAGCACGATCAATTAAAATTAATATTGCATGAGTCTGAGACATATGGAGACAATATTTGCACATGTCAACAAGTTGAATGGTGTTTAGGTTTCACTCAATAATAATAATAATAATAATAATAATAATAATTATTATTATTATTATTATTATTATTATTATTATTTTGTCTTCTTTGAAATGTAAAATGAAATACCTATTTTTAAATGTGCATTTAGCTATTCAGGTAGCATTGTAAATAACCTACTTAAAATCTCAAAGACATGCTTCATATAGGCCAGTGCTTGGTGCTTGGGGAAACCGGATAACCACGATCAATATTTTGCTGTGCCAAGCCTTCCATTTAATAGACCAAGAGTTCTCATACCTGCATAAATTATGGTGTGTTATATATCAATATCAAATAAACAATTGCTGGTTTTGATGATAGTGCAGCCCGTTTGGCTTTTTCTTTTTTTGCACTGGATTGCGTACGCTGATTCATGATCAGTTTTGCACTTACTGCAATTTAGATGTCATGCAACAGAAGGTTCTATAGATGAACACCAATGTGTCTTCCCATAGACACTGGTCAACTGCACCTCCATGGAAAGATTGGACACACTGTAATTTGTAGCACTGTTGAATGTGGATTTTTGTTTTCAGAATAAAGGCGTGTGTCTGGTTGATTAGGCTCCTTGGTCTGATTGGTAGCTTGGTGGATGTAATGAGGGAGAGGGGACCACCTTAGGCTTTTACTTCCCCTCATTTTCAGTGGTTCCCCTGCTCTGTCTTTCCTTTGCCAGTCATCATTTCCTATCCAGAGAAGTACACACTACACAAAATTGTATTTCTTCCTCTTCTATCGTCACTTTCTTTCTCCTCTTTGTCTCCTTCTCAAAATCCTGAAGGCCAGAGTCACAGTGCTCTTTGCACACTTGCACATTGCTTGTAAACACTGAAGTGCACTTTTCTTCTTTTTTGAATATGCATTTGAGAGGAACGCGCAAATGATGGGTAGAGATATGATGAGTGTGGGTGCATTTCACTGGATTTGCTGAAGTTCACGCAATTTGAGGGTTCATTTTGCGTGTAAAATTGTCTGCATCTAAAGGTCAGTTGTGCAGGTACATTAAAGGAAGACTGTAGTGAGAAACAGAAAATGTACTAACCTGTATTATTTAGTAATCAGTGAGAGCAGTTTATGGGTGGGATCTATAGCCTGGCCTCTACTGCATTTAGGCCTGAGGCTGATATCAATATTTGGGAGTTTAAAAAAATCTGTTAATATATCAGACGATAGTCATTTTTAAAACGTAGACGCGTAACATAATCGAAGAATCTTGATACGCATGTTCCTGAGTTACTGAGTGGGACATTTTACAGTTGAAAAATCAATTTGTTAGTGTTGTCTGGTGGACAAACTATGTAATGGAGTCACTTGTTACCTGTCGGCCGACATATACACCGACACCAATTTATCTGCGATAAGCTAATATTGGCCGATTTATTGGTCTAGCTCTACTAGGATCACCACAAAACGTGTGCAGGGACGTTGCAATAACTTATAAACAACAACAACATTCTCGTAATCAAAAACAATACAGCAGTAACCAGTAAAAACATGATCTGACCATTTTATAAAGCTCCCTAAAAAGGGAATAGAGACTTGTGGCTATGTGGACATTGAACTTGAACTTTGACTTTCATTAAGTTGTTACTGCACTGTGTGTTTGTGGTCTTTTGAAAACAGAGACAGGGATTATGTGAATTTGGCTGCCATTACCTCTGGATATCAGTGCAATCTTAATCTGCCACCTGCTCTGGTCTGAGCGTCTGCTGATTTTTTTTTTTCTTACATTAACTTCTTTGATTGGTGTGTCATGTTAATCCCGTTTGTCAAGTTTGTTGAATTTGCATACATTTTTAAAAAAACATTCTCTAAATTAAGATTTTAGTATAAGTTCATAAAGCTAATAGTTGCTCAAATATTTTTCTCGCAGGTGGAGATGAATTGCAGTTGTTTGTTGTTGCAGGTGTTTCACAATCTCTTCAGCATCATTGACTTTTGACTTTTGTTTACTGAGCGTACTGACATTAAATAATTTTGTACTAATAGTGCTGATAACATACCGAAGTTTTAGTACCAATACCAAAATATTTTTTGATACAGATGCTTTTCATACAGTTTTCGATACTCATTGCTAAAGGCACGTTGTACCAAAAATGTATAGAGGTTTGATCAATCAATCTCTACTTATTAACCTATCAATCTCGTAAGAACCACGCTGTACACAAAGCTACTATTAGACATGGTATATCCCTGATTTTATATAGTCAGTACATGTAATTACAATCTCTCAAATTGGAGCTCTAAACTACAAGGCAAGTGATTTTTGTCTCATTTTCCTAAAACCTCATCTCTCCTAACCTGTTACCAATGGCAAAGTACCTTGGGAAAGACAATCTCCAAAGGTGTGGATCATTTTACAATATGGTTACCAAGGCTTCTGGTGGGTTTTCCAATTAAGATGCAATCTGTTATCTGTTCAGACAACTAATAAGCACAACAAAGCCATGGAGGGGACCCCCTGGAATTCATATCAGACCACTTGAAATAACCATCAAGCCCTCCTATCTGATGCACTGCCAATACCTGCTCACTTTCCCAATTAAAACCCCAGGCAGGTTGTTCTCCTGTTAATAAGGAATGTATTAGGGTTACTATCATTGTGACATATAATGGGTAGACGTCAGCTAACTGTGTGGGCTGAGAGCATTTTATGTTGTTTGTGGGCTGCTTTTTCAATGTGTGTGTGCGCCTTCATACGTGTGTGCACAAACACAACTGCATGCTAGGAGGGGGTATTGTGGGTCAGCGCGGATGTGTTCTTCTGTGATGATTAGGACTGAGCTCTGTCCAATCAGACGCAGTGAAAGCACAGCATTGGTGACCTTCATTTCATGATTACAATTACAACATGAAAAGGAGAAAAAAAGAGTGAAACAATGACGAAAATGAGTTGCAAAGCGAAAAGGACAAGGACTCGCTTTTCTCCTGTGTTGCACTTAATATTTTCTTTTTAGTTTAGTAAGGTACAACTTACAGTTACAGTGGGTCAATCCACTGATTCTGCGAGTGCGGTTGTGGTTGCCTCTGTGTTCTTGTGCATTAGTGTGGCATGCGTGTGGATTTCTCCTTCACCAGGGGAACTTGCTGGCTCAGCAGGGGAAGATATGAGAATTTCTGGCTCCGTTGAAGGTTGATAGGCCCACATACACACATCCCCACAGAGATTAAGCACCATGGGCAAGCCTCCCCTCAGGGCAAATGGCACCAGGTGGAAAATATGTCTCTTCCATACTATGTCTTCTGTCTCTCCTTCCAATACAGACCCAACATGCACAAAGGCACAGCCACTCATTAGGGTACACAAGCATATGAATGTGTACATACACGCATGCACTCGGACAGGCTAGCGAGTCTGGATCCAGATTTTTTTTTTTTGTATCAAGGCAGAGAGAGAGGGGCTAAAGTAGATACTGTAGTTTAATTAGGTTCTGCCAGCACCCACTGAGAATTGCTCCTTAATTTGACACTGTTCAAATGTCAACGGCAAGTGCTTTACTTAGAATGAAATGCGAGTCAGATTGTGTCACGTTCATGCTGTTTTATTTTTTTCCTCTTTGGTTTCATTGGAATAGCATTGTAATTAATGGTAATTTAATAACCGTGTGCCACATGATGGATACAGTATGATGTTATTTTAGAAACTCTTCAGAATGACCTGTCAGCTGAAGAATCTACAAATACACAGTCAGCAAATGTAAAAAAATGAAAACAAAATGGCTGATAACCACTGAAGGACAACCAAAATGATATCCCGAAAAATTAGTCATTATTTTTCTACATGTGTATCATGCAAGTTAAGTGCAGAAGAGCATGGTTGTTGTCAGACTTCACCAAGATAAAGATGTGTTTTAATTTTTTTAAACTAAATATATGTAGTCCTATCATCTTGTCAGTGGCTATGTGTGTTTTGCTACCTGTGGGAGCCAAGTTGCGATTAAATGTTTAATTTTGATAAATAAGCACAGTCTCTATTTGTTTATGTAAATTGAGATAAATAAGTGATTTCATTCAACAAGTTAATTAAAAGTTATTTGTTAAAAGTAAGTTAGTAATCATTTGTTTTAATTCATGTTGATGCAAGCATGATATTTTGTAAAAAGCAACACTATAAGCTTTCTGTTAGAACGGTGATTTAGGTTACCGTCGCTTTAATAGAAATAGGGCTCTGCAGGAGCCCATTCTTTTTAGGTACCAACATGAAGGCATACAGCTCTTTGGCTTTCTTCAAGCTGAATGACACCAGCCTGTTTTTATCATGTACAACATATTCCACCAAGGCCTGTTACTCTCTGTGTGTGCTTGTGTGTTTTCATGCTCTTCCTACGTCTCCAATTCACTCACTGTTTGAATTCCCTGATGCCCAGTGAGTTTGGACGCTCGTATCAGTTGGGCAGCGCTCTGTCCGGACCTTCAACCCTCATCTCTGAACACAGAAGTCTCCACTGTGATCAGTAGAGTCCACCGAGGATAATTTATCAACTTTTATGGTGCTCTCTAGCAGATACAATCCTCTAGCAGTGTTGGAAATTGTTGGATTTTACTAGGGGGATCCTCCCACTGGGATCCAGAGTAACATCCTGTGTATAAAACTCCTATACAGTAGTGATATCATGCGTACCTCTGATATAGACTTTTTCTTGCCCTTACAAGTCAAATACTTTTTGCTAAATCACTTTCTTGACTTTACTTGAAAGTCAATAGTTTGATTTCTTTGAGACGTATCTTAGAAACACTGTCTTTTCACATAATCATGAAGTAGGATATCTACAATTTATTGAAGTCAACCCCTTGACCTTCTTTATTCTAAATCAAAAAGATCTCTTATTCTGAAAATTCAAGTCATATTTCTGAATTATTTTATAGTTAATTTGTTAGACATTTTTTCTCTTTTGCAGATCTTAATCTACCTGGTTTACTTGGAACTACAATTGCACTACTGACTGTGAAGCTATTTACTTTTTGCAGTAGCTCTGTTTACAAGAACGATCTGTTCTGTTCCGATATCAACTTACAAAGTAAAACAAAAAAACTGAAAAGTTGTTTTATTTGCTGATATTGCTTTGTATCCCTCTTTTAGTCTCTTATCAGTTACAAAGTGATTTGTTATTTTTATACTATTCTTATTTGTTTGTTTTGGCAGTCGACTGCAGTGCTGATAAAATAAGAATTCAAACTTGCTTTTCAGTGAAACATTACTTTTTTGCTACATGGTTATTTTGCCCTTCCAAAGCCATGCTGTGGGAAAGAATGAACTCTTTTTATGGAATACTAATTTCAATAAACGGAAGAAGAACAATGTTATGAAGAATGAGTGTTTGACTCTTTAAATTAAACTGGTTCCTTAGTTATTAGATTTTTTTTCTTGTTGTTGTTATTTGAAATGGGAAATGGCAAAGGTTTTCCAGAGTAGGCTTGTAACTGCTGGTGAGGCGTACAGTTTTCTGTCCTTTTGACTCGGGCTCAGCACTGGCAGCTATGTGACACTGTCATGACCTATACACAGCCAGAGGTGTGTGTGTTGTGGTGTTATCGTAGGTGGGCAGGGATTGAGACACTTTTTGGCATTAGTGAGTTTGGGAGGATTGTGGGTTGCTAGTGTCACTAGCACAAACACATTCAGACAGACAGCAAGTAGACGTACCTGTTTGTACATGTGTTGTGGTCTTTTGTGAAAACCAGTTGGTGTTTTTAGACTTTGATAGTGAGGGTACTGAGGAAAGTTGAGGTCTGTCCTCACGTTTAGCTTAATGCTTTTTAGGGATATTGTAGGGTTATGAGTATGGTTTAGGATTAGAGACTGAATTCAGGGTGAGGTAAGGAGTAGACAGAATTGAGGTTATGGTTAGGAGATAGAAAATTAATGTCGTCAAGGAAGTACCCTCGTAAGGATAGAGGTACAGTGAGATCGGTGTATGTGTGTAGATTTGTGTCTCTTCTGTGTTTGCTGGTCCACAGTCTACCCAGGCTTTGTAGTGGTGGCCACTGTGGAAGGTATAGCACAGCCCTATGGGCATTCCACATCCATTTGAATTGTTTTCATTGCACCTCCATGGCAGAGCACAGGACTTTGTTGAAATTTTAATGGATCTTTGACCTAGATTTGGTGTGTGTGTGTGTGAGAATGTGTGTCTGATGTGTGTCAGTCTTCCCACTGCCAGCTGAAAAAACACATTTACTATTGATGGGGGAAGGGGAGCTGAGCAGAAATGTAGTGCTATCAAGAATTTCTGTCACATGATTTTCTTTTTCTGCATGATCCTGTACTCACTCCTAAAGGAAATAATGAAGTCAGAAAAAGAAACCCTGCTGATGAACGTGTGTGGCTGCACTTTCAAAATTCAGTGTATAATAATTTCCCCCTCATTTATGCATTTATGAAAGAATCACCCCTGGGGTTTTGGGTCTACTGCAAAAGCTGCTTTGTCTGAAGAGGCAACGGGCTGAAAAGTCAGACAGACAGAAGCAGAAAAATGGAAGACTCATCACTGGCAATCATGTCATAGCTTAGCGTATGCAGTGACAGGGTAAAAACTGAATTATAGCTTTCTTCATTTCAATTTGGCAGCTTGGTGTTCTGCCCCAGCCACTTTGTTTTGTTGCTAGTAGAGCAAAGACACCTCTTAAGCAAAGTGAAGCCTATTCCAGGAATGAAAGAATGAATGGCCCACTCTAGTGTAATCATCTTCCAATAACATAAAATCTACGTCTGCCATCATGCCTTTTCTCACAGTGATTTGGAAACTTAAGATTGAGGCCATCTGAGCATCAATTGAAGCTTTGATAACACACGTCAGCTCTTACCTGAATATGACAGATTTAGACTGTTCTATAAGATGAAAAGAAACGTATATATTAATAAAAACTAGGTAGATTTATTAAATGATGGTGTCGCAAAGTGAGGTGCAGGGTAACATGGTGAAACGTAAGGAAGACAAAACATCACGCTGGTAGGAAGGTGTGCTGGAAAAATAGGCAGACTTTTATTTTCAGTCTACAAACAAGAAAAAAAAACATGGAGAAAACTTTGTATTTTTTACACAGCTCAAAACAGGTCTGGTGCTGCTCTTCACAAAAAAAATAAAAAATAAAACATCCAACCAGTCTCTCACGTTCCAGTCACACATACAGTACAGCATGAGAGCCCGCCTTTCCAGTTCAAACAGGCCTATCAGGGCAGAACTCTAGAATGGAGAGTTGACAAGGTAAACGACAAATAAACGTTGTCTTTGTAACTTAGACCTCAATTCATTCTTCAGTATGTTAACATAAATACTATACAATCAAAAGAAACAGATTATTTGTACATCATTCAGTATTTATCTTAATTACCTGTCATTTCATCACACATCCAGTATCCAATCAAATCTGACAACCCGCCTACTCATGCCCCACATACAAGGGCTACTGTTGAGGCGCGCTTCCTTTCTAAGCACCTGCACAAGATGGCTTCCACAAAGGACTCAAACTCTCACAGGTTATGACATTGATTACTTTAATATATTTTTAAGAAATAAACTTAATTCGAATGCTGAGTACAATTCTTTGTCTTTGTCAATTGATTTGGAACTATACATTAAATAAAGAAAACACAGAAAACAGTGTGTGAGAGAATGTCCACCTTTCTTAACTAAAAGGGCTTTAGCAAATAGTTAGTGAGGGAGTTGGTGCTTCCTCGCAGATATGTCATATCTTACGTATTCATTTTCACTACAGCAAATCAGATATTAGTGACCAGTGATGATGTCCAGTACTCAGTCAAGGCTAAAACTGGCTCTGGAGTCAAAGACACGCCTTTGATAAAGGATGCAACTCAGTCCTTGCATTTCTTGGAAAGGTATCTCTGCCTCATAGGTAGCCAAATGTTGTGTGCCCCGATTTTATATTTTGAGTCCAAGTGAAAACCACTTCTTTGTATCATCACATAACATGTCAAAGGTCAGAATCCTTCTGTAACAAACAAACCCACCACTTAATTAGTGGAGTTGCTTGCCATATACGCAGTGGAGGGTGGGGGTGGCATGGGGCATGGTGGATGTGGACTCTTGACTGGAACTGGGAGTAAAATTAAACTAGGAATGGGGAGGTAGAAGAGGATTCCTCATTGGGTGATTAAAAGTAACCTTTAGAGCTATGGAGAAGCTGTTAGCCATGCCCTTTCTTTCCCTGCAAATGCCATCTTAGAGCTCTGGTCTAATGATGCTACAGTAGTTTCAAGGCAATTACACTGCCTCTAAATTGATCCCAAAGCATTGGACTCGTGAGTGGGAGAAATAAAGAGGGAGCGAGAGAGAGCGCAAAGGTAGATGCTAATCCAACAGGTAGACAAGCAAGGAAGCAAGAGGCCTGAATGATTTAGGGTTATTAGTTATACAGATTGATCGTCAGACACTCATTTTTAGGCCAGATCGACCCATAGAACCATACTTTATTTCAAAACAATGTCTGTAATAACATTTATTTTCTCATGCTAGCTACAGGAAGGATGGATCAGCCATGCTAGCAGGCAAGCTAAAAGCACCTCACCTCTCTTCTGCCCTCCCTATTAGTGTGGACAGGGCAGCTTCTATGGCTGCCTCCAGGTATGGCAGCAGCAGGGGGTACTGCACCCAGCGGGAGCCTTGTTTTGCCATAGCCTTAGTCTTTGTAACCAAGGGAATTCTGTGAGGCCCTGCCAATCATTTCATAAGGGCATGTGTGGGAGGAAAAAATGTATACTTACAGACTTCAACTGAGAGAGTAAAATACACACACACACACACACACACACACACACACACACACACACACACACATATATAAATAGCATTGAGTAGAATGCCTGTGATATTGCAGGTGTGCGCTTTTTAAAATTCTGTTTCTGTATCACTATCTTTCTGTCTTGCTTTCTATATCTCTGTCATGCTCCCAATTCAATTAAACACCTTTTTATCCTCTCACATATAATCAAGGTGTTGTAGGAATGTAAATATACTAATCCCACCTACATTTTTGCAGACTCAGAAAATGCTTAACCATAAATGTTGATGCAAGTGTCACTGCTGCAAGCCATTTGGTCTCCATATCAACTTTGGCATCCCATTGTTAGGGTACATTAATTGCTGTGAATTCACGCATGAAACAGAATGATTTCATGCATGTAATACCTCTTGAATGATCAGGATTATACAAGAATCAACAATATCTCATGCATACCTAAATGCAAGTACAATACATTAATTAGTTCAAGAATGGAAGTATTTCCATCATTATGGTTCCTGAGTTATTAAGCATGTTCATGTTTTCTTTATAGTTGTCTGCAATTACATGGACTAACTAATAACTGTCCCTTCACGGCACAGAGCACATGCATGCAGCTGAATTGCAAATGGTGTAATCATCATTAACTATGAATTAGCTTTTCATGACTTCATAAAGTTTGTGGCCTTCAACTAAAGTGGTGGATTGCTCCTTCTTTAAGGCTGATGAATAATGTGTTATTAATGATGACTTAATTAAGAAAACACATTAATTAAACATTGGTGCTGTACTGCCAACAGTTCATTAAAGAAAGTAAAATTTAAATAGAAACATTGCACACTAAAGGTTTTGGATCCTTACTACTTATCGCAAAAAACAGCACTGTTAGGCAGTGAAGTGAACAACAGTGATGATGATTGGGATACCTTGATTGATAAACAACATATTTTGCATCTGAATAACATAACAATGAACAAGATATTTTATGTGTTGAGAACATAAGAGCTAAGTAGTTAAATATGCCCAGTACAGGCTGATGTTGAACACAGAGAATGTCATTCATTCATTATTGGACATTTTCTGGGATGATTTCATTAATTAAAATGAATGTGCTTCCTAGTATGCATTTTTACAGTTAAGTTACCTGTTTTTCTTCCTCCAACCAATTGAGAGAAGATTTAATTCAGAAAATATTAAATATATGAAGGGGTTAAGGAGTTTCCAAATATAATAATACACTTTGCGGCTCTTTCTTTGTTCAGGTATGTCTACACCTTTCGTCATCTATGCTAGCTGTTGTAATATCATATGATATCCAGCTTCTGCCTCATGCAATGATGATTACAAGACATATATTAGTTAAAACAATCCCTGTTTTGAAACCTGCATTGTTTACATCCATGTTTTTCTTGCTAACAGTCTTCTTCCTTACCTTTGCTGGCACATTACTGGTGGAATTGCACAAAATCATTGGCAGGAATGTGTTTTGTGTCATTCGAGTGTGAATGCATGTGCATCCTCGTAGGCAGAACAAACAAAACAGGGACCCGCGCATAAAAACACTGACTCATAGCACTACTAGTGGTCAAAAACTCCACCTTTAACTTTGAAAACAATTGGAGAAACATACCAGCTGCTTCACATAATGAGAAATCCTAATTAATACGCTTATGTACATTGGCTTTATTTGTGAATGCAAATGACATTCAGACCTGTGTCGATAAGACAGCCTTTTTTTTAATTGGGTAGTGGGATAATAAGGTGGCTGTGGGCCTGTTATAGGGACTTTTTAAGATGGTGAGGGGTAATTGGAAGGGGTAGGAATGGGTGAGAAGGTAAGATGTTAGCTGGAGTTGAAGTTAGTACAAGTGTACATGTACTGTATAAAGTATTTACAGAAGCCACTTTAAATAAAATGCTTTGATTTGTGTTACTGTACTACTTTACTGATTTGAATCAAAAATAATTATATTAATGAATTCCGAAATAATTTAACATAAAAAGTAAAAAAAAAAAAATCAATGTCTTGGTCCCTTTAATGATAAGAAAATATATCTATAAAGCCTGTTTTTCACAAGTACTTGGTAAAGAAACTTCTGTCCTATTGTTACATAAGAAAATATCTTCGCAGCCTAGTGTAGAACCCAAACCTAACTATTACATATGTATTACAACATGTGGGAACACAGCTATTTATTCTTCTATCTGCTGACTAACATATTTTATTCATTTGTTTTAAAGGAGTTTCTGTGCAAATTTGAGACTTTAATGTGGGTGAAGTTGATGACAGTGCAGTGTGTTTAGAGCGCATGAATTAGGGCAACATAGTAGACAGAAATAAAAGGACAAACGAGCCAAAAGTACTTGTGAAATTCACGCTAAGACAAAGCAGGCTTTACAGTGAACTGCCTGTGTTCTCTCCTCTCACCTTAGGGAGTCATAATCACAGTCCAGCATGAGTAGGCAGATGGCCTCCAGTTATACTGTGACCTCACCAAATCTGCCATGCATCAACTGTCTCTGTTGTTCAGTGGAAAAGCCTGAAAAAGTTTTTTGGACGTCATGGTCTTGGATCTGCTTTCACTTCAAGTCTAAAGTTGGAGCTTAAGCGTTAAGGAAAGTAATTTCCCCTTTTCACATCTTTCTCAAATCTCTCAGTCTGTCTTACAACTGAAGTTTGAAAGTGGGGAAGATGGAGAGCAGGTGTACGGTGATTGGGATCAGTGTAGCAGAAAGCTGTGGGATTCAAGCGACCTGGCCTGACAGTTACAGTATGCTCCTCTCCTCTCGACTCCCTGCCAGGCCCCAGCTGAGGCCATCTGTTTGGGTGACACTGCATGCCCAGATATACAGTATGTTTGATAGATTATATGACTGTTGGCAGGGAAACTGAAAAAAATAAATAAATGCAGCAATGATACACATGACATGAAGGTTATATATTTGTCTAGTGAATCCAGATTGAAAATTCCATTAAGGGATAATTAACTAGAAGCATGTGAAGATTGTTTAACAGTCGATGACGAGAGGTTTTGACTAGTTGTTTTAAAGCGAGAAGACTGTGCATGGCTGCCACAATGGTGTCATTTTTAATTTAAAGTTTTCATTACTTTTCAGTGGACCCTTTGTGTCAAATTAATGAAAAGATCATGATACTCTATGGAAAGCTTATTGAGTTTTTAGTGAGAGGTTGTTGTGGCAATGTGTTAAGTTGTGGAGTCAGCCACCAGTGGGTGGTAGAGTAACTTTTTCTTCCACACAAAGTTTTTTGCTAGGTAAAGCTACATGTTGCCAAAATTACTTTTCCCTCAATGTTTAACTCTTAATTGTGTGAAGAAATATGTGCACACATAACTTTGGCAAGACAGGTTGGCAAGGGAAGAGTTAACTAAATAGACAACATGCACTTTAAAGAAAAACACAAAGCGGCATTGTCTGATCGCTATCTGACACTTGCTGTCACATCATTAATGGAAACAGGTTGCTGTTTGTACTTGTACTTGTTTGTATTTTCTGCTCTCCGAGTTTCCCATGTTCACAACACTATGTGGCTCCTGTGTTTTGATGGGGCATTTTGACTGCTGCCATATGCAAAGCAAACAGAGAAATATCAAATGTAGATTGAGCTTTACATAAACAATATGATTTATCAAAAAATGCCTGGATTGACCCCGATTCCCAATCCTAGGGGTTTGGGGCAATATAACAAAGGCTCAAAGCTTATCCAACTTAAGTAATGCGTCACCTCTATAGCAGGCAACACTAGGATGAAGTTGTTTCCCTTTGATTTGGACACCTTTCAAAACTGCCATGGTAGCACAGTTTGTTGACCCTCTTACTTTATCCCCCCTTGAAGACTGTTATTTTACCTCCAAACAAATGTAAGAACTTGCGTTGACTAGAGTTATGTACAATTGTATGCAATGTGTAAGCCAGGCATTGACTTTTGCCATTTGCATTTGTCTTCAATAACCTGCAGTGTGCTCAGGATGGCCATCTGAACTTTTCTGAAGTTTGGCACATGTTGTTCACTGCCCCCTATTGCCTGTTACTGATGAGCAATGTCATGTAATTGGTTGTGGGTTGCATATTTTGATTTATTTCTACAGCATGTTTACTTTTTGTTTTGAGGAACTTGAAAGTCATGTCTGCTCCCACTGTCAATTGCAAGCTCCATCTGGTGTGGATGCCATTAAATGAACAGACCTAGTGTCGCAGTGAGTATATTGGTGTTTGCTCGCAGAGCTGCAGTCAACAGCAGTCTGAGAACACGCCAAAGTTGATTTTGTATGAAAAAAACATTTGCGTTTATTGTCCTTATAAGAGTTTGACATTTTCAAGTGATTTCAAGCTAGTTTTGAAGTACTTTGGATACTAATATTGAAATGTGTCTACAATTGGTAAACAAAATTGATCACTACCTACAAATTTTTGTTAAACATTTACCCATTTCATTTGCTCTGTTTGAATGGGACAGGAGAATCTATGTGAAGAACTTCATTTTCAGCATCTGTTAAAATAGTCCTTAAAACAACATCACTTATTTCTTACTCTCTTACTGGAGGAAAGTACTTGGTCTTTCCAGCCCTCTTTGACTATATTGATGATGTGCAGATTTTTTTTTCATGTATGTACTATTACATATCTGATGTATATTTATAATTACCAAGACATACAATTAAGTATGTGTCCACGTATTGAAGTAACATATGTGAAAATCTGTCTAGGCTGCAAGGTCTGAATAGAGATCCATGAAATCCATTATAAGGAGGGAGGGAATGTTGTCCTTTCAGAAACTCTTATGAGCTGTTAAGTCATATCACATATCAAAAATAGCGCTACATATTTAGCTTTGTAAGCACAGATGTGCTGTGTTTACAGAGCTACTGTAAATATGTGTTTATATTTGGGCCAGCGAAAGAGTATTTTCATTTTTAAGTCTAGTTATAAAAATGCTGGAAACTCATTTGTTTGCAATTCACACATGAAAGAAAGTGCCCAATTTGCAAGATTGCTAGAGCTCATGTGAAACTCAATTACTGTACCCCCACTTCATGGTTGCTTGATCAATCAAAGGCAACTTCACCAGATGTACTGTAGTTTGTATAGACCTGCAAGCGTGCCAACATGTGAGTGTTCATGTACATACAGTACATGCATGTACATACAAACACAGACACACATGCAAATAGACCACCACAACCCATCCCCACAATTTTCATTTGACATCAAACTCTATATTTAAAATACACATTTGCATATTTTCAGCATGCTTTGATGAGTAGTGTTCCTCTTAGTTGCTTTCCCTCTTTGAATAGTTCCATGGCATTATCTCTTCCCTTTTGGTGTGTATAGCTGTTTATTTGGTGGGGAATGTTGTCTTACTGGAGCCTTGTGACATCGAGGGAGCTTCTGGCGGCCTCAGAACTCAAGGGAGACATTCCTTGCCTTCATCTGCTGGTGGGAGGGTGGGAGTGTGGGAGGGTGGTGCTCGGCCGTTTCAGAGCTTTCCCAGCATATTATATGCCCCAGATAGCTGCATTCTTTTCCCCACTCCCTATCTAACCTCCTGCATGCTCACTCTCACACACACACAGCCTGGGCCCACAGCCACCTTTTCCCACCTTTTTACCATGTCCTCCCAGTTTAATCATCTGGGAAAATATTTATTCATGGTCTATCATCATTACTTCCCTTGGATGTAAGTTGTCTTTTTGTCTGCACTGCCGCTCCTCTGCCTTCAAGGTGAACTATATGATCTGAAGGGGAGATTCCTGCTAGGGCTGTAGTTTATAAACCAAAATGCATACAGTGCTGTTCCTTAGTACTGGGATAGTGCAGTGTTTTTCATTGTTTTGGCTCTAGTCCAGCATACTGGATTTCAAACGAAACCAGAACTATGAAGTTTAAGTGCTGACTTTCAGCTTGAAGGTGTTTGGGGTTGTTCACATCTGTAGTGGGTCAACAGTATAGGCCTCGCACTCGTGTTTAACCCTCAGGGCTTACGTATAAAGTGCTACAACTTCTACACTGTTCATCAGGTGTTAATGTACAGTACACACCCTCCAATTAAAGGTGACAGTTAATACATTAACCTCTTAGTCAATGTTACATTTCAAATCCAATGTGCTGGAGTATACCACACAACTCATAACTGTCCCAATACTAACACTAAGTATGTATTCTAAATTTCCACAGCGATATATGATCTCCAAAAGGATTTGTTTCTTATATATAAAACCTATAGGGCTATACAGTATAATATATACTGTGGAGCCTGCATGTGCTCAGTATGTTTCATATCTGCCGATACTCAACAAGTGATTAAATCTAATTCAAAAGTAATGAGGTATATTCTATCCAAGACTATGCCTCTACACATTTCACTAACTCATAATATTATTAGAATCTAATTGTCAGATGCTGTTGTTTGTTCAGATATCTAAAGCTAGCTTGACTGCAAAGTCGAACACACACATTCTTGTGAAGAGGAAGTCATGCTAAGCCTCTGCAGATGTCTTATTGCAAACTAGGTAACTGCAGTTCTATGCTGGCTCCCGATTCTGTAAACTTTTATGTTGAAGAAAATCTTCTTGGTCTTAAATGTGTACCTGCTATTGCTAATAAGAAACTTTTCAGGATGCAAGGTCATAATTTTGGTTCATGAAGTCAAAGATGGTACCTCAAGGAAAGTGTTGTCAGTTAAATTGTCTTTAAATTTTACAGACTTTTGCAACATTGACCATATAGATTTTTGTGTCCCTGCCTGTTTAGCCTGACTGCTAAAACATAACAATAAAGGAAAAAAGCCTGACTGGCCATAATGAATAAAGATCCGGTAATACCAGTTTTACTGATCATGACTTCATATTCATATCAAAAACAAAAATGCTTTGCTAAATTTAAAGGCAATTCACTCTTTGCCATTTCACATCATACTTTGTTGCTCTATCTTTTAATTTGTATTCAGTTTGTGTTCCTGTATTCATTAAATATGGCTAACTTTATCTGACTGTGTTGTCAAAGCTGTAATGTATTTTAGAATTAATTTTATCTTCTTGCTCTGTGGTTTTCTACACTGCTGCTGATTTTCTATCCAACCAGGTAGTTAATTGCATTCACCTTGTAGCCCAGGTGTAAATCCATCCCTGGGTTGATACCTAGAGCAAATACCATCGAGACCCACTGTTTGAACCTCTTTTTCTCTGAATCGTCTTTGTAGAATTGAATGTTTTTTTTCCCTCTTAAGAATCACAATTCTTACAACTGGGACAAAAATTGTGGAATTCAAGCACCGCCTTATGCTGTTTTTAATCCCATGAATAAGTATGCCTAGAGCAGCACTGCCACATTCATAGAGCAGCATTTTAAAGAGATCTGCCCCAGTGTGCTCTGTGATCAGCACTGCATTGTGCATATCCAACATGTCCTTAAAGTGCTTCAGGCATTGCAATCTGACTTATTTCCTTGAGTGACTTCTCCCCCATCAAAATTGTCTTACTCTAGTAACATGCTTAGTGTTGCTTGCCCACAGAAATAGCATCTGAAACAAGGTCGCTTCCAAATGCTTAAGTCTTTTTAGAGGCTTGAAATGACATTCCCATTTTCAAAGTCAATCCACTGTCATGTAGCAGATTTGTCACAAAAAAGCAGAATGCCAATACCATAAACACAATTTATAGATTTGAAGACACTTTGGTTAAGCTCTTGATGGTAGAGCTCATAAAGAATTTTGATACTCATCTTACAGAGCCCTTAAATTTTCCATGTATCAAGCTATATATGTAAGTCAGTGGTAGGATAGATAGAGATGCCACACATTAGTTCTGCTAGAGGTCATACACAAGTAAGCACAGTATCACCACTTCTGTTTCAGTAAGCACAGAAATACTTAACACAAAGCCTGATCAACATTTGTAAGTGTATCTTTTTGGAGAAATTGGGGGTTATGCACTTAAAATATACTCACTGCTTAGTGCTGGACCTTGCAGGGCAGTGTCACACAGTATTAACAATGACGAGAAAACACATGCAGCTACAGGGATGTGTATGCTATCAGTTTCAAACGTCTTTGATCTTCAGCTACCTTTATTGTATTGCAGACGTTTCTGTGAAGCACTTGTGTTCATCTCCTCAAAGTCCACATAGCCCCAATTTATCAAACCTCACCGGAACATGTCAAACTTCATTCGGTTGTGCTGCACAATGAAAACTAATCATTTACCAATCAATAAATCTGCACGGCTGAAGTCAGATGTTAGGATGATGAAATATGAATTATGAGTTTGCTGAGGCCTTCTTTTTTGCAGACATCCATCATTGTCAACAAAATGAGTCCAGCAAATATTCAATTAAGACCTCAGGGCTCCATTCCTCATTCATTATTCTGGGGTTAATTTGCAACTGTAGATTTGTCTTTTGTCACTTTGAGGCTAAGAAAGGATGGCTAAGAAATTACTCTCACTCCTCATCTTCCTGCAGTCAACGGCAGGGGTCTTTCACTGTGGTGTTTTTATCAAGTTCTTGTGAAATTGCTCACCTCTGGGTTCTCACCTGCAGCTGGTTTCGTGTGGAGATAGCATGCTACTTCATGTTCACATGATTTTCCATAAGTTTCTACATCTTTATCCCACATTCCAGAGACATAACAGTCAGGTTTTCTGCTAATAAGCGTACAAGTGAATGTTAGTTACTGTGTGTATTTGCATGATGCCACTTAAAGTTTCAAGCTTCAAAATTAAGATTCTTTGTGTTTGTAGTTACTGAAACAGTGGGGCCAAGATGTCATGACGATCCTATGCTGTGTGGAATTCAAAACTAACTTACCCTGGATGTGCTCTGGATAAACACGGCTTGTGACAAAATTTGAACAAACATCTCCTTCAAAAGGCATACGTAACATTGTACCTAGCTAATAATAAATTAAATAGTAATAATAAAAATAAGACAACATTTTCAACAAAATGTACTTCAAAATGATATCCTTCAACTTGATATTACCTTCTTTCTGTTGTTGCATGCTTGACTGAAACACTAGCAATGCATCGGAAATGGGAAGGAAATAAATGTTTCCTAAAGAAAAGCCTACTTTATGCCAAGGCCTAGAGCTTTGTCAGCGAGTCCTTGTTTTACATGTCATATGGCACTGTGATGGTGAGGTCAATTGCCATGTAGTTGTTACAACTATGCTTAGTTTGTTCTGTATGTAATCTGAATCCTACAAATATTTGAAGGATATATTTTTATGATTGAAGTGACCCAGATAACTAAAGATAAACCAAGATAACTGGGCTTCCACCTGTCAATTGTTTCAATTATGAAACAATGGTATGGAGATGAGGGATAAAAGTGCTTTTAACTAACAGATGGAAATTTTTGTCATTAGGCTTTTGTGTGTGTGTGTGGGCGTGCTTCATTTAAAATAAGACCTCATATTTCTTTGATATACTGAATGTATTATTAATTATACCTGCTCATTTACACAAATATTCAACTTTTCCAAACAGCACATTTTATAGCTGCATATATCGTATAGCAAAAGTCTGTGATGCTCAAGACAGCATGTGCAATGTTGTGCAAATTAACATGTGAATTATTGCAACTGAAACTGTTACATTTGTTTGTTTTTATTATTTTTTATTTTCAGTGTTAATTCCAGCAAGCAAGTTCTCAGATGTTGCAGTAGAAGTAGTAGTAGCAGCAAAACCTTTTTTGACCAAGTCTGCAATTTCTTACCCACAGTGCCATATCACATAGAAAACTCTTGACTGCAGATTTTTTTTTGTATCGCCTCAGGCAACCATGCAGGCTGGTCCAGCTCATTGATTGCCTTTTCATCAAGAGGGGCAGGGGTGTGCGGTGAGGAAGAGGTGAATGTCGCGCTGAGTGGCAAGTGGTGGGGGAGCAGTGGGAGAGCCATTGGCTGACAGGATGAAAGTTAAACACTGGCCTACGGTCTTGTCTCACAGCTGGAGTCAGCTTGTTGCCTTGGGGCAGGGGCCCAGTTTATTGACCAAGCTGGTACCCCTCACCTGCCCAGTCCCTGACTGCTGCACATGGATTTTCCTTGGGCCCAGCCAAGTCTTAAGAGATGTCCATGTGCTATTGATTTAAATGTTCACCCTTGTAGCCAGAGTGCAACTGTATTCTGAATTTACCATCTGTACAGCTGTGGCTTTAAGGTTTCTTGAAGCTGAAGCTGCCAATTTCTAGTATCTCTTTTCTTATCCCAAGCCAGAGGGACCTCCAGTCCCAGTGATCCTCATTCTAGTCCTATTAGGATCCACATGAATCCCAGGTCCAGCCAAGAGGAAAGGTCACCTTCAATTGAGCTTCTGACTGTTAAAATGGACTGATCATATGTCATTCACATAGTCTACATCTACACTAATGGCTAGATTTACCTGTTACCCACGGCACCCACCAAAGGTTCATTAACCTACAGCTAGACCCAAGTGAATCAGTGCATTCTTGGCCACAGCGTTTACAAAGGCTTTCCAGTTGTCAATACATGTTATTGTTGAGATAACGAAGTGTGATAAGAAAGGCCCCAGTCAATCATTTTGGGTTCAAAGAGATTACCCTTTTGCATTACACTCAGTTCCAGTTGAAATTAAGCCCATTTTTTGTTTTCGTTTTTTTTAGATACATATAAAAATGTACATAGTAGGCTATTTCAAAACCCTCAATATGTTTGAGGGATTAAAGATGGTTGGCAGGCTGCTGATTCTTCAGCACATATGCATTAAGTCACTACACTGATAACCATTAGCGAATATATTTATAGTTGAGATCTGTACATCTGGTGAAAGTACAAATAGTGATTTCTGCATACTGTGCAAATTCTTAGAATGACATTTTTTATTTAGAGTTTGGTTTGCCAACTTTAAAGTCTAGTTTTATATGGTTGTACACTGTTTGTTAGTCATTTTGATTATGTGGACAGTGTTGACACAACTAAATATTACCGTGTTTTCTTTAACGTTTTTTAAAGACTGCACACTTTTGTGTCTTCTACTTTTGAAATTTGCCTGTGTTTTTTGTTCACCAGCCATTGAACTGGTTCTGTTTGATGTAGGCATATATGACATTTCAGCTGAATCCTCCCTGCTGGAATCTATAGCTGTTTCGGCTCATCTAATGATATATAATATTTTTAACATGTCCACAGTAGATTTTCATGAAAGTCTAGAGAGATTCCAGCATTTCTGCTGGTGTGGGGCTTATTTATTACCTCTGGACAGGCAGTGATGGAACAACAGTCTGGTCCTGTTGATGAATCTGCATTGTCATCTTATTAATACCCCCACACGTTCAGGGCGGCTGCCATGGATTTTCCATCTAAATGGATTAAGCTTTCATTTCTTATGCCTAACCACCAAAAAGAGAGGTTAGGAATGAAGAAAACATGAGATAAAAGGCTTTGCCTACACACAATCACTCAGTTACTTCTCAGTCCCCTTCAGATTGACCCCCACCTTTTTTGGGGCTCCTAACATAAACAGATCAGCTTGTTTTGAACAAGGCCTATGCATATATATGATGGCTTAGTGTATCCCTCATACTTAATATACATTTAATTTTTAGGGTTACTGATACAAGCCAGGAAAACTCTGGAAATATTTTATGTTGGTTTTAAAAGCCTTGGACTGAGACTTGAGCTCAGAGGTTTAGTTTATTTTTGACAAAGGCAATTCTGATAGGCAGGTGTCACTTTCTGAAACCAGAAGCAGTTTTGAATATATACACGTTATATATTCAATATGGTTTCAGTATGATTTCTTTTAGGATTTGTACCTTGGGATTTTGTGACCTGACCATAACCTGTGCATTAAGTTGTCCATTGTATGTTTAGACAATCGATTGGGCCACAGACACAACAAAAAGTACTCTTCTAACTTCGTCACAGTAAAAGTGTGACTGAGAGTGTGGCCAGCCATGTGTCTGGCACACTGCAGGTGGGAGATAGCATACACACAAACACACAGATGCACACACTACATTCATGCAAGAGGTTGCAATTTGACCGCTACAATGTCACATGTTGCCAAGATGCATCTTGGCAATTGTCTTCCACTGAAGGGATTTGCGGGGAGAAGAAGAAGGATGGGAATGGGGGATACAGATAGGTTGGTGGAGTCAGCCCTGGATTTATGTGTCTGTAACAGAGCCATTTATGAGGCGACAGTTGCCCCTTTTCTTCAGGGGGAGTTGCTTGTTTGCCACAGAAGCTGCTGTGCAAATATTAGCTGTCCCGGTGCACCTGCTGCCATTGTGGGATTCTCCCCCTCCCTCCTGGTTTCCAACCCTGTATCGCTATACACTTCATTTGTCAAACACACAAAGGAAGACAGACACACAATAGAGGAACATTTTAGCATTGCCTTGGCCCCGCATTGGTGTCCTGACACGGGGTAAACAGTGATATGACCTCCCATCCCCCAGGGCTGGTGCTGTTCTCCTTTAATCTGGAGTAGCGGGCATCATACCGAAGGACTGGTCAGTCACAGGCCACAATATTCACAAGGAGCTGACCACCTCTGGCCAGCCCCGCCAACCTCATCTACATATGTATTTTTAGCTAGTGAAAGCCACACCAGTGTGATAG
The DNA here is from genome assembly GCA_005408345.1 of Macquaria australasica. Lineage (NCBI taxonomy): Eukaryota > Metazoa > Chordata > Actinopteri > Centrarchiformes > Percichthyidae > Macquaria > Macquaria australasica. The sequence continues at coordinate 573,842 of SEMN01000036.1, read as the reverse complement.
TCTGGGGGCGGTAGATTGCAGTATGTATTTATGTTGACGGAAGGACTAATCTCATTGTTCCCTTATCCAAAGAGTTTTGTGTTCACCCTCAACCAACTTTAAATCCTGTTAATTCCTCCTTTTCTCATCAATATTTATTTTCCCCTGTTGCATAGATTATACTGGCCCCATGTTCTCCACTGCTGGACTACTCCCACTACTTTCCAACATTTTCTTTCCCTAATAGCCTCATTTAGTTTGGATATGAACTAAATCACTTCAAATTAATATGAAAAGAATACTGCATAAATTGCGACATACACCACAACTATTTATTTGTGCATAATGGTTCATTTTCTTTTCTTTGTGAATACTAGTTATTAATTAAAATTAAAATTAAGTTAAAGTCTTTCCATAGTCTAAAATATAAAACATAAATATAATTAATTTAAGTAATTTGTTTTAGCGTTTTACTTGGCCACCCCTGAGAATCAACACACCATTGGTTTATTTTAATTTAAATGGATTATTTTAGAATGGGAACTGTTTTGTTTAATTGTAACTGTCCAACTGACTTTAAACCCATTGAGAATGGATTTAGGTAAGTCTTTATCACAAAGCTTGCTAATAAATGTTTAGAGTTATTGTTCGAATATAGTAATGTCATGCATGTCTATGGATATTAAACCAGCACCAAAACCAGGAATGGCAAAAACATGAACTTAAACTAAACTTCAAAAACAATTAATGCTTTGAACAATAAAATACATGTATTATTTAAACTAATGATTAAGATATTAGAGTGATTAGTCGGTGTGCAGTCTTCTTGTAAGCCCAATCTCTCTAAGCAATTGTGCACTTGTAAATTATTGAAAGTTGAGGAGGCAATAGGGTGTGTAGTTTAAAGTTGATGGTATTGTGGTCATCCCTGATAACTCCTGTTCTTTGAAATGCTTGTTTTCCATCAGACTTCATTTTATACTTAAATGGCATTTTTGGGGATTTGGAGGATAATTACATTAACAGTCAAAAGGCCTATGTTCTTGCTAGTGGGACTAAAAATTAGGTTATGCCCTAACATAGAGTTAAGGCATAAGGCACACAATAAACGCAGAAACACACAATATTTGATACATGTGCAGTTCTTCAGCTATTGTACATCACTGCATCATGTACGGTAGATGTACTTCTCAGTATTTTTAAATGCGTCCCCAAATGTAGATGTTACTGTTGTTGTAATTTAATGTTGGAAAGTGTGTCTTAGAATATTTTATGCAATCAACATGCAACACAAAGTGTTTATAGCCCTCTTTGTTCCCTTCAGTCTCACTCTGTGTTGCTGCCCCCAGTGTGCCCTTTCTTCTTTAAACTTATTGCTTTCTGCATGTGTCTGAGCTGTGTGTGTGTGTGTGTGTGTGTGTATCCTCACAGCCACACACAGAGGGGGGTCCCTGGAGTTGGCCACAATTAATGTGTGTATCGTTGCCTACTCATTATGTCTGACAGGCCACACCACTTCTGCTCTCCTGCTGTCTCCTGTGCATTGCCTCCTACATCATCCCCCGCACGCGCACACACAATGTAGACGGAGGGGCAGCGTCCACTCATGCAGCGCTTCAGAAAACATTCATAGGGTGGCAGTTTGCCTTTTGCTCCTCATACTTACTATTATCATAAAGCCGTTTTAGAATCTCAGTGTGTTTTGTGCAGAACATGTAGTTTTTGTTTTCCGTGTTTACACCTATACAAAGTATTTATTAACTGCAGCTCAGAAAGTATGCCTGCCGTTTATAGTAAACATTTGCGTGGGTTGGCTGCATTTTCTTTTTTTATTTTAAAGGAACATTTAAATAGATTTGAATATAAATAACACCATGGATTTTATTTTTCTGGTTCTTTTCAACTGGTAGAGAAGTTGTAAATGATGTGCAGTTATAATCATTGGATCTATACAATTTATTATGTAATTGAAATATAGATTCAGTTATTACCTAAGCCGTTACTTCTCAATGTCCATCAGAATTTGCTAAGCTGTATCCTGGTTGACCTACCTATCTTACCTTTGTTGCAATGGACGTTTTGACTACAGAATATTTTGGAGGCCAACAAATGTGGTTTAGATGAAGTGTTAAAGTGGGGTTTGTTTACAACATGTGCGATCATCTGACTGTTTGACTTACTCCTTTTTCTAGTGTTTTTCTAGTTAGACGACCAACAAGGCCATAAAAACAGGTTAAAAGGTTATTGTGAGTGCAGTGTACAGAATTATGTTCATTGAATGATGGTTGTTAAAAGAATTTTCCAATCAAAAACATTCTCGAAAGAATAATCATCCTTTCAATGGTATAGCTCTTCACATCTTACCAAAATGTGGCATAGACATAGCTCTCCAAAGCCCAAGTGTCTAAGTACATTCACCATCTGTTTGGGCTTTGCAACTTAATGGACTCAGTAAAGAGGGATGACTTGACTTTTCTTGTAGTTAAAGTGGATACAGTTTGCGAATATTTTACCGCATTCAGGCACCTAAATGCCACCTTTAAATAGCTAGTGCAGTCAACCTTCTGATAATTCTGGATTACGATTGCAGTATTGTTGCTGCTTGCAACATATTGCCTGAAGGTAACCCCAACACACTTTTGTCAAACAAGGGGAAAATGCAAACGCGGAGGCAAGACTCCAATTAATTGGCCATAGATATGCAGCTTCACGAAACCATTAATGGGGAGCAAATAGCTTTAACTTTGTTTCTAATGTAATATAAACTTTAATTAATAAAGTGTGTGATGAAGTGGAGACTTATCAAACAAGCCCTGTGTCCATTAAAGGCCCTAAACCCTCACAAGGCAGGTTTATTAAACCCAGTTTCAAAACGTGTTTATGAGCCCCATGGAGAGAAAACAGGGAGAAATGCCGAGACATGAAGAAAAAGAAATGAGTTTGTGTAATTAGTGAAAATTAAGAGCTTTTAATCCAGGAGGAGGGATGGTAGGGAGGGAAGTAGGGAGGGAGAGAGAGTTAAGAGGGAAGTATTGGCATGGTGAGATGGGTGGGAGGGACTGGGGAACTGCTTAGCTTACTTTTGTTTGCCCCTTAAGAAATGAACAAGGACCCAAAAGCACACACCTAATAAAGATACTCATAATAAAAATATGGTTATTTTTGTAAGGGGCTTTGAAAGCACAGCCTCCTTCACCTACAGGACCTCTTTGTTGAAAAAAATCGTGGGGTCTTGTCACATTTTTGCACTCTTTCGCGTGGGTAGATGCAGATTAATTTTCATTAGGTAATTATATCTGGACAGGAAGTGATATTCAGTCACCTGTATTTTGGGGTTAATACTTTTTCCTTTTCTTAAATTTCTATGGATAAAAAGTTCTATTCTATATACAGCCAAAAATAATCAGCTTTATGGACCACTGTGAGGTTGTGTCTATAGCACTCATTCACCTCATCTCAGCACAAGGTTTCTCACTGTATTATCAACAGAAATGTTATTTCCTGGTCCATCTGAGGATGACATTTCTTTGCTCCATTTCATGACACACATCAAGACAACTTCCACTGACAGTTTCTACTTCACTAGCCCTGACCTTCTAAAATGAATCCAGATGTTTTAAGTGATGGACAGGAAAAGTGAAGACTGAGGGAAGCAGTCATGCTTTGGAGACAGGGTGATAGTATTGCATTAGATGGAAAAGTACAATCATCCCCCCTGCAGGATTTGCACTGCTACAGAGCAGAAAAATATTGCAGACCCCACTGCATCTGTTCGGTGGGGTTGGCATTGCATACACGAGTTGAAGGTGCTCTTTGTGTTCATAGCCAGTCAGTGAGGCCAAACAATGGTCTGAGGAATACGGACCAGTCGAGGTTTAAGTGTAGCAAAGCAGTTTTCACACCCAAGTGGAAGATGTTCTGTAATTTCCGAACATTGTCTCAGGTAAGGACCCCCTGTTGTTTACAACAGAGGCATGAGCCATTTTAGTGTGCTTTTCTTAGTGCCAGGAGCCATGCGAGTGATTGTTCTTGCCTATGAGCTCACTTAACCTCTCCCTCCCGTGGAGTCTTTCTGGCACAAAACTGCTTTTAATGGATGTTATAAGTTCTCCTCGAGCCCGTGCCTTTGTCTTCGTAGAGAAATTACAACTCTCATTAAAAAGCTGTTTTTTCATTATCAGCTGAAAATGTAATCACTTTCCTTTGATAAAATAAAGTATACTAGAAATGCAACTCTTACATGGACTACTTGCTTCTGTGTAGCATCATGTGGTTCTATATTTTCATCCCATACATGGACCAGAGAGCTCCCTTCCTTAATTTTTGCTTTGATGGTTACTGAACAAAAAAAACAAACAAAAACAAATGCGCACACCCTCCTTCTGTTTCAGTCCGGCATACAGCAACAGACGGATGGTAAACACAGAGTTGACTGCTGACAATTACTTCATCCAGCATCTGAGAAGCACAGCCAGCACAAATATCTGTCGAATTCCTGCCCAGGCTTCTAAGTGCAGAGCGTTTTGATTGTCACATTATGAATGTCCCGCCCTTTAAGCAACCGAAAGCACACAGAGGGATCACACTGTTTATTTTGAATTAAGATGAGAGAGAGAGAGAGAGAGAGATTAATCAACATTAAACACAATGAGGCGTGTGTGTGTGTGTGTATGCAATATTACTTTTTTCCCAACATTTGGTTGAATGACGATCAAAATCCAGTGGCATTTGTTTTTCTGGAGATCAGTAGTTCCATTGGGCTGATATGCGGAACAACATTTCTGTCTAATTTGTTCTTCTCAGGAAACAGAGTTAGAAATGCCAGATTTATTTTGCTGTTGAGTAAAACACATTTTTAGACAATTAAACCAAGGTTCTAGTCCAGAAGTCAGTTTAATATGATATACTGTGATTGGTTGAATGATGGCTTTTTGAATCTCTAACTCTGGTCTTCTCTCTGAAGGACCAGCATTTAAAATTGTAAATTGTCTGTAAGTTTTTGCTCAATAACCACATCTGCCGTACATTATTTAAAGTGTAATGATACATCAAAATAAGATTGGAGTCGTTAAAGAGCAAAAATGAACAAAGGAATGACAGGTGCTGTTGAGAGCTGGGGCCATGCTACATGCAACAGGGTCTATCATGACTCTAGGCTGACTTTGTAATTGACAGGGATGGAGGTACATGTAATCTATCCACTACCTTCCACTATGCACTTTGTTCTCCCGGGAAATGAAGTCAGTGTGGGCTTCCTCTGCTGCTTTTAAATCTGTGGAGTCCCATAACGCAGAAGCCCATGAATGGCCACTGGGAATACTCTGTGAGCTTCCAGCTCTGATAAGAAGACAGCTACCTACAACAGAGGCAGAGGATGGACTAGGGCTGGGCAGGCTGATAGGCTGTTTATGAGCCAGGGAGGGAGCAGGCTTTGGGTGTGTCTGTTAAATGACTGGCTGTTTGCGTGTCACTCGTAGCACGCTCCATTATCAAGGGATATGATAGGCTGTTTATGAGCCAGGGCATATTCGTTATGTGCTTTCATGGCGGTTTGCATTTAATGCATTTAAGTGAAACTATCGAACATTTTATCAAGCTATTTTCTTATTGCTATTGATGAATTATCTATCGCCGGTACATATTGCTATCGTTTTTTCGCCCAGGACTAGGCTGGACAGAGAAGATGAGGTTGGGAGACAGTGTGGAGGGGAGAAAGAGTTAGCTCTTGCAATTTAAGAGGCTTATTTGAGGACAGAAAGGCACTAGGAATAAGTGGATGTTTTGTTTTGAATGGTTGAGTTGCTTATTAAAATAAGGATAACAGGTATCATGATAATAGCATAAACATGAACATAAACCAGACTTTCTTTTTTAATATGTTCCAAGAGTTCACACACGCATACACAGGCAACCATTTAAAACCTGAGGGGATATGGAGGATACTCATCCTCCATCTGATGAAATTGGTAGGCAGAAAAGGTGCTCTGTCCTTCAGTGGTGGCCTACTTTGAAAGTAAAATAGCAACTATTGGAAAAAATAGAATGCCAATACAGTACTTAATATGCGTGCATATCAGGATAGTGCAATGCTGTGGAGGCACACCTGAGAGGAATATGAAACTCTGGGCCAGGTGCTTGGTTCCCCGAGAGAGTGGGGACCGGAGGGTTTGGAGAACAGAGGGAGTGTTTGAAGTCCTAGAGGACGGTGCTGATTGTGGGGGGTATGGGAAGTCATAAGCCTCAAAAACACATGCTGCCACCTGGTTTTCTGAAATAGGCTGCCATGCAATTACCTGAGTCCTCAAGTGCATGTGCAACTTGGAGGTATTGCAGATTAATTTTCTGACTATGGTTCTTGTTAACTGTTGTTGTTTGAAGATCTTATGAAAGACGATGGACTGAGGAATTAGTACTTTTCACTGCACATATCTTAAAACAAAGGCTGCCATATATTTATACTACATACTACATTATCTGCCCTTATAGATTCTGAACTCTTTTTAATGTTCTGAGGTCAAATCTGAGGTAAAAACGGTAGAGGATTTAGGCCTTCCTTCTCAAATTTTTAATTCCTTCTTTTCTTAATTCAATTTGGGCAGATTTTCCCTCATGAATGTCAAGATTATTTTTGTCTCCCTTTTTTGGTTGCTTTTGCCTTTGACAAACACAGCAGAGGGGTGGTCCCCACTGTTTCTTTGTGCATCTCGCAGGCGACCCGACCCCACCAGACTCAACTGCTGTCACAGATAACAGCTCCTGGGTTGAAAAAGATGAGGCAACAGGGGAGCTGTCTATCAAAATGAGAAAAATGCCTCCCGTATCTAGTACACATATCTAGTTTTGTATGCACACAGGTGCACGCATAGCGTTATGTGCATGTGAACAGCCCTAATCATTTACATACACATAAACACACACATAGACAATTCTGCATTACACTAGTTACGAATGGCCGGCAGGAGACTACTGTATATCCCTTTCAAGATGAGCTCTTCCCCTTTCCTTCACCTCTTCCAATGGAAGGCTTATCCTGTGCTGTAGAATCTGTGAACCTCCCCTCTTCTCCAGTCCCAGCACTGCTGCATGGATCAGTGTTAATCAGGTGAAGATATGGTTGGAAGGAGAAAAGGGAGGAAGGAACAAAAATGTAATCTTGGTACACTTTCTTTTCACATGAAAGTGGATCAGTGGCATTTTCAAGTTCTAAAAGCATTTATCCTTTTGTCGGTTTGACTTCAGAAATATCTCTAAATTTTGTCGTTTTTCCACATTGGCTTTTAAATGATGGCAGAGAGCACACTGAATGAATGTAAATCATTCATACCAGTCTGTGTATGTGGCACTGTGAAGTATTTGTTGTGTGTATATTTTGCATTACATGTTGATTCACATGGACACATTTCTCAGGTGGAGCCCATCAGTTCAGAGGCTGGTGCTTAAGAGAATGGCAGCAATAACCATTCAGAGCACCAAATTGCTTAAGTGATGTACTTACATGTCAAAGCACCACAAACTCTGCCTTTTAGAGCTGTAATGACAGTATTTTCGCTATTGTGGTTTCACAACAGTGGTATCTTAAAAGCATATCAAATGTAGAAATATAATTTGCTAAGAGATTCAGATTGTAGAGTACGGTAGAGTACTGTACAGTGCTGTATGTAGAATTGCCTGGCAGCTTTCCAGCAGTCTCCTATTTAGACAGTGATGTGCTTCTGTGGGAAAGTTTGATATTATGCTCTCACATGCTACCAACAAATCTTTTTTGCAGCGTACTGAATGCTGCATCTGCTATGCTGTGCACAGTATATCAAGCATTTAAAAGATGCGCCATGGAATAAACAGATTGTGCGTATTAGAGTGTGTCGTCTATATGCATGTATTTTCCCCACAATTTCTTGCATTTCAATCCAATTCTGTCTTCTTGGCAGCTGGAGAAATGCCATTATGGATTTGTTTTTTCTCTTCTCCGATATGTCTTGGCAGGATTCAGCTATTTTTCTTTAACATGTGTGCACTTATGCCACGTCAGTGGCAAATCGGAACATCCATAAAATTCACCTGACAACTGACACTTGGCTGGACATAAATATCTGGTGCTAGCACAACCTGTGTTTATGTGTTCTTTAAGGCTATTAGGGGTGATATGGCAGTTGGGAGTGGAACAGTTTGAGAATTCACATTGATCTTTTGTTTTTCTTCTGTGTGTTCTCCAGAACATGGCTATTTATGTGCATTTATGTGTGTGTTTTCTTACCTGGGCTTTGAGGTTGTTTCAATCCATCAGAGAGGGAATTGTACCAGGGAGTCAGAAGTCCTAAAGGCTCATGTCAAGATCAAGGCCTGTGTGTGTGTGTGTGTGTGAGATTGCAGTAGAGTAGGCTGACCGGGCCAAATAAACTAAAGAGAGAACACACATTCCAGAGATCATGTTATGCCATTGGACATGTATTTGCCCTCATGCAATTTCCCTTCATCTAGCAGTACCTACTGAAAGGCTTAGAGCAGCAGAAGCTTGTGTACTTACTTTTGATCAGCACACCACAAGAACTTCTGAAAAATGTTGCACCACATGCCTTATTATGAAGCCTCAGTGGACGCTGTACTGACTTTATAATATGGACATTTTACTATCAAATGATAACCGTTTCTGACAGATTGATAATATAAAATGAACTATTAAATGACAGAGAATATTGTGGAAACATTTACTGTCAAATCATACTGCCTTTGTGTGTTTGCCTCGTAAATTCACTGGAAAGTCACTCTAGACTTGATAGACATGTTCTTTCACAAGAGGTCATAGAGGAGGGATGCATGACTTCCACTGCTTCCTCATGATAAGTTTTGATGTCTCCATTGATGACACCCTTGCTGTATAGGAGAGTGGGTGTCATGTTACAGCGCCTTCTTTTCCCCACTGCACCAAAATGGAGGCTGTGTAACATGGCGACTAAAAAGTTTCTTTCAATAAAAGCGTTTTATTCTTAACCCTTACAGCTTGCTAATATACATTGCCTGCTGTCTTAATTGTTTGCAGTTAAATAACAAATGGGAAAAAGCATTCTAGGCAACTTGCAAAAAAAAAAAAAGCCAGTTTGTTTTTTGGGTAATTGAGGTGGCCAGCTGTAATGCCATTATCTCAGTCGATAGTCTATTGTAGGTTTAGGGTAGTAACAACTAAAAGTCTAGGTCAGCAGAATGGTATTTTATTGGACCCCTCTGCTGGCTCACAGGCTTCACTTTACAAGGGAAACTTCACTAAGAGACTGACTCAGTGCCTCAGCATCCCTTTTTACTGCCAACAGGTTAATACAGAATCCCATCCAAGTCATCCAGACAGCAGGGCTCATAAACACATCATAATCAGCCCGCTAAGAGTTGGGTTGCACTTAAATGGTTTGTGCCCCAAACACCATGGATGCCCATAATTCCACTGTAGCACAAGTCAAGAATCCAATTACAGTACTGCTACTGGAACTGGAGTAATCAGGCATGCGGTGTCAGAGACGAAAGCCTGCTTTACATACAGGGTTCTGACCTCCTACCTTCTCCTACAGCACAAAAGCAAGTATATCATTATCACTCATTAAGCCTGACTAACCTGTTTTTATTCTTGCTGACTAAACAAAGGATAATTGTAATCAAGATTTGGGCTCTGTACTCTACAGCATGTAGTGTCACGGGCTGCACTCTAGTAAGCCAAATTTAAAGGTAATTACAGGTTAGCTGCTTTTAATGTCACAAAATTATAAAGAGGGACATTTCATGAGAGGAGTCCATTTTCATAATTTTAAGTGTATATTTACAGTTCATCTATTTCTTTTCATAACACTCACTCATCAAGCTCTAAAAGATTATTTTTGTTTTTGTAGCGTTTCTTCCCACAGTTATGTCTTTTACGTCTCTTATTAGTGGTCAATGGAGTATAGTGATTTCACTGGAAGTAGTTATTTCATAGGAAGTGGCTACTATGTACTAGAAGGCCACTGTTTGTGAGTGAGTAGGTTCTGATGCAGGCTTTCTGGGTAACGAGCAGAACTTTTTTTTATCGTTTTTTTTTTATATAGTTGCTCATTTTCTTTCTCATCCCCCCGCTCTGTTTTCTCTCTCCTTCTCGTCAGTTCTTTCTGTCTTTTCTCTACTGTCCCTGACCACATGGACACGACACCCACGCAGAGCACATCAGCGCTCAACACCTCCCATTACTTTATCTCTTAAAAATCAACATCCATTTGTATGGATACTGTGAATCTGTATCCAACACTCTAATAATATTCTTTGAATGTTAAAGAAAAACACCATTTTTGACTCAATATAATAGTTGTTGGGCTGCTATTGCTCTATATACAGTAGATACAGTATTGAGTTTGGGTTTTTGTCTGTGAAACTGCTTGCTGTGACACAAAATGGTAACATGCTAATAGTGGCTGACTGTAGCTGGAGGGCATCATGCCATGATGGTTTGCAATGAAGAGGCTACTGGGTATCATCAGAATGGTTGAAAACAGCCATTATGCATATGTATAAAAAGAGCAACATAGACTAAAAGAGAAAGAGAAATATTCCTTGTAAACATCGAGGCAGGTGAGCAGCTCAACAACTACTGTGCTTTTGGGATTTAAATGCAGTACACGACTGAGTGCCTCACTTTACGCTTATATTCTCCTTGCCTCGCTTTTAACTCCATCCCCAGGTGCCGCTTGGTGCATCTTTAATCAGGGCATGTCTGCCTTGACACCTTCATGTCATCAGAACATGCCTCTCTGCAGCTGTGTGAAGAATAGTCATCAGGAGGTGACATGATGGAAGCTGTTATAGCCTCAATCACATTGCGGGACCAACCCCAGCTTTTTATTTTATGCGTGTGTTGGTGTGTATTTGGCAATGCATGCATTTCAATGGCAGACATAGCACCAGCTGTCTTTTATGTGGGGACTTCCAACTTTACTGTATATATATATATATGTCCTCATGTTGATTGCCAAGGATAAACCTATTGCTGCTAACAAGCGTGAAGTCAAGCTGCCGGAATGAGAAAAAGTCATTTCCCCCTCCTCTTGTCCTCATCTCTAAGCAAACCTTGACATTTTCCAGCACAGAAATGTGAAGTATTTCTTAAGTCCCTTCATGGCTCAGTAGACAAATTGGATCAACCTATCGGTTAACCTTCACAAGAAGAAGAGATAATACTTGAGCACATTTCTTAAAAATAAAACATAAACATGGTCGTCTTTTCCTTGTTTGACAACCTTTCATGTGTCACTCTTCTTAGCTGTTTGCTTAGACTCACCTGCATGTTTGATTTTTCCAAAAAGCAATGGTGGCTACACTGAAAAAAAAATATTATTAATTAATATTATTATTGTTGTTAACATCATAACTTATTTCCTCTCTGTACTAGCTGGTATGGCCTACAACAGCCGAAAGTCGCACAGGCACATCATTCATTATTTTTTAGTTGTACAGTCAGACTTAACATGAGTTAAAGAAAGAATAAGAATTAGAAAAAAAATATACTAATAGTGTCAAGGCCTAAACAAAACCACTGGCGAATACAGTAGAAATTAAAGTGAACAAACAATAATGATACTACATGTCCTGAGACAGAATACAAATCATGTCAAAACATATATTCCTTTCTTGTTTAGCATCCTATTTTCATCCTGAAATAATGAAAAAAGAAATCAAAAAAGAGAGGAAGTGGGCTACTCATGGAAGGGGGCTAAAGAAATAACTGTGCTTTATAAAAGATAGAGAGAGGGCAGATTATGTTCTGTCAGCTGAGAAATGTACAAAATGCAACCCTGTTGAATACACTCCAAAGTCGGACAGTCAGTGCTCCGGCAAAACCCAAGTAGCTTTTCTGTAGCAGACAGGATAAATGACACCCAGAACATGTTTTGTCCTATTTTAACAGTGTCATTGTCATTGTTTTTTTGTTTTTTTTTTACTTTCTTATCAGGGGTTTGATGCGAAGAACAGTATTAATCTCTTCAGTGGAGAGATTGGTCCATGATGTTTTTTTAACTTACCTTAGCACAAAGTCTGTAAGAAGGGGAAAATAGCTGGCCTCAGTTAAAAGACACACACACACACACACACACACACACACACACACACACACACACACACAAAAGGCACAGTGGTGGTTTAAAGGCTTGGTACACGGCTCATATCTCATTTTGTATATTGACACATGTAAAGTACACTAAACGTGAATATGACAGTTTGGAAGTTGTTCAAAGGCCTTTTTTTAAACTAGGCCGAACATGTCCTGGACCAATCTCTCTCTGAAAGCAATGGGGTGAAACTGATATCAATATTCTCATGTAACTCCTGGTAAGACAGACCACAAACATATTTCCTCATATCTCCTTTAAAGGTGACCAGCAGTACAGGTGCACACCTTAAAATCCCCACCAGTTTCAGCCTCTTTCAGTATACTCTGGAGTCCCTCTCTGGACTTGGTCCTATGTAGCATGGTGCTTGGAGAGGTAATAGAGACCGTAGGGGCATCAGTAATCCTGCCAGCTGTCCAAGGAACAGCCTTAGTCTCAAATCTCTGTTCTTCATCCCCTCATAGTCACACGAGCCCGGCTTCAGCGTTGTCTTCTGAATGCTAAAGGTTGGATGGCATGGTGGGGTCTTAACAGATGCCAGGGGCAGCCGTTTGGACCATCAGCTAGTGCCTTCCCACCAGCGATCAAGCGCATTGGGTCACAACGAGCTGCCTTGGCACCACCAGAGAATGGTTTCCTAGAACTGATTGGCTGTCAGGCTCAATCCATTCGCTGCCCCCAGGAGCATGTCTCCATGACCAATTTAAGAGGCAGAGTCAGAGCCTTCCCACACTCCCTGCCTCTGAGAGAGAGAACAACAGTCATGTGTAGATGTGGGCAGATTAAACATATACTTGTTAAAAGGCTGTACCAAGCCCCAGGTCATTGACAATGCTCAGAGTTATGGATTTGAGGGATTTTGTATTTGCTCCGCAGTATTGTGTTTTTTCTTTTAAGTTAATTTTCACAGTTAGTTTTGAACAAATCTGTTCTACGTTGGTGTAGAAGCAAATTTGTGACCTGAGAGATACTGTGGCATCATTGCTCCTCCCGTCATAAACACAAATCCTTAATGTATTAGATAATATATCAGCTTTGCTAAAGTCTGTGGACACTTCCAGTTTGAATTAGACATTAAGTAAATACTACATTTCTCAGAATTTATTTTTATTTTTATTCTTAAAATCTTTAAAAGAGATTCCTAAACAGAGTCCTAAACTAAAAGTTAAGCATGCCATGTATAATCATGATATCCCTGACATCACTGCTCTGATTCTCCACTTTTGATAGAAACTGACCATTTCCATAGAAAACATTAATCATTTTCAGGAGTCCTTCTCATCTCTTCCTGAAATAGAAACAGGGAAGGAGGTCACCAAGGGAGATCTGTGTTGTCTCAATTAGAAGAGGAGGCGTTTTTCTTACTGGGCCCTGCTCCAGGCCCAGCTGTGTACCTTCCACCGTGGGCTGAGCCTCTCCCTGCATACTGAAAACATTACTGTCCACAGGTCAGAGTGTCACTCTGCTGGACCTATCCTACTCCCTATACAGACCTTTTATTTAGAGATCTTGGATAACCAGAACCAGATGGTTTTAGATGGAGGACAGATAACTCTAAAAATCTTAAACTCACATACTCATGCCCGGTTGAACGGGTGCGTACATATTTTTTGGATGTGTGTTTTGACACACATGAGTGTGCATGCACTCACACTTAACACATTATCCACAGTTTCCATCATCATTATCATTATCAGCCACTTCCCCCACTCCGTGTTATCATTAGGCATGATGATGATTGCATGGTTGAGAGCCCCCCCCCCCCCAACTGCAGTTCCACTGTAGTGGTTCACCTTGAGCTGAGGAGTATTTCTAAAAAAAAATGTAAAAAAAAGAACAGCTTCAACATTCTTGTTATGTCAAGGTTAAAGCCTGCCAAAGCAAAAAAAAAAACTTAAATAACTGTGTGAAGTCTTGTTGCTAAGACAGGTACTTATTCATTTCACAGTCAAGCATTTATTTATTATACCAAAAAAAAACAACTTATCAGGCATTTATCTTGTTGTCACTATGTTATGTCTCATTAATACTGAATTTATAGATTTTTAGTATATACAATCAGTGCAGGTTTGCTAAGCTAAAAGTAGAAGAAATTATTTCAAGTCTCTGAGTCAAAGGTAGAAGGATTATCTTTTTGTGAGTGGGAGCATGCTTTTGAGATCCAAAATAGCGAGAGGAGTGGATAGACAGATGTGTACCTACACAGCAAATTGGCTTTAAGGTTGTGAAAGAGACCTCTGTTTAGCTTTCGTCAATGGGAGAAATTGGTCACAGCTGGATTTCACTGGTCAATTGGTACGTTCAAATCTTGAGCGTCTCATTATTCCAGCTATGACTGGGCCAGGAAATTTTATACCCCCTTTATCTTGCCAGTAGACATTTAGCAATGCCTTTTTTCACTATGTTTTGCCCCTAATACCTTTTTAATACTTTGCATTTATTCACTCATGGTTCCCCTATCACTTCTGTTTTGTTTTTGTTTTTTTCCCCCTGACGTCCTTCAGGTTTTATGGACATTTTAAGGGACTTTAATACCTCTAAAATGGTAGAAATACTGAGCTTCACCGAGTATATTCACTGGTCAATTGGTGTGTGTGTGTGTGTGTGTATATATATATTTAACACTATGCGGAATTGGTATTTCAGTGGATCAGGCATGGCTGAGGCCAGTGACTCTTCCTCAGAATCCATCTCCTTTAGACGGGCTGGCAGCTCTCCAGCAGCTCAATCCTCAGTGTGAGTCCCTGAGATGGAGGACAGGGCACATGTTTGCAGCTAGATTGCACATTTGAGGGAATAAATTGCCTCGTAGAGGACCAGACTCCACATTGTCTGTTTCACTCTGTGTTCCTTTGCCTTTACTGTAAATATGTTTGTTGAAGACCTGTCATTTGCAGTTTCTTTTATTTCTTTTCAAGTCCTGCTCATTTTATGGTGTCTGGTGGCGGGGCTCAGCGGGATGGTCTGTGTCCGGAAGTGAACATGTGGTAGTGTTTAGCTTTGTAATGCCCTGGGTTTTATGGACGTCTTGAGGGAGATATCGCATGGAAGGCAACCAGGATAGTGATTCTGGGCCAGCAAACAGACTGGATGTCCAAGTGTTGGAGAACTCATGTTATCACAGAGCTTCCCAAGGGTATACCTCAGTCCAAGACCCACAGAGAAGGCTTAACATGGATGCCAAGTCATCTTTAATAAGCCAAAACTATTTTTGCTCAAACATTCATGTATTTTTTTCAATGGAACCTCTATCAATTTGGTGACTGCTTTTGGCACGGAACAAGCTTTAACTCCCCCTCAGTTAATGGAATGTGTAACAGTTACGCTCACCAGAGACTTTTCTTCATGTGATTATGTTGGCTCCAGTCAATCTTTCATGTGTTTTGTTACAACATGATTTTGAAACACTTCCTCCTTGACATGCTTCTCAAAGCTCTTCACCCTTGTAAGTTGATATATTACAACAAATCAATGTGAAAAACTAACTGTTTATAATTCATTGGTGCATTTCTCTTCTCAGACTTGCATGGCCAATATCAAGTCAAAAGCATTTGACCCTATTATTTCCCTTAGAAGACCATCTGGCCCAAGAATCAAAGTTGAGCTCTGCATAATACAGTGGGTGTAAAGCTTAGAAATCATTCTTCATATTTCAACCGATTTTCTCCAGTCTTTCAAAGACTAAGTTTGTCCGTACAAAAACACACATTCCTATCCCGGCCCCTTACCTTATTCCTCCCAACATCAATTAATAAATGATTGTCCTGCTCGTATTAGCTTGTAGTTAAGATTTTATTATCACTATGTATTGATCTGACAGCCTGACACAGAAATTATATATCTCTGATATGACTTTATGTCACCATTGTGCACAATGGCTTCAAGGAAACCAACGAGCTGCCAAAAGAACTCTCCCACATTTGCCCATCACAAATGGCTCTTTACTGAGTGATGGTATGAATTTGTACAAGAGGGATGGCATTGTTGTCAGAGTATTACATTTTAGCCACTGGGCAACTTGTAAAACACGTTTAAATGTTGGCAAGGACTTTGATCAGCTGTTATGGACCTACACTGTTGGACAGGTTAAGCTTTCTTGGCAGAAAAACAATTAGATGGACATAAATTCCCAAAGTCGCATTTTAATTAAAAGACAAACAAAAACTTCTGTCAAACTTTAACTCGACCTAAGTATGATGCCAAGTGGGGGGTGTGATTTTTAGCTACCTGACTTTACAAAACTTGTGTTTTGGAGACATTTATGAAGCTTGCTTTATTGTTGTGGCCACCATCTGGTTGAAATATGCCACCTATAGTCATCCTCTCCACACACCTGGGACTCCTACTAGTGTGGCAGCTCGAATGTGTGCAAGCCCTCCAGGGCCCATCAATCCACATGTAGTGCTCAGAGGAAACATGTGACATGTGGCATAATTGAGCCAGCCAGCAAATACTGTAGCAGAAATCAGCCAACTGATGCCACTACTCAGCGCCCAGCGGGAGAGCTCTGAGCTGTATAGGATGGCATCAGAAAGGAATGTGCCTGTTTCAGATTATTAAAGGCACTGTTTTTCTGTTTAATTTGAGATAGCAAGGGGCCCTGGGGGTAAGGGCAAAGACAACTGAGGCAGTGACGAATGGGCCAAGAGCACCCTGCTGAGAGTGTGAGGTACCTTGGTGAGAGATTCAAGTGGCAGTAGAGAAAGGAGAATGGAGGTTTAAGAGAACAGTTTAGTACCAAAAGCAGCCAAATTTCCCATCGCAGTTTAATTTGCCCTCTGTCTGTGGGCTATTCTCTAAGGGAGGTCATTGTTTCCTCATGTTTTATTTTGCTGGCTCTCCAGTTTCTTTGTTCAAGGCTCTTGCCACAAGAACCATGATTCCTTGGGCCTCACTAGTTATTGACTCAGTGTATGTGAGTCAGGATATTGTGGCTGTAATGTTGTTGTCATTGGATTTATTTATGGAATTATTATATACAGTATATTTGTGTGCTGGTCTTATTTTGTGGGTTTGGAGGAAATCTGAAACTGAAATGTGAAAATACATATGTTTGCCAGTCTTGCAAAATTAAAGGCATCAAAAAAGCCTAACCCTGGAAATTGGGTTTATATTTTTCTTTTCATTTGAAAGCAGACAAACACATCGACAAGATAACAGTCAGCATTTGAGGACCTGTGTTGACATCAGTTTTTACCCCCTTGATCCCCACTGATTTGCCAAATAAACCTGTGCAATTATCTTGAAAACGTGCCACTGTAATTAAAAATTAACTTTACTTGGTCTTTGTCAAGTCAAAACAGATGTATTGAATTTCTCTACCTATAGTAGATCAATAGTTACACATTAATTTATTTGTCATTCATGCTTGTAAATGGTAATAAAGTCATAATCCTGACAAAGATTGAAGCAAAACACTGTCCCATGAAAGTGGTGAAACAAACCAAGCGTGTTGGATTTTCCTCTCATCGCGTGAACATTATCACAAGCACTAATCAAAGGGTTGTGTGCTTGTTAAAACACCTTCATTTCATATTAATTAGCTAGCAACTCCTCCTCCTGAAGTTCTGCCTCTCACCACGTTGCTTCTGTTAACAAAAAGAAAAGTTTGAGCCATTTGCTCATGTGCATCTCTGAACTCCACTGAGTATGAAGGCGATATAGCCCATTGTGCATCGCGGTCCGAGTAGACTTAAAGCTAGAGTGTAGAGTCTTGTCAGCCTCTGAGGAACGTCCTCAGATGTTGACAGAAAATCAAACCATAATACTGTATGTAGCATTGCTACATACTTTTTGGAAGTACTTAATATAGTAAACAACTGCATCCCTGATGTCATGTGTCGACAGCAAACACTGGAGTTAGGCAGGTGCCTTCAGCGTTGCGTCTTCTGGCTGCCCAGGAGATGTTGCCTCTTTGATTGTTTCTTCAAATATGCAAGCCAGCGCTAGGGGAGCAGATTGTTTGTTCTAGATTTCCTGAGAGACTCCCACCTTGGGCTTAAACAGAGCAGTTGTGATGATTAGCAACAAAGTGTTTTGCCTCTCTCATAAGTCATCGGGAGGAGAGGGAACGGTCTGAGGAATCTTCTTTCTCATATTGCTGTTTCCTTATTGTGAAATCACCCCTCATCAGTACTGTAATTCCAGTTTAAAATTTTGACCTTTTGTTCTTTACATGGACACCTATGTTTTTAGAGCCTGATGTTATTGAAGTGTAAGTGAAGAGTAATACATGCTGATATGTGTTGTTTCCCTAGAGTGTGGACTCAGTAATGTCTCCATTATGAAAACAAAGGTCTCTTCATTCTTGGACCAATTTGTCTATTAGACAAATAGACTTAATGCCATTTTCTGGGATTGTGGGGGGTAACACAATTATCTCCTTTGCTCTAGCAAGTTGACAGACAGGGCCTAAGGGAAGGAGCTGTGCTTATCAACCATCTACCCACTGTCACAATGACAGAAATGTTGGCACACGCAAATAAATGAAGAGGGGGAAGTCAACCGCAGGACTGTGCTCTGATGCTACAGCTGATGATATTGCACATTATGTAGTTCCAGTGTAATGTTAAAGGGGGCTGTCATCAATCACGTCTCCCTTTCAGCAAACCAATGTTATACCACATTTACAGTGGCCTTACGAATGCAAGCCTGGACACAAAGAAAACAATGCATTTTAACCAGCTGAGCAGCAATGTTGCCATTTAGCTTACTTTAGCAATGTGGTATGGGAGAACAATTGCCTTTTATCTATTTGATATAACACCTTATTTAAGGCATGGGATGGCTGTCCCTTTTATACTGTGATACATTATATTCAGTGTATTATTTCAAATTATTGTACTGAATGTATTGTACTGAAGGATGCATCACAAAGTTGATCAGTTAAATGGCCTACCAAGTATTTCAGCAGTAGTAGCTCAAATAGTAACTGCTTTGTTTTTGCCTTTTTAATAAGAGAAGAGTGATATGGAACCAAAATGCTGAAGTTTTCTGGTATGGAAACTATGGTTTTTAATTGGTTTATGCCATCTGTTGCTGTCTTACCCATATTGGCCTGTCAGCTTACGTTTTAATAAGCATAAATGTATTCCATGCATTCTAATGTATGTAAATTATTTATTTCACTTTGTGAAAAAAATATATTTTTGAATATCATTTAATTCTTTCTTTTATGCAGTGCTGAAAGCAGTCAGTGTAACATTTTGATTAAATACCATGCTGTACAGTCGTTTTACATTGCATATAATTTCCAAAATGTCACCATAGTAATTCTGAAAGTATTTATTATATAATATGTTTTTTTCCTGCAGTGAAAAAGGACATAAAAGATGAGACTGACGACAGAATGACACAGTTCAAGAAAAAAGCGAAAGAGCTTCGCATCTTGGATGCTAAAACAGCACAGAATCTTTGTAAGTATATACAGTATTTTACAGCCTATAACCACATGTTTAACACCATTAGTTCATGAAGTACTATATTCTTTTTAACCATGACCTTTTATGTCAGAAATGTCAGTGTTATTTTCCATGACACCCCAGGCATTTTCATATCCCCATGAACAGGCAAACAAAGCTGTTTGTGGGAAACACACAGTGATAGTGTTTTGCTGAGTCCTTGGGGAAATGTTTTCTTGCTGTTGTTTAGCGGTCACCCCAAGTGCATATAGATTGTGTCCAAGCCCCCTGTCTGTAATCATGTGTAAAGTAAATTCCTATCAGAACTGAGCACTAAAGCTACATGTAGGTGTTTTGAATCCCCAGGAGCCTAAATGGACTAAATGTTAAGTTGATGCTGGTGTACAGTATTCACCTCACCCTCCAGGTTTTTTATTTTATTTTGATGTGGTGGATGAAAATGTTTTTTTGGTTTTGTTTCAGGTTAGATGCAAATGATTCACAAAAACCTTTTGCCTTAGAATTTCACTAACAGCTCAACCCCTGCACCTCCCTCCTTGATCCCAAATCCATAAAATGTGTGTAAGAATTCATTACACAACAGAAATTGTGACTCCTGGCAGTCATGTGTTGATTGGTGGGAAGAGCTTTTCTTGTTGTTTCCCTAACTCTGTGGGATCTGTAGCCTTGATATGCCTTACCTCAGAGACACTATATAGATGATAACACCTGAAATATGCATGTCAAATGTGAAGATTACAGGTCACCCACCTTGTGACCCTTACTTCACCCTCTTTGTTTATCCATGTTTGTTTTCTTACCTTTCTTCTTTAAAGGACGAGTAGAGGGGTGTGCAATGGCATACTGTAGAGTGGGATGAGTATATTTTTAGGTGGACACATTCCAGTACACTGTGGATGAGGACCGGAAGCAAACTAGAATGTCAAAATAAGATGAGGGATACATATACATCACAGAAACACTAATTATATGTTCCTCCCAACCAATTCCCTTCCTGTGTGCTGCTGATATCTTGCAATGGTGCAGCGAGGCTTCATATTCTTGCAGATGAATGAGTCCATCAGGCAAAATATTGGGGTCTGATGTCAGGAAGGGCATGAACATACGGATGACACATCTGTGACTGTGTGTGTGTGTGTGTGTGCCCGCGCGCACCCTCGCGCATTTGAGTATGTGCCAGTGTGCGCATGTAATTACACTTGTGTATAGGCTGTGACAATGTTGATAGGTGTCACTGCCATCTTTGATTACAGCCCCAGCAGATGGGCTTTGAATTTGGCAGGAAGCAAAAATAAGTGTAGAAAATCTCACCTCCAGAATGGCAATTGGTGGGAGACATGTGGTCCTACACAGCTTCCCCAAGTTGCCTTGACACATGCTACAGCATCATAGATCATATTCACTGCCTGCTGCGGAACCCTCTAAGCTCCCTTTTCAATTTTCATGTGTGTTAGTATTGAAGGTTCAGTGACTGCGATGGGTAGCGGGACAAAATGAATGATTGTGATGTCAGCGCCAATGTATTGTGGTATAATGATTATGCATACCACTGTCTGATAAACTGTGTCTATCTGTCTGTCTAAAAACCTACTTGCAGCTTTTACAATAAGCTGCAGGTGAGCGTTTGACTTGTGGCTAAGCCCTGAATAAAGAGAATTACAGTTGTTGAAATGAGATAAGATACGAGCATAGACTACTTTTTGCAGAGAATTAAAGAAATCCATTTTGACTATGATCCTACTTTGGGGATGATTGCATTACCACTGTCACTTTGTTATCATAGCAAAGGTTGGAGACAAACATTAGACCAAAATTGTGGGCAGTTTTTTTTAATTTTTAGATATGGTGGAGAAACCATCAAGTTGCAAGTGGAATGGAACCTGAAGAACAGGTAGACTGAATAAAATGGAAAGATTTGGATTCTTTAAATAGGTCAAGATTCTAACACCCAGCACTTTAAACCTGAGAGACAGGACATGATTAATTTACTTGATTTACTTGATCCACACTATAGAGGAGCATATAGCTGGATACAGCAACACGAGCCCAGTTCTTAGTGATGACCCATTTTTCAATTGTTTAATTAAATTAGAGTGGCCTATTGTATTAAATGCAGACCTCAAAGAAGAGAATAATCATAATTGAGTAAAATGTATTTTAATCATTTCAAACAAGTCATCTGTAGCCTTGAGAAGTTTTGGTCAGACAGCGCTACAGCACTCTGCCTTTCTGTGCACCTCCAGCATCTAAAGCCACAAATATAGCTCCGTGCACCTGAGCAACATCTAAGAACTGACCTCGCCGGGTGGATGTGCAGGTGCAGCTTTTTGCCAAAGTGTGCACCGAAATTGCGTTGTGCTGCATTAACCCACCTCCACCTGCACCACTTTGCTCATTTTGGCACAGTTAGGTTAGTTTGCAGCCAGGAAATAATCAAACAGGTGCAGGTTGACCACACCCATCACTGACACAGATCGTACAGCAAGGTAAACATTCAACTGCTCTTTACTCACTTCACTCTTTACTTGCTTTTTCTACTCCATTTGTATATACTTTAGTTTGTCATTTACAATATATCCCAGGATTACTTATGACAACCCACCCCCAAGAGAACCTTGTATCCAGCTGTTGGTTTCATATGAGGAGGACATATAGGACATATTGAAGAGACACTAATAAATTGCTTAGACAACAAATGAGGATGAAAATGCACCCCAATCAGGAGAATGTCATGCTTATGAGTCACCAGAAACCCGACACAGTGAAGCCAGAAAGTTTAATGTTAAGTGAATAAACATAGTCATGATATGTCATGACTATCTAGTAAGTGAATGCAGTAAATAGTCTATGTAATAAATAGTAATAGACTGTGAAAAAAAGAAAAACGATGCACTACCTCTCCATTTGTTGCGTGTCAAATACAGACATCAGGTCCTGCTGCTGCAGCAGTATAGCAGCTGCTGAGTGACTCTCCTTCAACTCATTACCAAACCTCCACCTGTGACTTCCACCTGGATACACCATCAGCTCCAATTTCCACTGTAGGCACCCCACCTGGAGAGTGAAACACCCACTAGGCTGTCCCCTGAGGCAAATTCAGTGCACTTCTTTGTATCCACCCAACAAAACCATGTAGCCTTCCCAGATGACGCCATTACTGCCAACACAAGCACAACTAATACTGTTTATTATCATTATTATTGTTGTTGTTGTTATGTTATTGTTATTATTATGGTTAACTTTTTATTAAAGATTTAGCAGAAATGGTATTACTTTGACACCTTTCACTGTTACTGGTAGATCTTGATATTTTCCTTCCCAATTTTTGTCAGGGTGACACAAACTATCCTGTTGAGGGGCAGAAAGTGTATTAGTTTTTCCCAAGTGACAAGTTAGGTCTGTGGTCATTTTGTCTGAGGAGAGATGAGTGCTGAAATGTCTCTTTGAACCCCGCGGTCTAATAAAAAAAGGAGAGGAAATGACTCTCTTCTCTCTCCATCACAACAGCAATTTTCTTGGGCTCGTTCCGCCTGCCTTATGAAGAGATCCGGGACATTGTGCTGGAGGTAGACGAGGAAAGACTGAGCGAATCACTCATCCAGGTAAGACTGATGTTCAGTGTGGTGTGTTGGTTTTTTTTCACTCACACACACATACACTTATTTTTACCCTAAAATGTGTGCGCTAGTGTGTGTCTGTGTGTGTTGGAGAGAGAGGGAGAGAGAGCGAGAGAGAGAGACTTTCTCTACACGTGAAAAGATGATTTTTAAATTTCAGTGTCTGGTGGATAGCTTGGCGACCCCATTTTAAACCTGTTATGGTCTGTTTTTGGCACAAGTCAGTCTCATCCTCATGTGGACCATAGAGACCCCCCATTCATCTTACTATAATGGATGATGAAGGACAAGGCTTGGCAAAGTCTCCCCAACTCCACCCTCCTTTCCTCTTGCCTTTGTCTTAAACCATAATTGATGAGCTTCCTAAAGGCTACTTGTTTTTGCTCCCATTTCATTTCAGTTTTTCTTGTCTCAGAAAGCATTAATTGAAAGCAGGGCAGGTGCATCTGAGGTGAAGATACATCACTGGGCAGTGTGAGCCTCAATTGCACTAATATTTCCTGCTCTGTCCTTGTGTTAAGCACTAAAGCATCTGTTGTCTTTTGTTTCTGTTTTATTTCAGAAGTAGGAGGTGTACACCTCAGGAGTGAGCAGCAAATAGAAGATTTAATTTCAGTATAATCTTGGCAGTGATACAATATGTGGTGTGCAAGAATGTTATTTTTTTTCCCCAACCAGGCAGTCCAGAGGTCTTTCCTACCTTGAAAAAATAAATACATAAAAACATTACCTTTACCTGATATACAGTATATGTCCTTTCCCACATGGCTTATCAACAAACACTGGCACAAGAGCTAGTTTGCTTCCACCCCACTGCTTGGATCCCAGACACTAGTAAAAGGTGGTGAGGCAATATATATTTAGATGGGGCCTATCTAGAGAGCTGTCCTGCAGGACTATTATTTTGAGGTCTGATAACCTTTAATTTGCTAGCAATCTGGCAGAAAGTACAGAGTGTGTGTTATGAGATGGCAGACCCCCCCCCCCCCCCCTTCTGCTTTGTAAAGGAGAAAGGAAGTTAAGGTGTTGACCCTTTCCAACCTTCAGCCTTTCCGTAGCAAAGTAGAAATAGTGTGTGTCTGCCAGCAAGGCAGCTGTGTCCCCAACACATCCACACCAGGGCCTCGACAAATAGACAAATAGATGGCCTGGTTTACACTAGACTGGTTGGGTTACAGGGTAAGTAAACCACCACTTCGACCATCAGCCAGCTACCAGTAAACACACCAAGCTGGTGTCGGTAGCTTGGACAGAAGCTGGTCAGTAGTAAACAGCCAGTGCTTGAATAGTTGAAACTGAAAATAATGGCCAAACTTAACAAACAGACAAGATAAAAACCTACACCATCCAAAATTCTGATTTTCTCACTGATGCAGTTAGTATGATACATGCATCTGCTGTAACCTTCAAGTTCCTTTTGTTCACTGTTTAAAAAAAAATGCTTGTGAACCAATGGTGTTAAGGATATGTGATAGGTGGTCAGGCATAAGTGACAAAAATGGATGTTTTTGTTTCCACATGCAAGCACCCCTTTGTGGGGGTTTCTGTTGCCCCTCTTCTGCTTCCCTCTTTAATACATGTGAAACAGGACAATGAGCCTGCTTGAATAGAGGAAGGCTCAACAAGACTCATGAGAGCAAGTGTGTGAGTCAGCATAAGCATCTGGGAACCGAGCTAATGTCACGAAATCCAGGGGGAGGCGAGAGGACCAACTGAGTTAACTTATCGGTGCAGAAGGAGCCCACATCTGGCAAGTGTGTCACTGCTGGTTAGATAACGATGCTAAAGATGCTAAAAGTAAAGCCTGGACTGAACGATTAGGACAGCGCTCTAAGAAAAATGTTTATTTACTTCAAATATAAACTAACACAGGACTACATTTTATTTGTATGGAAATAACACTGATTGTATACTTAGACAACCTTCCTGGTGAAATAAGTTAGATGATCATAGAACAAAATCATGCAGAAATGAGCTGCAAGCTCACAAATACCTAAGAAACACAGTTAGAGCTATACAGAGGCACTGAAGGGGAGCAAAGAGACTTCCTGCTGGGTGACACAGTCCTGAGTGTGGGCTCCATCTGCACAGTGCTCATCTACACTCATTATGCTGATTAATCACTCTGCACCACCCACTTTCAGCCACACGTCAATCACCATTTATCCATATGGACAACTGCACACACATACACAGTAGAAATATGCGTCTGCATGGCTTGGGCAATACTAAATAATACTAATACCAATACTAATAAAGGAAATGCATTTACCATCTTGCTAATGTTAGAAGGAGTGGGTGATTGTGTGCACCTAAAATAAAAGTAAATAAATAATGCAGATGAAATGGTGAAAGACAGAAAAGAAAGAATGAAAGTAAGATGAAACCTATATTGCCTTTGATCAGCCATTGTAAACAATTAGTGTGCTTTTCTACGTGTTACTTTTCACAGTTTTGATAACTTGGTGCCACCTGTTGCTTTTGCACTTATGCACACAATTAAAACATATAAATTAGGCTTTGTCAAGCAAACGGCTTATTATTGGAATATGACACATAAGATGGCGAATGTTAAAATGCTAAGTAGTTTCTGGTTAAAAACCTTTATTGACACAGGTACCACTATCAGTAGTTAAATATTATTACTCATATTTTATAACAAACGTGGTAAACATACTGTTGGTTTGATATCCATGCTTTTCTCTTATAGACTGAGCATCAGTTTATACAAATTGTTAGGCTTCAATGAATACTCCAACCTTGAAAAAGTGATATACTGTACCACACCCGGCAGTTCCACAAAGCTCTGCTGTGTTCATGTAAACTGATGAAGAGCACTTGATACAAGAGGAATATAAAACACTTCAAAACTCAGCTCAGTTTAAAATTGTGCCTTGGCATTATTTTGCAAAGACGAGTGACAAGCAAGCAGGGAATTGATAAATGGAAGGAATAGTGAAAATGGAAGGAATCAAGGAAGCAAGAGGTGTTCATAATGCATCTAAAACTCTGTAACTCAATCTTATTATCTTCCTTCTCCGTCGACATGTCTAATGTAATGATTTGTCAGCAGAATGTGGCAGTGTGCTGGCCTTGAAGTACCCCTACAATGTGTCACCCTGGCAGAGTGGATAGATATGAGTTGATTGCCTCTCCTTATTCTGCATTAGGGCCCATCAACGCCTCAGAGATGATGTACACATCCCTGAATGCTGGCAGACAGTCCTGGCTCTCACCATTCATCCACACTTCATATGAATCCTTGCAATTCCACACTTATTTTCATCTTCATGCACCCAGCGTACAAACATACGTACAGTACATGCAAATGGATAGGCCGTGTCAGTTATCCCCTCTGTCTTCTTGTTCCTGCACAATCTTGTCACTTTCATCATCCAACCAATAAATGTGTGTAAGATGCACATGTGCAAACAGACACATGTTTGCATGCAATCTCTCGCTCTCGCTCTTTCTCTCTCCACCTCATTTGCCCCACAAAATTCATTGTGCTGGTGGACAGAGGTCACTATTGTATATATGGTCACCTTCATCAAATTCAAAAAGACATCAGACCCACCCACTACCATACCCTGTATAACAATGAGATGAATAGGACAATGAAAGACAATAATGAACATTGGCTCAGTGAAAGCAGATTGAGCCTCAGAAAGCTTGGCAAAGGTCTGCTTTTAAAGGGCTGACAGCCTGACAAAGCTATTCATTGCTATTGTTGGCTGGCAACAGAAGCAACAAGGGAAGGTTCTGTAGATCTTGTTTGTGTGGGAAAGAGTCAGACACGTGCACTCTTGGCTTCGGGGTCCTGGTTGCATTGTGTTTGCATTTAGTCTGGCACTACACGACGTCCAGCGCCCCTAGTTCTATTTAGTAGCACCCTGGCTAAGTGCATATTCTACCTCACTCACATTGTTTAAATCATGACTGTCATTGACTTAAGTTGGCTCTCCTTTGGTGTTTTAATTTCTCCAAAAGTCCCTCACAGCCTCTTTGCCCCAGGGAAAGGGCTTAACTGGCATAATGATGGTAGTTGGTCCCATGCCCTTACAATTCCTGCCAATGGAACACAAGGAGGCCAAACAATGGCCAGATTATTAATAAGCACTTGTAAACTTGAATAGTTTATAGTGTAATCAACTGGTATGGTAGGGGGTTGCTCATAATAGTTCACTGGCAAGGTTACTATGATGTAATAGGCTGAGAGCATAATTGTAGAGTGTCTTATTACATTTTTTTCATTACTGTATTACTTGTATTATTTTCTTATAGCAGTGTCTGCTTCCTAAAGGCGTTTTCAGACACGACACGCTGGGTTCAGCACACATCTGACTAGGTGTCTGGGAAGTCGCAGAGGACAGAGCTTTTCAAAACTTCTAGTAGGACTGCGTCATTTTGCTGTTGCCACCTACTTGGTTGGAAACATGTTTCCAAGATAGGGCTTTCCTCCCGAGGTCTCGATACAAGCGAGAACTTGTGTTGTAGAATTCCGGGAATTCAGACACACACAATATTAGCTTTTCCTCCATTTTGCCTTCCGTGCCTGGCATTTCTATTGTCCACATGGGTGTTCGTCACATGCGCACATGCTTTGCTCAACACAGTGAAAAGCCATCATGGCGCAAGCGATAGCAGCAACAGTGTTGAATTATCGCCAACAGTAACATACAGTGGAAGTGGAAAGTAATGTAAATAACGTGAAATACACTTTTATTGTATTATCATATATTGATATGTCATTCATCTTCATTATGATCCAAATTAGAAAGTGAGAGAACATTTTGAGGAATCTCTGCTAACTTAGTTAATGTTCATTGAAAGTGAGACATTTATGTGAATTATTTATGCACTGAATAATTTTCACTATTTGGTCGGGAGATTTGTCAGTAAATTATTGTGACAGTTTGAACAGTAATTTGTGACAGTAATTAGTGACAGTTTAGACCAATTTACCAGTTCAATGACAAGATATTTTGTTGGGATTTCCTTTTCAAGGTGGCTGAAAACTTGTATTAAACTGGCCCATCTTAACAATAAAACACTGTATGAAACCCTTTTCTGTTGTGGCAATGGTCCCTGGAAAATTGTTAAATTACTTCAAGTGGCTGACAATGTTGTTATTGTTGTATTACATACGTTTCACAATCTCTGGGAGGGACTGTGTCCAAAGGCGTCGTTAGGAAGATTTCTTACTTACAGTAGAAGGGATTAAGTGGTATTGGTTTCCAGGAATTTAGATTAATGCTTTGCAAGTGTACGCTCCAAGCTCTCTAAGCTTCTTCTTTTGTCTTGCCACTTTCTTCTTATTTTTCTTATACAATGTTTCTGCTGTGTTCCCTAATTACTTAATTGGCACATCTTAGGGAATTGTTCTTTGTGATTACAGTTTAGAAATTCTTAAATTTCCTACAATACATGTGTACCCTCTTCTAATGCCTCCAGGCAAATATAAGCTTTTTAAGGTCTAATTAGCTTTTCTACCTCCATCATGCAAAAGCGGGGCCATAGTTCCTCATGCACTATATATAGTTTAGCAGTTGCAGAGTCCCTGTGATGTCCAATTATGGTCCATTTTTATTTAAACCATGTCACATCAAAGCTCATCACTACATTGACCTCAGTGGGTCAGTGCTAATGCATAATCACAAAGGGCTGTATTTAGTGTTGGCAACTTAAGTCGGCCACTGACGTTCAAAAGTTACATCAAAATATACGCTGTAAAGTTCAAATTCAGACTTCTGCTGCACAGGTAACTTGATTTAAAATTACCTACATTCCGTTCATGCCTTCGGGCTTGTCAGGATTTTCTTGTGTTGAGGTTTTTGGGAACTAGTTTTTTCCAGTGCACCTAACCTACTGTGTCTATTTAAAACGAGCACTTGTCTTTAATCCCAAAGAAATTGTGTGACGGAAAGACTGTCATGTAAGTGGGGGTGCAGGAATATTTCAACTGTTCACATATCTTGTTTTGTTACTCTTGAGTCAGTTATTGTAACTAAAGCTTGCACTCTTGTGCTTTAAATGTGTTCCATGGATATAGAGTCATACATTTTAAATATACAACAAGCAATCTTTATGTTTTAAAAGCACAAAGCAGTGTTAATCACACAGGATATATGGTACTGGCACAAATGTAAATGATGTCCATCATTTCTTTGTTTGTTAACCAGCTATCAAGATGAGTCATGCAGTTTAACACTGAGATTAGGATTATGTCCACAGGCCAAAAGTGGCCTGAACCATTTTCATGTAGCATAAGAAAGAGAGGGAAGAGAGTAGTGAATTGACATAGATAGACATATACACCCACAGATATATTGAGGATTCATTTCAAACAAACAGTAAGAACAGTTTTGTAGGCTGCTGATGAGCAGCTCTTTTTTCCCACCCTACCCAGAACATGCCATGTGATCTAGCTGCTTAAAATGAGGGAGTCATCACTAAATGTTTAAACACACCCATTTTTTGGTGTGTGTGGTAAGCTAACTCTTGTCAGCGGATGATATGGCCCTGGGGGCTTGTTTTGCAGAATATCAGAGTGGCTTCTTAATGTTTAATGTCTGCCAATGTATTTTATATTACCCCATCTCCTTTTCAAAAGGAAATGCTAATGACTAACACTGCACTGCCGCTATTCATTTGTAATTAGTATTGCCCTATGTTGTGTGCAAATGCACTAGTAAGAATATCAAAGAAGTGCAGAGAAGTGTCCAGCATCTCTTGTAGTTAAACTCAGCATGTCTTAATGAGTAAATGTGTGCACATCATTTTGAGCACTCATTGGTTGACATACCAGGGCTTTTAAGTAAACATTGCGACACATTTATATTCATTTTATGATTTTGGATGAGCAGTAGAATGTTACAAATATTAAACCAATATTTGCACATCCTGATTCAGCATGTAAATCTATGTTAAAGTCAAAATGATACAATGCTGCAAAAGTAATATGGTTGAACAGGAATTGGTGTCACGGCATTTGTATAGTCATATTATACCATATGTAAGGATATATTGATGGGTCAAACCAACAGCAGTTTTAACATATATTTCATCTCCCTGACCCTTGAGTTTCTTACTTCAATATAAGTAAAGTCATGATATATGGAAACAGAATGACCCTTGCCTACCTATCTGCATGTTATTTTACAGCATTTCTTATGTCACACTTTTTCTCTGTATTCACTTGTGTTGATTTAATACATTTTTCCAATTCTTCTAACCATCTGTATACTGTCACTTATTTTAGCAACAGCTATGCTGAGTTCTTGTTTCCTATGGCCACAATATCAAAACCTATTTTTCTTCCCTTCAAAAATAAATTATTGCAGACTTTTTTGTGGTGTATTTCTGCCTACCTGGAAAATGGAATATGCTGTTTTAATATGCACACTCATATACATTTCTTTTTTTTTCATTTCAATTTACCAGTATGATTTTGATCCCCAGATGCTCATGTGGCTGTGTTTTATTTAATATGAGTTCATACTATGAATTGACACCATACACAGTGGCTGTCATCACTTATGTGATGACAATATTTTCCAACATTAGGGAGCTAAAGAGTTTGGCAGAAATAAATATGAATTCTGCAGTGACTACTTATGTTTTTTACTACTTTACTAAGTCATATGAACACAAGTAAATAATGGCTATAACACACACATGTCATACCTTCCACATAAACTTTATATAATTGCACTTGTCGACAGTATCTGCCGAACTGGCTGTATCCTGTTTGTTAAAGAAGCTCTATACAGTTCGGCCCTTAAGGAAATGCATGCATGGATATTCTCTCCAAATATATATATATATATATATATATATATATATATATATATATAAATAATAATGTTCCCTTCCTTTTAAATTGTAGCAAATTACATAGTGTGTCACATAAACTCCTAATACACACTGACTAGGTTGTCTCACAGTAAACACCAGCGTTGTCAGCTTTCGGCTTTGCACTACTTCTCTTCACCTCTCCATGGCAACAACCTTTCTGCCAGGTCTCACAAGAGTCTTTCGTACTAGCCTTGCTTGTTATTATTTTTTATCTCTCTTGTCAATCACCCAGATCACCGCGATGCTCATCCATATGCATGGCCCCATCATTACACATGGTAGCCCATTGGCTGCAGGGTCTGGCAGTGCCCATTGCCAGCCTTTGTTCTCTGCTGTAACAACAGGTGATTGTAGCAGCCTGGCACATTGTTCAGCATCATTTGCATGGTGTAAAAGTGCACATGTGGGGCAAGGCGATAAGTATGGCTGTGCATTGGGCCTGTTGGATTAGAGTTTAAGCAGGAGAAACGGGGTCCCCCCTTGGGCTTAATTGTGGTGTATTTTGGCACACAGCACCTAACACTCTTCTGCATCAAATGCTAATTTAACAATGAAATGTGAAATACATTATTCTGATTTGGGAGGGCTGGAAAAATAAGACAGAGAAGGAGGAATAGTATTGAATAAACAAAGTAAAGGCAGGGGAAAGAGAGGCTTGGCTTGTCTTGGTGCTATATCAAATACGCTTCAGAAATTGATGGCCAGGACCCAAGGTACTACATGTACTTTTCACTGATCATCACCACGCTGCTGATCTCCAGCCACAGGGTCCAGGCCAGGTACACTGTCCTCAGGTTGAATATAGATTAAAAGCACACACACACTCAAATTCATACACACAGGCACAGTTCATGCACAATACAGCACAACAGTCACATTTTGATTGGGTGGAGGCCATGCAGCTTCTCCTCAGGCACTCTGGGTGCTGTATTTTCTTAAACGAGCAAAAATTAGTTTTCTGTTTTCACTCTCCAATTCAGTGTCTTTGTTTCTGTGACAGATGGCACATCACTCACACAGATGCTCTCAGACAGCAGACTCCACAAACAAATTAATTTCTATTACTGTTTTGCATGCTAGCTCTCTTCTTATTTGATTGACAGTCACATCATATACCAGTACTGTATTAGGATGAATGTATGAGGCATTGTAAAAGAAGAATATCCACAAATTAGTGACAATTTCAGTGCAGTGCAGTAAAGTTCACCCCCTTTTTTCCATATTGACAAGTTTTTTTTTTCCTGCATATAGATTGCCTTCATGTATTAGGTAAAAATTGTTTTATCAAGGTTGATATCATTAAATGATCATATGAGCATTCACATTTTAAAGCATATTCCCCTTTCAGTTAATATATAAAAGTTAGATTCGTCTGTAAGTTAAGAGGGGCTCACAGCAGATTCAGGTGAGGGTGGAATAAGCTTTTAAAAACTTTTTTACAATCTCTTGCTGTCTCTGTTTTATTTAGTTTCTTTTCTGTCTCGGTTACTTTTCTCTGTTGTCTCTTTATTTACCAAAGTCTATCTTTCTGTTTATCTCTTTTCTTTCTCTATGTGAACCCTCTATTTGCCTTGTTAATTTCCCTCTAAATCCTGCTTCACACCTTTCATGGTGAACGTAAGTGCTCAGGTGTGCACATTTAAAAAAGTCCTCCATATTTCCTTCTAAAAGACAAATTTAATGTCACAGTAAGTCTGTCAGGTTTTCCAGCCCCAACCCTCAAATTAATCCCTCCCCCCTCTATCTCTCTCTCTCAACCCCTTTTCCTCTCTCACTGTGTGTGTGTCTTTCTGTCAGACTGCACTTCTCATTTAGTTTAATGCAATTTTAGAATCTGTCACACTCAGTTTGTTGCCTGTCAGCCTGTCACTGTAGCTTTGCTCATAGTGAGATTTGAGGTGTTTGTGTGGTTTGGCAGGGTGTAGATTCTGTAAGACTACAACGGCCTGTGTGACTGATGTTCATTGTTTAACACATTTACCTGTAAGACAAGATTTGCCGTTTGTTGTTGTTGTTTGTTCTTTGTTTTCTCTTGTAAGTTCATCTCTAATGTTCTAACGTTGAATATTATTATTATTAACGTTTTGTAAGATAGAACCTGTATCGTCATTGTAAATTCTTTACATATTATTTCCAATTTAAACAGATGTGGTTTTTAAATTTGTTTTTTGGTAAAATTAAAAATATTCAGACAAGAAATATTAAAATTGGAAGGCACTGCACTCCATTTTACTGAGCATTATATGTCAAAACTGTCCCCATTCTTGTAAACAAAAACACAACTTGATACCCTTTGTTCCACATATTCAGTTTGCTGTTCTTTGGTAGTAACCTTTTGTTTGAGATGGATGCTGTGTACACCCACAAACTATTGTGCAAAGTTACTTTTTTCTCTTTTGACTCTTAAGCTTAGTTTGAAAAAAAAACAAAAAACTTTTGAAATTCCACGTAATGTCTTTTTTGGAACTGTCAAGCGTTGGTTTGAGAAGTAAGGCTTGTACAATGTTGAGAAGTCTTCTTGTCTGTTTATTATTTTGTTATTGATTCAAACTGAAGTCTTCACTGATTTGCCATGAGCCAGGTAGGGAGCCTGCTGAGGTGTCACGGCAGGGAGATGGCAGTCCCATGTTGCTCTTCATCACAAAGCATGGGCAAGATACCACATGTTTCTCTGTCTCCCAAAATTGAGAAGAAAAATCAATTAATAGGAGAAAATCACATCTGTCAAGCACATGGCAGACATGGCTCCTCTTCTGTCTTTGTTGTAGATCTCCCATAGGCCTAGCAGAGAGGAACACAGTTTACTCAGATCATCTTTTAGAAATCAGGTGATTCTCCCTGTTTTCTCCTTTATTTAACCCAGCTTAATAAAGACTTTATTGCTCTGAGAAAACCTTTATCGATTGACATGTCTCAGGCTACATCTTAAGGTTTCTAGGTTTTCTTTATCATTTTCACATTACTATTGGGAATATGCTTCTCTATGCTCAAAGTATATTTCACAAGGTGGGGATTGTAAAGTAAAGTAAAGGTGTGGTAGATGTTAAAAGTCCTGCTCCACACAGCAAATGAAGAAAGATTGGACAGTCAAAAAAGGGTACGGTTACAATTCAACTTGGCCTAACGTACATTTTTGGCACAATATAATATTTACACATAATACTTCATTTTAGGGCGGCACGGTGGTGCAGTGGTTAGCACTGTTGCCTTACAGCAAGAGGGTTCCGGTTTCGCACCGGCCGGCCGGGGCCCTTCTGTGTGGAGTTTGCATGTTCTCTCCGTGTCCGCGTGGGTTCTCTCTGGGCACTCCGGCTTCCTCCCACCATTCAAAGACATGCAAGTTAGGTTAATTGGTGATTCTAAATTGTCCGTAGGTGTGAGTGTGAATGTTTGTGAATGTGTCAGCCCTGTGATTGACTGGCGACCAGTCCTGGGTTTACCCCGCCTCTCGCCCAATGTCAGCTGGGATTGGCTTCAGCCCCCCGCGACCCTCTAAGAGGATAAGCGGTATAGAAAATGGATGGATGGACTTCATTTTATTATTGTTTTCCAGAAATTATCCTTGATTCCATATGTAATGTAGTGCACACTTTTACTGCCATTCATTGTGTTCTAAATATCAAAGCTTTTAAGCGTTTTTAACAGCAGGCAGTGCTGTAAACTGCATGATTAAGTTTATGCGTAATACATGCCTAATACCCCCCTTTTAAACTGTATTAACTTGGCATGGGTTCACAGATGCTGAGAAACTGTGAACTTGATTCACTGGAAGCTGGTTGACAGCAGCAGGGATCAAAGTATGGAAGTGAAAGCCCTACCAGATACTTTAACCCTCAAAATGTACAGTTCAACAGCTCAACAGTACAGCTCAAAAATGTACAGTTCCAGGTTAATGGGATGGGAAAACACCAGTAATAGTGTTGCAAGGTTCTCTCAGAGTCCTTGAGTTGACCTGTACCTGTAAATCTATAATAAATTGAGTAATGTGTGCAATGATATCCTAATATGTTTCAGAATGGGATAACAACCAAAAACAATTCGCTGCACATTAATGTCATGGTTATTCTTTAAATTGAAATTTAACACATTTTGACAGGCAGGCATGGATTGTTTATTCACATGTTTTCACACTGATGGAAATAAAACCTGCTAGTGTATGTGTTACTGGACTACTGCTGTCCCTGACAAAGATTAATTGATTCTGTTTTGTCAAACTCAGCACATTATTGATTGACAGTTGAAACATGTATTTTAATGATCACACCCAGATTTTACAAATGGCAGTTTTTGGGAGTCAGATAAAAATATACACTACTTGAACTTACATACATCTAGAAATGAAAGTCATAACTGTTGTTTGAATGTTGGGGCAACTGAAATGCCCAGATCCTTAGAGCAATTCTGAGGAAACAGGGAAATAAAACTACCTATTGAGTGGAGCACAATACTGATAATGTACATTGGTTGCATATTTTGACTTGGATTTTGACAGGAGTGGAATCAATATACGGTTTCTGTTGACACGCTCATAAAATTTTCCAAATTTCCTGTTGGTTAACATAATGTATGTACCTTTTTTGGCCAAACTAAACCTGTGTTGAAGTTGTTTATTACTTGTACCATCTGTGAAGCCAATTCAGAAAAGTAACATTGTATTCGCAACAAAACACGGTGGCAGAGCAGTGAGGTAGCCTCATTTTCTCATATGAACAGTCTAATGCATACCTTCACTAAATTTACCATAAAATGTATTTGTATTTTCCAGCAAATGTACATTATACATTTACGAATTATTGAATATATTCATTTCTTCTATACATTCAGCCTACAATCTGTTTTGGTTTTTGACAAGGAGATACTTTATGAGGTTTTAACCTGAACAACCAATTTTTGCTGTTGATGTTTTGTTAGTGGATTGCTGTATCTTGGCAAGTGTGCTGATACGTAGAGCCTTCATCTTCGCCCAAGGCGGTAAATGAATGTGAAGTGTTGCTAGCATACTTCCAGTAATCTCTCCTAGACTGCTGTGTGTGTCTGGTGGCCTGTGGTGAGGAGTCTGGCCCAGCATCATCACCCAGTCTCCCACATTGCCACACATATGGTGCTGCCTTTGTGTCAATTGTGCTCTATGGGGTTTCTAATAATTAACAAGATGACAGACAAATGAAATGACAAGCACAAGGTGGATTCGACTTTCTATTACCTAGTCTTTTGTCTGGGTTTTTCCAGATGTATTCAACTGTAGTATTTTGAAATGTTTAAAAATAATTTCACCTCTTTCAAAACATTAAAATCACCCTTAACTTAATTTGGAAACACTTTGGAAATGGCAAATCCAATGAATCAATGTATGTTTTTATATGTCGCCATCGGTTTCTGCATGCTTAAGTCACTGACAAGTATTAAAAGCACAGCTTCACTGAAGAAGGAAACCTATGATATTAGAAATGGACTGAAATACATTCACCAACAAAGACTCTGCTAACGACACTTATACTATGCCAAACCATTCTCAACTCAAATGGAAAGGCGCAGTAAAAGTCGTACTGTACACAGGGTGAAAACATACCCCTAATTATTCATCTTTGCTCAGGAAGCAATGCCAGGGAAGAACAGCCTAAATAATAGGATTTGTCTCAGTATTAGCAATAACTATTGTGATGGATGAATGGTTTGCTGCTTTGTTGATGTCGTTACATTCAGAAGCAATGATACAATGTCAAGGAGAACTTTGTCACTAATCCAGCTACTAATGTCCCTTAGAGTTCAAGAGGATAATTTTATATACAATGTGTTGCACTCTCTCTCTCTTTCGTGGACCGGCAGATCATTTTTTGTTCACTTGGAGTTTTATTATTGTACTTACATGCACTTCACTCTGAGTAGGATCAGTCTTTATATTTGACTGAAACATTTTTATTTAGTTAATACAAATTTTAAGACTTATTGACTACTTAAAAACAAATTATTATCAAGTCTGTTAAGGTTTATGTTTGTTGTTTTTTTTATGAAAAAGTCATCAGGTATACGAAACGGCATCAGGAGTTTCTTTATGAAAGGTCATGAGTGAAAAATTAGCAGCATTAGTTTTGTATTGAATACACATATCCATTGCTCTGAACCACAAGGGGACAAAAAAGGAAAACCATGTGCCCAGTCATTATTTACATCCAATATAAATCCAATTACAAAAATACGTTTTTTTTATATAATCAACAATCCTTTTTGCTTCTGCTGATATCATCAAAAGCCTTCATTATTATGGCACCATTGCTTGCCGCAGACCCTAATTGGAGCTTCAGCAGAAAGCAAGCAACATTTGATATAATGGCTCCCTCCCAAACAGGAATGCCAGGCCTGCATTATGGCTTACTTTTTTATATTGCTGAATTCCCTGAGGGAAGGACAGAGATGTCATCATTAGTGGGTAGTAGACTCTGGCCGTGGTGCCTGCGATAGCTGCAGAGGTCTACAGAGTGGTCAGCCAAACCTGTGGCCCAGTAGCAGTGTCTGCTCTCTGTTTTCCATGTCTGGGTTCCCATCTGGCCACGTGACCCTGCGCCAGTCTGCTCCCGCTGAATAAATTTGGGGAGCTAATGAGGAAGGAAGCTTTGTGAAGACCTGGAAAAGGGCACCTCTTCCTCTTCTTCTCCTCTGAGAAAAAGAGGGAAAAGTCGCTGTGGTCAATTTTATTAACTTGGCTGACCTTCACACAAACAATTAACATTTACAGAAAACACAGCCCCTCCCATTATCCTCCTCATCTCCATCTTAATCTTCAACCTCACCACCAGCAGCATCATCTGCTCCTGCAAGGGAAATTTAACGGGAAAGTAGCAAATTAATGGCAAACCCGTTGCATATATTTTTTAAGACAATTGCAAGGTGATGTGGATTATGCAGTAGAAGGTCAGTTAGCTGAAGGTCCCTGACATGTTTGGTAATTGGCTAAGGGCCACCACTGTCACAGTAAAAAGCCACAGTGAGCAGTGATTATGTGACCTTATCTACTTATCCTCCTACAAGACCATCAGCAAACCTCTGTGCATTGTGACTGAAATCTGGTCTAATAAAGATGAAAATGTTTTCTTTGACAGTGTAATAGCCAAAGGAAATTTTCCATATAATCTGTGTTCATTTTCAAATGTATGACAAGCCTTACATGTGAGTACTTGTAGTATACGGTGCATACAAATGTAATGCTTGTACTATCTGATATGAATAAACTGTGTCTATAAAAAAAGTTATTTTTCAAACTGTAAGCTAACCAGGTAAGTTGAATAGGAACACACTCAGCAGCTTTGCCTGTGTGGACTCGTTTCTCCTCCTACTGTGTAAGGTACGCTGTCATTCTTGTCTGTGAGGTGATTTTTATCCTGACATGGACAGAAAATGACATTTGCATTAACAGTGGTTCTCTCTCTCTCTCTCTCTCTCTCTGTGTGTCTGTTTGTGTGTGTTTGTGTGTTCTCTCCCATTTGTAGAACCTGATAAAGAACCTGCCAGAGCAGAAAGAGCTGAATGCGCTAGCGGAACTAAAGGGTGAATATGAAGAGCTAGTGGAGTCGGAGCAGTTTGGCATTGTGGTGAGTATAATTTCCTGGTGACTACTGGATCGCCCCAAGAGAGAACACAGTATGCACAATCATTCTCCCAGTCTGCTATAGTCAAACACTTGCAAGCATGCACAGTTGAGAAATTCAATTTTTTCTTCATTACTCACTCTTTCTGTCTCTCTATACTTCACACAGACTCACACACATACACTGCACTTTTATACTGTTGTCTGTCTTCCTCCATCATTGTTTCATACACATTTTTTTTTTGTGGGAGGCTGCTGGATTTGGACAGCGGTTTAGCAAGGGACCAGGAAATTAAGAAATGTATAATTTAGAAGGATACATCCCCGAGAGTTGCAGTAATGTTTAATTAAAACATCTAACAATATAAAGGGCATATTTAATTAAAAAAAGTCACAATTTGGTAACCCAA
Organism: Macquaria australasica; assembly: GCA_005408345.1. Classification (NCBI taxonomy): domain Eukaryota; kingdom Metazoa; phylum Chordata; class Actinopteri; order Centrarchiformes; family Percichthyidae; genus Macquaria; species Macquaria australasica. The sequence goes on along the minus strand of SEMN01000036.1, from coordinate 534,857 downwards.
CTTCCAAATGATAGAGGCTATGATTTTAAAAAAGCACTTTTGACTCTAGCAAAGAACACTTCAATCGTTTTTGATTAGGATTCAGCATCAAGAATTCATTGAATGCCATATTTTTGACATCAACTGTCAATGTTGTCTCATGATAAAATCATGAATGAATGCTATGAATCCTGTCTGTAATTAAGTTCTTTGAAAAGCATGCCACCGTAGTCAGCCAGCTTGGTGATGTATCCCAATCCTCTAATCGATTTACAATGACCACTCAAAGTTCTATCTTTTGCAACGGTAGGATAACATATTGTAAACTTGGAGCACTGCCTTCAGAAAGTAATATCTTTTTTCAGTCATTAAAATAACTACCAATCTGCTATTTGACCTTATCTACTGACTTACTGGAAGTTTTTAAGTTAATGATGAAAAAAAAAAACCTGTTCTCGTCTCTCATCAACCTGATTTTATCTAGCAATCAGTGTTTCATACATAATCAGACTCTCATCTTGATATGTGTCAATTATGCACTGACAACTTGACATACTACCTTCTGACACCGGCCTGTGTTCTTCCAGGAATAGTATGGAGGGTGACTGAAAAGGCAGAGTTGTACTGTAAATCAGTTGTAGAAGAAGGGAAGTACATCATCAAGCTTTTCTGACCTTTCCACTTAGTTACAGCTGTGATTACATTTTAATTAACTGCTCTTGCCATCCATTTACCAAGTGAACACCCAGCACTTTAGGAAACTGTAAAAGGAAGTGCTATCTTTAAACTTAACTTCACAACAAGATCTTAGAGGTACATTACAGAGTTTTCCAAAAAGAAATGTTCAATTAGACCCAAGGGTCACAGATGTACTCCATCTCCCTAGCTATTCTTTTTATTCGTTGAAGGCTTTTTTGCCTATGTCTTTTAGGATGTAATGATGTAGATGTAATGAAGCAGGGGGGTGGCAGTTTCCCTCGTGATCTTACCAATTTTGTGATCATATACTTCCCCACTGATGAAGCAGCTCCTCAATGCAGAGCTATTTAGTTCCTCTGGGAAATAAGCCATGTCCAAGCTTTTCTCTGCCAGAGCTGTCACCGACGTGCTCGCTTTCCTTGTAATTTCTCCTTATTGTATACAAATCAATTCAAGTGAAGGAGAGGGGAGGATTATTTGTGCTTATGTGTGTGTGTGTGTGTGTATGTGTGTGTGTGTGCACATATGCGTGTAAGTGCAAGGAATTGAGGTGGGTGGGATTGTTGGTCTGTGTGGGGTGGAGGGGGGGGGTTGACAGACAACTTGCCCATACGCATGAATACATTTGAGCAGTAATGAAACATTATTGGCTGGATCTGAAGGTTGCCTTCAAGCACCGGATTATGCAGCAATCTGTAGAATTTGTCTGTGGTTGCTACTTTGCCACATATCTTACAGCCAAAACCCTATTTGTTTTAATTCCCTCCCATTTTCATAGCTGTCTTTTCTCTCGTTTTTTTTTTTTCCTCTGGCTTCAGTGATTCCACTCCCAAGCCCACAAGCATTGATTGAGGCTGTTATATTATTTATGACAAATCTGTTTAATGGGAGATTCCTTTATCCATATGAAAGTCAGGAGGGAGGGTAGTTGATTTTCAGCTCATTAAGACGAGTCGCAGTAGTAATTACACTGGAGATTCAACATGATGTTGATGGCAAGGCGGTGTAGCTTACTAGGTTTTCTTTTCTGTCTTTGTTTTATCACATTATTAAAAGTTGTTGTAGGAACTGACATTCTAAAATAATTTTCAAATATCTCTGGGATTGTGAGGAGCAGAATTCATGGTTGAGAAGCGTAATAATCACTTTTACAAAGCTTTTTGTGCCTTTATGCATATGCATTTTGTTCACAGCTAGATGTGTGTTATTTGTCTAACAAGCACACTGGCCTGAAAGTGCAGTCTGCCTGTCAAGTGTTCAATCAAGTGTTACATACATTTTTAAGGTTGGATCACACAAATAATGGGCTGATACATAGTACTGTAAGTGTGGTGGCACATTTCACTTGTTTCACTAAAGTTCAGATAGTGTGAGTTTTGCATGTGAAAATTGTGTGCCTCTCAAAAAGAGTGTGCAGGTTGGTGTAAGTATTAACACAACAAAAGCAAAAGTAAATTGGTTTTATTACTGGCCAGCATGATTTTTCCCTGCCCTGCACAGAACGTGCATGTGTAGTTTGAAAATGGCTACCAATAGTTGCAGGTGGCCATGTTGGGTTGCTCTCAATATAGAAATGTACAGGAAAGCTGACTAAAGTAAGTGCACCAAGAAAGTGCAGGGGAGTTGCACTAAATTATAAAAAAAAAAAGAACAAAGACTTGAATTTGTTTATATACAATATAAAAGACTTACATTTTTATTCTTTATTTATACCCTCAGATGAGTTCAGTAAAACTCCTACGACCGCGTCTCAACGGCATTCTCTTCAAGCTGACGTTTGAGGAGCAGGTGAATAACATCCGGCCAGACATCATGAATGTGACATTTGCCTGTGAGGAGGTGAAGAAGAGTGAAGGCTTTTTCAAGCTCCTGGAGTTGGTGTTGCTGGTTGGTAATTACATGAATGCTGGCTCAAGGAATGCCCAGACGTTTGGTTTCAACATCAGCTTCCTCTGCAAGGTAACACACCACCACAGCACACAACACAGATAAACACCTGAAACATGAACTGACATTAACATAAAAGGGGATTCTGAAAGTGCTGATTTGATTTTAGATAGTAGACAACAGAGTCTTAGTATAAATTAACATAATTGCTTCCAAAGATATACATTTAAATTTGAATTTATTAATTTGGCAGACACTTTTGTCCAAAGTGACGTCACAAATTAGGTTCAATTCAAGACTTCTTTTTTTGACAGAGAGAGCTAGATAGAGAAGTTTGGAGAGAGAGGGAGAGAAAGGGCATATTAGGTGAGTACTTAGTGAGTAGTTAGCTTGTCAAGTGATTTTTGAAAACAGAAAGGGATTCTGCTGACCAAACTGAGTTAGGGTCAGATCTGTCTTGCCTTCATCAAATGTTGCTCTCAGATAATAGAGACATCCTCACAAGACTCATCTATTGTATGAGAAATGGTTTAACTGATCAAACAATCAAATGAAAAATGTTTAAATCTAACAAATAACAGAACCATAATGAGGCGTGGAGCACAGTGGAACCTGAGCCAGAAAAAGGCAGCATCTGTGTCCACTGCCAGGTAAAATCACAGCATGCAAATGTGTGAAAGAGGGGACTGGCAGCCATGCACACACAGTTACACTAAGCACAATCAAGTTCTTGAAGCGGACCTGTTAGGCTACACACACACACACTCAAACCTAGCCATCATCAGGCATCTCACTGCCTGCCTGATGATGTACACTGTCTTCTGAGAGGAAGAGTCATTAAGCTATGGTGAGAGAAGAGACTCTCAGCCCCACTGTAGACAAAGCAAGAGTTAGTCATGTCACAGTGAAAACAGGGTTTTAAGCTTGGATTTTAAAATGGTACTTAAACCACAAGAGCAAGGTGGCTCTAAAAGTAGGAAGTTGTAATAGGAAAGTTGTATTTATTTCTTATTTATGTAAATAAATAAGTGTAATGTGACACATTTTTTTAGGTCTAGCAGTGGCTTTTCTATACATGGTGTGGGTTTTAGTCTTGAAAGTGATGTATAGTGATATACTGATATGGTATCAGGATTGGCCATATTGACCAGATGATGATTTTCTGCAATATTGCTTATGTGTATAGTCTACATGTATTTGGACACATTTTCTCAGCAACCCTATTTCTAAGACAGCAGTGTATTAGTCTCTTATTTCACATTTAGCTGTTATTTTATCCACAAGGATATTCAATATTTTTTTCCAAACACAATTGCATGAATGAGTTAGGTTCAAGCTGTAGAAATGACATAAACACACTTCTCTTGAAGATTTTTGAGAATTCCTTGATATATGAAGATTCCTTAAGGATTTCTTTCCCCTGTATCTTATGGGGGGGGGGAAGAAAATATCCAGGAAAACCCTCTTTGAAACCTGGCCACATGCACAATGTTCAAAATCAACCAAGTTGCCCTAAATGTTCAACTTTGTTTCATGCCAACTGCTTACAGGATAAAGATCCAGCAAAACAGGTATATGTACTAAATCAACAGCATGTAAACAAATAAGGATTTTACTGAGAGCCAAAAATTCACTTTGTTGTCTTGTCCTTTTAAAGTAGCTTTGGCACCGTTGTGCTGTGTAGCATAGGCAACAGTATCCAATGTCTTATTTAATTGATGATAAAACTGATGAGGATATTTATTGGGCAGCCTACAGAGTGCTTTGAGAACTCGTGGGGGTGCTGGAGCAGGGGCAAGCCTCCTCCCAGCGCTGCCTAAGGTTGGCAATCAAGCTGTGGGGATAAACAGCCAAAATAAGCTTTTAAGCAGCCTGTGTGAGATTTTATTACACTTTCTGTAGCAGTAACTGTTACGAATAGACATAAACTGATCTATCCTAAACAATCATGTCAACTGGATCAGTCATGTCATGTGAAAACACACAACATGTTACTTTTCCATATGGGAGACCTAGTGTGAATACCAAAAGCCACCTCCTTACACGCATATTTGAAGCCAGCAGTCTTGCAGGTGTGAAAAGGGCTTTTGTATGATGAATCCAGTGTGCCTTTCGTGTTCCTGCAAGCTGACTGAATCAGTGTGGAGTGTCAGTGTAGAGCCTGGTAATGCCTCAGGGGGCTGATTGGGCCATTATAGATGGACAAGAAAAAAAGTCTGCTTTCTCACTTTAGTCAGTCAAGTAAATGTCCCCCTGGGTGGCAGGTCTAGGGTACCTAATGGGCTCATCAGGGAGGAGGAGGTTGATGATGGGAATGAACAGCAAGGAGAAGGGCATGGGCTGACCCACCTTCGCCTTTCACCTTCAGCCCTCCACTACAGCCCCTCGTCTTGCCAAGGACACACGAATCTCCTGGGAGCCAGCCTGGTCACATATATTCAGCAAGCTGAACATCCGCTCTGGCTTTACAAGGACAGCGGTGAAATGTGGATTTCATGTCACTATAGTTTAGTGTGACAAATGTGAACAAAATACATGATGGGAGAGTTTTTAACTATATTTTTCAAAGAATATCTGTATTGTAAGAAAATGCTTAAATGCATAAACATACACATGATAATTAAGAATATAGAAGAGACTGTTTCTATAATGAGACATATTGGGCAAATGGGTAAAACCATCTGCTGTATGACTCAAAAATAAATAAATCTTGTTTCTCTTGGGTTTTATCCCTGTCTCACTGAGGGGAAAAACACTTTCACAGGCTCTACTTAATAATTAAAGACCACATGGCAATGATTTGTGTTCAATTTAAGTTGAACAGAACAGGCTATGTATTAGGCACTTGACTTGGTACCAGGGAGTCATCTACACACCATCAATGTGACCTTGTGTCCTGCTTTCAAAATACAGCATTTTCCACAGCTGAAATTACTGTCACACATGTCCACAGCACACGTGTGACTTTAAATCACTATGTTCCTTGTATTCACAGAACTCATTTTCAGCAGTGGCCCTGTATGCTTTATACTATATATGTTCTTTTTCTCCTTATTATACAGTATAATATATAAATGTATGAGCAAGTATACAATGTGTTTGCCCTGTGCTGCAGCTCCATCTGCAAAAGGTAAACAACTTTAACTTCATTGTGCAGCCCTGTGTTGTAGAATGACTTGACTAATAAATGCACCTTGAACCTTAAATTGATGAATCAAGGACCCACAATCCTTATGTTAGTGTGAGGGTTCTATATTCCCACTGCTATTTCTTCTGTTATTAGTTAATTATTGTGTTATTTATTTATTGTCGATCTAGATATTTTTTCTTGTAATATACCTTGCCGCTCTAAATGCTCAATGCATTGGAATATATTGTACTAACTAGTGAGGGACTTGGAATAATACTACCTCAAGGCAATTTATGTTATGAAAGATTGAATGATATCACTGTTCAGATTGTGCTTTCAGCAGCAGAGTAATGAAGCAGCGTTTTTCCATCCACTTCAAATGAACAGATTTGTTTGAAGGAGTAGCGTTTATACACACTCCATCCAGTTGCACCATTAAAACATAATGGGATAAGACACATTATAAGCAGCTAGTGTAAAAAATGGCAGCTATAAAAAGGCCTTTTATATAGGTAGTGTTAAAGAAAAGATTTGAGGTAAAACTCCAGGTAGCCTAAGCTCTTCAAGGAAAGCATTCCAAAGCTTAGGAGCTCTGACAGTAAAAGCCTTGATTCACTTTTGGCTTTTAGCACAAACTTTGAAATGGCCAGGACAAGTGATGGACTAGGATTAAAAATGGCCCTGGACTTTCACATAGACCAGCTCACTACAACCTGTGTACAGCCCCTGGCACAGTTCTCACGATATCTTAAAACTGCATTGACTGAAATTCCTGATGTAAAATACTGTGAAAATAACATCAGCACCTTGGGCTTTATGTAGGATTCCCCCTGTCCTTACCGAGGACCTCAGCAGAATGTTTTACCACCACCAAAAACAGCTCTTTTTTTACCTTAACATACTCTGTTTAAAAATACTGTACATTTGCTACTGCCATATAAACTACTCTTCTTGTAAATTATCTTTATCTACTTTGTAAAATATGTGTTACTTAAATGTGTAATGACCATCCCAGGTGTCTCAACTACATAAATGCATGTCAAATATACCATAACTCTGGCATTCAGACTATTGACATTCCCACGCTATGTGCTATAAAGGATTTAACTTGTATTTCATATCAGTGTTACAGTATTGGACAAGGCAATGGACCAGTTGTGTTGATGGTGTTTAAAACCATATTAAAACCTTGAAACTCCTCACGTAAAACTCATCCGTGAAACTTTTCTGCCAATTGATAAAACTGCGTTATACTTAAGGGTCATCTTTTTTCTCTTTTTTGGAGAGAAAGCCGATCAGTTTAAAATGGTTTTAACAGAGGATTTTCGTCCCCACACCAAAAGTCATGTTTTCTGCTGGAAGATAACACTATGAACTGCAGTTTACAGTAAATCACTGTAGGTCCTCCTGTGACAAAGACAGATCAGGGAATACTTCTGGTAATACAAGGTGCAGGGTAAAAAGGAGAAAAATGCAATAAGTGACTGATCAGGCACCACAAAATAATATAAAATAAAACAAAAACAAATAAATGCTTAAACTACACAGTGTTTGTGCTTTACGTTTTTTTAAAAAATTCAAAATAAACCGAAAAGGTTCCAGACTTTCTTTAAAATTAAAATTGAAAATGATAAGCACTAATTATACTGTACAAATTATTTCATTAGAGTAGTACATATTATATTAAAAGTACAGGTTTGGGTAGAGCAGTTAGAGTGAGGTGTTTATGAATTAGGGAATATGCATACTCTGTGGACTTGGTCCAGTCTTATTATGTCAATGATATTCACCTCACAATGCTAATATGCTTCCAGTTTCATCGGATAATTTTAATGACTGCCTTATTACCTGAAACCACATGGTTTCTCCACTTACACCCACTGCACTCAATAAACCCCCACAGTGTTGCCCATTCTCCTCCCCTGTATGGGCACTAGATAAGTTCAGGTTAAAGATAAGCACTCTAAATCATTAACACACTGTATCAGTTAAGCTTTGCACAATATACTACAATCTAGAGATATAAACTGTACCACTGAATCACATTGTTTAGAATTATTGTTTCAGTCAATGCACTGTTTCACATTCACAAATCCTGAAATAATTTTTTTACCTGTCCCAGTTTACCCTCTCTTTATTACACATTACTAATATTAGTTAGCAGATGAAATCAGCATACCAGAGATGCACTTTTGTGTGGTAATGACAGTTTAGGGTATAACAATAAACAAATTAAAATTTATAATCCATGAAACTAAATTGTGATTACCCAACGTGAGCAAATGATTGATCTTCATCTAATGAAAGTGTGTGTGTGTGTGCGTGTGCGAGCGTGCGTGCGTGTGCGTGTGCGAGCATATGCCTCTGACTGCCTGTAATTGTTTCAATCCATGCATGTACACACGTGTTTGCTTGTGCACATGTGTGGGCATGTCCAACTGCAGGCTGTTTACAGCGCGGATATTATCAGTGTGAGTACACAGAGGTGGGTTGTGCTAATTAGTTTTCCCAGCATGCCATTCGAACAGCATGGCAATCACGGTGGGGAATGAATATGGAACAACTTCCTTATGCACTGATGTGGAGACTCCAGCTCCTGTGTATGAACACAGGCACACAAGCACACACATATTTGGCAAACACAGTGTAGTACTTACATCCAAACTTTCCTGCTTTCCTACTCTCCTTCTCATGGTTGTGGTATCATTTTATGTGTGTATGTACTGTATGTACTGTACTGGGGGTGTTTGTCTGTTGTTTGTCTGTAATTGGATACGAAAGTGTGTTAGGTCACGTCATAATGCATTTTATTTATCTCCTCCTCATGTACTGTGCCTGTATCCAGTCCCTCATTTGATACTGGAGATTGACTGAACAATTATACCTATTACATGCAGTTCCTTATTATCTTTGTGGCCTTGTACTGTACCCTAAGAGGGCTTAAATACTTTGTACTTGCAGCTTAAATTTGTTTGCAACCATGGTTGTTGCCATCATGCAGACACAGATGGATTTAGTTGTGTTCTAAAAGCAGGTTACGCAGATAAACCATAGCTGTGTCTCAATTTGGATACTTCCGTTAGTACACTTACATGCAGTATACTGTATACACTATGTACTGACTTGTGTAGTGCATTAATTTTGACAGGGTAGTGTTGTCTCAAATCGAATACCACGATCGCAACCTTTGACCACGTCTTCTTCTTCTTTTTAATGGCGGATTGCAACCGGGCAGAGCATTGTCGCCAGCATTTTACCGCGATTGCTGCACGCCGAAATATCTGCCAGCACGTTCGCTCACTTGACTTCAATTCAGTTATATTAAAATGAATAAAAATGAACATGTTTTTACTTTTAGCTGTAACAATCGCAACCGCGGACGCCATTTTCATACGGTCCCTCCCCTTCCGCTACGTAGCCAAGATGGCGACCATTGAGGGTGAGAAGTGTGCAGCGTTCCACACTCAACTTTCTGACTGTTGAGTACACCATTTGGGTACTCAAAGTACAGTGTGAATGCACTTATGCAGTCAAAATATTAAGTGTAAGTACAGAAGTACGCTATTTGACACACAGCACATGTTAAACATTTTGTAAATGTATTTTCACATTTAAAGTAAAAACGAGTTTAAATCACGAAAAGTAGCATCACTAGAATTTTTATTTATATAAGACTTTTTTTTGGCATTTTTGCCTTATTTTGTCAGTGTAGCAATAAACAGGGAACTTGGGGAGAGAGAGGGGTATGACATATGACAAAGATCCGTGGACGGTGGGGTTTTACAGTATGCAGCTTGTGTGTAGTACATTTGTGTAGAACATTTGACAAGTAAATCAGTTTAAAAATCTGGGTTAATAAACTATTTTCTTTTCTTTTTTTCCCCTTCTTTTTTAGCTCAGAGACACTAAATCCATCAGTCAGAATACAACACTTCTTCATTTCCTGGCTGAGAAATGTGAAGATAATTACCAAGCGATTTTGAGGTTTCCAGATGAACTGGACCATGTGGACAGTGCCAGCAAAGGTATGTCACTATGTCTTTATGTCTTGTCTCACAGATGTCCATCTGAGTAGTATGATATGATATGTGCCAAGGTTTAAGTGCCAACATCATCTGGTAATGAAAACAGTCTGGAGAAGGCTAAGGTCTTTACTGTAGTGATGCAACTTCCAGAAGATATCCATAAATGCATTGCAATTTTGAGCCTGCATTATATTCATTAATTTATTTTAGTTTATTTTCAACACATTTTTACTTATCTATTCCATCCCTTGACGACAGCTAGTACTCTCTTTGTGACATGAATAGAGTTGTTTGTCTGACCACACTGTCATTCAGCCTGTCAATAAACTAATTCCACTCTAATTCGATTCTCAAGCATTTGGTGGAATCCCTGCAGGCTTATTTACTTTGTTAGTCTCGTAATTGGTTATTTAATCTAATTCAACTAATTATGCACTTGACTGAGGCTGCCAGCCATTGTGTAAGTGGACTGAATAGTCTTCATGCGCTTTATATATTTAGATAGTCTATATGCGCAAATTTGAATTATATCAACTTTGTCATTTCATGAAAATTAGTTATTCAAGGAGATGCCAGTTAATTGACTGAGACCGAAATAAAATGTCTCTTGCACAAACCCCTCAGGAACTATTTAAGGAGTAGGGATGCAAACAGTTTACTTTGGGCACGCCATGCTTCTCTTGTTTCATTGATCATCACATACAATTTAACAGGGTTTTCAGTGGGATACTGTAACAGTGAAGGGAACTTCCTGTTTATAACACACCTACAGGTCTGCTGAGTTCAATTAGAGAAAGGCTTACCATTTTTAAGTAGGTCAGTCATCATATTTAAAAAGAAAAATCTGCACTATTTCAATTCTTCTCCTTCATGTTTAAGCTAGGTAAATGAGAGAAGCTGAAATCTCTGCTGACGAACCTCTAAAAAGTCAGTTTGATTAGATTTACTTTGAGGCACAAAGAAACATACTGATCAGAGGCCATGTGCTGTCTTTGAAGAGCTTTCACTTCCTGTAGAACAGTAGATCATCGCTGAATTATTTACCACTATCTCCAGATCCTTTACAAACTTTTGGTCTCCTTTCAGGTAAACTTGCTGAAGAAGATTAAATAAAGCTGCCGTTTAACCTTAATACACTGTGCACTCTAATATGAACTACTTATGCATGATAGTCTCCTCTGATAACGGTGTTTTTTAACATTTGTCTCTTACCTCAACCCCCTCTTTCTTTGTTTTCACTTAAATTTCAGATGGAACAATTTTCCTCCAATTTAGTGCTTAGTGACGAGAATGTTTTTATTTTTTCCACAGAGTGTAATAAATACTACCTTTTTATTATTTATTCATATAACCAGCCAAATGCAAATTCTTATTGTTTATTTGGAAACCCATTAGTTGTTACCATGGCAACAGCCACTCTTCCTGGGCTTCATATTAAAAATATACACTTTACACAACACAATAAAATTACATCAAAACCAAACATATCCCATACAAGACATAAAGCAGAACAGTTGATAGTAAAACCTTCATCTTCTCATTGGTGAAAGAATAAAATAAAATCACCTTGTTGTTATGCTTTCTTGGGTAATAACTGTCATGTGAACAAGCCTGCGTAAAGCCTGTCGCCCAAGCATGTGATTTCTGATTGTTGATTGTCAGAGGCTTGTGGGAGAGGGGTTGACTTAAAGGGACGCTGACAGTGATGTGGGGGATTCAAATGTAATCAAATGGCCATCTACAATGGTTGGAAGTTGTACAATTAATCTACCTCATTGATAAGTGCAATCAGGCCTGGATAATTTCTGTAGGAAATCATAATTTTCCCTGCCTTGATTGGCTGCTTCAGATTTCACTCCTCCAGTGAACAACTTCTCTAAGATGTTGGATTGCCACCTTGCTATCGCCTGGACACAGTTTTTATTTCACCACTTTCACCACCATTCATCTTTTTCCTACAGTAATTCAACATTCTTCTGAGTTTTACAGTATGTCTATAAATATTTAAATGAAGGGCGATTGCTTATTATTGTTAATTGCGTCATTGATTATTCAGTTTTTGTCTAGTGGCCTACTACAGCATTTAGTGATAATGGCTACAGGTAGCAATAAAAGCCTGTTTTAGTACTTTCAGTCTGAATTAATGCAGACCACCTTAGTACAGTACGATCTGTTTGTATTACATTTGTCACTGAGAAGTTTGACCGCAGTGATATAACAACAATTCATGCTTTACAAAAATGGTTCTAATATTTTCTTACTGTTTTGACCATGATGTCTTTCACGTCTTAACTGTAGAGTGTGGAGAACTGCAGGTCATTGCAATCAAGAGAAGTTCTGTCATTATCACTTTCTTTTATTAACTGTGCTACGTCTAACTTTCTTACATTACTGATAGCTACATTTTATTTTATTTTATTTTATTTAACCTTTATTTAACCACGATAGGTCCCATTGAGATTAAGGGAGTCCTGGCCAAGATATGCAGCAGCACAAGATAAAAACAAGTGATTGTAAGCAGACAGAAAACAGAAGAAAAGACAATACTAGTACAACATACATATTACATCCCAAGGAACAAAGTGCAGTATAAGCCACGCATTCAAAAATATCAGTTTAAGAACAGACACCCCAGCAATTCTGTTTCCAGAACTTTCAAAATGGATTCAAAGCATTCAAAGAAATCAGATCATGGGATTTTAAAACACTCTGCAATATATTTCAGTCTGAGAGTGCAGAATACCTAAAAGCTCTTTTCCCACTCTGTGTACGTACATTTGGTACAGACAACATATAAAAGTCCCGTGACCGCAGTGAGTACTGTCCATCACTCTTCTGTGAACTATAAATACATAGATAGGAAGGGAGCAGCCTAAGAATTGCCTTGTATATTAAAGTATACATGTGTAGAAATACTGTTCAAGTATTGGGGACAACTCTTTTTTTCCCTTTTAAAAGCCAAAAGTTTCCCAAAAACATATAAATCTTATTACATCAAAAATCACTATGTCCATAGACCAGCCTGAGAGCAGAGGGGGTTGAGTGTCCTAATGTAAGCTAGAGGTTAACATTAACTAAGACAAGTCCAGCACATAGAGATATTCCGTTAGGAGACTCCTAGGATTCAGCCATCATCAAACCTGTATCAAGGTCAATTTGATTAAAATTCACATGATTATGTAAGGAGGCAGGGGCAGCAAGCTGCAGATGTTTCATATAGTACCTGGGCAAAGGGAATGGCCATGCTTTTAACAATGTACTGTGGACACATGACTTTACTGAGCAGAAAATAATTTTGTATGTAATATTAGTAAAAAAAATAATGTAGGTTTTTGTATTAATTAAACTTTTAGCAGCTCAAAATGTTCTTCTCTTTTAGCTATTAAAATGGTTATTAAATTTGCTGATTTTAGCCCATGTTTTTTTTCTCAAACTGTTACTTAGTAAAAAGACTGAAACATTTTATGGACACTAAAATAAATACATTATAAGTGCTAATTAAATTAATGTCTGATCAGTGTTATTTTACTCTGTATAATTACGGGCTCAAATGCTTTAAAATTCTAAAAAAGTTTTTGTAACACAGGAGCCTTTCAGCACCCATATCCTCCCATTTTCATACCATACTGAACTAGCACATGCATGAGAGCCACTTTGAAAACCATCCAGCCAGCGTCAGTACAGTCATGAAATCACAACATGAGATGACTACTTGTACTTAGATGTGAACTTTGCTTCACTTAGGTAATTTGCATGCAATCAATCAGTCCCTTGTTGCAGTGCTAGTGGAGGCGTTTTAGGTTTTCTGCTAAAAATTATAGCAAAAAAATATGTAGGGAAGCATTTTAGTAATTATCCTGGATCTACTGTACTGTAATACTCCTGTATTGTAAGTCGCTATGGACAAATTGTCTGCCAAATGAATGTAATGTAATGAGGTCCTGCTCAATATAATATAGAGCAGCACTTTGCCTTTGCTTTCTTTGATCTGGTCTTCTTGGCACAGACAATGCCTTCCCATCTAAATTACCACCGTGATTATTTTTTTGGTGCATATGGCACCACCATTGTTGCCATTGACAAAAGACTTCTGTGATGACTCCTGTACTGCATATTCTTTGATCATTGGTTCAACACACATGTTTCACTATGTTATGATCTTTACGTATATTTGGATGCAAATCCAAACTCACAGCCAATTTTAAAACTTCTCCATTACTAAAACAACCTACAGTGTATTTACATGTAGACAACTGTGCAGCCTTTGTGAAGGTATATGCTCTCTGTGCACTTTCTTGTTTAATATTGTTTTTTTTTTTTTTTTTCAAGTGAAATTTGGAAAAAATAAAACCCATTACCAGCAGTAAAATGCAATCCTTTTAAAACGACATAAAGCTGTGTCCATTTTCTGTATTTAGCATACAAATACATTGTAAGTCTTGAGGCATAAGTTAATTTCAGTACTTCAAATGTATAAACCTTGGATCATGAAGCACCTTTATCAAATCTCAACTTAAGTTTTAAAATGAGGTGATTGTGTAATTTCAGAATGAATGAACAAGTTTTATTCTGCAGGGAAAAAAAGCTAGTGCAAAAATGGCTTGTCTGTCTTGCCCTTAGGTCAGTGAAAGTGAACACAATTCTGTTCTTTTTTTTCTTTTCTTCCAAAAGCATTGATTGAAGAATGCTGGTAAAATCATTACAGCATGAAGAAAAGACAAGGACACGATCTTGACAGTATTTTTCACTAGCATCTACAATAGCACCTTTCTGTAGACAGTGAAGAGCTACTAAAGAGACACCACTGTCATTCAGGAACTCAAAATCATTTAAAAGGAACAAAGCTTGTGGAGAGATATATCACATGCAGCTTATTGAATTATATGTGTTGTCACAGTACAATCTTTAACCTTGATACTGACTACTGTATCGAGTTTAGTCTTGACACCAATGCAACCAGTTTTTACCATTTGTCAAAATAACTAATGGAAAATCCGACCGTGTTCCAAATCAATATTTATCTTTTTGAAAACACTATAGTTTAATAAAAATATAAAAACAGTCAAGTGGTAATAAATAGTAATAGTTGTTTATGATAGCCCTTGTGTGCAAACATGTATTCATATGCATGATATAGATCTGCCTTCAGGGTTGTAGTCTGAAAGATCATTTGCCAAATTTAACCTGTCGCCCTACCTTATGAGACCAATTCTGCTTTTATTATTGACTTTGTATCCAAACTACTATCATATTTCACTGTGAGCTCCCTCTCTGTCAGAGCAGAGGATTGGTAGCCTTTCCTGCCACCATGTCATCGTGGATCTCTACTGATAAATCACTCTGAGGGTTGAAGGATTTGAAGGAGGTCTGGGTAGCTCACAGGGGCTCAGGCCTCCTCATTGAAATTGCTCTCTTTTTTTCCTCATCTCCTTCCCCCCACAATGACTGGTCACACCCAGCAGCACACTGTTACCTCTGCCAGCTGGAGTTTGAAAAGGTATACAGCACATCCTCCATTTGCCATTAGTGATTATTTTAGTGGCACAGGAAAGCATCAGTTGCATTACAGTATATAGAGGAGAAACTGTATCTTCACAATCCTGGTTAATGTCACCATTGACATTATTTTTTTATGAAATGTTTAATATCAGTGTGCCATACAACCCTGATCCATTGTAATATTTAGTCGTTTACTATTTAAATGTATCCTTAAATGGGCTCAGGTTTAACATTGCTGCTGGCACTCTTGTACCAAACTGTTGTGATATATCCCATTGACATTCCAAAGGAGATTCACTTTCTCTACACTATGATAGCTCATTACTGCTCATTACTGTGTTTGGCTGATACAGCATACTGCATGTATCATATACTGATTGCTTATCTTTTCCCTTATTCTGCTGCTTCAGTCAACATTCATTTTAACGTGCAGTATGTTTTTAGTTTTCTTCACTGAACATGCACTTTAATCAATGAAAGACTCTCATAAAGAGTGAAAGTCTCAATCCATTTCCAGATTTGCTTTTTTTGCACACATTTTGGATGGGTCATTTCATTGGCCTTCCTTAAATGACATGACACTGTGGTTTTCTTCTCATATTAGTAGTAAAATTAGTAAAAAAAAAAATAAATAAAAAAAATAGAGCACATCATCACTTTGTTAGCATTTAACAATTACAGTACAGCTCACGTGAGTCTTAGCCATAGGTGCTCTATCATTAGCTCATGTAAGCTAGTTGAGTATGAGTGCCATTGTGATGGATATATAGATGAAAGCTACTGATCAGATGATAATAATGCAAAAGCATTTCCCATCATCTTCCCTCTCCTCATCTGCCTGGCAAGTGAGAATTCCTCAACATAGACGAGTATTCGCTTCGTATCTTTCTTACTCCGCGGCACATCCGCTCCGTGACGCATACGTTGCATGTTCAGTGTAGCCAAAGCATTAACACTGCAATCAATACTAATATACAGTATATATACTGTATATGCATTCATTCATAAATGTAATATTGGATATTGAAACTATAATCACATGAAATGTAGTCATAGAATCCACTATTTTCATACCTCTGACCTCATTTTAATAGCATTGGCAAAGCCTTGAGAGAAGTGTCATTGGCCAATTTGCCTTGTTAAATCCCCCCCAGAGATGAATATGTGGGGCCTGAGAATGGGAACTAAGTCTGTGTGGTGATTCCACTCAATCAGTGGTGCACTGACAATCTGTCTTGACAATCCGGGAAAAGAGGAAATATGACACAAATGTTCTCATAAATCTATTTAGTATAAGGCATAGCCAAGGGCAAAGTACTTTGGAGCCTGTGAGAGAGAAAATGGAGAATGAGGGGAGAAAAAAAAAAGATGAACTCTGAGGATATTAATACCGCTGTGAATATATCTATTATCCACATTCATTTCAAGGCACTGCAGCATAATAAAGCAGTGCCCATTTCCCATTTAAACTCCTAGCGGTACTTGGCTCTGTATTACGTAGACAAAATGCCTTTCTGGATGGGGTGTAACACAGAATGGATCATTTGTCTTTTGGTTTCAATGGAGTTGCAGGGAATCATGGGGTTGAGAAGTTATTCCCTCAAGCCAGTCCAGGGAGGGTATCTTACTAAAGTCAGCTGCAGAAGCTTAAGATAGAATGGACATCATTCAAGCCAAACACTTCTATTAGTTACCCTAACCCTACTGCACGGATGCACACATCTTCATTTTTTGCTAAAGAGATGTTTGTCTTTGAAAGAAACTCAACATGTACATGTGAAGTTGATACTTCGCACTGGAGCAAGTACTCATTCATTTCACAGCTGATGTGTGTTGACTCACAATTTAAAATATGATGACAGGGGAGATGATGAGAAAAAAAAACACAGTTATTGAAGATTTGGGAGCATTTTGAAAGCGCCTTGCTAGCAGCTGGGCTGTGCTAGTAAAGAGCCAGTGGCTAGCTCAAAGCGCTATTAATAGATATTATAATTTAACATGCTGTTTGTGTTAAAGAAAGCTAGAAACTGTTCATTTAAAAAAGAGCTGCCCATTTGTTTTTTATTTAATTAATTTATTTTTAATTCTGTCATTATCAGGATTTAAAAATGTTTAGGCACATCACATACATGTGGTGCACACAGGTGTTGCTCATTTTTATTTTATTAGAATAATATGTATGTATGTAAATGCACAGAAACAAAGAATTTGATTTGCACTACTTTTTTTGCACGATTATTCTCACTGTTTTAGTAACTTTATAATGTGCCAGTTTCTCTGTGTCTTAATATAGTGCTAAACATAAATTATTAATTATATTTAGAATAGTTATGTTGATGTAAAGGCAACAATGTTTAAACTACTCTTGAATTCAAATACCAATCCAAAAATTCTTAAGATTAGTAAAGGTATGCACATTAATGTTAAAGAAACTGAGGCTTTAAGTTAAATGCAGTGCTGCCTCTTTAACATAATTACGATTCAGAATGTCATCTGCTTGCTTGGGAACCTGCCTGATTTTCCCAGAGGACTTCTGATTTTCAGAACTCTTTCCTAGTGACCCTCACAGTGCCATATTTCCCAGTTTTCCCCAATGTTAATCACAATCTAAAATACAGCATGTTCATTTACTATTTTGGTCAAATAGACAAACACACAAAAATAGGCTCCTAATCAGTAAAATGTGCACTTAACAAATGCAGTCTCTATGGCAACATGGAGCCATTTAGACCTACACTGTCAAAGGTAACGGGGAGCAGATCAACTGAAAGTTTTACCGTTTACAGCAAGGTGCAGTTTTAACCTTTGTGTTAATCTAATTGGAGCGTGTTAATTGCAATGAAATTATGTCTGTCATTTGATTCTGTATTTTTTCTCATAGTAACCTTACTATTTCTTCTTAAACAGAAGCATAAATTGTAGTAGCAACCATTTCACATTGAAGAGATTAATTTGATTTAATATCTAATGTAATGCTTATTAGAGCTTTACTGTATAATGTATGTTGAAAGATTAGTATGCCACTTCCTGCTATTTTTATTTTTTAATAATCTTTTGTTTTTTCTTATTTTCTTTTTTTTCCTTTGGTACAAATATTTTGAGACAGGGAATTAGTGATGGTGAAGGAACTATAGTGAAAATGTCCTCCCTATCAGATTACATAGCCTAATAATTGTTCCTCTTCATACTGAACATCTAGACATAGACATTATTTTTTGTTTACATCAGTTGTCATGTGTGAAATGGAATACCTGGTTCTGTGGCTTAATCCATTTCCAGGTTTGTCCCCCTTGTGTGTAACAACATCACTGATGAGGCAGACACTCCTCTGAGGAAGTGAGCTGTGATATCACCAGTGTCCCCTGACCTCCACCAGTGTTACCTTTTGGTTTGCCAGTGCGCCGTAACATGCTTTTTATCATCGACTTTGATATGTGGCCACTTCTTTTTAGTTTCAGTAATGGTTCAGCTCTCCAGTTTGGCTCTCTGAATTAGCAGCTTTCATTACTGCTGTAATATGCAGCCACTTGAATAAGTGTCACAACAATGACGACCACCAACAACAGACCATCTCAACCTTTGGGGGGGAAAAAAAATCTATTTCACACTCAGTGAAGTTTCCCTTCTTAGATTTGTAGTCAAACTTTTCAATTGTCCCTTGCAAGTAATTGAATGACAATCTGATTTAGGTGCATATTAATATTTTCAATGGAAATTCCATTTGCCATTTAATCGTGGGAGTTAATAGGGTGTGGTATGAGGCTCACAAATGTGCAGCAAGTTTATTGCAATTTATAAAGTGGGAAATTGCATGTATGTAAACATAAAAACAGTTTTCTAAATTGGGATGTTTTCTAAAGGTTTTCAGGTTTCATCTTTTGTTGCACATGTAAAGTGGCCACAAGCACATACCATTGCCATGCTTGATTGACTTGATGCTTGATGGGAATTTTGAACAAGACAAAAACCTGCTCCAGAGTTTCACATAGGTTCAGAAGTTAGTAGAGATTCACCTACCAGCAGTACATTGACCCAGATCGCACATCCAAGACAACAGTGGAGTGGCTTTGTCTCTGTATGTACTTGAGGGGCCCAGCCAAAGCCTGGATTTAAACCCCCTTTGAAAATCTGTGGAGAGACCTGAAGATTGCAGCTCACTGATGTTTCCCATCCAGTCTGACTGAGATTAAGAGGGTCTGCAAGGGAGAAGGAGAGAAAAAGCCCACATACAAGATGACTTGAAACTACATTGACTAGTGTCAAATCTCCCACAAGACTGAAGAAACAAAAAGCATCCCTAAGTTAGACGCAACAGACTACCCAAGTCTGTCAGATGGTAGCACTAACCTACAATATCATTTTTTAGCGAACGTGATAACGATTTTAATCTCCTGACTCTACTGTTTCTTTTTTTACTCTTATTTTTAAAAGTAAAAATTTTGAAAAACTTTATCTTGCTAAACAGTGGATGTAAGTACAATTCACCCAGACAATACACTTGGGTCTAAAATTTTGATTGATATCAGAAAAGTTGAAAAAATAAATAAATATCAAGTTCCAGTGGATGGAATATGGTTTATTTAGGATAACAACATCCGAACACAGTCAACTTTATTGATTTGGCATGTTGTAGAATCTACTGAAGTGCGGTTAGATGCACTTTTCTGTTGTGTCCAATTATGTTATGTTTTGGGTTTGGTCAAGTCACAAAAGTTTGAAGTGCTGTTAATGATTGTGGGTTTGTTTACATTTGAGTGCCCTGCTTGTGCTAGGTCCGCACCTTTCCATCTATCATTTGGTGTGTTTCAGTGCCTAAGCACCAAGCAAACGCCTCGGAAGCTTTTCGTGTTTGAGAACTCATCATTTATACATCAAAGGAATTTGGTAAAGGGAACTTGTATTATTGAAGGCACAGTCATACACAAACAATGACAGTCTTTGGAGTCCTGAGACCCAGATTTCCAGTTGATTTGACTGGTCATTTTGTGCACTGCTGCACATACAGATTTGCATGATTAGAAGGTTTTTAAAACATAGCAAACCAAAGCCAGGAATAATTTCATTATTTGAAGGTTTAACAATCACGCTCACACCAACACATCATTTTGTGGAAGGCAACGAAAGAAGACAAAACTGCGACGGCTGACACACTGGCAGAATTTAAAGTTCCAAATTCACATCTTTATATTAAAAATGTTTTATCTGCCTACCAGTATAACATCAAGTACACATAACTATTAGTCAACTTAACGCTTTCACCGTGGCTAGAAATTGAGACAATTTCCTCACCAGTTGTTTAAGGTATACTCATCCCTGGACCCCGAAAGTGATAGAGCAGGATCAGCGAGGCCAGCAGTTTAAATGGACAGTCTGTCATAAAGAATATTAGGAAAAGGAAACAGACCTGTCTAGCTCCACCAGCTCAGGATGAGTGATGAGCTCTAGAGAGTTTTCGTTTTTCTTTTTTCCTTTTTATTCTCTTTACTCACTTCATGGTGGATGCGTAGTTCATTGTGAAACCAAAACAACTATTCACTCTTTCTTTTTTTTTTTTTCTTTCTGTCCATCTCTCTTTCCCTCCACCTCTGATTTCTTACATCACCACTTTGGCCAGCCAGTATGAATGTAGACAGAGATAGACACATGCAGGGAGGCCAGCAGCCCTGCTTAGCATCAGGCTCCAGTCTGTGACAGCAGATTTCAATGAGAGCTGACAATGGGACCAGGAATGAGGATAATGCTGTTTGCCAGCCTAGAAATTCAGCCTGTCACAGTAGACCATTTCCCATGCTGGGAGTATTCCATGAGCTGAGGTGAATGTATCCATTTCGAATGCAACTCTGTTTTTCTGCACTAACTCATAACTAGAACCAATCCACAGCTGTCGATTAAAATAATTGTAGCGTTTTCCGAATTTATCAATAGCTGATGGACAAACTGGCCTCTATAACAGTTCACATGGGTAACCTGAATTCAAACAATGTTATATGTACTCAGATCTTTCAAACACTGCCAAGTATAAAGTCCTGTTTAATGACATACAGTGACTGATGTTAAGAAACAAATCCCAAGGGACCAAAAGTAGCTAGTCTGTGCGCATTTGCAGTAGAGGGAATGTCACCTGGTGCACCAGGGGCACAAGAGGGAGCAGAATTGTTTACTTTTAAAGTCAATACCAGTGACTGGTTCTGTCTCCTTTTAAAATGCACATTACCATATCATCATTAAGATATCCAGAGTTTGGCAACTTCAAACTGTCACACATTCCAGGGGGATATCTGGATTTAAGCTGAGCAGTAAAAGAAGCACAATTATGTTTCCCTGTTGTGAGAAAACTCTACTAATGGACAAAAATTCTCTAATAACAGGCTTATCTTATTTTTGTCAAATGAACCCACTGCTACCCATTTTTCAAGGTTCTTTACCGAACTTTTATTGTACTTTCTTACCTAATGCTTTTTTTACAGGTAATTACCTGGATTATTTCCAAATTTGGTTATTTGAATGGTATGTTTAATTACATTGAGTATTAAATACCCACCCCCTGTAGGTTTAATGAACGAACGGTGGCTCTGAAAAGCTTGTAGCTCACTCATTCGTGGAGGACGACAGCTAGTCAGCTTGGATTCACATAATTTACAATGGGTTCCAATGATAACCCAGAGTCACTGCAAAAATCTTATCAAAACGTTCATATAAACTTCTCAAACCACTCATCCGGCAAAATCCACTTCACTGCCTTTGATCAGTATTAGTCATATAAATTACGAAATGCGCCACTTCCAGCAGAGGAGGCAATAGCACGACACAGAAATGGTGTATGTAGCTATGTTGTGGAGAAACTCAGTGCTTCGCTGCTCATCACCTGCCTCATACAACAGCGTTTGTATCAAATACATAGTTAGTAACATTTGTTTCCCCCAGAAAAGTTAATGATGTGTTGATAGACAAGACGTTTTTGCATTTTAATTAGGCTGGTTTGCAACTCTGTATTTATTCATTTATTTTTGAGTTGAGCATTGCTGCCATTCAGAATATTCCTGTATTCCTGCCAGAGCGATACCTGTTACCAGTGTAACCCTATGGCTGATCATATTCTGTATGCAGGAAACTATCAAGGTGTTGAAAAAACTCTTCCTGTAAGTCTGACAGATTCCATGGTACTGTACTCCTCAGTGTTTCAGATCTCCAGTGATCGGCTGAGCACATTATCACAATGCTTGACATCTGCATTCACTAAGGACATTATCACAAAGCTTGATTTACAGTATGCATTGTACATTGATAAAGGCTTGTAACATGAGGTGAGGCAGATTCAATGCTTTTGAATCTCATAACAATTGTTGAGCAACAAAACTGTTGTATTCTTGAACTGTTGCAGTCACTGACAGGACATTTTACTAAACATTAGAGAACTTTAAAGTTGTTTTCCTGGAGAAACTTGTGATAGCATGTCTGTCAGGTGATTCTGATAAGTAAGATAATGATGAGGATTGTTGTACAAATGAGCAGGAAATTGAGTTTTCTCTGAAGTGATCCCTGCACCCACCAGATAAGGCCCTGTTGAGGCGTTACAATAACAAGTACAGGTAATCTGTAATATTGACTGACTGAAAGAGCAGGATCTGCAGTACAATATGCTGTGTTATGTTGTGTGCTTGTGTGATGATTCAGTGGTGAGCTCTATATTAAAAAGGCTAAGCTTGCCAAATAGGTATCATACTATTGTTAAATACTCATTGTAGCATTAACCCAGTGTTCTTACAAGTTCTCCTCCACAGACCACTTGTATTATTTCTTTTCAAATCCAGCAGTACTTGGATATGAAATTTAATTTTTTAATCCAGGGATTCACTGATTTGGTTTTGTCTGACTTAATTAAAATTCATGGAGAGGACCAAAGACAACAAAAAAAATAGAGAAACTCTTGAACTGACCGACATTATAATTTTGTTTAAATCATGATCCAAATGTCATCTGATAAAATATTTCTTTTATTTCACATCAGTCAAGATCCAAATGTTATCTCGTTAATAATGTAATGATAATGAGTTTATTTTTATAGCAGAAAGTGGCACAAATTACCTTGAAAAACAGGATAATGTCAAACAAGACAGCACAGTGTTAATAACATTACAGAAAGGTAATAAGAACTGTAATATTATGAACTAATATTATGAACTTATATGAACTAAAATCAAGCAAAAGCGTGCCTACAGGGGAGAAAAACAGCATTAAGAAGTTCACCTCCAAACTTGACTGATTTTATAAATGGTAGTTGTTTTTCTTTAAAGACATTTGGGTATAGTGTGGTAAAAACTCCAAAATCTAGGCTGGAGCCCAAGTATTGACTATGTAGGAGAGAAGTAAAATATTTAAATCACCACTGAGTTTGTGTGATCCCTTTCACTGCCTTGAAAGTGAAGGCTTAATGCTCTTGTCTCAGCATCATGTAGGCAGAAATGTGCTTTAAGTGTCTCTCAAAGATTAGGCATGGTGTGGCTATGTGTTGGTGTGCCGGTACATTTGGGTGTTATCCTCTTATGGTATTATTCTCTTAAGAGCAAGGCCTCCTGCACAACTAATTGCTAGCAACAGAAGCAGACATCTTTGCTATGTTTAAACAGATGGCAACATTTTAGGTTTTCTGTCAGACGTAAATAGAGAAATGTTCTCCAAAACCTCCACAGACCTTTGTCATGGTTGTATGTGTTATAAAACTTGAGATTGGGCTAGTGACATTTTTCAAATCAGCAGAAAGGGTAGTTTAGAGCTCTTATCTATTGTGCCAATCATAGTTTTGTTTATCGTTGTTGTCCACACAAATTACACCATGCCATGGAGAAAAATACACATCATAACAGACATGCTATTTACTCAGAAAGGCAACAGATCATTTACCGACTAGGTGGTCATGCGGGAAAGTGCATCTGTTTCTCTCTCCATTCCTTCTCACACTCTCTGCCTCTATTGACCACTCTTTGAGAAAACGTGTCTGTGGCTCAAATGCTGTCATAAGAATCTGGGCAGCTTTCGCCAACCCCTGCGCGTCAGTGGGGATGGGAATTGATTTTGGATACCAAATTGGGTCATTTTTATCATGGGCTGTCATCAATATATAATTTAAAAGCATGGCTTGAAGGGAGCATTGCAGGGCTGCTCAGAGTTTTACTAGGCCCAGGGGAACCTACTCCCCTGTGCCCCTTTGAGTTAATGCATGCCACTATGTGTGAGGATTCCACCATCACTCATGATTTATACCCCCCAGAGGAGCAAAGACATAGCAGTACATAGGCATTCACTGCCTGTATTGCAACATTTACAGTATATGCTGGTTTTTGCTGGTTCTGCCCCAAGACCATGCTCATGCGTATCTCATGACAACCATCCTACAGGTATTTGTTCTCAACATGCCACACTTGTTATTTCTTTTTCTTGCCATTCCAGGAAATGATGTACTGAAAGTAATCACAGCTATATTGTTGTGAACTACTATATAAACCATTGCACCTACAGTGGTGTCATGCTGTCTCTCTCAAGTGTTTACAGGGATGTGACTCAGTGTTCTGGAGAGGGTTAGTGAGACTGAGGCAAAGATTCACCGTAACAAAAGCTTTTGGTACCTCACCTGTTTTTCTCATCTTGGTGTGTTTTGGAACATAGGATAACAGGTACCTTTGTTTAGTATACTCCAGCCATCGGCATCTTCACATTAGAAACTGCTTCCTTTGTGAAGTAGAGACCATATTGTTTTTGTTTTCCTTTATAATGTAAGTCATGCTGATCTCCTCTAATTTTGTCCTCAGGGTTTATGGAATGAGTTTAATTTAGCAGCCAGCCCTTTATTTCCAAAATAAATCTAACAGGTCCTGACTATGACCTTTCTCTTACATGTTGATGATTTGCATTTTCCACCTTCTTTTTTTCCAGCCCTGTGATATGGAGTCACACTGTGTGATCCATATTCAGATATTATTTAAATCAGTTGCACTGAATTTGCATGTGAAATTGAGGATTTGAAGCCAGGTCGCCTGCATACTGATCAGAGGGACAACCTTCATTGGAGTGAGGGTTGATATTGCAAATAAATGGGACAGGGTATTAATAATGGTCATGAAAGGAGTGTTTATATATTGTGCACTTCCATAAGAGTGTTTTCCCTCCCATGTAATGAATCTGATATCACTTTCAACCCTTTTGCTTTCAGCTCAGGAAATGATTATACTTCCTTTAAATAGAGAGACCCAGCCATGGTGTTACTTTTTTTAGGACAAAATTACCCACAAGATGGCGGCTCGTTCACACACCAAAAAACCTTTTATATTAGTGGCCAGGAAAAAACCGAAGCATAAACAATTAATGCTAGGTTATGTCACCTACCCATTGTGCTCTGCAAGTCAAATGATGTCATATGGCAGCACTATTGTGAATTTCGAATGACAGATTTACTCAGAAAGAGAAATGGGAAAAATGGGACTACATGTCTGTGATATCGTTTCACCACAGCTAGTCGTACAGAATTAGTTTAGTTTTGGTAGAGGCAGTGTAGTTAGTGCAGTTATCTTAGTAGGTACTAACATTGCTAGCAAATGCATTTATTACATTCAGTTCAACAATAATCTATTATCTTCAACAATAAAGTTGTTCTTTAAACTACAAGTGTTAGTGGAGTTTTGACCTCTTGAGACTTTTTCTCTTCTCCATGCACCTTGGGAGTAGGTGAAGTTGTGCCAGAAATCCCTACTCTGCTTCTACAGTTAATCTTCAACAGAAACATGTGAGTGAAAGCTGGCTAACGTTAGCTTGCAACGTTATCAGAACCGTGGAGTAAAGTATTGGCCCCAGTGTTGTGAAGCAAGTACTTTGTGCTGCATTTCAATATACGATCAGGTTTAGCTTCTTGTTAACAATGATTTCCTTATTAATGAATTTCTGGCTCAAAATCTATATGAGTACTATTAAAATATAGGAGGACTTGCAGTTGCAGTTTTGCTAGTACTGTCTATTTAAGTTTTGTATGTGTTTGTCTTAATTTCATAACCTAACCTAACCTCATAACCAACATGCAGCAAAGCTGAAGGCTGAATTTGAATTTGATTGGATCATTTTAAAGCCATCTTAACATGCTACTGCTCATTTGAGTTCATTCATTCATTTGTATTTCAACTTATTTATAAATTCAAAGTTGATAATAGTTATGTTCTACTACTGTGACCGTGATTAAAATGTTGTGCCAAGAAAAATATGCATGCCCGTTTGATGGTCAACCACAATTCAGGTCTCTTGGTGTCCTTAGTTTTGCTCTCCTTTGCCTTGACATGGCATACCAACTGAGACCTGCTCCTTACAGAAAGGTCTGTTTTTATTCCACCAACTGAAGCAGAGGTAAGGAGGGACAGAATCGATTGTTGCGGGCCAAATTGAACCTGTGTCGAGCTGCAGGCAGCCACGAGATAAAGCCTCTGACGCTGTCTGCTGTGTTTATCATCAGGTGGCCTTTTCTGTGTGTGCTATGCTGCGATTTTGATGTGTTAAGTCATAATAGGGGAGCCACCATTCTTTGGAGGGGCTGCCAATAAAATCACAGACAGAGGGGATTATGTTTCATGTCAGCCCATTATTGTTTCCAGCTTCCCCTGTACACTTTTTTTTTCACCTGGAGAGGCCTCTTTCTTGATTTTGCTGCTATCGTGCTTTGCCTTGGTTCAGTTTTTGTTCCTGTTCAAGAGGCAAAGATTTCAACGTGATGCTCTTGGTTTGCATTTCATTTCTTTGCGGGCCTCTACTCATCCACAGAAGTCATTATGCCGACCATGACTTGCTTGCACTTGAGAGGCCTGGGTCAGGCGTATAGACATTATTTCCCTTGAAGAACCGGTGTATTTAGTGGCATATAGCGGTGAGGTTGCACATTGCAACTAAGTGATAACCCCTCTGCTCACCCTCCCTTTCCAAGTGTGTAGGAGAAACTACAGTGGCCACAAAACTCGTCGCAAAAGACCCTCTCTACAGCCAGTATTTGGTTTGTCCGTTCTGGGCTACTGTAGAAACATGGCAGTGCAACATAGTGGGCTCCATGGAAGAGGACCCACTCCCTCTGTAGATATAAAGGCCTCATTCTAAGGTAATGAAAACACAACAATTCTTATTTTAAGGTGATTATACACTAATGAAAACATACTTATGAATCTTATATTCTGTTTCTGTCAATAGATTTCCCTAAATCTTAATTATTTGGAAATAGGATCATCTATCTGTTCATTGGACCCTGCATGCCCAGCAGTACAATAACACAATGTTCTGTACAAAGTTATTTTTACCAAAGTGACTTGTGCATTTTAGAGAAACACAAATGGTTAGAGGTAACTGCCACTATATAACTAATCAGCTCAGACCTGCCACCATGTCCTTCCACTAGCCATTTGCTAGCTGGAATTTATTTGTACCCAAATAATCATATTTTAAGACTAAAGTGCAAGCTGAGCCAGCAGCTCTACTTTTTGACCAGTCCACTCTAATAAAAAGACATGTTCGGCACATATATTGACTGTCATCTGGTAGTATTGAAGACACAGCAGCAATATTGTTTTATTGCCACTGACCATGTCCTCTGCCAAGCCTTGTCCCTTCATCAACAGATATAATTTGACACTGTGAGTGTAAAACCTTGGCAGAGGATGCTCATACAGTGTGTTTGGTCTGCCTTGGACTTGAATATGTCCCTTGCTTGTGGTTTAGTCTTAAGAATCTCTGTTCCAGGATAGCCTGTCTTACCAAGACCTCATGTTATGAGCCACCACATACTCAGTGGAGTGTGCTATCTCTGTTACACCAGTCGTTATCCGGGATGACCAGCTAAATACTGCCCACCTGTTCCCAGAGAAGGTGGGCAATAGCCTCATAGCTAATCAGGCAGGCCATTAGCAGGAAATGACAATGACTCCAGTAATTTTATGGGCACATTTAAAGCTTTCTTCTTTGAGGAAGACAATGATAATCTTCTCTTTCCGCCCTTGGGCTATGTTTCTGAGCTGACTTAATCAAGTGCAGAAAAGAATCATACCAGTGCTTCTCAAGCATGCAGCATGTATCTCAAGGATGTGTTTAGATTCTGGCTATCCCTTGGCCCACTATACTGACATACGCCCCACCCCTTGGTTTAAGGAAAAAAGGGTACCCAGAGCTAAACCTCCCTCTGTTCTTTCAGAAATGCTTAGAGGAGAATATTCACTTCTGAGAGTCACTACTTACAGCTACAAGCCATTTCCAGGGAGAGTGAATTTGACTGTGTGGATAAGAAGCTGGATGGACATTACCACATGTCTCCAGTCAGACCCCTGGTTGTCTATCAGGTTTTATGACTTCCTCTTGTCCCACTTTACCTTCAAGTGCTGACCACCTGCAGTTAACAATGATGGAAAAAAGCCACAGAATGTACAGGTATTCATGACCACAACTGAGAGAGCCCTCAAGGCGTAATAACAGTGTAATTTTCCCTTCTGTCCATATTTCCCTAAATGAAAAACCTAAACTCTTCAATGATAATGTTCCACAGTCAGAGGCTTCTGCTTGAGGTTTGCCTACTTCACCACGCCCTTTTTGAAGTTGATGGTGCGGTGCTTTTTTTGTCATTACTGTCCTGAACAGACACTCTTATAATCATCAGCCTACAAGGGCCACACAGGTAGTTGTCAAAATAAGATTGTACTCTACCACTCTCCTTGTTTGAAGCGAGGAAGGGTTGTACACAGACATAGGCCTACGTTGAATGCCCTGGTGATCCAATTGCTGCCTAAACCGTATGAAGTGGATAGTTTCACACATGTATCTTAACCAGGATTTCAGCTCTGACCATATCTTCTATCCACAGTTCAAATCAAATAATATTAAGAAACAGCTTCTAAATACAGTATAAAACCAGTAAAGTCCTTAAATTAGCCTCCAAAATAAAACTGTCTCCAGTGACTGAAATCATTTTGTAATAATGATTCCCCTGCAGAATATGTTTTGCAAACATATTCCTGGTATTTTGAAGGTTAAAATTTCATTTTCTTGGTGACCTATATTCATGGAGTAGTACTGTACATTCAGGGCAATGACAGCTTTCAGCAAAGCCTAAAGCTGTTGGTTATTACAATAGCCTGATTGGCTGCAAGCTACAAACCCCCCTAAGTAATGGCTAAGTGGGAACACACCATGAATCTGCCTTAGGCTGCAAGATAACAGCACAAACACCCCAGTACTGTATGTCTTTAGCAGTTCTAGTTGACTGTTTTTGTCAGCCCTATTGCACTTGGCACCTGAAATAGTCAACTCTAAACCGGCCACAGCCATCAGAGGCCTTCTCTCTGTCCACTGTGCACTGAGTTTGCTGACATTTCTCATTTTTATTTTTAAAACCAATTTTTAAATGGAAAAACAATGGTTCTGGTAATTACAATATCTGGGATTGTAAAAAAATAAGTTTTTAAAAAATTTTTTCAAGACATTGTTTTTTAGTGTGAGGCAGACTGAGGTAAAAAATTAGGGCCAGACGTGCCATTGGTGTAATGTCTGTGAACACACAGGGGCACATTCCGCTTTCACTGCTGAGATTATTTTTGTCATTAATGCAACTTTTTACTTTTCTGTTTTACTTTTTTTGTAGCCTGATGTCCTTCCATGGACATGATGGATGTAGATAGCTGAACCGTTTTACGGCTGTTGAACATCTTTCATAGATATTGACGATTGTAGATTCACCTAAATTACACAATGTTAACCATAGAATGAATGGAAAAAAAATCAACTTGAGGCAAGCACATACACAGTTTCTATTCCAGGTCCAGGCAAAAAGAGTTTGGATTTTGGCTTTGTTCTGTTAGTTCAGTGGTTTTGGTGGTTGAGATAGAATATGACATAACTATGCAAGTTTCCATTTCAATAATCTGGTTTTGAATCAAAGCAAATAGTATAAACCATAAAGGTTGAAATATATTCTTTTTTTCTTTGTAACTATATTTATGCTGTGGATTTGTGTAACAAATTGTGGCAGACAACTTGACTGTAGTGATGGTGTTTGCTGTAGTTCATATTGGAGGCTATTTGTTGCACTACATGGTCACTGTGTTGTTTAAATGTAGTTATTTAGGCTTTGTTATTTTTGTCAGTAGTCCCATATATGGACAGTATTAACGTGTACAAGATACACATTACACTAACGATGAACAATTAAGAAATCCAAGAACATTCATTGTTAAATAGTTTTTGGTGTCACTTAATGTTCTTTATCATTTTAATTTATGTCTTTAAACTTAAATTGGATTGATCTAAAACACTTTGGTGAGTTAGATAACTCTTAAGGCTTAATGAGATTCTGGTATTTCAATTTAAAATTTCTAATTTCATAGCCACCAGCTGCTTCTTTTCACTTGTCATTGAAATGTGGTAAATGGTAAATGGACTGCACTATTCTATATTAATTTGCTCATTCACTCACCGATGGCGGCGGATCAGTTTGTTTGGGGTTTGGTGTGTGGCTCAAGGACACTTTGACATGTGGAGCCAGGGATCAAACCACCAACCCTACAATTAGTGCATGACCCGCTCTACCTTTTGAGCCACAGCCACCCCGAAGCTTACAGCACCAAAAATGCCCAGGCAGTCTCCCATCCAAATACTAACCAGGCCCAATCCCGCTTAGCTTCTGAGATCAGATGACAGCCAGCGTTGTCAGATTGTTATGGCCGTAAGCTTTTTTAGGAAGTATTGATCCCACCGCTCTCTGCAGAGACACCCAGACCAACTAGTAGAAGTGGCTAGTGCAGCGTCAATAACATGATCCCTCATTGGCTTCCCACCCACAACCCTGCCAGTTGCATTTAGTGGCAGTCTTGAAGTACCACACACAAATGGTTTTGGTATTGCGTTCTGATATTGTTTTGATGTTGAGTCGTTCCCTGCAGTGAATGAGACGTTTCTTTCCTCTGTGCCTGGGCACCCACAAGAACTGTGTATTAAGGACAAAGATGTGAAATTAAATGTACTTGTCTTTTATATATTTATGTGTGTGTGCTTATACAACACAGCTTTCACTGCCGAAGTGCCTTTCAGCATGCCTTTTTTTCATACATTGATTAATGCAAGAGCCTGATTGTCTCATACTGTTCCCATAAAAGCCAATCAATTTCTCTGTTTTTCACCCATTTAGGTTTCTATATGTCTTGGTCATGCCACATACATCGCAGTTCTAGATTGCTCCCAATGCTATATTCAGCTACTCTGTATGGAGAGATGGGGTGGGGAGGAGGGGTGGGGGGTAAAAACAAGAAAATCAGTCAGTTAATTCATCTCCCAGCTCGAAAGTCTCATTACACTGCTGATGAGTTTAAGGATTGCCTGAGGTGGAAAGGGGCTGTGTTTATGGCTCGGCAATCGTGCGTACCGAGTCTCCTTGTCTCATGTGGATGGAAAACAAAAGACATGCCGACACTCCAGCCAAATTAATACTGAACACATCCCCGCATAAATACTTCATGATCGTACACTTATTTAAACATATGTTTCTAAAGAGATGTGATGTCCTATGTCTTTATATGGTGGCTGCTAAATGAAGACAGATATGGTTGGTGGGAGAATTGATCTGACCTTTCTCGGCCTGTAAGGGATATGAATCTCTCCGCATCTGCTTTATTAGTGTGATATAGGGACACACAAAATCATAATTTAGGCAGTTACATGTAGGTCACAGCACAGCTACAAGCAGAAGTGGAACGAGTATATGTAACCTATATGCCTGCTCTATGACATAGAAACTATCTAGGCATCTATTTTAGCAAATAGTTGAAACATGTACTGTACATGTTTTTGTTTTGTTTTTTCAAAAGATTCAAAGTAAATTTAAAGAATAAGGGACTTAAAGGCATTTGTACAGCTGGAAACCTAACAATCACAAAAAACTAATTTTAGAGTTAATGGAATTAATACCAAAATTGTGCACTTTAAATATTCAGATCAGATAAATATTCAGAAGGTTTAGGCACCACTCAGACAGCAATGCGTGTAAAATTGATTTTGCAACACAGGGTCACAGGTTTATTTGCGTTGATTGGTGTGGAGGCTGCTGGATCATGACTGTATAGTAACTATAAATATTTTACTGGATTCTTATGCAGCGAGTTACCACAAAGAGTTATAAGAAATGTGTCGAAATTTGACGTTAGACACTGAAAACATCACATTTTCAAACACAGATGCAGATCTTGCAGGCTCACACACCCGCTGTCAAAAGGTTGATGCCCAGAAATGCACCTGAGCATTCAGAAATAACTTAATGGTGTGGTATAACTGTGTAAACACTGACACAGACTCCCAGTGGAAAATAAGTATGAACGAGCGGAATAATTTTGGTATAAGTTGGTGGTATTTGAAAGGGAAAACATTCAGTATACATTCATTATTATATACTTTCAGTTGCAAAAAGAGTTATGATTATTGTGGGGTCATTGTGTTTATGATCCAATACTCTTGTCAGTTTGCTACCTTGAATGCACATGTATGAGTTACTAAGGTTAGGATGATGGTTTTAACAAACTTTTTACTGCATTTATGTTGAGGATTGTGCCTTTAACTGAATAATTCAAAATGTATTCCTCCTGCCACTGCCAAATGCCTTGTACCCAGTTCCACATCTTCCAGTCAGTGAGCCTATTTAATCCATTCAGTTACCTTCCCATCCCCTGCTCCGCTTCTGATGATAGAGAACCACCATAACCAGTCATCTGCACTGGAAGATAAAACCAATATGCTGAGGGGATGTGACCTACCATCTGACAGATGCCTCTTTAGTATGACTGATCAGCTTAAAGCCAATCAAGAAGAGCCTGGCTGTCTTTTCTCCTCCAGTGAATACATAATTTCCATCTAAATCTCATCAATAATCAGGGATGGCGATGGCAGCAATTGGCATGATTGCCAGAGTTCACAGAGCAATACTTCGAAAATGTAAAGGATTGCTGTCTCCGTGGATGGATGGTGTAAATCAAACAGAGTGATTAAGGGCCGACATTCCTCGTTGTTGAACCACTGGACTGCTGGGTAGTGTGGTTGCTTGGGGCTCATGACGTGAGATGTACTGTCAGCAGAATGGACAGGAATTCTAATTCTCCTTTAGATGTAAGCAAGGGCTAAACGTATATTAAAAAAAAAAAAAAACAGGTGTCAGCTCTTTCAAGTCACCTTATGTTGGTGTTTAAAATATTGGTATTGCAGTGTTTTTGCTTTTAGTATTGGAGCCCCATTGTCTGTGACTGAATACATACATTTAAAGGAATAGTTTGACATTTTGGGAAACATGCTTATTCACTTTTTACAGAGAGTTAGATGAGAATATCAATACCACTCTCATATCTGTCCGTTCAATATGAAGCTGGAGCCAGGAGACAGACTAGAAACAGGGGGAAACAGCTAGCCTGGCTCTGTGTAAAGGTTAAAAAAAAAATGCCTACCAGCACCTGTTATATTTATGTGGAGAAATACTCCAGCACATAAAACTCCTAAAACCACAACTTGTCATTTTTACGTTTAGTTTTTTATGGATTAAATAAACATGCTTTATCATGTTAATTAGAGAGTTTTAGAGCTGCTGGTAGACTGAATTCTTTTTTACCTTTGGACAGAGCCAGGCTCTGTGTGTGTCCACACACAAACTATATCTTGTTCAGCCAGAGCTGAGCACTGTCTTTTGCTCTCTCATTGTATTCTGCGAGGTCTTCCGGTGTGCGTGGTCTCCTGGCTCCAGCTTTATATTGAACGGACAGATATGAGGTATCTATCTTCTCATCTAAATCCCAAAGTGTGTAAACACATTTTTCATGATTCAAAATAAAGTCTTCTGCAGTTCAAAATCAACATCAGAACAAAACAAAAGTCATATTTATCAAACATGTGGATAACATAGAATCCCAGAAAATCATTTTCAGGGAAAGACAAAAGAAAAGAAGGACAAAAAAGAAAGTCTTCACCAAGATGACAAATGCTGAGTAATAATTCATGACAAAAGCAAGAATATGTGTATATGTAGGTTTTATTTAACTCGTGGTGATTTGGGGAACAAATGTCTCTGCATTGCTTCATCAACAAAAGGAAGAGAGGGAGGCAAACACAATCCTTGAGTCATCACCCACCCTCACACTCTTCTCGTGAGTCATGCACCGCCACACATGTGCAGACGGTTCATTTCTGAAATATGCTCAGCATCTCAGTGATAATTTGAACAGACACATATTTTAGCAAATGGCTAAAGGAAAATAACACATTCAGAAATATGTCCATGGGAGATCAATGGCATTTACCTCTGAGTTTAAGGTAAAACAAATCCTAATATATGCAACAGTTTTCCTGCTTAATTAAGAGCATGGTCAGAAGTTATATTTGCCACATTACATACTGACAACATTGTGATAAATAATAATTAACCTAATGTTCTTATTAATGGTAGTACTGAAATTATACAGCTTTAGTTCCAGTCAGTGAAGTAATTTCACTTAAGATATTTATTGTTAATTTCAGACCACCATATTACATTCCCATTTTATTTAAGCATTGCCATAGCAAATTTCCATCGTCACAAGAAAAGTATCCAAACAAATCATCCCATTGTTGATTTAGCTGAAACAAGTATTTGCAATTTCTATCTGTCAAGTTCTGGGTAAGCAATCTTATTTAGGAACTGTATAGAAATAGTCAAACTGATCTGTGTCAACTAGAAAAAAATATTTAAATTAATGAACTTTATTAAGTTCTTTCTTAAATATGCCCATATAAAGAGTTTCCTCTGTCTGGCAACAGTATCTCTCACAGAGGGAGCTCTTGAGCTACAAATAGGAACATAACAGAAACCCAAATGACAGTAGGGGGGAGAGAGAGTCTGAGAAAAGAAGAGAACAAAGAGTGACTAACATACAGGATGAGGGAGAGACGGGGAAAACTAAGCAAGATATGTTGGATGTGAATGTGTAACAGAGCAGAAAAGGATGAAGATGAACAATCAAGACATCTGTTGTACCTCACTTAGTCCCAGCCTTGACCTTGATGCTGTTGTTAATGAAAACCCATCATCAGTGTCTCATTGAGATTACCCAACATTTTTGTGAGAACAAAATTGCGTATGACAAATAATGTTAACTTTAAAAAATAAAGTTACTAAAGGTTAAAATAGCAGTAATCCGGACTGTATTATAGAAAGTAGTGGATCTGTAAGCTGATAATTGTTTGTTACTAAGTTAGCCTCAGCAACTGTATAAGGTAATGTATAATATATCAGATACAGCTTCCTCTACTGTCCTCAAGTGGCAAAACAAATCAGTTAATGTAGTTTTAAGAAAAAACACATTTTAGCAAGGTTAGTCTAGTCTCAAATGAAATTTTAAATACATCACATTTAGATAATATGGAATTTAGGCTACGGCACAAAATGTATAAGTCTAAGTGTGTCTTACAAACAAGGAGTGCGGCATAGTTGTCAATCATGAATTATAATCTTGTGAATGCACTTTACACAACCCATATTTTAGCTGCTTGTGTCATTGCTATTCACGAGACTCCACAGCATGGTTTTCATTTTGTTTTATGTTTTTTTTCTTTTTCATTCTGCTGATAAAGTTGATCTTGCCTTTAAGAGATATATTACACAGCATATTTGACCCTCGTATTTGACTATGATACAGAATTTAGAAAGTGTTTGACGCACATATGAAGATGATGGCATGACAAAGATGTTTATATCTGATTTCAGAGCAATCATACCTATATACATATTTTAAAATGGGATTCCAAAGTGTGTCAGATTAAATTGGTCATGTTGTACAATGTTTCTGTGAGGCAGAATTGCTCTGTGAGAGTGCTAAGGTATCTGTGTGTGTGTGTGTGTGTGTGTGTGTGTGTGTGTGTGTGTGTGTGTGTGTACCCTTGGGCTTACACCCTGGTAATGGCTGCTTGCGGCTACTGCATATTAATTGATGTTGTTATACTTGATTTTAAATATTTAAAAGCTGGGATTTTGTTTTTGCTTCATTTAGTTGGTGCTTTTATAATGGCAAATTATAAGACAGTTGTTTCAAATTTTCTTTAACACAAATACTGTTAGACTTGATCATATTTTTTACATCATTGTAGTTTGTGCTCTATGATTGTTCCATTTCTTGGCTCTGCATTTTACAGATCTCAGGCCAGTCAATAAGTCAAGTGAAGTTTTGGGTATCTTGGATCTAGACATGTCAAGTGAAGTGTGTCCCTTAGAGGTGTCAGGTGAAATAGCCTCGGCTATGTGATAAGGTGCAACTTTGAAGTTGTGAATGAGGTTAGAGACATGAGTCAACCTCTGCAGGGTATTATGACCACCACACACCCATCGCTGAGCATCTCTCCTGTCTACTACACTCACACAAGTCATGTCTTTTCCTGCCTCCAGAATCTTTGTTCCTGTGAATGCAGTCTGGTTTGGAGTATTTGACATTGCAAGTCGGTTATTTGCCCATATTATTATGTTGTAATTATATATGTTTGTTTTTGCTTGTGCAGTCAGAGTAGATGTCTGCAAAACTGGGAATTAAGATGGAGTATGATAATTAATTATTGAAAAAATTCTGTTTTATCAGCAAACTGTAATTAATTAGTTGTTGTATTAGCATGTGTGACTTTCACAAAGATACCAGAGACTATGCATCTGTTAATATACCTTGATGAGGACAGAGCTGAGTTTTTACTAAAAAATATCCTCCAACTTAGCCATCTACTTCCCTAAAAGCTCACTCATTTCAACAACCCAGCCAGCACTGACAATGGTATGTGCAAACATGCATGAAAACAGACAACACACACCTCAGGTTATGGTCACTCATCTCCCATCGATGCCTTTCATGCACCGAATGCCTTGCCTTCTTTTTTTCTTTTTTTAAAATAGGCTCTGTAACTACCCAGTTGCACACTCCTAGCTCATACCTTTCTGTTGTTTGTGTGACACCAGAAATGTATCATAACAATATCACAGAAAAATATGTCTTGGCACAGAGAAATGACCATCTTCAAGTAAGTGCATGACAAGCATTTAGGCGGTTGATTGTCAGGACAGAGGAGGAAAACCATTGCGCCCCTGTGAGTTCCTCATTCTTTTTATTGCAGAGGGCAGAGACTCACATATAGCACCAGCACATCGCCTTGACTGATTTCCTCAGTACTTCCTGGGGAATTGTCATCACCCCGGGTCAATGTCTAAATTTTCCCATGCATCAAAATATATTGTAATTGACTCCATTTGTAATTCCTCTAGAGATCTGGCACCGGGCTGTAGCTCTGATGGCTGCCGAAAGCAATAAAGTCTCACAGACATGACCCCCATTGTAAACAAGGCCTCCTTCCAGAGTGTGAGGTTCAGCAAAGTGTGGTTTTTCGGTGTCTGGCTGTACTTTTGCTCTCTGGCTCCAGCCCATACTTCCATTCAAATATTGTAATTTCAAAATTATGTAGTTCCCATGTCATATTTTATTCTTCTTGGGTCAATGCTCATGTGCTCCACTCCTTTCCATTATAGATCTTGCAGTTTTAGAATACTGGATGACCTGAGTTTTATTTTTTTAACAACATAGTTTTTATAGATACCAGTGTTGGATGGGAGGGAGATACAGTAAATACTCTCCATTATAGATATGCTATAATGCAGTGTGCTGTAGCTGTAATAATTAATGTCAAAGTAATTAATATAATAGCACTGCTAATGTACTGTAAGTCATGTATGTATTCTATTGTGATAAGGTTTTTATCAGTACATTTAATTATATATATTTAAATTTTTAACTTATTGTTGTATCATATTAGAAAATAATTCACCCCCTTAAATTAAATGCATTTTGATTTATTGAAAAGACCACTGTGATCATTGCTGCAGTAGGCATTTGCACATTAACCATTACATATTTTAACCTTATGGTTTTGCTCTGGGGGGGGCATCATAAAACAAATCCTTCATTATGATAACAGTTCTGTCACATTGGGGGTTTAAGGAAAATGCAAATTAAAAGAGGAAATAGAGCAAAAGTAAAAAGGATTTACCCTTTTTTGTGCATGCAATTAGCGCAACATTGATGGGACATTGCAACTGATTCAAGTGATTTGTGCATAGTGTGGATTTGTGTCCTCTGAGTGAAATTAATTGCATTGTTTACCA
This sequence comes from Macquaria australasica, assembly GCA_005408345.1. Lineage (NCBI taxonomy): Eukaryota > Metazoa > Chordata > Actinopteri > Centrarchiformes > Percichthyidae > Macquaria > Macquaria australasica. Next base: position 496,438 of record SEMN01000036.1, on the reverse strand, counting down.
ACGACATTGTCTATTTTCTGGTATGATGCAAAATATAATTCTTCTATATGTGAGTAATCATTTATAAGGCAACATAACTAGTGCATTTAATTATTTACAAATAGATAAGTAACTTGACTTTTTTTTCCTAAACAAGCACAGCACTGAAAATCAAAACAAGCTGATAGAATTTTCTTGTTGCCTTTGTTTATGCTGTCCGTTAAATTTTCTCATTTGCCACTTTCTCCTGCCTGCTGTTTTTAACATCACATGATCCGAGGTAATCAGAAAGAACAATGTGACTGCTTTGTCACAGCAACAATATCACTTTCACTCCCGGACTGGAGCTGCTTTGATTCCTGCTGAAAGGGGAACACATAGAGTTGTGTTTATCCTTTTGTCTCTTTCCTCTGCTGTACTCTAGTCTGCCTCCCACTTCATCTCCGATTCACTTTAAGGTGCCACCAGCAGCTAAATGAAAAAAGACAAAGCATGATTTTTATCGGGGTAAAAAAATATAATTCTGTGTCATTTTAAATGGGATATTTAAAATAACTCTAAATTTGTACAAAATGATCTTAAAGATACATAAGATTCATCATTGTCTTGGTATCATCCTGCTGATCAATAGCTAGTTATACCCTGATGTGATGAATAAGCCCTTCAGTAGACATTATGTGTATCTGGTCATGTGTAGAGTCCCCTCAAGGTCGTCTTCTCTTCACACCCCATGTTGTATATGCAAAGAGGCTGTAAGAGGAGGTTTGAAGAGAAGATAACATGCTAGGTAAGATTACGTATTCTAGGCTTTTAAAGGTTTTAACATCTATAATCTCTAGAGCTTGAAAGGCCTTTTATATGTGATTGAAGTGCTGATATTATCATGACCAAACCCCTCTCAGCCAAACAGACGTAATGTACCTGTAGACAAATAGCATATAGAAAAAAGTACTACATACTACCGACGAACGCAGTATGTACTACATACTGAATGCTGCTTTTCATAGTAGAATGTTGTATGAAACTACCAAATCGATTTATTTTGCAGTATGCTAAGCCAGGCTTAGCTGTTGTCCGGTTTTGGAAAGCAGAAGTAAACAATGGCACGGTTAATGGCAAAAAAAGGGTCCAACTGCAGCACCTCAGACCTCTCTCCCTCAGTTTATTAAACAGCATTTGTTGGAAAGCTAGGCTGGCGGCTAATGAGCTACCACAGGCTGTATGCAGTAGACTGCAAGCTAATGTTAGCTAACTCAGTTAACCTCTATGGGAAATTATAGTCATAAGCTAATAGGACAGCGGTCAGATCATTAGTGTCCTTGCCTTACGAAAGTTGGAGCAAACCTTTTATTATCTTTATCTTTTATTATGGTGTCAATTTTCAGTGATAAATTTACGTCCTAATGATTCAACCAATCGACCTTTTTAATGGCCCAATTTAATGTTCATGTGGAACACAAAGCTTTTAGGTGGTCCACCACCACGTTTAGTTACAGTATGTTAACTTCATTATTATTATCACATTTTTCACAGACATGTTATTCAACAGACCATCCTGAAACATGATGCCTAAATATTGAATTTGTTAGACATGTGTATTAAGCATATTTCTACTCTCTGCGTTTATGAATCTCTTCTGTGTGTCTGTTTGTCTTTCTCTCATGCTCATCTCCTTGTCTACACACCCTCCAACATACACTTGAGTGGCTATGGTGATGAATGCATTTATGAACGAGCTCCTTCTTTGGTTTTATGTTGCATTTGTCTTTGTTTTCACAAGTGTGTAGATTATTTAAAACTTGATCTTTTATTCTACGTTGGCAGCAACGCTTAAAATAAATCTCAATTTCCTTTGTAACCTTTGGCGACATTGCAAGAGCACTGGATGAAAGATTGCTATTATTTGTCTATAAATCAAAATGAAAATTGCCCCCTTCTACAAATGACTGAATATAAAATTGACATCTTCACATTATAGCGGTTGATTTGGTGTTGTGTGCTACACAGTATTTTTCCACGGCAGTTTATTTGAAGGAAATGGGCAAAGCTTAATAAAATACTTTTTGTCTGTCTTTTGTTCATGGGAATGAGTAATGTGTCGAGCACCAGTATTACAGGGCTCATATCAATAACTGAAGGATGTTGACCACAGAGGAGTTTTTTTTATGATGCCTGTTATTCACACAAGTTAACTTCTTGTCTTTCAAATGGCTTTTGTCTGTCTTTTACTCTTTCATGTCCCCCATGCATCACTCAACCTCCGCAGTTATTTCTTTTGCTTGACAAGAATGTATCCAACTAAAGCATACAGCAGACAACTTAAAGAAATGACATGCTTTTTCTTGCGTAAGAAATTACCTGAGAAGAAATTGTGTGCATGTGCTGGCTTCGAAACCTGGAGACAGAGATATTTTCTGTGTCATTGAAAGACACTGGCAGGCCTTGCTGAAAGCAGTCATTAGAATAATTTTACATGTTTCAGAAATCCTCTCTGTCTGGAAAGACAGAATATACAACCCCCTGTATCCCCTCTGTTTCTCCTCTGATCCACTTGAAATGTGTATTCAGAAGATACCAGTGTTGCCGTGTTTTGTACCCTGAAAATAGCAGCGTTATTCTTGTGGTAATTTTACTAATGATATCCCAAAAGAATCCGTGCTAGATTCTGTAGACACTTGATTATTAGAGCGTGAGAGGGTAGTGATATTAATGTATATGTATTTCTAAAAAGCATGAACTTACCCATATAATCAAAATATATATAAACAAGTTAAGTTTGTTTTGCATGAAGACCAAAACATTATATACACTTCAGCCACCACATTTATGTGTGCCAGTTTCTGTCAACCATAATCAATTGTAATCCCAATGTAAACCCATGTAAACAATAGAGTGTATTGTAGTTCCATGGCTTCACTCTGATCCTGTAAATGGCTCCCTTGAAACACCATCGCAGTTAGCTTGAGCCACTGTTTCTTGGCTACTATGGTTACTATGATCAGTGTTACAGCCATATTACTACCCAATACTATCACTCATGCCACAAGCAACTATCAAAAGCCACAATGAATGACACAATGAATGACCTTCCCATGGCTCGATACATTCATGTGAATGTAATTGTAAATGTAACTGCATCCATCTGCCCACCTACCATGCTGTTCATTTTCCTTTTTCACCATTAGTGAGGCTGAGATCATAGTGAAAAGAGCATGTGGATCTCAGAGGCCCTATCAGTGGAGAAACAGGCTATGTGATAGTGTGGTTTTCTCACTGTCATCCCCAGGAGTCAGTTCTGTGAGAATTGAAGAGGAGGAATTGTGAAACTCCCAGTCACTGGATCCGTCCAGCCAGTCAGCTAGCTGCAAAGTCTAATAATGACAGTGACCTCACCCCTCACTCTTACTGTATTGCTTCCAGACTGATCACAGCAGGCAGGTTGTGAGCATCTGTGAATGTGTCTGTCTGTGTGTGTTTTCCAGAGGTAGTGCACTTTAGATACCTTTGTATTTGAGTTGAAGGTTGTTTGAGTGTGCTGGGAATGCATGTGATCCGCAATCTTGCCATCCCATCTTATTGTCAGAAAATGAAAAAGAGCAAATCCAAGATATGGAATTGATGTAAAGCTAGACAAGGTTGACCTTTATGTCAGCGGGGCCACATGTCTTGACAGCTTGTCACTCCTCACTCCCTCAGCACTTCAATTACAGTCAAGTGGATGGGCTAACCTTGCAGATGTGGGGGTAGTGTAGGTTAAATAATGTAAGCTGTTGAACAGGACTGTCCTTATTGGTGCCAATTTTGGTTATCAATCAGTGGTTGAAGCAAATCACAATGACTAGCTGCAAAATAGGATGGACCAGTTTCTGTGCATGCATGTCTGGTGACGATAGGCCAAAGGTCAAAAAGTCATCATTTTTCACTCATATGTCACTTAAAGTTATGTAGGCACAAGTGAGTCAAAACAAGATCATTTTAACTATCACTAATCAATGCACTACATTGTTCATGCAGCAGGGCATGTTTATTGTTTCATTTGTTTTGTCTTGTTACTTCTGCCATAGGGGTTGTAAGTATTACTGCCTCAAACCATCTGTTTGCTTGTCTGTTTGTCTTTAACCAACATGTTGAAACTCAAGGCTGGACAGGGATGAAATTTGCTCTGCACGTTAACACTCTCAAGAGGAAGAATCTTACTGTTTTGTGACCCCGCGACCTTTCCTGTTGTACAGGCCCATCCTTCAAGTTTCAAATGAACATAGCTCCTGTCTCATGTAGTCTCAAAGACGAAAATAAACCTAATTATTTTGGTCACCTCATGACCTTTTACCTAGCTTTTAATCTACCTTCGTCAGGCCAAAGATCCGACTGGGTTCGAAATGTTGTATATTTAAATATGTTAGTGGTCAGAGTGCTGAGTGCTCTTTTTATCGTTTACCTAGCATCACCATCAGGCTAAACTCTTTCTAAAACTCTTCCCAGTACAGTACAATGTTGGCTTTGAACATAAGAGCCAATATAATAATAATATAAAGGAGTTTCTTAGGCTTTGGCACTGGCTCTATCCTCTCTTGAGCACTTACATTTTTTGTCATGTTTCTATCTTTTGTCTAAATATTCAGTTTGGTGCCTCAAAGTCCAAGGGCTTCAGTTGTAAAAGCAATTTTAATTGAAAATAAATTGCATGTTATGGTAAAAACAGAAAGGCTTTCAGTCAAGTACTCTGTGTACTAAATGCAGTCAATATTGCAGTGAATTGACAAAGCCTGTGAAATTAAATTAAATGTATGGCTGCAATCTAGATATTCATAATATGAAGGTTCATCTTGAAAGAGATCAGGGAACATGTTTTAGTGACTGACTTTCTGCATTTAACTTTTAATTTAATGTTTTCTTTTTATTTTCTGAGAGTGGTTGTTTTGAAAAACCTATATATGTGTGTATATGTGTGTGTGCAAGAGATTGTGTGTGTGTGTGTGTGTGTGTGTGTGTGTGTGTGTGTGTGTGTGTGTGTGTGTCAATAAGACTAAACCCTTAACAGCAACCTTAACATGGTACTGCATCCATGCTCCTGTCCCGTCTGATCCCCGAAGACGCTGCTTTGCTGTTTGAAGTCTCCACTTGAAAGGCCTGATCTGAATACTGTGGATTCCACAGCAACTCTGCAAACACTGATTACAGACTGATTAATGAGCCACGCACACACTGTACACACAAATTTACACATGCTTGCTTTCTAGGCCACACACAAATGGATTATGCAGGAGTCAGTATGTCACACAGTCTAACTCAGTCATAGCTGTTTTTACTTAAACTTCAAAAAAGTTTACAGGGATCTGTGTTGTTTTCAACCTGTGCCATTACTGGAAACCTGTTAATGAGCCCACTATGAGTCTTAGCTGATTGTGGTTGCTAATCAATTTACTATGTATGTTTTTGTTTCATTTTTTCTACAGTGTCTGCTGAGATCTTAAAAGGCAGTTTGACCACCATGGAACGTCACATTCAGAGGCTTGAGAACGACATCGAGAACTTCCCCAAAACGGATGACAAACAAGATAAGTTTGTGGAGAAGATGTCGATATCCTTTTTACTGGTTATTTATTTATACTTAAATTTACTCCTCAAAAAATGCTAGAATATGTATTCTAGCATATTAGGACATTGTATGTACCATTTTGTCGACAGCAGTGGTGAAGGACTGTGCTGTTTGTGTTCTGCCTGGCAGTGGTAAGCAGTTTAAGTCACTTGGTGTGATAGGTGGCACCCAAGGGAACTTAGGGAATGGATCTGGCTGCCTTGCTGTGTGATGTTGATCAGATCTCCCTCTTCACTCCTACCTGGGTCCCAAGAGTGAAATCATGCCTGTGGCTATTTTTACTGCACTCTGTCACCGCTGCCTGTCCCCTGGGGTGCTCTAATAGGGGCTCTAGCCCCTCACACCAACTTATCGCCTATCCCTGATTTCATCTCCTGACCGGCCACGAGCCTCTCCACACAACCATCCGTGCACTATCTTCTCTCATGGCACCTCTCCTGTTTCGATAACAGAGTGTTTCACTTAAACCCAAGCATCTCTGCTCCCAAATTGAATTAGCCATGTCTCTGCACTTTCTTGAATGCCCTTTCTGAGAGGAAAGGTCCTCACTGTATAGGTTTGATCAATGGTGGAAATCAAGTCTGTTGTCAATACCCTGAGGCTCGGGTGCTTTTCATGGAGAAAAAAAAGTAAGGCAGTCGGCAGTGTCTTCTTTGTTTGTCTCTAGCATTATTAAGAAAACAAAGAATTACTCGAGAGTAATTTAACAAGTGAGTAGGTGTCTCCATATGCTAGGCGCTCACACGTAAGACAGCGTTTAACCTGGTTTTTGCTTCCTTTTGTCTGAGATTTATTAAGGCTGACTTTGCACGTTGGGTGGTATAAGAGTAATAGCCACCTAACACATTAACAATCTGCTCCCAGTCAAAGAAGGGCACTTAAATTTGTGTAATTAAAAAAACTGAAGCAGAGACCTCCCTGGTGGCAGCAGCTCAGAGGCAGAGCAGGCAGGCAAGAAAGCTACTCTGCCCCCCCGATGTCAGTATTGATTCCCAGGCTCCTTCGAGAACTAGAGGCTTGAGTGAGAGGAAATGGAGAAGTGTAGATATACTGCAGCATGGCTCTCCCTCACTGTCTGGACTTCCTCCCCAGAGTGTGGCAGAGAGAAGCTAGCTGGCCATGACCTGAAACACCCCATTTCCTCCCCTATCCCCCTTCTGCCCATCCCACCTGATCGAGGTTTGGTGCCAGGAAGGAGGCTTAGTAGGATTTAATAAGATCTATTTTTGTTCTTGCCTTATTTAAAGTAGCCACCAATAGGAAAGCACTGACAAGCTTATATTTCATTCTCCATCTCTGCTGTGTTCCATTTTGGGGTGTTTTCGTAATGGTCAGTCGTGTAGAATTTCCCTTTCCTTGATTTTACAAGTGGCATAATTGCTATAGTTATACATATTCTTTAATCATAATTTTCACTGTTCTATTTTTTGGGATGCAGAGACATCGAGGCAAAGGAAGGAGTCAAACGATGAAAAGTGCATGCTCGTCTGTTCTCTGTTAACTCCCTGGAGTGTTTGATCTGCATTTCATCTCCTGTGTATAATAAAGTGATACAGTTGAAAATAATGCAATCATAATAACAAGCTGTCAGGAAGATTTTACTTCTACTGTGTGGTAGTGAGTTTTTGTATTTGATGTCGATTATTGTGTCCCATGTAGTAGAAAACAGTTGTTTTCTCCTTCCAAGTTGTTTTTGTCTTGAAGTCCATAGTACATAATGATAGGACACTAGAAGTATGTAATTACATTTTGCTCAGTGCCTTTGGAGTAGCTGTGTGTCTGTTTGTTGCAGTAGGACATTTGTGTATGTATCTGTATACGTGTATGTTTCAGTTTAACCCAGTTCTCTGAAGTCTGTCACCCACGACAATATTTTCTACCACTTTATACCTCCTAAAATATTAGATGTAGGGCTGTTTTCGTGCCAGCGATCATGGTGATGGAAATCAAACCACGTACACATGGAGCAAACAGAGAGATAAAGAGATAGAAAGCGGAGGCTGTGCTTGATTTGCTGAGGTTTTTAGTACCAGTGTTTGCAATGAGCTTAGGTAGCACTCTAATCTGTGTTGCACAGCTAAGTGTTGGAACAATGACAGTATGAAATACAGTGCTGTATATTTTGGGTTGACATTTCCTTTGGTACACATAAGATAGCAGAGTCAAGGCAAACATACCTTTTTAAACTTTTCCCTTGGATAAAAAAAAAAAAAAGAATGTTGGTTCCTTGAAGCATGACAGATGGAAGAACAACAACAGCTAAAAGTCATGCATTTGATGCTTGAGCAACCCTGAAAAGTTAAGTGAAGCTCTGTTGTCTTGACTGTTAGGCACTGTGATGAATGAGTCAGTCTGCATTTGTGTGTGTGTGTGTGTGTGTGTGTGAGAGAGAGAAAGGGAGAGAGTAATTTACAGTGCATGTGTAGGTGATGTGCCTCTGTTTCAGTGTGACTCTTGTCAGCTTTTTTCCTGAGATTAATTTCAGGAGGCCATGGTCACTGAAAGGTATTTTAAATGTAATATGTGCCCCAAAGCAGCATAGTTTTAATTAAACATTCAACAATAAATTATGTTTAGCTTTTTTCACCATGCATGATTAGTGTTCCTAATTTGTTTTGGCTTCAGAAATTTTAGGTTTTACCCATTAAGATAAATTTCTGGTGTAAACAATTTGTGAGAATATGTCATCTTTATCAGTCATCTGATGTGCTTACCTTTCAGAAGAAATCATTCCATGAAATAATATGAGAAGAAATTCACGCCAACAGACCAGTAGCAGTTATGAAATATGGAAAAAAATACAAAAATAAAGAAGTATGGAGTGAAAGAAATGCAGGAAGAAAGAAAGAAAAGAGAAAGAAAGAGAGAAAGTAGAGCTTAGTGGAAGCACTTCATTTGGCTTTATTGATACATTTTTCTCTTTCCATTACTGTAATGTATGCAAATGACTGAATGGGGTGTTTGTTCAGCAGTTTAGTGATCTCTATCTGTCAGAAGTAATGGGAGCCCACAAAGGCTGTAGAGTTGAGGCACAAGCCCCCAGAGAGCCCTATTTCACCAGAGAGGCTATGGCTATCGCACACACACACACACACGCACACGCACAACCACACATATTACCAGTTCCTGCTGGATATGATAGAGTAGAGCTGGGGGCTTAGAGCGGGGCTATGCATATTGGAATATTAATGGTGGTGAGGTGGCTCGATGGGGATGATGAGAGACCGGACTAAACCCTGATAGGTGCCTGGACATGTCCAATACATCTCCCACCTGCTTTACTCAATGCCTTAACCCAGCCCACTGATATTTAGCTTAACCTTTTATTTCCCAGAAGGCCAGAGTCAGAGCACATTTTCTCCCATTGTCACACATGCAGTGACAAGGAGCTGTCTTCTGGGGCATTTCATTAAGATATGTTAGATTGGGTGGACAGAAATTTCACCAGTATTAATATTTCTCTCAGAATAGTCTAATGCGAGTAACTTAGCCTAAATGTTAGCCACCCTATATCCTCAAGCTAACACCATAGCTAAGAGTTGTGTTTCCATAATAACAATCAGCGACACCTGCTGAAAATATGCACCAACTGACAAAAAAGAGGAAACCATTGTGATTTGTGGATGCTAGCTGTGTTGTTGTGTCTTTAAATTCCTGTAGTGGTTTTCCTGTTGAAGTTTTTTTTAATTTTACAATTTTTTTTGTGTGTGTGTGTGTACCTGTTGAATTCTTCCACAAGGCTGAGTGAATGGAGCTGAGTGGCTTGAAGCCATTGTTCATTCCCATGTTTTTAGTTAGAAAACTGTCTTAATTTACCCAGAATTCCTAGCAAAGCTGTCCTTCTTAAGATAGTCAAGGACTGGGCAGCATTGTCCAATTGTCCATAAGCTTAGATATCTATATGAAGTCTATTTGTTAGATCTACTGTAAACCACAGATCTAAGTCTGTCTTTGAGAAACCAGCCTCTGACCCAAGGGGGGAATATTTCTTATTTAGTATTGTACTTAATTACTTGAGATATTTCAGATTTCTAGTATTTCTAACATAGTGACATCTCCCATGATTTCCTGCCAACATGAAGAAGCAGCTGTTGTGCAGCAATACAGATCTACAGTAGTTATTGATACCTGTTGGCAAATAGGAAGCCCCAAGTCCTGAGATCCTACAAAGCCCACACACCTAACAGTGCCAGTTTCTCACACCAGCCTTGTCTGCCCACACAGGGTCAGCCCAGACACACTTTTTCCCGGCCCCGGGGCTAGCCTGTAACACCACCTTTGTGGTAAAAATCGACAGATACATTTATACCGGTACCACCTTTTTGTTCTCAGAGACTTCGGCCTGATTTAGTTCACACTTCAAAGGAAGAGGTTCACTACAATGTTTTTATTTATGGCCTTTGTCAAACAGCAACAGTTTGAGACTCTGTTGGCTTCAGGCTAGGTTTGTGTACACGTGAACACAGCATTCTCTTGTATCGGCACCAGGCACTTTAGGTTAAATAAATGGTTGTTAGTGAAGCAATTGTTCTATTTAGCAGGCTGCTGAGTTTAAACTGCAGAAACATCCCCTGTTAAATGCTTGTTTTGTCTGGAGAAGCACAGTGTTGTTTGGAGAAGTTATCCCACTTTAGTACACCTTTATGTGTTTGAATGAGAAGTAAGTCAGATTATTTACAGAATCATTATGTTTATTTCTGCATGTTTGTATATAAGAAAACTGGGTTAAAAGATGCTGATGGCATTTTCAGCAGCTCCTTATAATTTTTAAAGCCAAAATACACAAACACCCACCCCCCTTTGCCACACACACACACACACACACAAGCTCTCTCTCTTAATCACCACCTTCCTTCGAGCCCCCCCAACCCCAACCCGAGTGTTTTCCTCCACTAATGAAATTCACTGTAAACTGTGTGGCCAATTAACTGAAGCACAGATAAACCATGGAGCCTTTTAATTATCCAAAATTCAGTGGAAACCAGTGTAAATAAGTAGAGGTGCTTAAAACAGACTCTTTCCCTGCCTGAGTTCTGTTTCTGTGTCTCGCACATCAATGTTAATGTCCAGACTCAGATAAAGCAACAGAAAAATGCAATCACGAGAACAAATAGTCATATTTCATGTTGCATTCTGAAAGTCAGAGGAGATATTAAAATTTTAATTAACACATTTTAATAGGTGTGGTCTGAAAAAACATTAGCTAAAATTATAATTGTAATTCTAATTATGATTATTGCAAAGAAAAAGCACAAAATGTAAATGAAAAAAAAAGGTTGTGGTGATTATGTTGCTGTCTTACCAAGGATTTTCTTTTTCATTATTTACTCAGTGCTGTCTTACTACCTTTGATAACAAAAAATACACCACATTTATATAGTTTTTAATTACCTTAAGTAAGGCGTGAACTGGCATTGTTGCAGAGTGAGTCAATTAAATTGACTTTAGAAAGTACAAACGCTATGACTAACATTTATATTTATAGCTTTTTAGCACAACCCACTGTACCTACAGTATATCCTGTCATACAGTACTGCTCTCATACTGCTCTGCCAAGATTCATACAGTACAACACCCTCCCTGTTCCATTGCAGTATACAGTCCAAATCACTTTTTTTTTTAAATTGCTGTTGTAATAATGAACTTATTATTATTATAACGATTATTTTCATTGTTGATTTTTTTTTCAATTAATCCTTTAATTGTTTGGTCTATAAAACATCTGAAGATAATTCAAAATCCTTCAGACTTCAGATGGCGCCTTTGAATTTCTTTGTGTCTGACCAACAGTCCAAAAACAAGCTATAATATAAGACTATCACCGCCCCATTGGTTCATTGTTCATTCTGTACATTAACTTATCTTAAATATGTATCTAGATGTACTGGTTATGCAGTTTAGCATGTATCTGGTTACTAAACTGCATTTCATTGTAATGCTACTGTGTGCAATGACAATAACGTTAAAACTAATTTAATCAAATTGAATAATTTAAGACAAGGAAAGACAAGCAAATCTTCACATTTGAGGAGGCTAATGTCTGTCATGTTTTGTTTGATAAATGACTTAAACAATTGATTGATTATTAAATTAGTGGCCAATCGATTATTTGACTAATCATTTCAGCTCTACAATTCATTGTATAAAATATCCATATACCAATCAATTTAGAACTAAATAAATTGATTCTCTGAATATACATTATGTATAGATTTGAACGTATGGCTTTTTAACCTCATGACACTCGAAGGCAAGGATGTGAAAAAATATATTGTATTGCAGTTTCAGCACATGATGCCTCTACATTTGACATATTCAAACTACAGTTGTGCACACAGATCTTTGAATGTGGCTCAGACAGCTCTGCCTCTCAGAGTAATATCTGAACTACATGAAACACGTCAGCAATATATTAAACTCTGATGAAGCCAAAAAAAATCAAGTGATAGATTTCACAGAATACACATGTACGGCTTTCTGCCAGCGAAAAATTCCATGTCGCCAATTGCCTTGTCTGTCAGCTGTCGTGTTCACTGACAGACAGAAGACCATCTCTGTGCCCTCTGGTCATATGAGTGAATTCCCTAGAAGTTCGCCAATCAGTATCTTGTTAGGCTGTGACACTCGGCCTGATGTGGCAGCTCCATTAACCAGTAGAGTATGCTTGCTGACAGGCTGCCTGGACTGTAGCTCCCAGGGGCAGGATGGGGTGTGGCGTTGGAGCATAGGAGGTACACCCATGATGTACACTGGATCTACCCCTTTGCTCCTGAGTGAACAACTGTCATAGTCCACTGATAAAGCCTCCATGCCCTGCCAGTCTTGGAGGTTGTCCTTTGGGATCTACTGTGTCCGGTTGGAATTCAGGGCTGCTCCCCTGTAATGGAAAATGCTTCCTTACACACCTACTGTATACATTCTTATGCTTTTTGTATATACAGTATACAGGGATAAGTACTAATATGGAGTACCTAAACTGTATATGAAAAAGGAGAAGAGCCAATGTATGTGACAGGCTAAAGCTGCTGTATGCCTTTGCCCCTCTTGGCCCAGGTCTCCACTGATTATTTCTGATCTACAGAAAGTCGGGCTAAGGACCCAGTGGCAGCAGCACCAATCTGCACCTCATTACTTCCCCAAAAGGCCTGAGCTTAGTGCAGGGTAATAGACAGAGGCCCAGCCGCCCTCATTTGTCATGGGCTCCTGGGTTTGATGCAAAGACCCCCTTGAGCACTTGTTGCTGAGCTCTAATCCTGCAGTAGACACCAGCCACGCTTCTCTGCTTAGCCGTCCCCACTCTCCACCGTCATGGCTCATGATTTCACTTTCATTTGATGTTTTAATGAAATCCCTGAGACTCAGTTGAATGGCAGGCCCGTTGTTGGCAAATTATTCTATCAAATGCAAGTGGAAGGGAAACGTGACTAGAGTCATTTGTCTAGTAAATATGAGCCACTGAGGGTTTACGGCGTTTTTCAGCATGTGAATCCACAATAGAAGATTGTTGGAGTTAAATGACACAGGTTGCCTCACTGGAAAATGCATGTAGACAGGCCCCTGTGTTATCCATTCATACAATTTCTGTAATAACTAATAATAATACTACAGCTTCTTTAGCAGAAGTTAATTGTAAAATGAGCTGGGTGAAAGGTACCTAATGCTAGTAGAGTGTACAGAGCAGACATTTATACAATGGCTGACATTTATTCCCGTGCTGACCAGTATATTACCTAGTAGCACCATTTGTTGTGCCTTATTGCAAATAAGTGCTATGGGGCAGCGCCCAAAAGGCTGGGGAAAGCTCCTTGATGAAAAGGTCTGATTAGCTGAAGTTGCTTCGTGTGCCAGTTGAAAGCCTCTCTAAAATGTAAATCAAACTAATGCCCCAACACTTCCTCTCCTTTCCCCACAGTGATGTTATTCCTTTCTTGCTGATGCTGTCGAGGGAATACGGTGTTGTTCTGCTGTTTGCTACAAGGCTCTCTGTTGATTTCTAACTTTGCTCCATGGTGGCCATCCTTCCTCGCCCCTGACGAGACCCACGGACCACTGTGTCTGCATGACTGCGAGCCATCTCTCCTGCAGCCCGCTCTTATACGTGGCCCCACAAGCGATTAGCTTATTGACTGCAGTTGCACGCTTTGGAGCAATTAGGCACTTCATTATGCAAATAAAGTGCACTAATTGCCTCACGTTTGCTAATTGATTATAAGATACGGTATATGGTCAACATTAGGGTTGACTCCTTCAAAAAGATGGCCTTCAACAGTTTAAGCCGTGCACTTTGTGAATAAATTAATGACAGCAAATAACACAGTGGGCCATTTCCCTGACATATCACTGCGCACTCAGCTCTGCAAATTTGAGGTACAACAGAAAAGTCGGAGGAGAAAGAGATCTCTAATTAAAATGAATCTGTGACAGTCAGAAACACTAACAGTTACAAACGGCAATCTGATGGTAGTCAACAGGGGATTCTCCATTAATTGGCAAAATGAGGCTCATCAATCACACAGAGGGGGAATGCTGCACAGACAGTATCCTGTCAGAGTCACCCACTGTGGGGGGAGCAGCATGACTTGTGTCTCAGGGACAGAGTCATGTAGAGAAGGAACAGTTTTCTCTCTCTCTCTCTCTCTCTCTCTCTCTCTCTCTCTCTCTCTCTCTCTCTCTCTCTCTCTCTCTCTCTCTCCCCCCTCCGACTCTGTTTCTCACCACATGTGGCTCTCAGTACACATCTCTCCAACTCATTCTGACAGGCTTTGTTTTTCCTTGTCGCATTTCAAATGGGGATTGGCTGGCATTCTCTGCCAGTCAAGGCCGAGACAGAATTGTCAAAACACACTGTTGAATTTCAGCTTTTACAGGATATTCTTTGCTGATGACATGTGCTGAGAGGCTTGTAACTCCATACTCCCTCTTTTCATTCAAGCACTCACGAAAATACTGGTACTGCTGATTTTCTACTCAGGAGACCTTGATCATTTTGTTGGATTAAAAATAACCTTTTTTCCAATACTGACAACCATCTCTGAAGTCTTAATTGGCAAGATCTTTTGTCTATTTCTCTATGTTATGAAACAGTCAAAAATTGGCATGGTATGTGAGCAATGTATGAACTTCATATGAACCTAAGAAGGATAGTAATGTCCTTGGTTTACATGGTGAGCAATGTGCTGCAATGATTACTTAATACTTAACATACCACCTCTGCCTACATAATAATAATTGAGTGTTTCATCAATTGAACCAATCAATGGACTGCTCATAGTCTCTAAACAACTCGTTAGGTTTAGGGCAATCACAGGCAAAGCTAGGCTTGAAATAGCTATTCGTCTATATTGCTTCTCTGCTTCATCTGTGCGTCTAATTTTGTTCCATCATGTATCTATATGGTACAGACTACTGTAACTGACTTGGCACAGAGTCTATAATGTAACCTGATAAGTGCACACACATGCCACATTAGCACATGTGTTGTATGGTGATATCCTCATTACCTTTTTCCAGTGCATCAAACCAGTAATATGTCAGGCATGTCACAGCAAATGGAGTATTCGCTACTATCTTTATAGCTTTCACCGACAGGGCTAATGTACTGCAAAGCAAAACAACAGTCATGCCTGTATGGGTTTTTATTGACAATTAACCTCCAATTAGCAGCATGGATAGATAGAGTGACCTCCAGAAGTGCTAGTGTTTGTGTTGATGATGGCTCCTCCATGAACATGATTACATGAGATGAGCCAGTTTGCTGTGAAGAGGGACCTCTGGCTGGTGCACTGACACTTGCAGTGACAGACAGAGAGGGGCATTTAGCACGTTGCTGTTAGCCGCAATAGCAGTGACATAAAAATAAAAATGGAATAGTACAATAAATGTTTTCCTCCCTTTCTATTTCCTCTCTCTTTTCTCACTGTCACACACACACATACAGACTGTATACTGTTGGTGGGTCTAAGCCCTGTCATTTAACAGCAACAGGGATGTGTTAGACACATCTGCTACCTGAACCAGCAGCTGACCTTGAATTGACTTTCTGGGATGAAGACTTATGGTTGATCCCTGGGCTTTTTGCCTTGATGCCTTGCAGCTTTCCATCCTAACTTAAGAACATAACCATAGAGACCATATATCTCTTTCTGTGTTGCTCTCCTTTCTTTTTTTTTTTTTCTGTGCCACGACTTTCAAGGGTACCAGTGCAGGTAGTAAGAACATACATTTGTTGCTTTTTAGCACATTTTCTTGCACTGAAAAAATTACTTGATAATACACAAGTGGAATTTAATTTTTATCCAAAATCTTTGCAGACATGAGTACTCAAATATCAAAGTGATTTTTATGCTTTCATTCATGCTTTCTGTATGAAAGCATGAATTCTGAAAACCAGAAATGTATTTTGCAAAAACATATTGACTCACCTCTACTTACCAAATAATGGTTATAATTGTAGCATAATGGTTTAATTTTATTTTCCTTTGAGAAACACACTCAGAGCGACTAAGGTTGAAGAAAGTGCATTTTAGTGTGTTTTTTTTCTCTTTTCTTAGACCATCACATAACTTAAATTGCATACCATAACATAAACCTACAGCAAAGTTACTTAACTTAGCTTATCATGAAAGTCTTGCAGTTGGAGCATATCTGAGGCTTGGATGGGCAGGCTGATTCATCAGTAAAAAGATCAGCAATACCATTAGATAATATCTACAGTAGTTCTTTAATAATAAGTCAAAGGTACAAGCCTGTGTGCATAAGTAGAGTACTTCAGCTCCCATGAAGCATTCTTATAGGACATCCAACCACTGAGCTTAATATTCTCTTGTACCGTAAGTGCTGCTAACAGTATGCTGAAGCTAATGATTGTGCTTTACAGAAACCTGATAATACAGCTTAAATCCATTCACTTGCGTCAATATTAGATGAATTCAGAAACTATGGTGTACTATTTTGTTCCCAATAGCAGCAAAGAAGGAAAATATCTGAATAAGCTACAGCTCTGATTTGCACCTCTGGCTAGAATCTTCTCCATGGCAACAGCCGCTGAGGCTGACGGGTACTGTAGCATTTAAAGCCAGCTCACCAAACTGATGGAAAAAACATGATTTCTCAGAAATGAAGTTAGAATATGTGTAACGGATTGCTATAACATAAACCTATAGTGTTGTCTTGGTCCCATTCTGCTACTGCACTCACTGCACTGACTATATTGAAGAATATTGATGTTTTTGTGTAAAGAAATCTTTGAAATGCTAATTTAGAGTGGGGGGAAAATGTTTTTGGACCCAGCGGCTCCTCCCACTTCACAACTCTACACTGCTGCCTGATAATGAGATTGTTTGTCGAAATGTACAATGAATTTTCTATATTCATTCTTTCAAAACACGTACACACCTCCTTCCTTCCACCGTGCAGAGATGTTTTAACACACTGACAATGTGTGCCAACTGTGATGCAGATTCAAGCACAGTTCTGTCCAACCGTATCATGGCATCACGGAGCAGGCACAAGTGTGAAAACACACATCCAGAGGTGTAGGTAGGAACAGGCGTTAACTGGAGGGACGTGTCGGTTTGGTGATGCCACAGCTAAATGGTGACAAGGTGTTGTTGCACTGCACTGTATGGTTGCCATCATCAAAGCACCAACCTACTGGAGATGTGCATGTTGTTTTGTAAAAATGCAATCAAACAAGAGCTCCAGCACAGTGGAGCAGATCATGGCGTTGCGATTGAAAAGTGGTTGGAAGGGTTTCCACATTGTCTCTAGCTGCTATGCAGCAAAATAATGAATAACTTGAACAATTTAAATGACTGACTGACTGAGTTTTTTTATGTGGACTAAATGTGCTCTTGAGGCATGTTTGTGATGGATAGTACAGCAGGGATTATGATGCCTCAGGCTTGTTTGATCCTGTGGCCATATTCTGTAACCTCTATGAGCAAGGTCATGATGCTCCATCTGAAATATAATTCTATTTGCATGTGCTCCATTGCCTGACTCCTACAGTTTTCATGTAAAAAATCAGATTTCTAAAGACTGGTTAAAATTACATTTCCAGTATGGTGTGACTCTGTTCACTTTTACAGTTTTTAAAGCGTGACAATGTAGATATTTTTTTCTGTAGCCTGTATGTAACCCTTCATTGTGAACAAGTCTGTAGTGATTGTGTTTTGCTGTTATTACAAACTATACATTTTAATTTTTCAAAGAATCTTTATTAATGCATGTATTCAGGAAGACTGCCTACAGTTCTACCATATCTCTTAGTTTTGTTTTTTTCACTTTCAAAAGAAGAGTTGTGTCTCATCATTGATTACATCATGCACAAAATTATGATGCCGCTGTCTGCCTGAAAAAAGCTTGTAATCACCCACTTGAACCTTTGAACTACCTGATTAACCCTCACCATCACTCTGTAGCCTCTAGTATAATAAAAAAAAAAATCACTCATCATATATGTTAACACCAGGGCTCTTATCAGTTTGCATTGTGGGAATTTGCATAAATATGCATTAAGTGATATTTTTGATAATGATAAATCAAAGTACATAATATAATGTGAATAGCTAACACAAGGTGCTGAATACACTGAGAAATAAATTCCCTCTATGCAGCATTTAGCCCCTTTTAGCCCCTTTTAGCTCATTGTCTTTTTTTTTCCTGCCCGTACAAAAACTGTATGGTTGAGTCTCAATGTTCTCATTGCCAGATTTTTTTAGCCTTTGAATCTTACAATTCAAAATACCTACTATTATTATCTTTTACTGTTGCATAGAAAAGTTTAATGTTAAATAATAAATACTTGAGTGTGCGTGTAAGCACTTGGCTGCAAAGCTGTTCTTTCAGCGTCTCAACTCTGTCCTTTAATGCTGTGTCTTTTTCCAAGTAACCATAGTTAGGACAATATCTGAATATCTTTGGCTCGTAATTAATGATCTTCAGAGGTCTCATTACCTGGTTCAATTTAGCATTTTAGGAACCGAAAGATGTTTGCCCCATGAAAGTGACATTTATCTAATTCGTGACAGTTATGCAAGTAACAAATAACCCACAAACAATAAGCATCACACTAAAGTACATTAATGACCGTTGTGGCTGCCTCCTGTAGCAGTGTACAAACTCACATGCCAAAACCTAGACAGCAGAGCAGCATCCTATTCAGAAGGCTCTGTCACTGCTCTTAAAGTACCAAATCTCAGTTTACAATTTTATGTCCAGTAACAATAATGGATTGTACCACCGTCTCCCTTTTTTTTTTGCATGCCATAGAGACTAGAGAGTACATTTTAAAAAACATAAAAAATAGTTTGAATTATTCTTCTTTTAGCATTGCCATGGCAACGAATGAAGCTTCTGCACTTTGAAACATTCAGGTCAACCCTAGTTAAAGCCTCACAGCAATATTAACATATCATACATATTAATTACATGACTGAGTGTTGCTTTCTTTCTTTTTTTAATACAAAATGTTACAGGAAGTTGTCAGGACCTCTGTATTTAGGGTTATTAGCTAGCTTTTATTGTTCAGGCTTTGATTGAACAATATGACAATGAAGAGAAGAGTCTTGCTTTATTTGAGTATTGCTCTGTCAGCGAGTGACTTCATTGTGTTAGTGTGTGTGTGTGTGTGTTTGTATCTAGGGGGTGGGTGGTGTTTTAGGGAGCGTAGGAATGTGTATACATGAGATGGCTGCAAGGCAGTACAGAATGATAGTCGAGAATGGGGCATTTTCCATTGAAGTGATTAAAATGATTGAGGACAGTGGCAAACTCATTCATCTCTGAGCAAGGTGATGAGGGACAGTCTGTATGTGTGAGTGTCTGAGAGAAAAGTGCCTCGGTGCATTCATGTATATGTGAGAGCTTGTACGTACGTGCGTGTGTGTTTTTATGTGTCACAGATGTAGAACAAGTTGTGAAATGGGACTGGCATGGAGGCGGCCACAGAGATGTGGAGCGATGCCCACAGGAGGGCCATGTCTTTTCATTGTACATCTGAACAGACAGCCAAATATTTATCATCACCCCTCCACAGCCTACATTCTACATTTTAATTTGACCTTCATCAGAACAAAGTAAACAATTCATCATTGCCAACCTCAGCGCCTCTTGTTCTTTTTATTTTTATGTCTGTTTTGTTTTTTTCTAAAATGGTAACCTAAAAAAAAAAAGGAGTAGCAATAGTCGAATGGAAGTTCCTTGGAGTTTCCGTGGATGTGATTAAGCTGGACTGTAATCAGTTTGTCTCCTCTGTTCAGCAGATTCTCTTTAATCACCTCAGTGAGGGGAGAGAGTGGGTGATGCAGGTTGTTTTGTGTGTGTGCGCCTGGGTATGTGTGCATGTGTGTGTTTTTCATCTTGCAGTAGGTGATAGGTAGTAGGTAGAGTAGTTATTTTTGATACTTTTAACATTTCTGTTCTATCTCTACTTGACAAAAAGGTTAAACCACACCCTGTACTTTAAATGTAAGTAGAGCTAGCCTCTACGGCCTTGTTGGCTACACAGAACCACTCTCAAGCACATTAAGTGTATGTCTAAACCCACTTTGCATTGGCAGCCTTGTGAAAGTGTTGATTTGAGGTCTATGGGTTCATGTTTTCCTCCTCTTTCTCCCTCTCTTTCGCTCTCTCTACCTCTGCCTCTCCCATCAACTGCCCTAATCTCTTGAATGCCATCCACACTCACCGTTCATCCCCTGCCTTCAGGATTGGTTTCACACAGTGATCCCCTCACTGACCAGACAGACGGCTCAACAATTAACCTCCAAGGCTGACCTGAAATATCTCAAACCTTCTCCCTTCAGCATCCTTATTGGCCTCTAATAGATTTCTAAGAGGTAGAAAAAAGGGGATTGAATTTCACCCATCCAACCCTTAGGCTCTGTCGAGGAACACTGTTCAGTTTGTCTTTTTTTTGTTTTGTTTTTTCTGGCTAAATACCACAGTTGTCACTGTGGTACAGGATGTTGTCTGAGCTGAATATGTAATGATAGGGTCATGCTAGTGATACTTAGTGCCAATGTGTTAATAATGGCATTAGACTTTGTGGCATTCTTCACAGAATTATTCTACCGATTGCTTCTCCATTTCCATTCTGTAAAAGCCCTCCATTTTGGTTATTGTGCTAATAGCCAAAAAGCACTCTGCTGGAGCCAGTTTGACTGAAACTGTATTCCCCATGAAGAAGATTAGTCCCTGTGTTATTTAATGTCACTTTAGCCATTATTGCAGGATTTACAGCCGGTGTAGCGTCTGTTCCCTACCTTTCTAGTTATCATCCCACAGAGGGATATGGATATGCCCTGCTGTGCTGTGGACACAGGTTGGCAATTCACTGATTCACATCTCTGTTTTTTTCACTGAAGCTGATTGACACCCTAAGTGATCTTTCAGTGTACCACTTTGGCACTGTGTGTTTCCATTGTTAAGTAATGTCTTGAAAATGCATCTGCCTGCCTTAAGGCATAAGGGTTTAAATCATATTGTGTACGTGAAGCTTTGCTTGCATGTGTGTATGTATGGTCATTGTGTTGGTAGTTGAGGGAGAGCATGTGCAGATCAGATTGTAACCAGTAAGGTAATGATTCATAAGACAGCCAGTAGGACTTATCCACTAATAGATCTCCTGGGAGATAACCTAATCCCCCAACAATATCTCCTTATCATATTACAAGTGAACTATGTACAGAATGGGCTTCTCTATCCACAAATGAATACTAAGCCTTATACTTACCTTTAAGCTTATTAGATTTGATCTGAAACAGAGCAGTATCAAGTATTCTCCCTGATGCAAGGCTGATCAGAGATAATAATCCTTTCTGAGATTAGTTTTAATTTCACAGTCTACCAATTGCCATGACTTTATGTAAAATAACGTATGTTTTTTTCAAAATCTGTGGTATTTAAAAACATTCTTGAAATAACACAAATTGAGTTCAGTACAATCAAGGAAGTAGATTCTGTACTGGAGATTTACTACTTACTGTAGTCCAGTAAATACACTATGTAATCTGTTCATTGAGTGCTTTTGTCATCCACAGAGATCACAAGAGGGAGCTTGTCAGAGGCAAATGAAAGTTAGACTTCTTTTTTCGAGGTGCGGATTGGGGATTAGTAATAATGCTCATCTCTATCTTTCTGTCCGCTTTCACAGAGATGATACGATTTGCAAAAGATGAACCCCCCCCCCCACTTACTGTCTCTGTCTCCCTCATCCATCTATTACATCCGTGTCCTCACTCTCTCATGTCACCCATATCCTTTCTTCTCTTTATCCCTTTCTCTCAGATTGGCTAACCTCGAAAGTGGGTTGCTAACTCTTTTCAGGATTCCAAGAGGAAGAGATTGTATGAGTGAGTGGATATTCTGAACAGAGCCCCAAATGGCTTTGTGTTGCCACACAGACTCCCAGGGCATCCACTAGATTTTTGGAGCCCTTCATTTCTTTTCCACACATGTGAGAGCTTCCTCGTGTCAATTCTTAGTGATTAGCAGTGCTAAGTTTTTTTTCCATGATTTTCTTTCAACAAGTTTATGGTGCTTACTTTGTACCATCTTATTATTAGGTTGTTATTAAAAAGTGACTATAATATGTTATGCCTCTGGGCTAAAAAGTAATGTATTGCTAAACTAAAAGCCTGAGGACGTAGTTGCTGAAGGGCAGGGTTACACATTAACTCACTGGCTACAGTACTTACCCAACCAATACCAAAAAGTACAGTACATGATGTCCCTACATCATAATCATGCAATGATCATAATGTATTTTACAACCTGTCTTACAAACAATTATTAAATCTGAAAGCTCCATCCAAAGGTATCTCACTCTGCTGCATGAGTATTTGTTATGGCTTTAATTCCTTTTGTTTGACGTGGCTGCTGTCTCATCTAAACACCGGTTTCTCTAATTGGCCCCGTGCAGGGGGAGGGACCAAACCTTCTTTGCTGTTCTGTGCTCATCTGGAGTTTATTTATTTAAGTCGGGTGTGTTGCTCGATAGTTATCCACATGTTCACAGATCACCAGCCAATAGGGGAAGGGAGACGTCACGGTTAATTAGGTGCTTAATGAGTGATCACAGATGAATTAAGGTATTTTCCCTGAGATTGACGTTGTTTTTCAGTCCATCGTAATGGAATTTTATAGTAGAGACACTTGATATCCTTCAAAGCTTTGCTGTAGCACTTAGAGATGTGGTGCAAAGTACATTGGTATGTCTTTTTAAGTCATAATGAAATACAACATTTTTTTGGAGAGGTTAAAAGTTCCTAATACATTTTCATTTACAAACTGTATGTTTATTATAGCATTCAAAACTGACTAGCAAAATTAAAAAGTAATTTTTTTTGAAAGACTGGGGCATCCTTTCTGTAACAGTTACGGTACGTTAGAGCAATGGTTCCCCAAGGGATCAGGACCCCACAAAGGGATGCAAGATAAATCAGAGTGATCATTAGATGTTTAAATCTGACATTGGAAACGAGCATATTTGTGCCACCCTTTTTTTTTCTTCTCTGATCCTAGTTTTTTTCTCGAAAATGCTGGACAATGTTACGTTTTCAGGCTTCTAAAAATTAATAAAATCAAACAATCCGAGAAGCAAAAGTTAGCCTTTAGATGAGCTGTGAGCAGCTCATGTACATATGCAACCTGTGATGAGGGGTCACAATTAGGCTCTGTTTCATTTTTAGGGGTCACAAGCCAAAAACAGGTGGGAACCACTGGGTTGGAGGGAAAGTCTTGAATTACATAAGTATAACCTGGTTAACTTACTTGACACAGTCAGCAGGGGACCCTGCATGGTGCTAAGTGCAAAGTCTGTCCAGCTGCATTGGATTACAATGCATAAACAGGTGCTGTGCTTTCAGCCATGTTTATTTACAGAGCGCACTAGAATTTCCTATCTGTCTCACTTGCAATAGTCTTTAATTTAGGGCATGGAATCTAGGTTTCCTTTGAAATGCAGTTTGGAATTGTGCCAGCGTCATTTCTTGCTGCTTGATTTTCTGTTGCACGTTCTCAGATAATGACAGGATTTTGTATTGACTGTCGAAACTGCTCTTATTTCAGCTCTTGTTTCATTACATGGCGTCGGCGTGCGTTCAATAGGTCGCTACACAAGTTTGATTCATGATTGTTCCCCACTGCTTGTTATTAGTGCAGCATCAAAGCTAGACTTGGTAAACTCATTTGCATTTTAATGACTGATATAGATTGTTCTCCTGCTCAATACCACCATCAACCCACAACCCACCCCTGCACACATAGATACAAGGGGGGCTGCATTTAGTCTAGTTAAAAACATCTACCAAACACACATTGTAACTCACACGCAGTACTGTAAGTGACAATTAGAATGCAGATGTAGTATGCACAATCATAGAAAGTTGCTGAAGAGTGATTGAGCGGTTGAAAATGATACCTCTGAGCACAAATGAATGTCATCAGAGCAGCAATCAGCCAATGACGAGTGAGTATTTGAGAAGGCAGATCATTTTTGTGTCCCCAACTCACGTTTTCTTCCCCTGCCACGTGCTGAGGATGATGCTACCCATTAAGGAGAGTTTTCCTCTGTGGGCATGTAATCTGATGCAAATTGGAGCAACAGACTGCCAAATGAGTGCAGTGATGACGCTATGGAGCGGTTATAGCAGGTAACACAGCCAAGCTACATACCTGTAGTGCTGTGGTGTGTTTTGTGTGTTACTCAGATACCTGTCTTGATAAAGATTCTGTGAAACTGATGAGTTCCCACATTGATCTTAGTGTCTTTGCATGCCACTTGCCAAGAAATACTGCACACTGCTGTACGTTTGCAAAGGAGGCGTTCAGGCCTTGATGTTTGGCTTTTTCACCAGCACCACTATCACTGTCAACTGTTTGCAAGTACCCAAAGCCAGTGCCTCTCTAAATATGTGCTCAGAGAACCGTCTACGAAAGCTCCTTCCTTAAGGTGCAAGACAAAAAGACAAGACAATAAGTTTTAAGTCTATTTACTCTACTAACTACATGTTTTTCTTTCCCTTTCTACACTGTTTCCTCACACTCTTTTTGTGTTCATGTTGTGATGATATTTACTTCTGGCAGTATTTTCCAGGGAGAACAATTTATGTATCTGAGCAGAAATAATGTGAGCAAATGTTTTCTTCAGTGGTCGACTCACTGTTAAGATCCTGTTCTTGGATGTGTACAAAGCCTCCAAAACCTTTTTGCTATGTCACCCATCGACAACCAATCAAGCCAATAACAATGATTTTCGCTATACTTCTGTAGAGAAAAAGAAAATATAATTGGCTGAAAAACGTGAAGTTTAAATGCAGGGGTTCTTGTTTCAATAAAAGAATTAATTATTTTTTTAAATTTTTATTACTGACAGTACTGTTGTCACTTCACAATAGTAGACAGGCTAGAGGCTCTAATTTATCTGTTTGTCTGTGTTTTCCTCCCCACACTAGAAGGGGAAGGAGGCTGTAACAGGGCCCAGCTCCACAGGGGAGAGTTGTGTTTAGTGGTGGCATTGATTTTATAAAAGGTTGCACAGTGGGGAGGCTAGGTAGGCCCGTCAGCCTTAGCTCTCAAACCATGTCACACCGTCAAGCTAATTGTGCCCTCTCCATAATACCAAAACCCTAAAAAGGACACAGTATGCAAACATACAGATGGGTGACAAATTAAAGAAAAAAAACATGAAGTGTCTTAGTATGGAGTCAGGCCACCACGAGCCTCCAGAATAGCTTCAGTGCTCCTTGCCAACTCTGTTGAAAGGAGCAGATCGAAAGAAAAACAAACATAGCCAGACATAACAAAAATACATGCAGCATCACAGACAGTCACAGACATCACTAAATAGATTTGAAGATAAAAGTTTATATTATATCATTAGGTGTGATGGTGGTGGAGAGCGTTGTCTTATACGTTGGTCCAAAATCTGCCATATGTGTTCAACTGGTGACTGTATAGGCCATAGCATTATATTCACATCATTTTCATACTCACCAGACCACCAAAGCATATGCATTTGATATGTTTTGCCACTCCTTTAGTCAGATTTGTCCTTTCATTTGTCCTCATCTGTATGTCTGCATATAAACACATGACTATTATCTTTTCACAAGAAAAAGCCAATTTCTTTTCCAACAGTGGTCGTTAGTGGTCCATAAAGAGTCTGCTCCTGCCTGTGCAATGTTCTTATTTTTGGATATTCAAATCAGCTGTCAGGTGGGCAATGCTCAGTTACATGTTTTTTTCCCATTTTTCTCCTCGCAGCACCACTCAACAGGTACAGTGTTTTGCAATTAGATACACACCATGGTGATAAGAGTTAGAAGCTGCTAAAAAATACAGGTGACCGAGAAAAAGCTGGATTGACAGATTTGCATGCTAAGTTTGAGAGCCAGTTCTGTGCAGTTCTGTGCTGGTCAATTCTGGCAGGACTGAGGAAGTAATGGGATAGGGAGAGCAGAAGTGAAATATGAGAGGGTCAGAGAGATGAAGACAAGAAGGGAGAGGAAAGATTTGGTAAGAAGGAGATGAACTGGCAATGAAGGTACTTTTATTTTTACAGGTTGGAGGACACACACACATAGCCAGAGGCAGTTCATCAACTGCTTGTCAGTGCTCTCTCCCCCCCGTCTTCTTCTCTCCTTAGAGGGAATCTTGTCAGGGTCAGGTGTGGAGATAACCTAACTTGGACACTAAACATCCACTACCACTCCACTGAATTTACTACCAAAACTACTGAACTTTTAGTCACTGCTCTCCGTTTTAGCTTAGTCACACTGTCGGGGAAGATCTTCATTACTTGATACCCATTTGTAAAAATTGAGGGAAATATCATTGCAGTTTATGGTGCTTTTTTGCAAGGTAATGTCTCAAGAGTTTGTGTGTCACGTGCGCCTCCCATGGCTGTTTATATTTACATGTTTATGCATGTGTGTGTGCGTGTGAACATGTGTGACAAACACATGGAAGACAGCTGCTACACACATCTATTATTCCACAAACAAATGGATTGTAAGTGCCAGTTTTCTGTCATTCATTAGGCACTAATTATCGGCAAATCCACTTGCCTTCTAGCGAGTACATCTTACTGTATTCCCACTGTCAGGTTTTTTTTTTTTCTTTTCTTTCTGCACCGTGACACCCAGCAGTTTTTTGAGTGGCGAGTCACACAAAGCTCCTCAATCCGCCTGCTGAGCCACATGTCAAAAAAACTCTCGGGGAGATCATTTTATCTTACTCTTGATTGCCAGATAATTATCAGTTAATTATTTAGAGCCTTAAATTAATTTGCTAAAAATAGTCTCTGTGCCTCTGCGTTGCCAATGGAGACGGCTCCATTATTCCTTTCGCCCCAGTCTGCATCTCTCCTTCTCCTTCCCTGTCATTGACAGCTACTTCTGCCACTCATGTCTCAAGTCTGACTGTAATCTAATAAAGGAGGTTGTCTTTTTGGATTTAAAGCAATGCAGTTTAAGCCTAATGCTTCAGCACTCCATGTTGTGTTTGTCATGCCTCTCTCTGCCAGTTGTGAAAGTTGGGTGCAATTTACAGCATGCCAGTCACAGAGCACTATGATACAGCTATAGGAAACTACACTTATGATTACAGCACAATGTGCAAAGTTCTTCCGAGGCCTCAAGTTCAGATGTACAAGGCAAACTTTGTTTAGTAACATCAACTATCTTCTGACTTTGCAAGTGGTTTTGTCCACCAATAACTTTACCTGTGCTTTACAGCACTCTTTAGTGGATAGCATCTTCTTTCTACTTCTAACTCTACTCTTAGGACACTTCATTAGGCTGAAAGTGTTTTGAACAAAGAAATGTGCTGTAAGTGGTCTTATAATGGGATTCATTGGCTTAAAAGATCGAAATTTACCCCCTCGTTTTTTTTTTTTCTTCCCTCTGCATGCACACATACACACACGCACAGACACACACACATGCACACGTGTACACACACACACACACACACACACATTGAACCAGGGGCCAAATAGGCTGACCTGCTGAATGGGTTTGTGCTGTGGTAATGATAAGGCTATTGAATGGAGCTGTACTCTGTCACGCTAGCTGCTGGGCCAGTGGTCTTACTGAAGGAATCTGATCAATATACAGTCTCTCTCTCTGTCTGTCTGTCTCTCTCTCTCTTTCTCTTTGTCTCCCTCTTTTTCTCTCTCTTTTTCTCATTCTTCCTTTCCCAACCTGTCTTTTATCACTCCTGCCACCATTCTTTCTTTATCTACAAACAAATTAAAAACTTGACCAATAATTTCACTCTGAAATATATTTTACTCTCAACCTTTTGGCACTGAAGCATGATTACATAAAACAATAAAAATCCAACCATCTTCATTGGTGCTGTTTTGTGTAGGCAGTTGAAAGCTATTGATATCAATAAATATGAGCTGTTGCCCCAAACGGCCTTACATTTGATGAAAAAGTTGATTATCATATTTTGAATAAATAAGTGAAATAACTGAGACATTGATTTTCATTTGAGCATTTTAATGATTTGTGTGCAAACCACATTGGTGGACCTTGCTGGGTGTCAGATTTCTAACTTTCTCACACACACGCCGTCACATATCCAACTGATTTGAATAAATCAGTGTTTGTTGTGGATTGTGGAAACAATATTCTCCATATCCAGTAGCTAACCCTTGCTCTCATACCCATATTAGAACAGAACAGTGCTTGATTCTATCGTCAAGTTATTTACAGTATATCAATGTAATTTACATAATATCAAGATGTAGTCCATGTTCTTTTCATTGTGCAGCGCAGACTACTGAAATACTCCAGCATGAAGGCAGGAGATTCCATTGACATTTAAAACATCCCCCAGCAGTCTGGAGGAACACATCAAAGGCAGCTCAACATGATGTCCATTTGCAAACTGCACTGCCTGGCTTGATTACTGGTCTATTCAGAAGGCGTGCATTAAGTGGCCACCTAAGAGGTCCCATTTCCAGCTTTATGCACGGTGATCACACGAAGAAGATGTAATCTGAACGTGCTGTGAGCAAGCCTGGGTCAGATAGCACTTTTGAAATACTTCCTTACATTTTTTAAAGCTGCTGGGAGTAGCACATTGTATACAATAGAAAGAATTTGCCACATCACCATAATTGAGGCAATTGTCATTCGTCAGTCACAGACAGCATTCATTTGCATTGTTTTACTTTTCTTGAAACCAAACCAAGTTCAGAGACAGTTGCAAGCGTTATTTTAAGATTTTATGTGTAATGTTTCTTCTTTACTACATTTTAATGACTAGTGAATATAAGCGAGAGTAGCTGCATATTAGTGAGTCACTTGAGACACGTCAGCTCCAGAGAATTTCTGCACCATAAGACTTGGCTCTGAACTCAAATTGTGCAGTCTGATCTGACAATTGATAAAACCTCAAATAGATATAGTAATGGTAGATAACGAATGTCCTGATTGATGATGAACACAAAGTCTGTACCTGATGTTCAGCAGTATCCACATTAACCTCTCAACAGAAAGAGCAAAATACATTTATTTGAATGTGCCATTTATATAACATAGATCAGTATGGCTATAATACACCTACAGTAGTTATGATCTGGTGAAAACAGGCTGGACAATGAGCGTGCATGTCTGTGTGAGAGTGAGTTTGCAAAAGGCTTGCTAGAGGCAGATAAAGACAGTTAAAACAAAGAGGCACAGAGAGAGAGCACGAAACAAAAAGTGTAGACCAGCAATTGTGATTCATCACTGTCATCGTGGCATAGAACTACATAGACATGGCATGTGCAAGGAAACAAGTCTAAACTGTGCGTCTCACACATTCTTTGTACTCCCTCAGTAGCAAAGCCAGACGAGTCTTTTAAATTGATCGCACTGCAAGGAAAATAGCTGACTTTCCTCCCCAATAGGAGGCTAGAAGCATTAGTGTGTTAGTATTATATTATATTATCTAGGACTAAGGCGAGGAAGTGGGGCAATGTAAATGAGACACAATGCAGCATCAGTAGCATCAGTTGTGTTATACTATAGCTAGTTGTGTTGATAAAGCAATATTTTATGTTATTTTAGTATTCAAAGGTGTACAGTTAATGCATCTAATCAAGACTATTAAACTGAAAGCGTGTGTAATTATGAGAGGAAAAGATTGCATTCATTTTCCTACCAGATTCAACCAGCTCTGTTTGCGCTGAGGGAAAGAAGGTGGTGGTTGAATTCACTGAAGACCAAAACAATGAATGTGGGTATCACTGGCACCTCAAAGATTACTCGTGTGTGTTTTTCTGAATAATAAATATTAAAACATGCACTTTTCTACATTCTACACTGTATAAAAACTGTCCAGTTGGGTTTTCTGTGGATGTTAAGCTCTGTAATAATATTGTTTGCAAGCTTACTTGTGTAAATGAAATGCTTGACACCTGTGTTCTCGTACATACTTGACTCTTCAAGGGGCATCTCGCGAGCCATTGTAATATAGAGGTAGGGATTGATGTTTACCGATTAGATCAGAGTCAGTGGAAGCCAGAGACTTGACCTTTTACAGTTTGACAAGTATGAACGTTGTAAACACAGTGGATTTGCATTGTCATGTTTCCACTCGGGGAAAATTACACAGAGAGGCACAGGCCCCCGGGCATCAATGTGACATGAGATTGCTTTGGATGAGGATGAAAGCATGACAACAGCCATAAAAGGTTATCAGAGATAAAATTGTGTGTGACTGTGTGTGTGTGTTTGTCAATAATCTTAATGGGACTGCGTTGTGCTCACATGCACTCACTCACCGGCACCATTATAGTGGACACCAAATTATTTTTTTCTGCGCTCTCTCCCCTTTTTTAATAGCCTATCCATGATTCAACAGGTCAT
The DNA here is from genome assembly GCA_005408345.1 of Macquaria australasica. NCBI lineage: Eukaryota > Metazoa > Chordata > Actinopteri > Centrarchiformes > Percichthyidae > Macquaria > Macquaria australasica. The sequence continues at coordinate 465,991 of SEMN01000036.1, read as the reverse complement.
TCCCATGTACCTAATCCCCTCATATCTAATTTATCTAGTCTTTTCCTTTATCAGATGTAGTCATTACACCCACCAGTCTCCCCCCTCATTGAGTTGTTCAAACACCAGCTGGGTGCTGTAGTGAAGAGCTTTGAATGCTTAAGCAGAAGCAACCTTCCCCTCTACAGGTATAAATATTTTAGGCATAGATGGGCAGAATAAATTGACAGTAAAATTGACATCAAATCTGGCTTTTAATTTCAAGAGAAAAAGGCGGTAGGAGCCGTAGGGGAGATCATGAAGCAGAGTTTAGAGAGAGGAAAGGTTATGACCCCTGTGTCAAAGTGGTAATATAATTCACTGAGCCTCTGATGTGTGAAAAATACATCCTCACGGTTATTAAATATGTATGTATGTGCTATATATGTATTTCATATACACTACTGTACACATACTATATAGTAAGTAATATATATATATATATATATATATATACTGTATACACAACAAGATAGATAAAGAAAATAAATATATGAAGTTACAATATATGAAGTTACAGAGTGGAAACAATTCTTAGGGAGACAGTGAGAACATAGAAGGTTAAGGAGGTTAACGTAGAGTCTGATCACTGCAGTGGCACACTGAAGTATTACATTAATTACATTTTGTAAAGGGGAGGGAGATGGCATCGAATAATCACCACCCTGTTGGCACCTTCTGTAATCCAACAGAGAGAAGGGGGGAAAGAGAGGCAGTTTGGTGTGTGTGTGTGTGTGTGTCTGTATCTGCATGTGTGCAGTGACAAAGACGGATCAACAGGATAGAGTTTCTCGATGGCACACCGTTGATTTTCATCCAAGGTGTTGTTTTGATTACTTTGGACAAAGTCCAGCAATTTTCAGTGTGTATTGTTTCACTAAGGCATTCAGTTTGGTGCAGATTTAATTATTTTCACCATGTGAAATGAGCCTGACTTGAATTCTTATTCTTGTGCACAACAAACAGGCTCCCATTTCACATGAGCTGAGACTGTAAGGGCCTAACACACATCATCTCTTGTTTTGTTTTTTTTAGAAGTATTAAGTCATTTGGGTTGTGTATAATTCAGTTAGCATGCAGGTTGGCTTCAAAGACACTAGATAACTATTACTGCTGTAAGGGATGAATGTGCAGTGTTTTATTAGCCACAGTTGTGGCAGGACTCTTGGAATGACAATGTTGGCCGGCCGTCAGTCAGTCAGTCTGTCCACCACTTGATCCAGAGTGAAAAATCTCAACAAATATTGGAAGGATGACAATGGAATTTGGTTCAAACATTCATGTTTTCCAGATGGTGTAATGACTTTGATGATTCCCTGACTTTTCCTTTAGTGCCACAGTGAGGTTGACAATTTTGGGTTGGCGTGAAATGCCTCGACAACTATTGGATGGGTTGCCTTGACATTTGGCACAGACATTCATGATCCCCAGATGATGAATTGTAATAACTTTGGTGATGACCTGATTTTTCATCTTTTTTCATCATTTGCAAATTAGTAAATGTTAGCATGCTAAATAAGATAGTGAACATGGTAAACATTATCTGTTAAACATTAGCATGTTAACATTTTTACTGCGAGCATGTTAGCTTGCTAACATTAGCATTTAGCTCAAAGCACCACTGAGGGAAAGGACTGTCTGTGTGTTAGAACTGCTAGCATGGTTGTGGACTTTAGTGTCACTCAGAACTCATAATTCCCTTGAACTGAGTTGGTGTAGTGCATTAAATAAAAGATTAGCACATCTGGACTTACTGTGTTGTTTAAAGATATGTATGGACATTTATTATTACTCTTGTCTGAAAATCAAATCAGAGCACAGATATTATATTCAGTACATTCAGATATGTGACTGTTACCTATACCTTTACACATACTGTATACTACCTCCTTTAAATTTTGGCAACTCCTCCATCCTTCCTGCCCTCCCTCTCTTCACTATACCCTCCCCTCCTCCTCCTTCCTCTCACACACTTCCCTCAGCACCAGGTCACATCCCAATTTCCTGCAGACCTTCCTCTGCTTGTATCACCACACAAAACAGAATGGTCCTGTGCTCCTCACTTAGGAACCTGATTTACAATGTGGAGAGGAATACTATAATGTCAGCTCTTGAGCTCTTGGCTAATGGTGGAAAAAAGTCATTGCAAACTTAACAACACAGTATTAATGAAGCTTTGCCTTTGTCTTTCTCTCCTTTATTCTGCTTCTTTACTCTTTCTGTATAAAGTTCTGAAAAGTGATGCTAGCAAAAATATGAATGTTTTAAATAAAAGAAGCAGGCAGCAAACACAAAGAATTTTAGATTTATAATAAAAAAATAAGATAAGAGCTGTTGCATTCATACACAGATTTGAGTAGCTAGAATTACATTTTACATCTAGTATTCTGTGTTCTCTCTCTCTCACTCTCCCTTTGTGCCCTACCACTGCACTCCATTCCTTCATCCCTCTCTCATCCCGCTCTCGCTCTCAACATGATGGGTTGTGTCCAGTCAGTGGGCAGCTTTGGTGTAATTTGGCCCACATGGGCTGTTGGCAGTAGGTGTGGGGATAAAGGGAGCAGGGATGGTGGGGTTTGGAGAAAAGCAGGCTTAGTGTGGGGCCTTGGATGGAGGGGCCAGCAAGCACATAGGAAAAGCATTAAATAAACATTAATGCAACTAGGTTACAGGAGATTTATTAAGGAGGCTTTTTGGGCCCCCACTGTAGGGTTTTATGCAGCACTTTAATAACTCTCTCATGCACACAGGTAAACAAACCAGGTAATTTATTGCCATCCTCATAGGTGGCCATTGTGAAAACTGTTTTAACTTTATTTTGGCTCATAAATGGATTTTCTCCTCTTTCTCTGGGTTTTTATCGTGATTTATCGTGAATTGAAAGGAGTCTGGCTCCAAAAAAGCTTCGTCTTCTTCTTTTTTTTTTTTTTTACATCTAGGGTAAGTCTGACTTGGATATGATTTTGATGTCACTTTGTGGTGTTAAAAATGAGTGCCCTTAATCGCAGCTTACTGATGTTAAATGTACCCTTTCTGGCACGTCAAACACACAGATAAAAAGTGACTGATTAAACACAGTAATGGGGACACTGTGGCAGGACAAAGAACTAATTTGAGATTTTTACAAGGACAGGGTGGATTTTGGCAACAACAGGAGATTTGAGAGAGAGAATTATAAAAACATGAACTAGCAGAGCACTGCCATTGACATTACATTTCACATCTGACATTGTCTTTGTAAATCAACACTGTCAGATATGACGCTGTCAGAAACTGGAGTTGTGTAAGCCTAACCTTAGTGTGATATATTTAGTGACTTGCTGCTATTCCACAAGCCCTTTTTGAACTATAATTGTTTATCCTCCGGTTGTGCCAGCTTCAGTTATTGAAATAGTCCTTAAAAACAGTAATTCCAAGGCTATGCAGAAACTCAACATCGGAGCAATAAAATGCCCGTATTTACAAAAATAAATGTTCTAATCTGACCATTCGAATAAAATCCAGTTAGCACTCCACAGATATCTTTGGTAGCATCCACATTTGTAACATTGAGCCCTCCAGCCCTGGAGCAATTGTCTTGCTCTGCGCTGGTGAGGTTCAGTGCACAGGAAGTGCAGGCGGTAGCATTTCTCTAAGGACAGCTAGAAGAGGAGAGACTGACAAACAGAGTTGGGGCAACCAAAGGCTGCATGATGCTTTACCTTGAGACCCATCGCCTCTGCACCCTGCTCTGCTTCAAGGCCAAGTGACGTGAACAGCAGGCACAGCTCAGACAGCATACTTCTGAAAGTTCACTCTGAGCAGGAGAGAAAAAAAAAGAGTTCTTGTTTGAGTGAGAGAATTTAATGGAGAGAATATCAAGGGGAAATGTAGAAAGAGAATTATAAAGGGAATGTGTTTGAAAGAGACAGTGGTGGACAGGAAGAAAGGAGAAAGAAATAGAAAAAGATTTATCTTTGGAGAGGGAGAGACAATAAAGGCTACGATGACTGTGAGAAACTAAGGGAAAGAAAAGAGTAATGGACAACCTGACAGAGAGAAATTCAAAAAATGGGTGTGTGACTGTGTGCGTTTGCCTATTCATTCTGTGTCTGTATGTGTGTTTGATGAAGCCTCTACCATACCGGTTGTGTTGCTGCAGGATAGTGTGCGTCAGGCTCCATCAATATGACATGTCTTTGATGTGGAAATACAAGGAGCAAAAGCCCAGCCAGCCTTAGTCCAGTCCCCAGCGGGACACATCTACCACTGTGCATGTGCATACACGTGTATTTGAGTGTGTGTGTGTGTGTGTGTGTGTGTGTGTGTGAAAGAGAGAGAGAGAGAGAAGGAGAGAAAAAAAGAAACGCAGAGAGCCACAACAAACACCAAAAGTAACCACTGCCTCTGTGTTTTTTAGCTACCACTCTACAAGGGAGGCAACAGTTGTGGCCTGAACATTTCCTGAGCTAAAGGCACTGTGGACTCTGCTAAATTTAGTTAATAAGCATTTCCATGCCAAAATAATATTAACATGTCTTTTGCTGCTAAATTGACACATTAATGTTTGGCTTGCTTTTTGGCATGAACCTGTTGCTGCTCCTTGTTTTCAGTTCAGCATTATAAATATGTATGCTTTTCATGATTTTACAATTATCATTTTATCCTTTGGAGTCAATTTTCCATTCTGACCAATTAGGCATTGTTGAGAGTGGGGTATTTTAAATGAAGCTCAGTCTAGCACTCCAAACTGACTGCAGTAATATTTTTGTGTATTTTCACTAATAAATGACACTGCACCATATGCCGTTGTTCATGTTAGATTGGTCCCTAGAAACGGATTTGTCTTTACAAGGATCATATTAAGACTTTACCAAACAAATACTCCAATACAGCACCACTCTGTCAGGAGTTTGGATGTTGAAAAGATATCTTTCTTTGGCAAAGTTTTACTTTTACATCTATCTGTTGGGCCCCTGAGTTTTCACACACAAGTGGAGTGAGGGGGAGGTGGACAAAAGAAGAGATAAAGGCAGTCTGACAGAAGCAAGGGGGATAAATCAGGTCCAGGCAGACGAGGAGATAGAGACAGGGAAGAGGAAAGATGAGTCCATCCATCGGGCCCGTGTGTGGGCTTGCTGCTAACCTGGTCTGTGCCATCGCTGTTTTGGTAAACACTAGCTTGCAGGGAGGTAATCCAACCAGCCTACCCTGTCAGTGCTTTTATTCCCTCGCAGCTACACAAAGGCCTTTACACACATACACGCTTACATGTGAGCATACAGTATGTACAGTAAGAGCACAAATACATCACACACATACAGGCACATGTGAATGTTTTATTTATATCCACATGGGGGAAAAAAATGTGAGTTAATAACTTGCTTAGGGACACAGAGCAATCCCTGCACCTCAACATGGAAGTCTACCAAGATGACAGAACAAACAAACACAAAATAAACAAATAGCATCGTATAAAAACAGTGGCTTTCACATAATAATGACAGATTGCTCACAAAAAACAATATCTTGATAACTGTTAAGCCCTGACAATCACAGGCCACATGCTGTACCACCAGCCTGTGTATGTTGCCAAGGCGACTGCATATGAGCACTAATTGCCTATAACTGTACCCATGACACAGAACAAGAAGCTGCTGCCTTAGTAAGAAAGCATAACATGTAGAAGCAAAGAACAATTTGAAACATCGCTTGAAAATAACCGTGTAAATGTATTTATTATCAGTTAAATTGGAGAATACATCATCAGTTGTACAGATCACACGTATTTAATTTGGCAAAGGAAAGTGTGTTCATTGTCACTTGATTATTATTATACCTTTAACCAACAGTTAGATAATCCTTTATTGATCCCCCAGAGGGGAAATTGGGTTATTACAACAGCACGTAGATAAATAGAGAAACTTAAAATAAAATGGATACATTATAAGTATATAGAATAAAATAAGAATATATATATATATATATATATATATATATATAAGAATATATATATATATATTATTATAACATGAGATAGTATAATATAGTATGACATAGTGTTCAGTACAGCAGTATACTGAAGCTTAGAATGAGCTACCTTTTGTTTTGTTTTTCACCTTTCTGATCACCTGACTGCTGCTCATATTTGTTGCTCCGTTGGACCTATTATATTAGAAATGTTGCCATGTCCCGAGATCTCAGCAATTACTTGTAAGTACAGTGCTATCATAACCAATAACTGATGGCCAGAGCTATAAAAATAAAACCTAATTTGCAATAATTTAATTCCACATCATAGTGATAATCTTTGAGCTATTGCAGATATTACAGCTATAATAACTATAGCCTCTTAAGAAGGAGGATGAAAATGATTGAAGACACTGCAGGTGAAGACACACCATTGCTGATGCATCGAGTGCTCGTGGAGTTTATAGGTTGTTTTTTTTTCCATTCTTGTCTGTGTTTGCAGTCATGTACATGCATGTGTATATAAGATAGCGTGTGTGTGTGTTTTGTGAAGTTGTGTCGTCTTCATCCCACCCAGGGTGTGTGAGTCCAAGTGTCCAAGCGCAGTCTCCATGAGGTCAGTGGCTGCTGTGATAATGCTTAACTGATGCCGGCTGTCAATAGCCATTCACCAGGAGAAAAGTGCTCCGCCTGTTCAGTAAATTACACAGTGCGACGTGAGCTGTGAGGTTCAAAACAACCTGACCCCACTGTTGTTGGGAGAAACAATAGAACAATGACTGCAATCAGCTTTTCCAGCAACCATCTGTGTCATGCTGCTGACTACAAAACACCTTTCCATTACTCCAGGGCTGCAGCTATTAGCTCACCATGCCATTGACTCCAGAGTGAGTTGGAGAGGTTATTGTAATGGCACATTAGATTGTCTCTGACCCTTCTTTATCCAGAGTTTTGTTTTGGTGACCTTGACATAGGTGGGCTTTTTGAATGCTATAAAGCCTCTGAAGTGATCATTTCTCACAATGGCTTGTTTTTTCACAAATGAACATATTTGCGGGCTGTCATTATATTGCTGATTACAGTAGAATATGCTTTGTCTGTGTTTGAGACATGTTTTTCTCCTTTTTCCTTGACTCTGTCCTTCTCACGGCTTCTGCCAGTATGCCCGGGAGCAGTATGAAAAACTGTCCACGATGCACAAGAACATGCAAAAGCTGTACGAGAACATAGGCAGCTATTTCGCCTTTGACCCCCACTCGGTCAGTGTGGAGGATTTCTTCGGAGAACTGGCCAACTTCCGCATCCTCTTCATGGTGAGTATATAGTTTATGGTTTGTGTACATGTACATGAAAAGTCTCATGTTTACTGCTCCTTCAGAGTACACACACAGACCAACAGAAGCCACCACCCACACATGCACGTTCTTTTGCACACACTTTCACTTGCTTACACACATTGGGTGTCATTGAAATGAGAACAGAATTTGTGTTGAACATGCACACATTTTCCTGAAACTTTCAGAAGGTCTTGGCTGATGGTGAAAACGTGCGAACATTACAGTGTTACACTTCTATGGATGAAACTCATGCGCGTGGGAACATAGTTTCAGCAGGGGGGGCTGCCCTGAATCGCAGCCAAGTGCGCCCTGCCCAGTGCGTCGAGAGCATGCCAAACACGCTTTTGGTAATTCCGTGGCCAGGCTCCTTTGGCCACTGGGTGGGATCAGAAAGAATATATTATTATACATTATAGGTAGGTGCGTTAGAGGCTGTGTCAATCATCATCCCCTTCATCATCATCATCCCCTTTAAACACAGGGCTCTCCCAGTCTAACGCACTGACGGTTATCCTGTAGAGAGTTCTCCTGTTGCCTTGTACTTGAACCACAACAGAATAATGCATCTATCTACAAGCACTTGAATAGAAACTGCTCAAATTATTTTTTTATCAGACATTATTTAAAAAAGTAAAATTATATTCCCACTGTGTTTCACCCTGGCTAGGAGGGGAGACCCTACACCGCTTCCCGCTCTAATGATGAAACTGCACAGTGAAGATGGGGGTCTTATTAGGGACAGATCAAAAAAAAGAAATGTCTGTATCGCAGCAGTAGAGGCTGAGATGTCCTGACTTTTAGTCCTTTGTGTCGGTCAAGCTTTAAAAACACTTGATCCTTCATTTCCCATAATAAAACCTATTCACATGTTTTTACTGAACCCTGCCTGCCTGGTAAAAACGCCTACATCTTTCAAACTCCACACCCCCAGTTCGTATCTCTGGCTTTCTGTTATAATTTTTCCTCATGCTTTCAAGCCGAGATAACTTGATGTCACTGTACAGATCTCCTCCAGAGCCACAGAAGACATTTTACAACTGTAATCTGGAAGTGAGCATCAAGGGTAGAAACATTTCCCTCCCAGTCATCTGATAGTCCATCAAGATGTGTGCTTTTGAGCCAATCGGCTGCTAGTTTCCTCAGCTAAAAATGCCTGAAAGTTGTTGGTTTGGGAGAGTGCACCAGGTTTTCTGGCCACCTATTTTAGTCTTTATATTCCCTTGGTTGGCACTGACATGCTTTTCAGTATTTCTTTTAAGTTCTTGCACTGTTCTCTGCAAGAATGTAACCGCACTCACCTGCTGTGATTTCCTTCCATATGTCATCTTTTAGTAGGTCATAATGCCACTGCATCTGCCAAAAGATCTTTCTGACATAACCTCTTTTTGTCACGGAAGTTTTTCTTTTTCACTTTCTTCAATGTCATCTTAGTCTGGGATGTTATGAATATAGGTCTCTTCTTGATAACACTTTTTTGATAATATTTTAAGTCCCCCTATTTATAATATTTATGATCATTATATAAACATGTAATAAATGGTTTAGAACAAACAATAATGTAGTTGTAAGTGGATATAGGCGCTTATTAATGTATTTGTTAACAACTGTATATCCTCCTGTGGACACCCATAAGTGGAGGTTGCTTTTTAAACTGATGATGATTGACGATATAGTAAAATACAGTTGAAACAAAAAAAAAAAATGTCTTCATAGGAGAAGTTATAATTGCGGACAAATGCTGTACATTAATATATAACTAAAACACTGATTAAATGTTTATATACTGCTTATATATGCTAAATAGGGGGACTTAATATGGGGAGGGAGTAAAATATTACCCTCTTCTTTTGCCAAAAATGGTTTATCAGAGATTTTTTCAAGATAATTCAAGATAATTTTGGTCCAATCAACATGCTGGATGTGGCATGCATTTTAAATCTGACTATATGTCATATGCAAATATGTTCAGGAATGTGTTAATTATGGTATAGGTAGTGTGGATAGAAGCTCACATTACCTCTTTTCCACCTACATGTACTGTACTGTACATCCAGTTACCTGAGTATACTGACTGTCAGATGCTTAAATCTGCATATCGTGACTCTGCTTTTTTTTTAAAGAGAAGAGTAGAACGTTATTTCTTCCTACCAGTTCTGATTAAGACATATCTAGTACTGACTTGGGAGCTGTAAGAAAAAGACAAAGTTATAAAACAGATTAGAATATATTATTTGAAAGTAGAAATGCTGAGAAGAGGAGAATATATAATGTGAGTGTCTTACTGATAAAAGAGGCTTGGGGAAGCTTCTTAACCTGTTAACATAGTTTCTGCTTGTGTGTATATGTGTGCATGTGCTATCACTACAGGACATAGCAGATCTTGCTTGGATTTTGTGAGGGTTAATGGATCTATAGAGGAGGTTAAGATTTAGTTCCACTTTCCACCTGAGAGTTTAAATCATTTTGTGTATGGCTGGGAAAAGGTTTCTGTGAAATGTGTAATATTTTCTTTAGAATTATGTTCACTCTATAAAAAAAGAAATATTCTTAGAATTTATTCCATATGATGACTATACACAATTTACCGTGTTGGTTATATAACATTTAAATGTTTGTCTAAATGCCTACAATAAAAGTAGAAAGAGCATACACAAGTGAGAAACGTTTATAGCTGAGGTAAAAATGGAATATGAATTTACTGGCTAAAAGTAAAACTAAAAAGTCCTTCTGCTTCTTGCCAGTGTTATAGGAAATGTGGTTACTGAGAGCAGTGAATAAAGCACATGGGGAAAAACAGATTAGTTGTTAAAGAGGTAATATTAATGGCGAGGTAAACACTACATCATCTCAGAACAAACCAAGAGTTCCTTTTTTCTTGAGTAGACAAGTCTGTTAAACATTTATTCAAGTGTCTTTGCTTTTCCACCTTCTACAGTTTATCCATCCCTCCTGGCACCGCCCCAAAACTTCCCAGTGTCAGGATGATGACATGGTGTCCAGAAGGCATGCTCTCAGTCTTCACAATCCATTAACGTAAATAGCAAGGTCCCCTTGTCTGAATCCTTCTCCTCTCTTTACCCTGATCCCCATCTGAAACCAACTTTTCATTCCCACTGATCAAAGTGCACCAGCACACAACACAACGCTCCCTCAAGGATTCCAGAGTTGCATATCTCTAAAAGAGGCATCCACCCAAGAAAATAAATTATTCTCTCAAGCAAATAGCTGCATATGAATATTTTATTACTGATTTAAACTTTCCTGCTATGGATAAGGGGAGGGAAGTGAGTGGGATAAAGTGTTGTGGTGTGGTTGAAATGAGGGAGGGTGGCTGGTTATAAGTTAATGTATTCATATAAAAACAATCCTTTAATCACCATATTCTTCAGATATTATTTATAGTTTTTGGCTCTTCAGCTCTGCTGACAGAAAGGCTAATCCCATCTGCTTGCAGAGCACAAGGAATCAATGGTTGTTTCTACTTGAATGTTGTTTTTATTTTCTTTCCCTGTGAAAACAACTGAGCTAGCTCCTTTGCAGCAGCATCCTCAGCTTTTCTTGTCAGTGAAGGAATTTCGGTGTCTGCTAGTTATTTATCTTTGACAAAGTCGACCTACATCAACCATCACTGATTTGTTCCAAATGGCAAATCTAATGAACACTATGACTTCTTGACAGCTAATAATTTTAAAAAGAGCCCTGCGTTTAACTTCTTGATATGCCTGGCGTGCCTCCATTTATTTCAATATTGAGACATTGAGTTGTTTGACTCAGACAAAACATCTTTGCTAACTTCTATGTCGCATTGCCCTGTGTAATGCATTCACAGCACAAAGCATCAGCAGTATTAAAGAATTCCATCGCAATACAGTCACCCTAAATTGCTTTTACTAAAAAGCAAGGGCTTAATGCACCCGACCGACATGAGGCATATGAGTAGACGCATTGACAGACAGTCCTCACAGAACTGAATGTAACTGATAAGAGAATCCATTAACTCTATTTTCCTTCTGTTTCATTCTCTTTCTCTCCCTTACCCCCGTCCCATTCTCTTCTTTTCTGTGGCCAATGAAATATTATTTGATTTCAGCACATGGAGTCAGTATTCGAAGAGTCCAACAATTTGTTAATTTAATGCTGCTGCCACATTCTGAAATAGAGTATGACTGAAATGCAATCGCAGGGTCTGTATGTGTAATCCTGACCAGGAGCACGGGGGGATGAGGATTTTTCCATTAATGAGTTATCAAAGCGCAGCAGATGGGCTGGGATGAGCTAACAGTCTTCCTTGTTAATTGAGTGACTTTCTAATAAGACCAAAAGACCCAGACCGGGTTCGCAAAGTAGCAAGATAGAGCATCTATGAGATTAGAATGATGATTTGTGTGTGTGTGTGTGTGTGTGTGTGTGTGTGTGTGCATCCGTCCACGTTTGAGCCCATTTGATATTTCTAAAGCTTGCTAATTCCTTCACAATATGACAAATTTAAAGATAATCATGCTGATAATGCTGAAGACGATGCTCTGACAGAACCACTCTCCCCACCTTCTTGCTGAATCACTGTCATGTTTCCTCAGTATTTTTACTTACACTAGCATGACACAGTCGTAAAATCATTGCACCAGATTTTGGAGGTCACCTGTCAATATGGGAATGCATCTATACCACAGAGCAGAAGTCTCACAATCTGTAACCTATAACTTCTTGAAGCCATTCCCCCCTCCACCTCCTGGCACACAGTGAAACAGATGGCTAATAAACACATTTGCTGCTTAAAGGCCAGGCGCTGTAGTGTTTGTAAAATTCAAATGAGATATAGCAGTGACACTCTGTGTGAGATCAGTGGTGCAACTGAGCAGTTGGAAATACTCATTGCTCCCTCATTGGACTGGCAAACGTGTATGCATGGGAGGGGAGCCATGCTGTGGGAGATGTATTGTGTTGTGCAGGGTCAAGGAAGAACAGCAAACACACTGCATGAATTATTGAAAGAACAGACCTGGAAAGGGAAAATGCTGCCTGGCCCTTGTTGGTGGATTGGACCTGTGGGTTGCACAGCATTCAGTTTTCCAGCCAGGTATAGATAGAGGAGTACTTATAATCTCCATCTTAGACACATGAGTGTGACATGCACTCACTTTGTCTCATGCCCTCTGTGAGCCTGAAAGCGAGAATGTGCCGCATCAATAGTGTTGCTGACAACCACACCTGGCATTAAGGTGCTATTATGCAAAACCACCCATTTTGTTTTGTCTTTTTGAGATGATTCTGACTCTATATTTACATACCCCCCTGAGCAATATGTACACAGTACCTGCACCAGATTTTCCTACTTTACACCAGAGGGGATCAGGGCACAGAGCCAGTCATAAACATGGCCTCTGGACTGCAGGGTTTCAGTGTTTTATTTAAGGGTTATTAGGTAGAATCAAGGCCACAAAGGACACTGCCTATCATGGGAGATAATCATAGGGGGGAAATCTTTTGACCTTTTGGGTTAGTTTGAAGTGCTGCACTACACTTCTGAATTTAGTCTTTTTATTTTCTATTTTTTATTTCTATCTTTTCTTCATTTCCTCATACTATATTTTATTGTTCTCCTTTTTCTACACCTTTTTAATTGGATAATTTAGTTTGCAAAGAAAACCCTCCCTATTGTGCCTTACTGCATTACAGTAATGGTAGCCATTAGTAAAAATAAAGTGGTTCTCAATATTTTGTTTTCTTCTACACAACATTTCTTGTACTTTAAGCAAAAATATCAGCTTCAGTAACTAAGAAGCGTTAATAATAGGACTACATGTTATTACCAGACTGAAGTTACCTACTTATGACACTTGAGCAAGTTCCATTCGCTGAAGGCCATAAGATATGGTCAAAATCTCTACAAAAGCTTGTAAGTGATTCTTGTGTTTAATCAATGAACCTCCATACTCAAATTAATAAAATCATATGTTTCAAAATAAATATTGCCCTAAAAATGATAATACATACAATTTATTTGATTTCTTATGTAATTTTAATTTGTGGTGCTTAATCATGACAAGTTTCAAGACAAGTTAATAAACATTACTCCTGCTGGGCCCAGGGTACATTGTTTACTGCAATTACAAAACCAAAGTTACTGTAGATTGTTTTCATTTGAGTGGCACTATATATATAGTAATGATCTTCACCGAGGGACAGTTGACTTTGTGTGAAGGCCACACTTGTTTTAACGGTCACCTGGAATCATATTGTAAATACTGTACTTTGATCTTGAGTAGATGAGAGTACTTGAGAGAAAACGAGATGCATGGATTTTTTTCTAAATATATTTGTCAACATTGTTTGAATTCATACAGAATATTTTAGCAGATTCGAGAGCAACCAGGTCTTTTGTCTTATGTTCCGATGAAGTTTAAATCTGGTTCTCTGCGCTGAAGATTATTTTTTGAAAACACATCTCATGAGGATTGCTTATCTCCTGTGTGTCCTCCTACAATATACAGAGTTGGCAAGAAAATGAGACCTGATACAATCAGCTGTTGCCAGCGGCAAAATATGGGCCATCAGAGAGAATGGTAAAGGGAAAAATGAGAGATCAGTGAAAACATATTTGTTGCTATGGTAATTAGTGGTGCTGTGTGACTAGAGCAACATAATTGCGTTGCATAATCATGTTTACAGTCAGAATTAGTTGTTTGTTTAAAATAAGTTTTGCCAGCAGGATTTTATTTGTAATCTGCATAATTTATCTTCCAACTTATGCTGTAGATGTTGAGCAATGCAGTGATATTATTTCCAGAATGAGTCCTGTCAGTGGATGAGGACAGAAATCAATTTGATCCGTGCTGCCAGTGCTGCCCATCGCTTAAACAAAATGCACAAGTTAACTGTTTCATGAATATACAGCACAGCTCTCATCCACTCTAATTCAAAACAGCAGCAAAGTGCACACAGTCAATAGCCCTTATAGAGTGTAGCTGTATCATATACTCAGCCTTGATGTGGTGATAAAATATAGGTTGATTTTTAAGTGTTCACCGACTTGAGGCAGCTGACAAAGCAAAACATCTCTTCTTACGTTTTCATAATGCACATAATGTAAAAACACATTCACTCTCCCTTATTATTTCGCTGTCTCTATCATGCTTCTTTCTATCATCCTAACTTGACTTCTCCATTACCCCCCATATCTGACTCTCTCTCTCTCCCTCTCTCTCTCCCTCTCTCTCTCTCTCTCTTTCTCTCTCTCTCTCTCTCTCTCTCATTGCCCTTGTCATCCAACAAGGAGACAGTGACAATGAGGGCTTGTGTCCTTGGACATGGAGCAAAGCTCTGCTATTGACTGGCATGATGAGCTGCTCTTTCCTTGTTCCTTCCCCACAATCCCTGTAATCCCTCTGTCTTAGCTGCCAACACGACACACACATCAGGACCACAGGGGCATTAGATAGGTGGGGGCCTACTGTCGCCACTTATTATATCAGTGCACAGACAGGGCCATGCCTTTACTTACTGACACACACACACACACACATATGCATACATAAGGGGGGGCACCACAGATGAGCAAAGATGCCCATGGACTCCAGCACAGGCACACAGGCTCATATGCATGTATACACATACAGCGTGACCTCTCACACACATACACTAACACCTACAATGGGTCCTGCCAAGGGCTGCGCCACAGGCCTGAGATGAGAGAACATTTTGTTGTATCCAAAGGTCACACGGTTGCATCTTACTCTTTGCTGGCACAAGAACAAACTGACACATTTGTAAAGGCTGAATCCGTACCGTTGATTATCTCTCTTTCTCTGACTCCTTCCTGACATTTCAGCCGGTCACGAAGGAGGAGGAGGATGATATCTCTTTCTCCCTCCTCAGAGACTGGCACACTGCTGCTAAATTTCTTTTCTCATGCAATGGCTCCCCCATATTGTTAAAGGAAATATACAAGCATGGTACATATGTGTGATGATCATCTAGCCTTTTTTATATATGTATAAAGTGCCACATTGATGTATTATTGACAGCGAATCAGCTCTGTGTGTTATTAAAATATGTAAAGCAGTGCAGAAGCCTTACAGACAAATATGCTTGTATTAAAAATCCCATACACAAGACATGCTATATTGTTTATTCCAGCAGCTTATCTCTAACTATCAAACCCTTCTCTGAATAAGAATTTGCTGATGGCATGCTGCTGCTTCTGAACACTATACAGTAGTGAAGACACTAAAGGAGTGGTGGTGGCGGCAGCAGCCAGATTCTGATTTTATCTGTGTGTGTGTGTGTGTGTGTGTGTGTGTGTGTGTGTGTGTGTGTGCGCCTCATCAGGAAGCAGTGAAGGAGAACCACAAGAAGAGGGAAATGGAGGAGAAGATCAAGAGAGCCAAGCTGGCGAAGGAGAAAGCAGAGCGCGAGAAGCAGGAGCGCCAGCAGAAGAAGAAGCAGCTGATTGACATGAACAAAGGTATGCCACTTCTCCCCGCGCCACCACAGAGACAGAGACGGGGAGGCAGGTGGGGAGTTAGGAGGAGGAGAACAGGAGGGGTGGAAAGGGGGTTTCATGGAATTGTGCTTCACACAGATTTGAACTCTGAAGGAAGAGGATAATGTGTAGGAGTGGGGGGAGTCATCTTTTTCAGCTGTGAAGGAATCTTATACTTACTCCCATAGCCGATACAATGCTCCCAAACAACAGACAGATTATGCTACTTTTAGCTTGTTTTTTTTCACGGTACATTTGCTCACATAGACAGAAACATTTTCTCCTGTAGTAATATGCACATATATTTCTAAACATTTAACACATTTTAAAGTAATAAATATCAATGTTATAATTCGATAGTTCCAGTTATTGGAATGTAGTCATTAATAAACACAAACACTTTGTTTGAGCCCTCATAGAACTGGCAGTGGCACGCAAGATGTAGGTCACATGTAAAGATAGGAAGCTGAGGTTGACTTAAAATGGCTGTGTAGATGACACTTCCAACACGATCAAGCTGTTTTTATTTGTTTATCACTGGTCATGTGCAAGCAGTATGACAGAAAGTGATGATTCCTCCAGCCTGAGACTGGTTGCGGGCAGCGTGCTATATTTATTGTTGTGAATCATTGGAATTACTCTATTCTCCTCCAGCGATGCCAGTAAATCTTGTATTGATTAGTGTAAGTTGCAGTTGTTCAGACATGAAAAATTAGAGCGACAGCACTGGATGCATGTGTCTAGTTATGCCAATGACATTGTGAAGGAATTTCAAGCCTGAAGGGGCTTTGCAAGCAGTCAGTGCGGTCTTTTGTCCATTTTTTTGACAAACAGACTGGGATTTCCACAATTCACCAGCTTCTAAATGTCAGCGCCAGCCAAGGACCTCTCTGTAGCTCAGCCACATTGGGAAATGTGACAAGACAGTCTTCAGTATGCCACAAACTCTCCAAGATAATTGATGCATGCTACAGTTTTTTTTTTTCCCTGAGCAGTGACCTCTTTGAAAGCTTCACTTTTAATAATCCAACATGGCTGAGCTGAAGGAGGCTGTCTACCCTTCTCTCTCATTCTGGCTAACCAGATGGAGAAGGGTAGAGAAGTAGGTATGATATTAAATATTTCTGCCAGAGCAGATTTTGATCTCGGTTTCTGAATGCCATAATATGGCTTGTATGAATAAAACATTAGGGATGACATGGGCAACGTTGCCTGCAGCCTTGGAGATAGTGGGGATTGTCCTCCACACCAACACCTTGCTCGTTGGACTGCCGCGATCACAATGACCTTGGCAGTTATGAAACACACACTTTTAAATTCAAGATGTGCTAAACTCAGGCTGCTTTTCCCCCTGTCAAGATTCTTACCTGCATTGACTACACATTTTCATTAAACCTTGAATAGTTCCTTTTTGTGTACTAACCCCTCTCTTTGTGAAATGTAATCAGAGAAAGGACAATCAAATGCTGAGGACTTTAAATGGATCCTGTGAATGGAAATGAGTTTGGGCTAGAAGCAGGTTGGAGGTTACAGCAGCTTGGTGTTCCGCTTTTGTGTTCTCTCTCCGTTTCTCTTTAAGCTGTTTGGTTGGAACATGCATAGCAGGATATTCAGTGTTTTCTTGTTGCACATCTTTCTTTTCTCTGCCTCTACTCCTCTCCAGTTGACAGCCTTGGCTTGAGAGTCTTGGCACTTCTCTCCCATTCTGTTCTAAAATTCTATGTGTGCTTCAGATATTTTGAGGACTTAAGTTATTTGAGGAGACTTTTCACATCAATATTTCATGCTGAGCATAACCCATGTTTTCTGTGTGGGTTGATTAAGATAGTGTACCGCACAAAGATGCTTTTGTAATTCCTCTTACCATTAACTAATCATGTCCAAAAAAAAATCACATTAATTTTGCATTTTTAATGTTAAAAGGTTCATTGTGGTGCTGCAATAGATCTCCAGTTTAATATACCTATTATTGTTTTTATTATTGTAATAAACTTAGTCTCAGATAGATAGATAGATAGATAGATAGATAGATAGATAGATAGATAGATAGATAGATAGATAGATAGATAGATAGATAGATAGATAGATAGATAGATAGATAGATAGATAGATAGATAGATACAATTGTTGTCCTGAATATAGTACATTTTTATATTTACAAATCTATTAGCATGAACAGATGGAGTAAACATATGGCCATTGTATTGTGAGAATTATGTACAGGTCAATATCTTATGTGTTTTATGGATTTACTGATTTACTAATTTTATTGCTTAAAAGACAGATGAATCATACTATTGTGTTTAATGCAATTTCAAGAGGCTATTTTTAAGAAGGGATAGTTTTTATGTCATTTCACAAATTGCGAGCTAATCCTCTTCACTTGCAAATGATTAACAATGAAATGCATATTTAATGAGTTTAATTCATTTAGCTTTTGCCAGGATGGCACCAGGGTGGGGGAGGGGAAACAGACAAATGCTTTTAGGAAACTGATTAAAAAAAAAATAATAATAATACATTTTCTCCCATTTCCCAGTTGATAAAACTTGAGATTATACCCTCTGCAAGTGCACTGACATGTACACTTCTTCAACAAGCGTGATTGATAGATGAGACAAGTGCAGAGCTAAACGTGTTTTCCTTGTGAAGTATTAGAAATCCTAATGTAGGAAATTGCTTATGAAATCATTACCCGGTCACCCCATTTGTTTTAATTTGCTCTAAGTGGATTTCCATATTCTCTAGAACTGACCAGATGTTCAACATTTACTAAATCGCTTTATACTTCCCTGGAAATAACTGTTGAACACTGTAGAATAAACCCAAAACTAATGCCTCTGTCTAAAATAGAGGAAGATGATTCATCACAGCAGGATATTTTTTATTGCGGCATATGAAACAATGTCACAAGCAGCATGCCGAGTGTGTCAAGAGCCGGAGCGTGGTAGAGCATCTGGACTGTGTTTCTCTGAGGCATTTGTGAGGAGTAGCAGGCCCCTCTGGCCGCCTACTCGGCTGGCATCACCAGGGTCAGTGCCCCCGTCTGGGGCAAGTGTCTGCACCCACATGTCAACTGCGTACCCCAGTCAAATCCACTAAGCTTTGAACAGAGCCGGAGAGAGCACATGCCGCTTTGAGCACAATGCAGCTTGGCATAAGGCACATAGGAATAAACAACAAGTTATTTGAACATTTTATTTAGTCCAGGCATTTCTCCCAGGTACCACAGAGAAATAGTGGAGAACTTTGTGTTTAACATGTTTTCTCTCAACTTTTCTCAGACCTACTTTATACAGTATGGCTTTCAGTATGTGAGTAGTTGTAGTATCTTGTGTAACAGCCTCCTTCACCATATGAACCTCTGAAAAACATTTTTATTGCCAACCTGAGGAATATCAAGTTTAGAAGCATATTGGTTGTAGCCTGCGAGTTTTACAACACCATTTATGGGTGAACCAACTGTCTGCTATCTTACTTGACTACACACATTAAATGTACTTCAGCTGGACTTATGTAGTATTAGATGAAAGAATTTTCTTAACTGAGGTCTCAAAATAAAATTATTTGATTGGAAACTTTTTGTAAAAATCAATTATTAAAATGGTCCTAGACAGTATTATTAAAACCCTAAAACACATGTAGAGGCTCCACAGATGCTGTTTTTACAATTAAGTTTTACCTGCAAAGTGATCATTTTTTACTGTATGAATTAGAGCCCACTCAGCCGCATCAATCCATTCTTGCAACAGCTTGCAGACACAAGCAGAATGCAGACCCATATACTGAGTTGCTCGGTTGGAATATTATAGTGGAAAAATAGGTTTTGTCAAGGTGTTTGTGTTAATAAAACTATTGAACACGTATTATTATCATCTTAAATGTAGTTATATTTGTTCGCACAAGAGCTGGAAGTTGTGTATACCTCATACTTTATCACTATGTTTAAAAATCACTGAGCCCATTTGTGGAAAACATAGGTGTTATTATGTTAAAGTTCTCAAAGGGACACAGATATTAAACAAAATCTCCAATAATTCCAGAACCTGCTTGCAGCGTATGGTTTATTGTTCATTAATTGTTCAAGTTAATCTTTAAAGGGTGTTTCCATGATATCTTTTTCATTTCAGTACATTTCACAATTATTGTGTGTCCTCCTTTCCTCTCCAAAGGCATTTTTATTTTTGTGCTGGTGATAGTCGTCTAGGCATTTTTCCCGTTCAGCAAAGCCTGCTAGAATGAGGTCTCCATGTCTCTATGATTCTCTGCAGAGAGCAGTTGGCATGTTGACAATGATGGGCCAGCAGCTTCTATTTATGCATCCTCCTTGTCAACCTTTCACACTTTGGGGATGAACTAGTGTATGTTTACGTAAATAAAAGCAGGCTCCTCTCAAGAAAAAAAAGCATTAAATTTACTAAATACAATCAAAATAAGTTGGTGGGTTAGTTGGCAGTGTTTGTATGTTCATATGTTTTGTACATGTCAGTAATATTCACTCTACATGCTAATACAGAATGGCTTTTAAATGTGGATTTAAGACGATCCACATGTAATATTTGTTGGATAATACACATTTAAGATCCACGCAAATTAAGATTCAGCTATTCTTAGAGGCTGGTGGAGTTTATTAAGATCACTTGCATTGATTCTATAAAGCTAACATGTCCTCATCAGAGTGTGTTTTCTCTTCTTCCTGTGGTGTGTCTCCTGTTTGTGCATTTTCCTGAAAGGCAAAGTTGTGAAAGTGAAAATTCAAGTGTGTATTAGTGTGGCCTGCTAAACTAAATTGACATATTTCTGTGCAGCTGGCTGACTGGTTGTGGCTGGCGGAGCCCTGTCAGGAATGACAGTGGCAGAGATGTGGATTGATGGCTTTGGGTGACACTGACAGCTGCCGGTAGGCCAGTGCATACCTGCGCCGCAGCCATGCCAGCTAGGTGCTCATAGACAAGCATTGACAGACGGCAGTGGGGTGGACAGGTTAGCTTTCTAAGTTTGCATAGTGTCTCCACAGCACAGCCGACATGGCAAACAATATTACCAGGGGAGATAGCTTGTAGAGACGTGAAGGTCAGAAACCCAAGTAGATAAAAGAAATGTTTCTGAGAGAGATTCTCACTCTTCCTCAGCTTATCTTGGGAAATGAAGCCAGTATTAGGGAGCTGTAGAATATAAAGAACAAGGACAGACCTTTCCAGAATGTAATGATGATATATGGCCCAATGCTTCTGAATTTGCTGCCTGTTTATTCCATAAGTGTCATTTATTTGTCATGCTGCTGATGGCTTCCATGTCTGGTTATATATTTGTAGTTTCTGATGAGTTATAAAAATGAAGGATCTTTCAATACATCTGCATATGGATGTCACAGCAGCGTAATGCCAAACTCTGAGCAAATTGCTTTTTTCTTCGTCCTTGCATTTCAGCGGTGTCGATCCTGCATGCAGGAAGTGCAAGGCATGCTCTGAAACTCCTCAGTATGGATTGGTGAATTCCATCATTACCTTGAAAGATGGGAACAAGGGCACCCGGATTATCTGCCGTCATACACCCATTCTAATAAATAACAGCATATTAGATTGTGTTATATCTCCAGTCGAAATCGGAATCTGCCTCAAGGCGATGATGGCACACAGAATATGGCTGACTGCATCTCAGCTATGGCCTGTAAGAGCAAGCAGCATGAATAGAAAAAGAGAATTATTCATAAACAAATGACATGCAATGATTAAATACATCTGATTGACTGTAAAAAGACATTTTGTAAGTGGAGGTGATACAATAAAATATTCGTACAATACTCATACCCCCAGATTATAACATTTCCAATGCATTTCCATAAATAAATGTCAGCATGAGGAAAATGAGCCTGGCTTCATAGGAAGACTGTTAATATTCTATGATAAATACCGTAGTTCATTAGCAATTATAGGCAACACCAGGGAATAGTCTCTCCCACATTTTTGTCCGTCTGCCTTATGCATTAAATTGTCAAGCTGAATATGTTTTGGTTTTTTTTGTGGCACCCTCCTTTGTATCGAGAGAAAGACAAAGAACACTAATTAGATTGCACCTTAAAGCTTTTAATCACTTTTATCTTTTATCTTTAACTTAATTTAGTTAAGGACACAATCAAGGAAGTGAGACATGCATCAGATATCTCGGTCTTTCCTGTTTTCTCGCTCCTGTTCTCTTTGAGTCGGTGTGTCTCTCTTTCTGTCTCAAACACACACTCACTATAATCATACCGCCATGTTCTTTTCTCTCTCCCATTGCTTTCATAAATGTTCTTCTTCTCCTTAGTGAAATGAGCTCAGGCACAGTTGAATCTCATTAATTTGTGGGTGGTTCAAGTGTCTGATCATTTCCCCTCCCAGATCTGGACCTCACCAGTCACTTTACAGTCAATCAAACCTAATTACCCTCACTACAAAGACCATCAAATCCCATTGTCAAATCCATTTAGCTTCCCCAGACAGCACCGCCTTTCACTGATGCAAACAGCCCATGTGTGGTTTGGTTCAGATGTTATCTTGATCTGGATTCCAAAACTGCTATCCAAATGTGCCACTCGTGTAACATGGGTGATCTACACTGCCCTGGATGGATGAAACCCAGAATGTTTATAACATCTAAGGCCTTTTTGACATCCCTTTCCTTTATAACCTGATATAACCTGATTCATTTAAGTGGCCCTGGTATGAACAGTTATATGTGCTAAATGTCCGTACAGTTAAGATGCATTGCCATATGCGAAAGCAACCATGATCAGAGCCCGTGATGTTGGCATGGCACTAATAGATCAGGGCCGTTCTTGTCCATACGCCAGAACAGCACAGTAAAAGGTGTTGTTAGCTTGTCAATGTGTTGGAGGTTTGAGGTTCACCCAAACTACAATACAAATGGCTGTCACCTGCACCTCTTTATCTTACCAGCTCACTGCATCCTCTTTGACAATACCTCCCCTGCAATATTCAAAACCAATCCGCTGACACTGGAATTGTTCTTGATGTAGGCCAGTCAAAAGCAGTCCATCACTAACCTTGAGGATTAAGGCTGCACTTACTTCAAAATAGAAGCCTTCTCGTGCTTAGCATGTAAAAACATTTTAACGTGAATTAGCAGCAGAAAATGTTCAGATTGCATTAAAGCCCCTACGTAGGGTTAGAACATTTCTGACTTTAGTGACTTCCAGTGGCATTAAAGAAGACACTGTAGTAGATAGCATTGCACACAGAAGCAACGCTCCCTTCTAAAGATCCAGCCTGAGGAAACTAGAATGAAAGTAAAATCATCAACACAGACTACACCAATTTTCACTGGGGTTATTTTTCTTCAAACAAAAACATATGTATGCCAACAGAAGGATTTGAAAAATGCTATAAATGCCAAAAAAATTATACATTGGGGGCTTTTTACAGTAGCAGATTTCACAACTGCTCTGATATCATGGCAAAGAGCAGATCAGACCACACATTTTGATCAGTTTACAGTGACAGCTCGATCAAGAGCAGACACCACTAGCGTTTTCCCCTGCCGTGAGGTCACAGTGAAAATGCATATGGTTCAGGGTCTGCCATATTGCAGCTAAATTTAGCAATACCTAGCCTATGGAAAAATGGCAGTAGCGGTCTACTCTGCTGTGAGGACAGGCTCCAGTGGCCCTGCTGGCACCCTGACATGATGACCCCATGTGGCTCAGAGAAAGTGTGTCAACTTAACATCTGTCAGTGTTGGGTTGGAGCTCTCCCTTGTGTGTTGGTGGTGTTACTGGGCAAACTAGCCAAAAGCAGTAGATAGATGGTGATAGCAATATGGTAACTGGGGGGTAAATATAATTATATAATATATATAATAAAAGTAAATCATAGCAGAGGAAGCAGATTGTGGTGACTGTGATGTTGCAAGCATCTCTCTTCCCCCCTTCCCCTCTCCCAACCTCCCCTCCCTACTGTTTCTCACATGGGACCTGGCAGCATCCATCCAGATGGAGGGTTTATTTTTGTTTTTGTTTGTTTACTTATTCATGCATCCAGCTATTCGGGGCATCGCAGGGGCTTTCGTTCCACCACAGAATGCAAATCGCCACGGCGGCTAATCCACTTTCATCTCTCCCTTGTCGACATCCAACTTCTCTCCACGTTTCCCCCAGTCTCTCGCAGCCAGGACATCTCTCTTTCTTTCAGGGTATGGGATCAGGCCTGTAGTGACCGGGCCAGCCTAGCTCCAAGACTTGTTTCTACTTCATGCATGTCAAATACAATATACCTCTGACCTCCCACCCACCTTTCCCATCTTCAAGACATTCTGCCCTCTCTCCTTGCTTTCCCTCCCCTGACCCTGGCGCCACACCGGGGCACGTAGCAAGAGGAAAGTAGTAGCTACGCTGCAATTCCCCCTGGAATGGAGGATTGTGGGTGCATCCCTAATTGAGTTAGGAAGGCCATGAGTGGGTTTGCTCATCAAGTTGTTAGAGTAAAACAATCCAGATTAATCAGCAGGCAAATCTATCTTTTTTATTAGCCATCTTACCCTTCCGTTCCCCTTTTTCCTCCTCTCTTTTTCACTGAAGTAGACTAGTAAACATGCACACGCACGCACACCTACAAATTAAAGATTGAGGCTTGTCTGAAAAGTTTCTCGGGTCACAGTGTCAAAGCTTTTGTCAGGGTTGGATGGTTGGACTGCAGGGAGATGGAGAAAGAGGGGAGAGAGTGAAAAACAAAGGAAAGACATCTAACAGGTGCATGACTGCTGTCCTTCGGGCACTTGTGTTCTCTGTGCTCTCTGTGGCAGTAATGGTCTCTGTCTGCCCGGGTCTTAGGAACTGCTGGGACTGCAGGGAAGAAGGGGCTAAGGGAGAGGGTGACTCCGCTCAAAGCCAGACAGTAAGAAAGTAGACAGTAGAGCAGTAAGAGGAGGGGTGGTGTTGAGTAATGCAGGTGGTTGTGTATGTCTAGGTGGCTGAGCATGAATTCAGATGTGAAAGTAACACAAAACCAGGTGCATACAAGTGAGAGTAGAGAGAGGGAGATGAGATTAAAAGAAAGTGTAGTTGTTGCCTCTCCACCTGGCCATAAAGCAGCACACCCCCTCCCTCCACTGAGACCTTTGTTTCACGGCTAATGGTCCAGGTTAATTGCACAGGTGACTCTCTGTGGGGGAACAGATGGGCTCAAATGTGTTCAAAAACAATCCACAGCAAGTGAAAAAACTAGGAACGACTTGTTCTTCTCCTCTTCATTCTCCCTTTTCTTTCTCATCTTCTCTACTGGAGTCACGGAGGGCAACTGGGGTGAGGTTAAACTCTCACTGCGTTCCTCTCTCACAGTGATTTCAATTCATCAAGCACAATGCCTGAAAGCTCTCATTAGATCTCATTACAGTGCACATTAGGGATTGGCTACTGGAAGGATAGTGGATAGTAGTGGATAATAGACATCTCTGCTATGTCCGATGTTCCTCATGTCAAACACTTTAATTTGGTTAGGGAGGAGAGGAGGAGGCTATGCTTATATATTTTAGAAATTCAGAGGATATGTAGCTGTGATTGATTAAAATATGTGACTATGATAAATGTCATTATTTTGTATGTTTATGCTGTTATGCATCTTTTCAATTAACATGCCACTGCTGCTGCCAGTTTTAGTCGTTGCATATAGGATGTCATAATTTCCCATTATATTAGAAACCCACACGTACCAGACAGAAGCTTTTTAGAATTCCAAGAATTATTTGTCTCTCTTTTCCCCCATGAATCATGAAGGCTGCATGTGAGCCATCAGAAATTGAGTTCTCAATCGATCCACTGTGTTTTTTCTCCCCAGCACAACATGCAGGAGATGACAGATAGCAAATTGAATTTATGAACAGTCTTTGTTGACACTGCTGCATAATTATAGGAATACCATGCCTTTGGTGTTTAAAAAGAGAGCCCAGCATTTCATTCAAATACATACAAGGTTTTCTGCTTGGATGATTGAGTGAAAAGCTTTGTCACATTTTCGAGGCGACAGCTGTTCTTTTACTTTGCAGTTATATACATATTTTGAATGTTGTAGATGACTGATTTTAATTGGCAGAAATAAACAAATGAGATGTCATGTTTTGCATAATGTAAGCTTATTTGTTTGATTCCTAATTGGTCCTTGACTGAGGATTAAGACTTTGTATGGAGGATTCGATGATGCATTGGTTTTCTGAAAGACTTGGCTAGATTTCTGTGTCTCCTCTAACTGATCTTGCCGGGAGCAGCCATGAGTATAGGTCATCCTGCTGACATTAGTTGGAGTGCGCTCTCTATCTGCCTCTCTCTAACTTTATATCCATCCCTCACTGTCTTAGTTTGTCAAACTTGCGCTCACATGTCTGCGGAGAAATCTGCCCCATAAATTTAGATTAGTTAAGTGGAGCCAATACTCTTGCAAATATACAACATGCATTTGTATCACTAAAAATATGTAGGCAGGTTTTTAAATGTAGGTGAGGGTCTGTGTGCCTGTGCATGCATACTGCAGTGTATGTTTTAGAAAGAATTAAATGTCACAGGGCTTAGGCCGTCAAGTAGCCAGGAAGGTGTTTTACGACCTTGTGTCTTGCCTCGCTCCACTAGTCCCTCTCAATAACCCACTCCACGACATGCGCTACCGCACCCACAGAAACCATCTTCACTCTTTCTCTCCTCTTCCTCCCTGTATTCTGCCTCCTCCCTCATTCTTTCCTTTACATCTTCTTTCCCCAATAGTGATACTTACAGTATGTGCTTATTTTTTTCCTATCCTTCCCTTTCCTCCGTTGCAACTGTTGACACTTAACTTTGTGTTCTGCTCCTGGGATTGGTGAATAGTAAGGCTTTCTTCCGCTTTTACTTTAAGCAATTTTTTTTTCTTTTGTAGGGAATCTGATGTGTGAAGTTTCTATCCCAATCCTGCTGAGAGCACATTGCTCTTGTTATCCCTCCTAATTAGAAAACGTGATAGTGCTGCTTGTAAATATATTGCAGACTGAGCCAATCCCCAGGGCTCACTGTTACATATGGCACAGCCTTTGGGTCCAGGTACCACCTGATATTCAGGTAAAGGAGGGGGAGAAGGGGGGGGGACTGGAGGTAGGCAGAGATCAAAGGGAAAGATATGGAACAAGTACACCATTTCTCTCTGGGAGGTAGAGTTTCACCAAGCTTTATGTCTGCTCTTAAAGGTTTAACTGTTTAAGAAAGTACCTAAAAGTGCAAAAGCTGCAACCATGTTCCACACTTCTACAAGCTTTAATAAGATCATTAAAGGACCCCGGGGCTGTCTGTTGAGGTGCCCACCAAGGTGTTTCATCACTGGAAGGGTTTGTCAATGTCTTGGGTCTTAGCCCATCTTAACCCATTTAGAAAGCAATTTCCTGCGAGCAGAGGGGATCTTTCCTCTTGAGAAAGATCTTTGGGCATAAAAGGTTAGCTTTTCTGTAATTCCCCAGCATGCAATCTACCACTGCTGCTAATGAGAAGCGGATGAATATTTGCCCTAGGTTTAACAGCTCAAAATAAGACAAGAGTGAATTGCAGGAATGAGGCAGAAATGTCTGCTAAAGTGGGCAATGTTATAATAAGTAATGAAGAAAGTTTGCTCTGAGGATTACTGGAATAAATGTAGTCAAATAATATTCAGTTTTTTTTTTCTATTAAAGACTTACCTTGTCTTTGCAGATTTGTTGAATATATACACATAAATACATATATATGTTAATAAGTTCATAGTCTGAAGGCTCATTTGTGACAATTTTTTGCTGAGAGTTAGGCCTGTTCGAGTTTAAGCTGTGGCCCAATAGGACATAGTTAATTGAGCACTGTGGGGTGACTGGGGAGTATGTTTCCCATTTTAGTCGTTTGGTTCTTTGTGTCTGCAGTCCTCCCCCTGAACCCTAGTCTACTACGGCTCCCAAGTCCTGGTCATTACAAATGATGAATTGTGCTACAGTTAAGCTAGAAGTAGGACAAATTGATCAAAGTGTCAGGTGCCCCCTGTGATGTCTGGGTCTCCATGAAGAAGGCAGTGAAGGAGCTGTCAAAAAGTTTCTTGTGCCAAGGTGGTTGTAGATAAATGTTTACCTGCCACTTAACACTTTCTGCCTTCTGTCAGACTCACAATGTGTCCTTGCTAGCCTACATAAGAAGGAGTAGCTAAAGATCTTGGGAGTTGATACAGTTATAGTAGCTTCAAGTTGTTCACCATATTGTTCTTTAGGTCCACAGCAGACAAAACCCATGCTCCCCCCTTTAAACCAATGAGCTTGCTATCTGAGGTGTAGTGCTGCAATTTGAGATAAGCACTTCTTGGCTCGGCTTTGGTTTTGTTCTGATAAAGCTGGTCTAATTAAGCTTGATTTAATCGGGATTGCTTTTAAGCACAGCACACAGCCAGAACAGATACTTTGATTTCAAAGTAGCCCTTGGGAAGGACTTGAGGAAGAAAGAGAAGGAATGAGATAGAGAGCAAAATTAGTGTGAGTACGAGTGAAGAGTTGCTTTTTTTAAATTTGCATAAGACATGTTTCTATTCTTGGTTGTACTGTCTTCTTTTACTTGCATGAATGATTGCAGGTTGGGTGGTTTGTTGCTGGAGGAGAAGGGAAAAACATGTGCAGCCCTGACTTTCTCTGTAATGGCGAAATATGTGCCATTTCCTTAAATTAATCGTGTAGCATTCAGTGTCAACGTGTTTTGTTCACAAATTCAATTTGCCTGACTGTCGTGTCTCTTTGAGTACATGCGAGTAACAAAAGATTGATCACCCTAGTGTCTGGAAAAGTGCTGTGTGCTGAAAGTAGCAGTTGTCTCCACTTATTTTCGAATGTTTCCCTTCAGCTATAGCTGTAAGCACAGTAGAGAAACAAGACGCCTGGACCCTGATGGTAAACATTGGGGAAGAGCTAGTTCACTCATGTATGCAAAAGAATTGATGGCCAAGTCTCCAGCTGTACAATAAGTCACCTTAATGATCCTAGTTTAAAATAATGTCTGTTCTAGACCAGAATGATAAAAAGGGTGCCCCTCTGACTCATTAGTATTGGGGCGTAAAGATAGATGACCCAGATATAGAACCTTAGCTTATTTTTGAACCCCGTTTCCACTGAGCAGTATGTTGCATGTGCACAGTGTGGGCGCAACTTGTCATGCTGTTGGCCTCATAGCACTTTAAGTGTCTCCTACCTGTCTCTTCATCCATGCCGACTGCCTCCAGTTCTCTAGTTTCATGGATCCACCTGACAGCTGGAACGTTGGGCAGGGGGAATGTTTTTCGAAGGCCGGTCCCGGTGTCATTGACTGAACAATGATAGAGCACCCGGGTATTGAGCGGCTCCACACTAAATCTTTGTAAAGAGCACTTAGCTCCCCTGCGTTAGCCACAGAAAGAATATCTGTCAATGACCATCAGTGGATGCTTTCATCCTGAGGCTCCTCTGCCTGTATTAGTTGCTAAGCTCCAAGTGTATTTTTCCTCCTCCACAGCTGTTTACTGAAAAAAAAAAGGACAGGCCCGAGTGACAGGCCTCTGTCTCAACACTCACACACTCTATAAAAGGCTTGTTTTTTTATCTGACTTACAATCATGGCTCTCTCTTAGTGTGATGTAAGATGATTGTTCATGTTCCTTTTGTTAGAAGGCATCCATTGCTTCCACACTGGAATACCCAGAATTAGACCTTGAAGCAGTCATGTTCAAGTGTGTGTGTGTGTGTGTTTGTGTGTACATGTAAAGACTCATATGCATGTGTTATTGTACTTCATCCTGCTGCATTAATGTACATATTGTTCTGTAAACATCTTTGCTTCCATTATCTGTTCTCTTGCAGAGGGAGATGAAACTGGTGTGATGGATAGCCTAATGGAAGCCCTACAGTCCGGAGCAGCCTTCCGTGATCGGCGAAAACGGACACCGCGCAATGGTGAGGCAGCGAAAAACATTGTCTTTATGTCCCAATTCATAATTGTTGTTGTCTGTCCATCTCACCGGTCTGTCATATAAAAGAAGCTCTCCAGTTTGTATATAATTAGTGTCTATTCATGTGCTTGTGTCCTTCTGACCTGTTTCGAGGATTCATGGCCGATACACACATAAAACATGAATACATATAGGAACATATGCACATACAGACAGGTGTCATAGAAACAAGCACACATGTGTCCTAGTACAGGTCATTAGTGATTTATTGTCCCATAGCCATTCATAAAACACATTATAATGTAGCCATTCTGGCTGCAGTTGGACTGAGGCTGATTTAGTGTAATCCTGGTGTTAACACATTCCGTTCTGCCATGATGAATGGCCCGTACCCAGGGGAGTACCACCTAGTAGGGGTGCCAGGGTCAATTGATATGCAAGTCAGAGTTCTGCAGAAGAGCCACAGGTGCTGCCATCTCCATGCTGGCAATCATGGTTGAAAAAAATGAGGGGGAAAACAAACAGACCAATGGCTCGATTGAATGATTGTGCTATAGACAGGCTACACACTACAAAGCAAGCAGTAAAAATGAACAGACATTGTTAAGGCAGAGGAAGTAAATTAATTTCAAATATATATAATGCATGAATATATATATATATATATATTGTTTTGACTGAAAAACTATTTAAGTGTATAACAACAAACACACATGCACACATACTTTACTCTTGCTTCAACACCTGTAATGCTGCTCATCAATAGACATAACCAGCTCCATTCTTCATCTGCACCTTGTTCATTCCATATTTCTGTGTTTGGGTTTAATGTGAGCCCATGTCTGTGTCCAAAAGTATGTGCACTGTGGGTGTCCTAGCAAACCTGAAGGATTTTCCCAAACTCTGGGAGTGGTTAATTCCTGCCAAATATCTGCAATGTGTCACCTCTGACGCCTTTTTCTCTTTTCCTTTTTCTCCATCCTCCCCTTCTTTTCTTTTTTCTTTTCTTTTCTTATCACCAACATTGTTACAGGTGATCAAAGCCCTTCCAGTCCAGCCTCTTGGTGGCCGGGTGCTAACTATGGTAACAGAACCCTAGGTGTGTGTATTTAACTACCTTTTATAACCCAGATCCAGCACCACCCTGCCTCCTTTTGCACATGTCCTGGCTGCATAACTCACACGTCTTTCCTGTCAGAACACTCAAGCTGAGCTGGTCTACAACATGCAGAGTCCTGTGCTGAGTTATTGCAATTGACTTACCAAATAATTAAATGTTTAAAGGTATAATATATAAGATTTACTGTATGTAAAAAAAAAAGCAACCATGAAAGATTTAGATGGATGACAAATTTAAATTAAAACAAAGACAAAACTTGCTTCCTATTAACATACACAGCTCCTCACTGAGAAAAGCAACTGCAGTTTGAAAATGAATCAGCACTAATTATGAGAAATGTATCATTGGACTTGCATTAATGATTGATAGCACATCATGATTTCTACAGAAATGTCATTAGAAACATGTTTCAAAATGCAACATGGATACAATAGAAACACACCCATAACTGAAGATCACTGTTGGTTTCACTTGAACTTACATTTTACATTGGCACATCATCGCTATAAGTACGGCTTGTAGTTAATAGTGTTCTGTGTTAGTAACACTTACATGCACATGTATTTATAGCACACAATAAAAAAGAAAAACAACATTCCATTTTAAGTACTTGCCACTACAGAGGTGTAGCATAAGGTAAAATTACCCCAATTTCTCTGGAAACACATATAAAGCAATTGTGCTTGGTCAATGGCCATAAGGACAGAAATTCACAGACAAAATGATGTCCTGTGTTTATTAGAATAAAAGCAAGTAAAACTTTTCCACAAAGAACTGTCGGAAGCAAAGTATATGTCAACACCAGTAAAGGGTCACATCAAATGTATGTCAATTGTAGGTGGCTGGAGTCAGTATTTGCAAAAGTCTACCTACAGAAAAAATATATTAATGGATAAGAACTTAAATAATGCAGCATATTTCATTACCAGTAATACATTTCTTTTGAGCATAGGATCACATTAAAACGTGCAGCAGTAGAGAAGAAAACTCTGGACATAATGGACATTAATGATTGTACTACTGAGTGACATGATGTAAATCTTACATTGAACACCTTTAAAATCTAATACAGTTAAGTAAACTAGTATTGAAGATGCCCTTGTGTTGGCCCCTTGATCCTAAATGTTTAATCTTGTAACACTAATACAATCCTAATAGCGGTCACGCTATTTGAAGGAAATAGTTCTTGATTAACTCAGCATAATTTCTGTCATGTAGAGCAGCTCCAGTTATCATTTAATTGTCTTGCTCTTCCTGTTAGTCTATGCCATCACAGCATGATATTACTTACTGTCTTGTGGAGATGTTTAGGAAGTATTCTGCTGTAGAGGTCTGTAGACCTCCGTGCTTTAGCCACTCACAATGGTTTCGTGTATTACATTTCTTTTTCACTATATGTTTGGTAAATGTCAAACTGATGTGCATCTGCACTCCACATATGCCTCTTTCTGAAGGATTCTTACCTTTTATGCTATGTGCAGGCCTACTGTGAGGCAACTCTCCCGCTACAATATGTTTAATCTGTTATGGTTGCACGTCCAAGTACCTGGCATTGTGCTGGTGTGTTCATGGATGAGAGTGTATGTCACGAGTATGTATAGTGTAATGCTAAAACAGTGAATTGTTCATTTTCTGGTGGAGGTCACTGAGGTAGTCAAAAAGCTACACAGTGGCAAGGCACACATTTCCAGAGATAAACCAAGTTTGCACCTTCTCATTTATTCTGTTTATTGCTTTCCAAATGGAATCCTAAGGGGTGGCCAAGAAGTGGAGAGTGTCCACTTTAGTGAACTCTTTCCATCTCTTCTGTTTGCAGATGATGTAGTGCTGTTGCTTTCATTGGGCCATGACCTCTATTGTGAACTTGGCAGTTCTCAACCAAATGTGAAGTGGGTGGATGGGATGAGAGTCAGCACCTCCACATCTGAGGCCTTGGTACTCGGAAAATTATGCAGTGACCCCTTTGGGTTAGGAGCAAGTGGATGTCCCAAGTGAAAGAGTATCTCAGGGTCTTGTTCATGACAGAGGGTAAGATGGAGCTTGAGAGCATCAGCAGTGTTGTACACAAGCGTTGTACTGCACTACTGTACTCTTGGTAAAGATAGAGCCGAGCCTGAAGATAAAACTCCCAATTTACCAATTTATGTTCCAACCCTCACCAATGGTCATGAACTCTGGGTAGTGACTGAAAAAATTAGATCATGGGTAGGAATGGTAGGTTTCCTTTGCTTGGGAGGGAGAGAGCCCTCAATAGAAGTACAGCTCTTTTGTGTTGAAGAAGTTAAGGTGGTCTGAGCATCTGGATACATCTGTTGATGTATTCTCGGCATGTCCAACTGGAAGGAGAGCCGGACCAGGAACATGCTGGTGGGATATACCCTGCCTGGAGGAAGTGGCTGGGTAGAAGGACGTCTGCGTTGCCTTACTTGCTGCCACCAGCACTGTGCTTCCCATGCACTATATGATGTGTCATGGGATCATTTTAAACAAAATACTGTCTGTCTTTGTTTATGAATATGCTTGATATTTAATCAAATATTCTGTACATCTTTGACCGATTTTCCTATTCTTGTGAGACATCTAAAATTACTGTGGTCCCTATGATGGCTCTCTCTCCTGCATGGCTTTTTGCATCAGACCCTTCTCAGCGCACTCTAGTGCACACTACTGCTATGCTACCAAAATGTATTATGCACTGACGGCTCCCTGTTTATTGATATGGAACCCAGACTGTGGTTTGATAAACAGCTGCATGGATTCTCTACTCTGAGGTGATGAGAGGGAAAAATCCTTTTGACATACCGGCTCCATGGATTTTTTAAAAATGGAATCTGGAAATGATTTCAGCTGCTATAGAACATAGGGGGAATTTTGTCTCATCTCATGAAAGGGGGCAAACAGAAATCTTCACACACAGTTTGAGGGAACATTTTTAAAAGTACTCTCTTCAAAGAGAAACAATTAAGTTCCCCAGTGACGGACGATTTGGTGACAAAAGGCGGCGTCTCAGTCACTGAAAGCTGTCTTTGGGTTGTTGCTTCTTCGTGCATGGTGGGAATTGTCAGCATTTTAGTCAGTATTTAAAGAATGATAATTTTTGGGTCAGTACAGCAGCATTAATGTTTATGTACTTTTGTTGTGTACATATCTGCATTTTCTCTGACTCACTGACAACATTTCAGTCTCTGAATTTACTGGTAGAGAAGGTTCTCTGAGCAGTTGTATCAGACAGTGTGCCAAATCTATTCACTCCTGCTTGTCATGTCTGTTGTAATCTCATGCTTTAAAGCTTGATTAACCTCCTGTCATCCTCAAACGAGCAGCGTGTACCAGAGAGAGTCTCTCAGAGTCGCACAAGAATGTTCGCTTACGTCAAAGGAGTTCATTTAAACCCAGCATGTAGTTTTTTGTCGTCCTTCAGGCTAAACTATACTCCAGTGGACTACCTCAAGTGTCAGGCTGAACACAATCCTAGGTGCCGCCAGTCACAATTACACCCAATTTCAGAAGCATTTCCTATTTCCTTGTCTCCACTTTGTGTAAGATGGAAAACCTAACCCGGGAGGCCATACTCATGTGTTATGGAATTACACCAGCCAGTCCTAATTCAACACACACAAACTGGATGGATTGATGGCGACCAGAAAAGCCACATTTCTGTTGTGGGTTCAATTTCATTTCAGGAAGATAGTATATAAATCCAGTTGGTTTAAAACTATATATTACACTCACACACACTTGTTTTTACAGTGTACTTTAAAATTAAGTTTTACTTGAATAAGGATAGAAAAAGATGTAAGTTAGCCTACTCCTTTTCTATCTCCTATTCCCTTTCTGGTGACTTACCTGGGTATCTGGCAAGAGATTGGTGGGTAGAGAGCAGGAGCCTCTCATACATCCTGGCTCATCGATTTTCAGTCAGGGATGAAAGCCACAGACTCAGTAGGTCTTTCATACTGGGGGGCATCCCAAAAGACACATCAATCAGATTTCAAAGGGAACCAAGCCAATCTTATTTATTTACTGCCTTTTCAACGTCATTACAATCCCAAACCAGGGCCTCTCTCTGCCCCACTCTCCTGCTTCACCTTCACAGGTCAGCCCATCAAAAGTTCCCTCCTGTGTTCTATATAGTGAGCCTCTTAAGGACTTATTTGACATTGAACAGGGAGGGATCATCTCATGCCTATTAAAAACAGAGATGCAGTAATATAATGCTTGTCAGGGTTACGGAATTTCAGTCCAACTGTCTAATCCCCCGAAGCCTAGCAGTTAATTCAACTGGTCAGGCCAGAAAGTGGCCCCCCTGTATGTTTAATGAAGATTAAATTACCTATTTTCTCTCATGAAATTTTAAAGGAAGAAAGGGGATGAATCTGCTAACAGGCAAATGAAAAGACTAAGAAGGAGATGCTGGCAAAGATACAGAATTTCCTCGTTCTCTTATAACCCCATCCTCATTTGTGACATAAATGATCTTTTAATATTAATACATATTACTTTTGTGTTTGTTATCCACATCGTCCTGATGTAGGCAACCACAATATGTTCAGCAGCTATTTTCTCATCTTTCCCCTGATCTGGGGGAAAGTCACCCGTTTGTTTGTAGAATTACATCACAGGAAGTGATAGTGATCGTAATTCCCTTAGCAATTAATTTTCTCACACATATGTTTTTATCTCTCTCTTGTCGTCTCTCAACCTCTCTAGCAGTTGTTCCCCTATACCGTTTCCAACATACACATACACACACACACACACACACATGTGCAAGCTTGTGTCACATATCAGATAGGCACTGTTGCTGTAGGGTGTCTCTAAGTTGAGGGCTAAAGCCCTTTGCCAGCTCCTGGCTTCCACTTCAGGGTGTTGATAGATGTTATTCATTGAGGTGGCCCTAGAGGCGATCCTACAGGAAATGGAGCTAACATGATTTGGGGTGAAGAGACCCAGAGGGTGTCGGTGCCTCTTGCTATAGCCTGAATGGTTTAGTAGATGTGAGATATCAATAGAGTAGATGAGAGCAGAGCTCTGTAGAGACGTGCTGCTTGAAATATATCACCTGCTTCTCATAGATAAGGATATTTATCAACAGCAAAAAGGAAAGGCAGAAGGGAAGGAACTGAGGCATGGACAGTCACTCCATTTAAGATTTGACGTTGTAGGGCATAGACAAAGCCATTGTCCCTCCCATTGACCCATAGGGCCTTCCTCTGGACCTAATCATTTTTCATCCACAGCAGAAAACCCATCATGGAAATATAGATGAAGATTTTATGTACCATTTGACTACCCTTGGCACATAACTGATTCGTTGCTTGACTCTGCCAAAAGAGGACGTAAAGTAAGTGAAGTGTGACATGGACCCATTTTGAGAGGATAAATCAAATCTTAATAAAAGGTAGTCTTTCTGAGTGGACATCAGGGGTCTCTTGCTCCTGCCCCTGCTGTTAAGTACCCCCTAAACCCTTTGCTGTTTAAATTACACTGAAGTTATTTACTCTAGTACAGGGTATCAACAGGGGGCTGTCTGCATGCCCTTTTGATGCCATTATGCCCTTTTACAACTCCCTGCCTGAGCAGGCTTATCATGTGGAGCCAAGCTCCATCTGATAATGCTTACTTTGTCTTTCCTTTTTTTTTTCTTTCTTTTTTTGAAATAAAGTCAATGACCTAGTGTTATAATGGACTTGGAGCTCTCAACACCTATGTCCAATATTGTCTTACGTTATTGGTTCAGGGCCTCATTGATGTAAAAAAAGTACTCAGCCCTCCCGCCTAGTGGACCATCTACGAACAACTGCACAGCAAAAATGTCTACTAACTTATCATATTCAATAATATCCTAGAGCGCTTGCAGTGGGCTGCATTTTTTTCTTGCTCACTCTCCAAACAATATTGGCTTTCAAGTATGTGGGCAGTTATGAAAGGTCACCATAAGTGTAAATTGTCAATACTGGATCAATTTTGCAGGGCAAATATGCTTTGGAGGCCCCATAATGGAAGATTTCATCTTATTTTTACCCAGGCCACATTCACACAATAAGATTGATATCGTTCATTGTTTGATGAATTCCTAATAGGCCTATAAACTTGCAGAGCTTAAAGCCAAAGGAATGCCTGTGAAAGCCAAATATAGGGGAGGCAGTCAGACCATCCCACTAGCTGAAAAATTGCCCTCATATAATTCCAATGGAATCTCGCCCAAGTCATCATGCTTAGTGTTGAAGGATGGGCAACTTGTGTCAGTTGAATTAAACCTTATTTATCGCTCATTAGGCATACAGCAGGGCCAACTGATGATCAGCTAGAGAACAAATAATATGCGGTGGAGTAGGATGCCATCCTGCATGGTTATGTGTTCCACTGACAATAAGATGCGGTGCCAGAATCAAATGCTTCTTCCTCTGCTGTCATACTCGTGTTTTTTTAACCTCCTTAATATGATGTGGCTATTATTAAAGTATAAGATATAATGTCCAGGCTGATGTTTGCATTTGAGGTGTCAGCCACTATCTACAATCTGTCAGCTGTAATGAGGTGGAATTAATATTTTACTTTCCCATTAGGCGGGCTTGATGTCTGTAATAGGGAGGTATATGAAAGGAATAGCAGACTGGGCGATGAGTGATAATGGTAATTCCCATTAATACAGATAAAGAGAGAATGTGCCAAAGAATGTTAAATGTTCCATTCAATAGGACATATTAGTAAAGGTGATGCTTGGAACAGGGATATTAAAGAAATTACAATGTATGTGATGGTCTTAGCTTGAAGTAGCTGGATCTTGCGACATTGCTTTCCTGATTTTTTTCACACTTGAGGGACACAGTAAGTTAGTTGTGTTACAAGGTGAATTCAACATGATGTTCAGTGGTGTTAATGAAGTCATGCATGCCTTTTCTGAAGTGCAAGAAAATGTTTAGATCAAAATGAATAATGCATAATAAGTTAACAATGCTTGAGATTAATCTGGCAGCAAATAAAAGTAACACTTCATATTGTTCCCTGTGATATGAAACACTGAGCAAGATCTACATATATGAGAACACTGAGAAAAGGGAAAATTTCCTGTAGTTCTTAAATGAAAACACAAAAACAACAAATGTATGTGTTCTGAAATACATATTTAGGAAAGCAAAGAATTCCAAAAAAAACAACACCACACAATTGATTACAAGACAAAACTTACTTCTGATGTTTCCTGAGCTTGTCATTTTGGTAATCGCATACAGTTGATATAAAATATAACAAAAATCTACAATTTATTTCAATCTTCAAGTTTTTTATTGCTTTAAAGCTTGACTGACTCATTTGGAGACCAACAGCAACAAAATCAAGCTAAAAGGTTAATTATTTCTGAAACTATGTTAGAAAACTTTAATTGCATTAGTCTACACACCCTTCAATTAACACTAAGGAAAAGAATATTTTGCAATCTTGATAACAGCAGTAACCCTCCCACACCCTTAGTAGGATGTGCAGTTTCACAGCCAAGGTGTTTTGTTAACTTAATGTGAATTTATCTGGTAAACCAATTATTTGAGTGTCTGAACAACAAAAAGTAAAGGCTTAATAATAGGCATGTATTGGTTCAAGCACTGACATAAAAGCATGACTGTCAGGCCAAATGGAAATGTGTACTTTTCTTCCTGGGTGATGGTTACTATTGCATCTGTGAAAACATCAAGGGGATCCTGATTGTCAGGCGAGCAATGTCATGATAATACATGATTACGGTTAAATGGAGTCAGCTGATCAGTCATTTGACATTTAACAGAGAAAATTATCTATA
This sequence comes from Macquaria australasica, assembly GCA_005408345.1. Lineage (NCBI taxonomy): Eukaryota > Metazoa > Chordata > Actinopteri > Centrarchiformes > Percichthyidae > Macquaria > Macquaria australasica. The sequence goes on along the minus strand of SEMN01000036.1, from coordinate 427,356 downwards.
ATATGGTTAGTCAAATTATTTGTGTGACACAAAGAGAGGGAGACAGGTGACAAAGCAGTTTAGAAAGTAAAAGAAAGAGGCTGGTTGAGACTTTCAACCCAGTTGACATCATCAAGGATTGAAAGAAATGGGAGTTGTGATCTTGTATACTATGTGGTGGAAAGAGGTGTGTACATGAGGGGGAGAACGTAGAAGGAGAGGCATGGAATTCAATTAAATGTAGGGAGTGGGTGTGTTGTGAAGTGATGGACAGATGTATCGATAGTGATAGCGACAAAGAGTTAAAAGGGGCCAGAGAGACTGAGAGGGTTAAATGAAGGTAACAAGCAGAATGCCCCAGTGACGTCGCCATACCCCCCACCCCCACCCCCGTACTCACACATACACACACATACTGGGCGTGCAATCAGCAAGAATGCTCCCTACACTCAGGCACTCCCCCCTCCAGTCAAGCATGATTGTGCTTGACATGGTTCCATCGCTAATGCTGACTGATGCCCATTTGCTTGGCTCTTCACATTTATTTATTTATCTGTTTATTTGTGTCAGGTTTATTTATTGATGGGCCTCAAGGATATGATGGCAAGCATCCATTTGCTCATATAGGGAAGTAAGATACGGAACGTTATAAACGTGTGCAACATTTACACGTGAATGAACAAAAGACGGAGGGCAGACAGAGTTCACCTTTTTTATTTAGATTCCAGCATTTGAAAAAGCTATTCCTTTCTGGTAATGGAAAAGTGATATGGCCCATTAAGTTACTTAGCACTAATCCCAATGGTTTAGCCACTTCTCTATTTTTTCTTCCCTTTTATCTCTTTGTCTTTCTTCATTCGTTCTTTTGACTTCTATTTGGTTAGTGTCTGATGGAAGGATTTGAGTGGGGTCAAATTACTCCCTTGTCTGTATGAGTTTTCCCAAGCTTTGGCAGCACTCTCACCCACATTAAGTGCACACAGCACGTTGCTGTTGTAGTTGACCACCAAATACCCATGAGAGTTTTAAATGTATGCTCTATTTAATACTTAGTGTTCACATAACCTCCTATTTTTGCGTAAATCGATTTTTAAAGTTTTTGGGATATGGTCTTCTATTTTGTTATGGCTTTACAGAGTTTTTGTTGTAGCTTTTAATAAGATGTCCCCTAGCTTGTGATTATTACATAGGATGATGTAATTAGAGCGTAATGAGTGTAAGTGTAATTGTTGTTTATTCTCACAATGACATATTTGCTGTTGTAAGTTACTGAGGGAACAGCGGTGCTTAATTACCCACAAGTGTACAATTTGAGATCATTAGCTTTAGAGGCCAATATCTCTGGCCAGAGGTCTGCCAGAGGACCTTTGGTCCACTCTTGTAGTGGTACAAAGAATACCAAGTTGAAAACTGCTGAAGGATTATTGTTTTAACATACTAAACTTTAGTTTCCTGTCAACATGATCCTCATTCAATTTCTAGAAATCATTGCCTTTGATTAACTTCTTCAAAGTTAAATCTTAGCTCAGCTGTGGCAAAATATAAATGGAGATTTATCAGCTGATCTAAAAGAGATAATGACTAGTAAAGGTGTGTTAAGCGTGACTTAACAGAGCTGGGGATCTTCTTTAAAGAGGGGATCAGTTGTCTGATTTGAGACTTCATTTCTCACTTTGGGTAGGATTAATAGGAGAGGATGAAAGAGACAGAGAAACCAAAAGACAAGTTTTTGCCTGTGCACCTGTGTATCAGAGAGCAATGGCATCAGTTCAAACTCTTTACACATTTTACCACATGCCCAAAATAGTGTGAGGATCTACCAAGGTCCCTCTTCAGCAGGAGCTGATTGGCATCTGTGCTCTTATGGAGACAGGGATCCTACCCAACTGCATCTGTGGGTTTATTTGAATTCATCTAAAACACTTAAACTGTGCTGAGAAGGAGGGGGGAAATAAACAAGAAGAGAACACAACAGCTTGGTATTCATGAATTCCATAAATTACAATGTTACTCCCCTAAGAGATGACTAATATGTCAAGTTTAAAAATAGACAGTTTGCCACAGTTCAGACTCTCTGCCTCCAGTGGATGAGGATTAAGCAGAGAAATGGTAAAGGGTAGAGATTTGTGATTTGGTGTGTGTGTGTGTCTGTCTGTTGATGTGAGTGTGGTGAGTGCATGCATAATTATGTCTGACTCGACTGTATGCTTGTATACATGCATATTTGTGTGTGATTTATGTGTGTACACTGTATATATTGTCCATGTGTGTGTTTCTGTGTCTGTGTGTGCAGTTGTATGTAAACCGACCTGGGTTTCCATGTAAAGTCCATAACCTGAAGTTAAGGTGGCAGGATGAGGGCCTGAGTAGTAGTATGGGGGTCATGCATTAGTGGAAAGCCAGTGGAGGTTGCTGAGTTTGTAACATCTCTGCCTTGAAGGCATTGCCAGCTAAGTAAAGGATGAGGCTGCACACTACATTACCTCAACTATTATTTTTTTCTCCCACTCTAGATGAGTTTCTTCCAGTGGCTCAGGTCACTGTTGCCCCAGGGCGGATTATGGCAGATGGGAGCTGTGATGTTCCTTAAGATTTCCGACAAGTGAGGGAGGGAGTGTGTGTCTGGGTGTGTGTCCATACGTTTGATCTTTTTTTGTGTGTGTATGTTGTTTTTTGTGGGATTGTGTGTGCTGCTTATTTGTGGGAATGTTAACTGAAGCTTAGCATTCCTTGGCAGGCCAGCGGTTGACCTGATTTCTGTGTCACAGCGTGACTCACACAGGTTAGCTTTTTAAGGAGACAGTGAGGTCAGCGTGAAAAATAAAGCCACAGATATGTCGCCTAAATCTTATTCCATGCAGTCTCCAGCTGTAGCATAGCTGAATATGCATGCATACTCACATGTACAACATAGATATGTCTAAATATTCTGTGTTGGCTAAATATAGCATTCCATCATTGTAAATATTCAGCCACCATACATTATGATTAATGAGAGAGCATGTAAAATCATTTATGGTCTGCATTATTAAAGTCTTCTACATGGTAGGGCTCTTTCTCCTGATACCACCATTAATATGTTTACGGTGGTGGCAACAGTCTGTCTGAGAAATTGATTTTTCTTTTGCCAATTGTAAAAGTTTTATGACAGTCAATATGGCTGAAGAAGCAACCCTTCCATTATTTTACTGGATCTGCTGCTAGCAGAATAGATGGTTCCTGCTTATAAACCTTGTATAATTGAACAGGGGAATCAGTCAATGAGAGGGGGAGATGCACAAGGTCTTGATGGCTTGATGGCCAAGATGACAGCTTGTGAAAGAAAAAGACAGCAGACTGATTAGCCAATGTGTCATATTGCTTCATCGCTGTCTGTACACTATGCTCTCTCGTCTCTTTTTCGCCTCTTCCTCTCACTCATCCCCTTTTCGTTCCTCTGTTTCACTCCCACCTCTACTTCTTTACTCTTGTATAAGTCCAATGTCTTCCTTATCAACCTCACTTTGCCCCATTCCTTGCTATCCCCCTCTTCAACCTAATGTCCTGTTTTCTTTAAATGCTTTATTTTTACTCACATCCTGTATCCATCCATTCCAATGACCCTGTGTCACTCCAGGCAGAATTATTACTCTTGGATGGAATATCGGCTCAGTGGCGCCGTACTCTGCTCTCTCCGCATTATCCATTTATGGAGTATCCCCTTTTGTGGTGAGCCATCTTCCTACAGCCCAGTAATGATAGGAGTCTTGGCGACCCTGTGCATTTGCACTGTAATATAAGACATTCTCATTAGTCCAAGGATTGTGCTCTCTCTCATGTCCATTACATTAATTGCTACACATCACTGCCTGCCATGCCCCTCAGTATTGTGTTACATTGCTGGCATTCTCTGTCCTGCATCACCTATCTGTGGCCCACAATCGCTTTGCCTAGGAAGGTGAGAAAAGTAATTGAAAACATTATATAGAGAATTGGATAAAATGTTTTTAGTCAGAAAATCTCAAGGAGATGATCTGACCAGTTTGTTTGTGTTTTGTTACATGAGTGGATACCAATGAATGAAAAAAATGTTTCCAGATTAAATAAATTGAAGCCAAGTGCCCTTCTACCCCCGCACCATCCCTCTGTTGTCAGTCATCTCTCCTCATAATAGGGAAGCAGGCCGCTACCATAATTGCTTTGATGGTCCAGCCTGAACAAATCACTTCTGGGCATAAAGAGAAGCCTTGGAGATGGCAGCCAGAGAGAAAAGGTGCGAATGAATTAAAGCACTTTGCGTTCCTCTGGGGCATGTGGCCCAGATTTTTCTTCAAAAAAAAAAAAATAATAAGGAGAGGAAGGAGTGTGGGGGTGGGGTGTGCCTCTTTCCACCAAGAATAAATGGCAGTAAAAGCAATAATACACATCCAGCCTCCATTATGCCAAAATGGAGAGCTTTTTCAGGGAAGACACAATGGCACTGACATAGTTAACTGGCAGGTGGAGAAAGGAGGATTTCACTGGAAATAATCTGATTTTGAACGGGGCTCCCATCTATGGGAGAACCTCTGGTCAGGCCTTTTGTGAAGGAACAAAAGTTTGGCCCTTTGGAAGCAAAGCTTTGAATGCTTCAGTAGAGCTGAGTGAATGGACCATGTGAATGTCCCAAGGCCCTCAGTGCTGAGGACTGCAACAGGCAGACGTCAGACAGGGCCTTGTGCAGCACCACTCAGCTTCCTTTGGACCTGGCAATGTCAGAGCCAGCTCCCTGTGTTCCACCTCTCCTTCTTTATCTTCTTCAACCTTGAACCAAACAGATGCTGCTGTTATTAGTCACTTGTACTATTGGAATTGCACTCGTACTGAGGCTGGCAATCAGAGTCACCTGCAGATACCCACTGAATGAAGCAGCATGAATTCAGGATATTATGTCACAACTACTCGGCTGTAGTAATCTCTCTGTATAAAGAACTGCAGTGCTGTATATCGAGACTCATGGTTTGATCTGTAGAACAGCAGAGGTGACAGAGAGTTAGAGATATGGCTGATATGGATGGAAAGACAGATATTGAGTAAGCTTAGTGTACCAACACTGTTCATATCTCAAAAAGCTGTGTAACATTCTTTTGAAATTGCATTTCACTGCCAAACAGAAGTCTGGTAGATGTAAGACAAAACTTTCAGTTTCAGGGACTAACTGACGTGCACACAATTCATATATTTTCATTATTCTATTTTGAAGGGGCGAGGGGTGTAGTAGATGGTGCCTTTAGCTGGTGGGTGACTGAGGGGAATCTGCTGTTTTCAGTAAAAGTTCAATTATGACTACAAGCTGCACAAGTTTAATTGTCATGACTATGACACAAAAGCAGTGGGGCCATTTGACTAATCCTCCTACAACTCCACAAAACCTCCAGGGGTCACAAGCCCCCAAAACAAGGCTCCATGGGTGTCTGGAACATCATTCTTTCCCAATGGCCTTGTCTTTTTCTCATGCAGACAAATGCACGCCCCTTGTTAGTTCCACCATGATCCATTTGCCTCTCTTTGAGTCACCCCACCAACCCAGCCTGCATCCCCCAAGTCCTTGATATCGAACAAAATCTTTGACCCCCTTTTTGGAGGGTATGGCTTTTGTTTGTGGTTGACAGCCCATTCAATCCATCAGAACTCCAGGTGTGGCTTTCTTGCAAAGGAATCATTTGTGCATATAAATGCAGATGGTTGATTGCATCAAACAGATAACACATCTATGAAAAGGACGAATATTAAAACTGTCAAATATGTGTGTCATCTGCCAAAAAGTACATTTAAAAACAAAGATAGCGAAAGTGGTATATTTTCCCCAAAAAGAAAGCTTTGACAGAAGTCAGCTTCAATGCGTCATTCTCTCCTTTCATGGATTTCTTTTATGTCTGTCTTTACCATCACTTCCCACATCACCCTATAAGGATGAGCTGTGGTTATAATTGCTTTTCATATAATCATTTTGCTGCTTTATTGTCGACAAGAGCGCAGTTTTCCTTGTCAACTTGAGTTAAGCAAATTCATCTTATGCACTCATTTGAAGAGTGTTCTTTAACAGAAATGAGGTTGAATACATCCGCACGCAACAAAGACCAACCATTATCAGTGCCGACTAGCTAATTAAGGAGTCTCTCTGACTTGTCACTTGCCAAGGAGTGTGCATTGGGTCCGTAGCCATGTATCTAACCATGTGTTTCAGGGAAATGTCTACGGCATTACTTCTGCCCTCCCGCCATCCATAATTAACCTCCCTCCATTCATAATTCAGATGTGTTCTTCACACATCTTCTGGTGATATGACATTATTTTGCAGTGGCTAAACAGACATTGTGACGCCCCTGGTGCATGGGCTTGTGTGTGTCTGCGTGACACACTTTTGACTGTCAAGGCTCCACCCCAGCCACAAGTGCAAGGTGGGAGACAAAGCTGCCACCACTTCCTTTCTTTGTTATTTTACAACTGCAGGATCGGCTTATCTTTTTAATAAGAAGGTTTATATTTTTAGTTTCACTGTTTTCAAATGGTATGTGACATAAAATAGACCTTAGCTTTCAGCTAGAGCTTAAATAATTACTGTACATGCTATCAATTGAACAGTGCTCAGTGCCAATATTTACCTTTGTAGCTACTGTAACAGTCAATGGTCACTAATACATAGTTTAAATGGTTAATCATGTTTGCCAAAAGAAAATCAACATGCATTTTATATATAGAGAGAACTCATAACGTGCTGTTCATAGCTTATTAGGAGTCATATGTTTGCATTTTCAAGGGCAGGAGTGTAGGAAAGACAGCCGCGGAGCGAAGACAGGAAAAGGAAGTGATAGAGAAAAGGAAGAAAGGGATGCATGATAGCATCAGGTGACGCAGAAATGCCATGAGAGAGAAGAGCAGAGACTTAGAAAGAGAGGGACAGAGAAGGAGAGTAGGCATCCCATTGCCAAAACAGCACTCAATATCGTGTCCAGTCCTGAAGGATGTGACATATTTCTCCAGTCTTTGTTGGCTGTTTTAATCAGCTTACATATGTCCTGGATGAAAATTGAATTTGTCTGGAAGAGAGGAAGATACTATTGGCTCTACCACTGCCTCTTGATTGTGTGTGTGTGTGTGTGTGTGTGTGTGTGTGTGTGTATGTCTGTCTGTCTGTCTGTCTGTCTGTGTCTGCGCACTTGCTAGTGAATATCTGTGTGTTTGTATTTGTGTATCTGTGCGTGCGCGGTGTGTGAAAGCATTGTCCGCACCAGAGCCAACCAATTCATAACAGCAATGGATTGTGTTTCTCCCATACATCATTGTCAGTGCAGCTCACCTCTGCAGTGCCAGCTTATTTAATGGCCAAGACCTAAACTCAGAGTGCACAAAAGACCCCCACTCCTCTTTTCTACCCATTTGCCCTCTGGCATTTGGAAGTGTGTTTGTGTTGGTTATATGTGTGAAACAGACAATTTTTGTGTGTGTTTTTGTTCATTTTTGCTTGTGTAAATGCAAGGTTTATAGAAAAGGTTTTACAGTATTATTGAAATTGTATAGAGTTGAGTATATGTCAGTTTACACATTGAAGCAACCCACCTGTGATTCAACACATTGTACACATCTCACCATATGTTGCCTTACTGTGCTGTTGAGAAAGCTGTGCTGTTGCACCCAAATTCATCTTGGCTTTAAGACGACTACTGTATGAGGGCACACTTCATTAATCTGTTCGTCTACTGGGGGTTTTGAACAGTCTTGTCTGTCACATCTAGACTTTCCTCTGAGGAGTTCATCCCTCATCAGATCACCACTTTATGGATAGCATCTTTTTTTATTATTTTGAGGCAGTGCAATCTTTTTCCTCCGTTATGATTGATCACAGATATCACACAGCATGTTCCTGACTTGCAGCAGAGATTTTAAATAGGGAAGTCTTACGCCTTTGAACTGCAGAGTGTACTGTACTGAGTCAAGTATTCTCTGAAAAGCAAGGCCAAGATTATTCACTGTTTTCTACGATGCACTCTTGCCCTGCCTTTTGTTCACGGAAGTAGGGCATGTCAGGGGAAAAAGGGCAGCACAAGATACAGTATGGATACAGACATCCCGGGGAAAACTTCCTGCTATGGGAGTAAAGAAATGCAGAAACCTGTTTTATCAAAGAATATTTTAATGTTCTTCAACCACATTGCATCCAGATGTTTGATACATGCAAGTATCCTGATACTGTCTATGCAATGTTGCCAGTATTGTAGGTTCCATCCTGCTACCAAATTAACACAACCTGCAGAGTAGGTCACAGTTGCGTGCAAATAACTAAATACAGTACCTGCTCTTTTTAGGTCACTTCATTTGCATGGGGGTGGTGCTTTTGGGGGGGAAGGTTAGAAGGCATTCTTGATTCAGATGCAAATGGAACAGTTATCAGCAGCCAGGACCTGATGAATAATGGGATGTACAAAACACACGGCCCTGCATAAGGAAATGAAAGAGCGCCTCTTTTCTGCCCCACTGATTTCATTATAGACACTATTATTGGCTTAGAATGGCAACATCTATTATCTAGAGTCAGAATGTGACCTTTTTTTTTTCTTTCTTTTTTTTTTTTGATGCGGACAGTCTTTTACTACTGTCAAACCTCATCAGATATTGCTGCCCCAGATAGGGTAACAAGGCATAATGTGGAGAGTGGGAGCCTTCAGGCAGTGGTCAGATACAGGAACTGTTAAGGTCTCTTTAGCCTTGAGATGGAACTCTGCCCCGATGACTGTAACTCATGCATCCAACTTTCCTATCTTATTTCAAATGTCAGTACCACATCCTGGTTTTAACAGTTTTGTGTTGTTCTTTAACAAAGTTTAGTAGGTTGTTGGCTCATACCTTTTTTTTTATAGATAATATTGGAGAGTAAATACATTTTTTAGGCTACTTAGCTGGTAGAGGACATTTCATTCATGAACAATGACAAGATACAACATGACATTACATTCATTGTTTAATACATATATCCTCTTTGTAGCATGGTGTTGTACCTGCCAAACTGAATTGCTCCTGAATTGCCTGTAATATGGGGACAAAAAGTGAAAAGTAGATCATTTGGAGTGGAGGATCTAAGAATAGAAGAGAGCCTGTGGCAGAGGGCAGAGGGAAGAAGAAGGCAGAAGGATTGGCTGTGAATAAGACTCACTGACAATGTGATAACACATAACTAACCTCTTGGGATGTATAATGTGTTTCTTTGCCTTAGCTAATGCTACCCTCTGACTTCCCCACAGAATTCCCATATATTTTCATTGAGTCCTTATTTTGGAGCGTTTTATAGCGAATAACCACAAATTAGGTGTGGCCGTTTACTGAATGTTGAAGTGTGTATTGCAGTGTTTCAATTACAGTATAAGCTTCGTGTCACATCACAAAGATTATTAATACGTACTGAGACAAAATTGACACATGTTCATACTGCCTATTCATTGAGAGAATACATTACCATTATATTCCAAATGTTGTCTCTCGTTTCTTCCTGGTGTTTAGGAATATTACTCGCATACATGTATACATAAAATCAGCAGAGCCTAAAAGGGAGGCTCTCAAAATTTACATTCTGCTGCATACTCGGTTTTGAAGATGGTTCCAATCTGCCTTTTCACGTATTTTTTGCCGAATCAGTACAGGCCCAAATGTGTGCTGGTATTATGAAAAATCAAATTCTTAATTTGGGTGTTGGTCTGAGGATTTCTAAGAACCCTTGTTTTAGATAACAGACAAAAGGTAGATGTTGGACAGTCCTGTCTTCCTATATCCCAAATGACTGTTGCTTCCCCAAAATCATGTGATTACAATACACCTCCAGTCTAATCCCTAAATTACCCCATGATGATTGCTATCTGTCTTGCAAAAACTGAGTAAGCTGGCAAGGTGGCAGAGGAACAAAGTGGATAACAATATCTTTGCCAGCCACGGCATAGGACAGACACTTTTATCGGAGGGCCTCTGCATGTTGTGAAGTTAAGCAAATTGGTTCTGCTTTCAGTGAAGCACTGTGTAGTTTAGGTACCTTATAAAAGGGTTTACGACGTCTCTTGCCAACCGGGTAGAAACATTCTTTTCTTCACAAAAATAACTGGCTTTGGTTAGATTATGTCTGTTTCTATTCCTGTGCTTGGTGTGTTGGGGGCTCAATTCGCCAGGCCCTTCACCTCTCAGAGCTTAGCCTTAATCTGCATTTAAAGGAGGCCCGGAAAAGACAGGAGTGATTATCACAACGTTATATTCTCAGAAGCCTTTATTTAATAATTTGTTTTAATGTCTTTGACTCTTTCCAATATGTCATCTGGGTGACAGAGTCAGAGGTTAGGTTTTTTTTCTTTTTCTTAAGAGGATAAACAAATAATCTGAGAGTATAGGGTGACAACAGCTAATTTTAGTATCTGAGAATCCCCCATTTATTCGTGTATAAATTGTTGTCATTTTTTTTTATAGTCAAGTTGCAGGCAGAATTGATTGGGTTTCTAGGACAAGAGTTTGATGTAAATTGCATATAATTCAGTGGAGAAAAAAAAGCTGTTAACAGGATCATCATAGGAGAGCCACAGAGGGGTTCAATTAACTGATCAGTTTTTATAATTCCAAACAAAAAAAATCATGCAGCGGCACATGTTTTATAATGCAATTTCTTGTTCATGCCTCTTTATTTGTTCAAAAATGTTGGGCTTTTAGTAGATTAATTACATTTCTTGTTGTAGCCTTGTTCTCCTCACTTCCTGTCATATTTAAGAAACCTTCAGGCACCTTCTCCTCAGCACACACACACACACACACACACACACACACACACACAGACACAAACCATCCCCTCTCCTCCACTGGTCTTGTATGTAGTCCATGTGATTGGATGAATAAGTTGTGCCATCCCATATGGTGGGCTGTCCTGCTGGATCTGATCACAGTAGTGAATGAAGGAGCCCATGAGTCACCACCGGTTTGTTCTGCCGCACTTGTCACGCTCTGCTGTCGCATACTCCCCTCTCTCCCTCCGTCCATCCTGCCAGCCAACAGACGCCATGCCTTTTAAACTCTCTCGCCCTGTCGTTCACTGTCTCCCTCTCTCATGCACATCATAACTGCAATCTCTCACATGCCCCCTCGTGCTCCTCCTTCTTTTTCTTCCTTTGTCACACTCTGTCTTTCCTTTCCTTCCCTTTCTTTTCTTTCTCTCTACCTCCCTAGATGAGGTAAAGTCTGTGCCCTGTTCTGTGACAGCCTAAACGTCAGTATGTTCCCCAAGCTCTGCACTTCCTTCACAGGCAGTGCCAACACCATTGTCATTTATAAACATTTTATGCCAGCTCTGTAGGGTAATGGCTAATTTCTCCCACCACATGGCTCTTCATTAAAAGTTGATTTTCTGTCAAAATGTATCCCAATCAAATTAGCTGCAGCTACTTGGACAACTTTGGTTTACCTCAGCATGTGTCTAACTTGCTCACTCTGATGCATTCATGGTTATATTTTTAATCAGTAAAGATGTTCAGGTATTTGCTTGAAAAGGGCTAGTTTGATTTAAGTAAAGTAAGTATTATCTGGTTAAGTAAGCGATAAAGCACGAAGAGATGTCTTGATTTTCTGAAAGTAATAGACGAGATTGAGGTGATGATTTTCACAACACATAATGGAGTTTCCTCCACCAACTCCATTATTTTCCTGGATCCGGACACGTAAGAGGTCATTATACCACTGCTACTTATCAAAGAACATAAGAGAGTAGGTTTCGTTTAATTAACTGAAGACAAATAAAAGGTTCAACAAGAGATATTTATTAAAGAACATGCCTGTCTGATTCAAATACAGCTTGACAACATCATCAGCTTAAGTGCTGCCCACAAAGACTCAGTTGAATAGGCCATTGACGAGTAACCTGATGTGCCAGATGGTTTGTTACACAGAACCATCTGAGAAGTCGTCCTTGGAAACTGTTTGGAAAAGGGCAGGCACTTTAAAAAAAAAAAAATACTTGGCAGGTGATTGGATGAACCATCTGTCTATCACTGTCGATCATGGGCTAACTCCAACCAATCAGATCAACGAACCAGTGTCTGTGGTAGGAGAACCGAAGCCAGTCAGGAGAAGAGCGAAAAGATCATTTCAGTGCCATTCTTTGCTCTTCTTTCAATGAAGAAATACTCTACGGTTCTGATATAACTGATGCTATAGCAGCATCTACACTAACCTCTTTAGGAGCCGCCATCGACCTAAATCACGTCAGTAGCTGCCAGTAGTTTTTCATAGCACGCTGATTGGTCCAAACCACTGTGGTTCGCCCACAAGGGCATAACTTGAAGCCTGGAAAGATGGATTCTCGTGTGATCTCCTGAATCCGGCTGCCCCGAAGGTACATTGACAAGGGCAACACCAGACTTCTGAATTTCTAGACAAGTTTAAAAAGTTGGAAGGCGATTATACACACGTGACTTGTACTTTAGACCTTTTGCCTTGTGCCTCTTCATTGTTAATCACTGTATGTCCATGTGTCTTCATCTTGTATTATTGGACCATGCTGTCTTGTATCTTTTATTTGCTCACGTGCAGCTTCACACACAAAATTGCTGCACACATGTGCACAAACAAACTTCCATCCCCAGGTGGAAATGATTGATGGCAGATGGATAAGCACAGGGAAGCCTGGTGAGATTCATCAATTTAGCGCAGAGTGTGTGTGATGGTCAGCTACAGGAGACCAGCGCTCAAGCTACTTAGATGCTACTTGTGTTGTTCAATATTGGGGAAATCGATGCATATCCAACTCATCGCTCCACACATGGGTGTAAAAATAGCCCCTCTTTCCAAGAGTTCAGATTTCTATTCACTACTGTTTCCCAATAACATTAAAAAGCCTTTTCATGTTTGGCAATTTCTTCTCTTCCTTGATGCCTTCCAGCCCCCCTCCTCTTCTCCATAACATTCTGTAGTTTTCTTGCTTTTATTTATGTTCCTTTCTTCTTCTGTATTATTTTTCTGAAAAGGAAAATCAATACATTCCCTTTCTCAGCCGTGAGAAGCAGCTGAGAAAGTAAACACTTACAATAAGTCTAGAGTGGTATTTTCTGTTCAGATTCCAAGATTTTTTTTCATCTGAGTTAGTGAAAGTGTTTGTGTGTGTGTGTGTGTGTGCACATGCTCTTTGTCTAATTATCTACTTTTGTCATGTCGCCACAAAGAAACCACTGGGTGCTGGAGTGGCTGATATCAGGAGCATATCATCGCCATGGAATGACTGCACTGGCGATAGTGTTAGCAGTGTCTAAATTACTGCTCTCTGAGGTACTGGCTGCTTTACCATCATTAGCACGGCCATTACATAGATTGGTGAAGGAAGGGTGCTGAGGCCCTGGCAGGAGACCAGCTGAGTGTTCCTCAGGCTGGCAGGGTCATTCAGGAAGTGTAGTCTGCTTCCGCCACACACACACACACACACACACACACCCTCTTCCCACTATTTCTCCAGTGAGACCTGGCTGCAACCTGCAGAAAAGATGGAGATTAGGTGTGTGTTTGTGTCCATGTACTTGGACTGTTACTATCATTGTGAGGACCAAATACCCTCATGATCACAGCAAGCACAGGAAGAAATTAGGACATAACTACTACCAAGTTTATTTGGGTTGTTTCTGGGGAAGGGGTTAGGTTTAGAGCTATGAGAATTTAAGGTTGTGGGAACGGAAGATTTTACTCCAAAATACAATTTTGGTCCTCACAGACATAGAACAAATATGTGTGTGTGTGTGTGTGTGTGTGTGTGTGTGTGTGTGTGTGTGTGTGTGTGGGGGTGTGTGAGGGAGAGAGAGAGGAGGAAGGGAGGTCGGAGTTATTAGTCCAAAATCTCGCCTAGGGCGCCAAATGCCAGGCCTGGAGGCATTGAGCAATCATTCTAGTAAGACTGCTGCCACTTCTATCAAGTAACTCAACCTTTCATGAACGAATAGTGACCCAGTCTCCCTGTCGTCTTCTGTTACACGACCATAAACTCAGCGGTAATGTGACCTCTCCCTATAGTGTTACTTAGTTAACGAAGGTAAAAGAAGTGTTAATTGAGGCCGTGTTCCATCCAATGCAGCAGGGATGGAATTTCACTGAAGCTCAGCAGAGTGATGACTTTAAGTACACGTGTTTGCGTAAGTGACAGAGCAAGAAAGATAAAATAAGGCATGGTCCTGTATTTAGTCGATTACAGGGTGGATATGGGAGTGAGCCAGCAAAAATCCATGGAAAGCTACATCAAGAATAGGGGTTGGAGTGGAGAGGGTTCACCTTGCCAATAACATGACATTTTCCACCAGCAATAATGCAGGCTTCATTCGGCTCTGAAGAGCATCTGGTGCAAATTGGACATAGTTGCTCTTTAGCATCATTCCATGAATGATAGGGCCTCTATTTATACCTCTCTCCAGTGTGATAATGGTGTAGAGTCTGTTGATGATGGACCGGTATTTCCATGATATTAACAGAATATGAATTTATGTTAAAAGTATATGACAAGAATTGCCAGGAAAGGAGACTGAGTGTGTGTTTGTACACTCATATGCATATGTACATGCACCTGAGTTTGTTTGTGTCCATATGGATGTGTGTGCATCTGCATGTACCTGTGCATGTGTGTGCATGTGGTTCCTGGGTGTGTGTCGTCGTGGGCCACTGAGGAGGAGCATGTTAACCAGAGGAGCAGCCGGTCCACCAGATGTTCCTATTCCCACTAGGCTTGTCACAAGTGGACCTTTACTTCTCTCCCTGCAGTACACACAAACACCTCCCCCCACGCACACACATACACAGGATTTCTTCAGCAGCCTATACATAGTACATGCACAGCAACACAGAATGGAAAGCTACTTTATGCTGTTGCCACTGTAGATTTGCATACAACGAGGATCTTGTTCAAAGGGTGCTACAGTGACGAACATGTAAAAACACCTGGCTTCAATGATAAGGCTTTTTTCATTCCACCAACAGTATTTTAGATGGTGTCCTTAGCAAAACTGAAGTGTTTCTTCACTGCACTGAAGTGTGCATTGTAAATTTCTTTGACAGAGTATTCTCAAAGTCAAAAGCATTCCTCACATACTCACAGTATGTGAGGAATGCACCCTGAGAAATTGTCTCTTACGAAGCTGTGCACACAGAACAGCACTTTGACAATCGATGCCAATTCCCAGGGCCATTTCCCAGTGCCACTGGTTTATTTGCTCCCCTGCACTTGGTGTAGTGGACTCATTCTCATCTTCATATACCATGGTTTGGTGCCTTTCATGGTGCCACGATCCTAGGTAGAGGATGTGGCCATTTGGAAATGTCATGAGAAAGGTCGAGACCATCATCACGGCCCAGTTCAGCAGGCTGATTTATGATGTTCTAGCAAATGAAATATAGTAGGTGGCTAGTGGAACAAACAGGCCTCTATAGGCACCCCAAAGGTCACCTAACTTAATTTCAATTAGGCCTAGGGGAGGCCACAAAAATATGTCACTGGTGGAAAGAGTGCTGGGGAAATGGATTTACTTGTAATGACATTGTGTTTATGGGTATTAAGATAAGGCTAATCAGTTGAAGAAGTTGGCTATGTTAGTACAGTATTGATTGAAGAGTTTAGGAAACAGATGCCAAATGAAATAATCATTCTACTGAATTCCACACAGTGGCACAAGTGCCGCATATTGTTTATTATTTACAGAGGAAGAAAACTGCAAGTCTCAGTGCTTCCTCCACTCCCTATCAATCACACTGAATTGTTCCTGCACTGAATCCCATCAATTACTGCTTTCTGTTTGACACATGCAACACCAATTCTGATTAGCCAACAATTCTCTGGAAATAGCAGTATTGTAAAGAACAAACGGCTTGACATTTTAAATATTTAAGTCAAAGTTTACCACCAAACCCAACTCCCTTCAGCCCACCTCCCCATCGCTACATATGTGTCAAAAGCACCCCCACACAAAATGCTTCAAAATGAGTCACAAATTGCCAGCAAATGATTTCCTGCTCAGGGAAAATAACAGGGTCCCCACTCTGCCTTTGATTCAGGCTCTTTTTTCATCCCCTCTTTGTTTACCCATGCTGTCTAGCAGCCGCTCTTCTGGAATCCCTATTGATAGCTGTCTGACAGGGGGGCTGGGGGGCTAAGTAGCCCAGAGGGGGTAGTGTGGTGTGCAATTTGTGGCTGTACACCATATGGTTGTGTTAGAATGTATGGCATTTTATGTGTATCTTAATGGGTATTTTTTGTCTTGTGTGTGCCACCATGTTTCGTCTGAATCAGTGTTAAGTCTTCAAATATGCCAGCGAGTTAGGTGTGTGTGTAGATCTGTCTGTCTATGTTTGGTGTGTAGGCATGTGTTTGTGTGTCTTGTGAGGGTGATGTGGCATGGAGGTCACTTCTGTCAGATCCAACATCCAGGCCCATGCTGTGATGTGAAGGGCACTGTCAAGAGACAACCACGAGGCAGCACAGGTACAGCTGCCCTCAGTGCTCTTTTCCCTCTGTGGGAAAACGCACGTGCGCACACACACACACACACACACACACCGATTGGTGGGGATACACAGACAAACACATCCATGCTTCCTTTAAACTGACACACGGTGGTTGGAAAGCCCCCCCAGGGTGAAAGCCCCAGGATTGTACGGTCTCTTCAAAACAAACGCTACCGCCTACTTGTTGACTATCTGTTTGCTAGTGACTAGCTACGTGGCACTTCGTGTAACTGGGAAGATGGGACATCTCCTCTGACATTTTTGTGGCTAACTGGGAAGATAGAAGCTTATACAGAACATGTTTAGAGCCACATACTGAACTTTGGAAGAGCAAAGGTTAAAAAAACAACAATAACCTGTGGGTGGATAAGACAGAATTTTAAAGCTATATACTGCAAGTTCAAACAGATGACCTCTTTAGACTCCAGTTGTGTTTGTAAGACTTGAAAATCTGCCAAAATAGATGTTGATAATGTAAAACAAAATGTTACAGAAACTAAAAAAGTTGTTCTTCTGTCCGTCTGTGACTGGAATAACAAAACATAAGGTCCATAGATAAAAGGGCTTTCAATGTTAAGAACAAAACCGATGACAGTTGTGTTTCTGTTTGATAGGTAGATAGTACAGAATCCAAACATACTTTATGATAAAAATTACTGGAAAGTACAGATTCACACATTAAAGTCACAATTTTCTCACATCAGTGCCCTGAGTACATTTAAAGAACCTGATTTGGCCTCATCTTCGGATCTCAGGGGAAAAAAATGTACTCTCTACTTCTGTATCATACATTTTTCCAGGAGTAAAGCAAATTATGTAGTCAAAGTTCAATCAGCTTGTTTAAGTGTGTGAGAAGAAAGCATTAGCAAAGTCACGGAGAGATCAATTCAGCGGAATGGAGGAGGAAGAGTGATCAGTAAAAGCTGTGGGCGTATAATACAGGTACAGCCACAGCAGAATATATAACGCATGCTCGTGTCCTTGTGGAAGTGCTGGTCTTCATAGAATGTAAGATGCAGTGTTTGTGTGAATGAGTCTTGCTCTGAGTTTTGAACTTTTAGAAGTTGGCAGTGAAAACATTTCTGTAAAGTGTGGTGATTTGTTTGTTAGTCCTCACAGCCAGAACCTTGAACCTGGACCCAGAAATGCAACTAGTATAGGGTTAAGGCCAGAGGAATGATTGTGTATGTGTCTGTCTTTCTGACTGCTGTGGTGTGTGTCTACAAATCTATCTCTCTCTTCACGTCTCTGTCAGTCTCTTTCTGTGGCTGTTCTCAGGCTGTACCCCTCCAGTGTACACTATGTCCACACTGCGGGAGAGCAGCTCTGAAACTTTAATGCTAATTGATCCCAGTGAAGAAGTGTGGACACAGGTGTGTTGCCGCAGGCCCTGGCTCTGACATGGATGCCAAGGGATTCTGGGTAACCAAGGGGCTTACAGGGCCAGAGCAGAAAGTGCCACTAGCCGGGGCACAAGTGACCCAGTTCTTTTCTAATCAGCACAGGTTTGATGTGCACTGTGTGTGTGTGTGTGTGTGTGTGTGTGTGTGTGTGTGTGTGTGTGTGTGTGTGTGTGTGTGCGTGCGCACGCGTGCGCACATCAGTCAGAGAGAGAAAAAGTATAATGGGCCTTTTCAGCCAAATAGTAGCAGAAAGGGCCCCAGGAACTAAATCTAAACCAAATAGTTAATTCAGTGCATTCGTGTCAGCATTTAAATTCCACCTTTATAATGAGAAAGATTAGGCATATTAGACTAGTAGAATCAAAAGCAACCACTTTGTTTGACAGATAATTTTGCAGATGTCGAGACAACAACAGGAACCACAACAACACGAACTACAACTGGATGGTTCCTCCAGACAAAATGCAGGTAAAATTCCCTAGAAAAGTTTAGCTCCTGTGGTGGAAAAGGAGATATGAGAGAACTTACAGTGTAAAGCTCCTGTGTGTTTAAGTTTACTATATGTGTGTTAGTTTTTGAACAAGTATGGTAATTGTGAGCCTTTGAGCTCTGGGAAAAACCCACATCTAAATCAGACTCAAGCTGCTGTGTAACTCCCAGATTTTCACTCTAAGTTTGCAGTCTTGATTGTGTGGGGGTGGGTGGGTGGTTGCATGTATCTGTGTGCGCGTGTGTTGGTCTGGATGGAAAAGAGACTTAGCTCTGCCAAGACGCAGGTGTGCGGATTAGGCGTGATCCCTTCTCATATTCTCAGTAGTATTTCTTATTTGATGGCTTTTCTGCCATGTAAATCTTATCAAAAACTAGCTAACAATAGCGCCACGTTGACAGATGCCCAAGCATCTGGCGAGCCACCACTCTGAATGTTCAAACTGCTGTGAACAACCTGTCTCCAGAAAGAGAGAAAATAACTGTGAAGGAAACTCGAGGAGTTGTGCTTGCATGGAAGTGTTTGTGTTTTTTGTGTGTGCGTGAAAGAGATGAGAGAGCGAGAGAGAGAAAGAGGGAGAGGAGAAGGGGGAGGAAAGTGCATGTTGATAGCCTCATAAATCATGAAACAGATAATGCTGTATCTTAACCAGAGTTGAGCCAGGTGATGGCATGATGATGATCTGAATGCACCTCTGCTTCTCCTGTTTCAGCTACCTCCATTGACTTTGTTCCCTCACTCTGCTCAAAGATAGAGAAAGATAGAAAGGAAAGAGGGAGAGAGGAGAGAAATAACTTTGGCCCAGTACAGGCCCCCATTAAAGTGTGATGAGTGGCCTCAGTGAGGGGCTCCGTGTACAGCACTTTATTCAGGAACGATCACTTATTTATAGGTGTTGGAACTGTGTTGTTTGCTTGTTTTATTGAAAACCTTGTGGGTAAAGTGGTGGCAGGCCGCCTGGCATGTGAGTGCCACATCTCTCGAAGGCATCCCTGCAGAAAAATCTTCCTCCTTGATGAATAAGTGAAGGGGACAGATACATTTTTCATTCACACAGAATCCATTGTCACTTGAGATGTCTGGTCTGTGGGTATGTGTAGTCAACCTGCTAGTGTTAGTGTCTAACTTCCCTTAGAACACTAGCACACATGCACAAACACATGCATATAAGCACATAATGTATATTCACGCAATCACACATGCATGCAGAAACACACCCACATGCTCCATTCAAGTTGTGGATACCGTGGAGCTCCAATAGACAGTGACTGTCAGAAGTTGTTAAGGAAGATAGATTAATTAGTGTTTAGTCTACCACATCTGCAAGTGAGGTTATCAGTTGGCAAAGACACATCTACAACTTTGTTTAGAAAGTTGAATAAATTGCTATCTTTCTCTTAAAGCTTTTTTTTTGTTCACCTTTTGCAGTCTAAAAAAAAAAAATTCTTGTGAGAAGACGAACAACAAAGGATATCAAAAGAAACTAGCAGGATTATGATGGTTTTCAATAAATTATGGTGAATTTCAAAAGATGTTTCAAATAATTTGATTTAAAAGCTACATTACAACTGCTTCTTTAGACAGTATGTCTATATGTTCTGCGTCCACCACCTCTACTTAAGTCTTGTACACAAAAACTCATGTTGACAGTCACACAGACGATGCACAAGCAAAAACATGAAGGTAGCAAAGTGTGGCCCATCACAGGAAGGGTTGTGGTGTTTTGTGTACATGAGGGAGCATCTCTCAGTTTGAATGATTTATATTAAAAGAGAAAGTGAAAAGTCTTTCTGGAAGCACACCCACTCTGTACCCCCCCCACCCTTCCACCCCCCATGTGAACAGAGGGGAGCATCCTCACATGGCCAAATGGGTCTGATGGTGATGGCATGGAGGGGAGAGCAAGGCTGCTCGCTTGCAAAGCCTTCTATGATCTCCACCACCACTCTCACTGCGCGCTGGGACACATCAAAAAGGGAATTAATAAATAAATAACACACAACACCATGTTTTATTAACTTGGGTAAGGCATCAGTGGTGAGGGGTCCTAGAGAATCCTGAGATTGGATTGCGGCTAGGATTGTTGCTGGAAAACTTGTGCCAGCTGTCTAACCAGTTGCAGATTTTTTTGAGGAAGTCTTTATTGAACTGGGCCGTAAATTACAAAAGAGTAACAGACAAACTGTCTAGACTATACTCTGACCTCTACATATTAATCTGATGCAGTTACTGTAGGTTATATAATGATCAGTGTGTGTTACAGTACAGCATGATAGTGAGAAGCAGATGCAGGAATAGTTATTTATTAATGCAATATGTAGCAACAGTAACTCCCAGCTGTACTATAGTACCAGTGATTTTTACTTTATATACATATGCAATTACATATTCATTCATTCCATTATTTGAAAACTCAGTCATTAACACCTACAATGAATGTGTACATTGCCAGATGATTATTACTTATTTACTTTACTATGCAAAGTGACACTTTTCATTATTGATTAATCTGTCATTTTTTCTTTTCATTTAACTGATGAATTGTTTGGTCTATAAAAGCCCATACTGACATCTTATAATTGCTCATTCTGTCAGAGCAACAGTCCAGATATTAAATTTGCAATTACATAAATAGAGAGAAGCAGCAAATCTGAACATTTGAGAAGCTGGAACCATCAAATGTTTGGCACTTTTGTTCAACAAACGACTAAAACGATTTGATTGACAAAATTGTTGACGATTCATTTTCTGGCGATTGACTCATCATCTATCAGCTAATCGTTTCAACCCTACAAAACATAATTTTAAAAACGAGTGATGGCCTTTCCTTGTGTACTTGGATTGACACACATACTGCAAACTCTTCGTCAAAGAACCACCTCTGGTTTCTTATCTTCTTCACCTACACCTGGTTTTGACAGAAATCCAACACTATTCCTAGAGATGGGACTTTAGCTATATTTTTGTTTACAGTGAGGGAGTTGTACTGCTTCCTTAACATGGCACAAACAGATGTTTGTTTCCATAACACCCTTCTGGGAGTGAATGCAGGTCTTGCAGGATGTTTTTACAGCCTGGCTTGTTGTGTAAGTATTAATACTGTCAGCATGATGCTGAGATTCAGCTTTCCAGGTATTATCTCCACATCACAACTGGATTACTGTATGTGTGTGCGTGACTGTGAGTGTGTGCACGCATGTGTTTATGTATGTTTGTGTGTAATTGTGCGCGTGTGCTGTCAAACTTATTTGCCTTTCTGTAAATATGTCTGAGCATCATGCACCTGTGAGTGCGTGTTTGTGTGTCATCTTGAGTGCACTGTGAAGGTGTCATTGTGGAGCCTAGGCCCTGTAAGCTGTCAGACAGTGAGAGATGCTGCACCTCTAAAGGGCATGCTTTCTGGGCCTTTCCTGTCTATTATAAGCCCGGCAACACTCATCAAGGCTGTTGCAGTGCACCCCATGTCCCTCAAGCAGCCACAGAGAAAAGCCACCTTTCTAACTAGGAGAGCCCTTGCCTCTAAACTTCACATACCCTTGTCTTCCATTTTGACATGATAAACGCAAGCAGCAGTAATGAGGCGTCGGGTTGTCAGGGCATCCATTTTGTTTTTCTCAAATCTGAGTAGAAGCAAAGAATCCTACCCTTTCTCCATTTTGAGACACCCAGTCCCTTTTCTCTCCAAGCTACAGTTCCTTGCCAGTGCCAGGGGTTAACGCCTCATGGCATCTTTATGTCACCTTGTGATTCGCACTCACTAATTTAGACACCCCCATCATCTGAAATCCTGTGTGATACATTGCACACACGGCCTTTCTGACAACTGAAGGTGGTGCTAGCACTATACAGCTAAGATAGACTGCTCTGAGGCTAGCCAAAGATTGAGATGTGTCGCTATCTCGCCATCTGTAACAGTCACGCCTGGCGTCGTCAGAAACAGATCGCCTTGATACCAGCCACATCAAATCTCCAGTTTGCCAAGCAAATAGAATAAAACAATCTATCGATCTTGCCCCACCTCCCTGTGTATCAACACAATCCATCTGTGTTTATCAGGCTATCTGGCTTCCTATCTTTTGTTGTCTGCAGGCGGGCACTCTTTTCTTTTCTTCTCTTTTATTTTCTTCCTTCCTCCTCCCACATTTGTTTGGTGATCCATCAGCCTATTTACCTTATCATGCTGCCAAACCATCCATTTACGCTCCCATCTGTCTGTCAAACTATATCTTAGCTTCCATTTGTCTAACTATCTCTCTGTTTACTCGTTCACCTGTCAATCATGTGGCTTGCCTTGGCTGCCGCAGGTACCAGCGCTCGTCTGGCTGATGCCGTCTCTGACCTCGTCAGCTCAGAAGGCCGTTGGATAAAATAATTAGATTCCTATCACTTCATCTAAAGTTTTACAAGGTATTAACTACAGCACCATGTAATTATAGTAATACAGTTATGTCAGTTTCAGTTTTGACATGAGGCTAAATATATTGATAGGGGTTATGAATTATTTATGGTAGAAGGATGACCTATTTTGATATGTGAAGTGTTTGCTATTTGTTTTGTTTTTTTAGTTAAGATGTAAAATATTAAAGTTTAGAGTTTATTATCACTCCACACAACATGTTTCTGCAGAATATTATCTGTGATCCAGATAGCTCCCTTCACAGAATCCAAACGGAAGCAGGTCACTGCTTTGGCTCAGTCCAGTTCAGATCCAACCTCAGTGGAGCAAGCCAGGCACTGATGTCCATGTAGTCAGGGGGTCTGACCTCCCACAGAGGCCCAATCAGTCTTACAGGGTCAGTGACTGCCCCCCCCTAGGCACCAGAGTGCCTTGGCCTGATGGATTACTCTCTCCCCTGGCTCAGGCCTGTGAAACAGGGCCCTCTGCTACAGGCCCCATCTGTGCTCTCCACGGCTCCTGCATGCCTTGTGGTCATAGTCTCAGGCTGCTGGTGAAGCCCCAAATCAGAAGCTTCAGTCTAGTGTACATGTTGGTGACACTGCTGGCAGCCCTCCGTGCATAAAATCTACTTGAGCAAATTAAGATGTTAATTAGAGCTGCAATGATTAGTCGATAAATCGCTTGGTTCATTGAAAGAAAAATAATCTGCAACTATTTTGATAACCAGTTAATAGTTTGTCATTTTTCAAGAATGGTTCCAGGTTGTCAAATGTTAGAATTTGAAGCTTTTCTTGGTCTTACAGTATTGTAAATAGAATATTTGGGGTTTTTGACTGTTGGTCGGCACACAGCAAGACATTTGATGTCACCATGGACTTTAGGATAATGTGATGGGCAGAGTCATTGATTTTGAAAATAACTGTTAGTTGCATCCCTAGAGTTAATGTTTAAACACAGTGGAAATGCTCCCGGCTCCCTGTACTGCACATAATGTACTACACATCCTAATAGCACTAGAAGTCTAAGCTATACTGTATACTTACAAAGTAAGGAAATAATGTCAAAGTAAACTCAAACAGCAGGCAAACAGGTGGGCATAGGATATTTGTTTTCTTTCATGGTTATACTTAGGTTGAAGCCTGCCTCCTGAAACTTGGCTGCTGAGAGGACAATCATGAATGGGAGTTTTGCCTCAGGCACTGATCGATCGCAAAAGTGTTTTCATATAACTGTTCATTTGGACTGTGTGCCTCCGCTGCATCCCAGAATGCCAAGAGGCATTGTTCCGTGACTGAGGAATCACGGTCCAGCAGAGATATTTTATGGAGATTCCTGAACCTGGGGGGCCCAATGAGGAATCGCTGGTACCAGTAGTCTGTCAGGCTTGTTGTTTTCAATCAAAAAATCTAACAAATGTTAGCCGAGCTTCAAAGAGAACGATGGATTTTTTTGAGATTACCACACACACATAGATTCACACAGAGCTTAAAGTGCATATGGTACACACAGGTTTTACATGCACAAACACACGCAAAACCTCTTTTCTTCTCTCCCGCTGTTTTGTCCCTGGTAGAGACCTGTCAAAGCTTACCTGCTGAGTAGATAAACTGCAGTAGTACTTTTCTTCCCTCCAAAAATGAGCATTTGTATATGAATATGTGCAGTGATTTCCTACTGAAACATATTTTGTGCCAGGTAGTCTGGAGGTATTACCAGACCAAACTCCTTTCAGTGGGTTTGTTAGGGGATAGTAAGTGAATGTGTGCACATTATATGCTGTGTGTATGTGGAAGCATGACATACAAATAGGCTGCATTTATGCACAGTATGCCTGACAATAAAAGCACTACGAAAAGAGACGGGGCTACTTGCAATAAGGGAAAATTAACCCTGATGCCATTCTTTGACTGACGTGCACAGCCCAGTTTTTGTCAAAGGGAGTCTGGAGCGTAAATGGAATCTAGGGATAGAGAGCCTTGAGAGGCTGTTGGGGGAAAGAATGGCTGTATTCACTATCTGGGTCAGTCACCAGTATTTCCAAGCATGCACATCACGGTACCGACTGAGATAGAGAGGTGATAGAAGCATGGAAAGATTAACCACATCCCTGCGCTGTCAAAACCAATTGCATGTGTTATGACCACCCTGCTCTCTGCGAACCTCTCCTCGTTACCATTTATCTCAACAGACTGTCAGTTAAACTCACTTTGCCTCCAAATTCTGTATACAAACTGTCAGGCAGGAACGTGAACTTGTATACATGCATGCCTAATCTGAATACTATGAGATTTAGCGTCCCATCCAAGTTAAATTTTGTTGTTAGGGTTTAGATTGCTTTCTGTGCTTCCTGAGTATTTAGAAATCATAAGTGGCCGGCTTTTTGTAGTAAACACTGGACGTAATGTCAGCAATAAGGGGGATTAAAAAGGGAAAAGTAGGAGAGGGCAAAAGAAGGAAACTGAAAAAGAGAAAAGGCAAGACAAAGAAATACAGTGTATAAAGGAGTGAGAAATACAGAGTGGGAGAATTTCAGTATCTTGCCTCAGCATGTTTATCCAGGCCTGTCTTAGGCATTTCCCTCTGTCATGCCATTCTGATCGCCTCTGCCTGCTATGGCATGCTGAGAAAACACACCAAAACACATCAAGCACCGGATTGCAGCCCCCTCGCTCTCAGATCCCCTGACATTTGTACTCTCCCCTCATTTGGGTGATACTTCTTAAAAAAATAAAATAAAATAACACTAGCTAAAGGTAATACACAGTTAAACTTGAGAGAGAAGTCAGAGGTAGCAGTTTCTCCATAAACCTCTGCAGATTATAATACAATACAGCCAAAAGGCATGTTGTGTTTTGACTATCACAGACGCACCTGTGTGTTCACAGGCAGGCGGGCTAGCTAAGAATATCTGTAAGCCACGTACAGTGAGCTTTGATTGAAAGTAACATGTTTATTACCCAGAGAATTTATGAAAGTCATTCTAGGACATATAGGAAATCAATAAATGAAAATGTTGGTGAGGCAGAATGAGAGGAACTGGATATGTCAATAAAGTAAATTAGATTAAAAGAAATATGATTAAAAGAAAAGAAAATGATATTCAATGATGAAGTCAACTAATCTCCCCATACTTTAACACATCAGCCGAAACATTGACTGTGTACCTCCGTTTTGTGAGACAAAGTAAAACTTGTACTGTGTGTACACACGCACTTATGTATGACTGTCATCATTTTGTTGTACACAATTCCAACACTTTTTTTCCCTTGTGAGTGGAATTGCAAGGCACTAATAAATCATAGTGATGGCAAAACTACATGTTTGTAAGCAGCAATATTTAAAATATTTCCCCATTAATGTGGGAGACTAACATATAATTAGGGTGTATATCTATTACAAAATTCATACCTAAAAATTGGATTTTAAAAGGCAACCATTACATAGTTCAACAATTTCTTGTTTGTTTTGGTTTTTACTTACTTAGAGAAACTCTACCACAAAATCATTTCTCTCCAGTTTTTGTCACCAGAAGCAAGATGACCTTAGTTTACTGTAAACTACGATAAACAGTGTCTTCTTGCAGCAGGAAAAACAACAACTTTTGGATGCAAGGGTTCGAATAAATTTGCTCCTTTTTGAAAACCTCGATATTCTTCTGTAAAAAAAAGACTAAACACAAAACCCAAACAAAAAGGAGAAGAATATATAGTGCAGTGGCTGACAGAAAGCATGTTGGGCTTTTAATGCTTAAATCCTCCACCATGCATTGGTTTATATACATTTCAGCTGCTTGTTATAAATCAATTAGTGACTTGTAACATCAGATAGAAAAGGGTCACTGACACTCTTTCTTCTTTGACCCAGCATCCCCATCGTCCTTCCTCCTTTTTTTCCCAGCTCTCTGCAACTGAATTCACCTTTTCTTCAGTTGCACTATTTTTTCCCCTCCCCTGCTTCTTGTTTGGAGTGATTACTCTTACCAGTGAACGAGGGTCTGTGTTTGCTACGACTGTAGTTTTGCGATACCCAGCCCATAACTTTCAGTAGGAAGAAATAGCTTCTCTCCCTCTGCATCCCATTTATACACCGTATCTTGTTTCTGTGTAGGGAGTTCCATTACTCTGTAGCTTGGAGGCTGGCAGAGGGGAAAGAGGGAAGGGAGGTGGAGGAGATGAAAAGAGGTGATAGAAGGTTGCGGCTGTTGCTGTTGCTGCAGACGCTCTCCCCTTCGACAGAGAAGCAAACACATGTTGATGCGCAGAGATTTAATCACCTTTATTATGGTTTTATCTCATGAAAATATGAAGTGCACTCTACACTCGGAGAGAGAATTACACAAAGGCAGTGACATGTCAGAGAAATCATGTCATTGCTCACTTGTTTAGCACAAAAGACAGTGAGTGCATGATTTGCAAAATATATTCTACAATAGATGCAGCTCCAGTCCTGCCTCATGATGCATCCTGTTTGCCTTCTGCAGCCATTTACATACATGATTGGTGATTATGTGAACCTGACCTTGTTATTGTGGCCTTGATGAATGTGAGTACCATGTTTAGATGTTGGCCCAGAGTCTGAGTCTACCCAGATGATATTTAACGAACATAGCATAATCCCTCCCAAAGGCTTCCTGTTTATACTGGCCACTGAGAGGTAATTCCTCAAAGTATCCCATGCTGAAAGCTTTTGATAGATGACTGGCAGCTTTTCCTTCTTTTACGGATCGTAGAGCCTTATCATGATGTAATTCCGCGCAATTAGCCAAAGATGACAGTAACACAAAAGTCATTATGATATTTAATCTCTTTTGGGGAATCCACCAGGGAAACTGCGGCTCTATCGTCTGTCATAAAACATGAAATGTCATCTCTCTGGAGGCCCTCCAAACAGTCAGGAGAAGGTTGGAGTTGACTGCGCCAGCTTAAGACCTCTGCTTTAGTTGTTTAGTAATCTTGGCGTCCTCTCCTCCTCCTATTACCCTTTTCTTATTCAGAGCCTCTCCCTTGTGGCAGGGATCATCATGATATACACGCAAGGATATGCTTGTGTGTGTTAGAAACAGAGGGGTGTGTGTGTGTGTGTGTGTGTGTGTGTGTGTGTGTGTGTGATTTCCTCAAAGCAATGCACTGAGCCGTTTCTCTGCGCAGCGCTTGAACACTTAAGCAACAATGTATTTCGTTCTGTGTGTAAGAGAGAGGAAGAGATAGTGTGTGTGCATGTGTGTGTCAGTGACTTCCCCCTCCATCTGCCCACCCTCATTGAAATCCTCAGTGCATTTAGTAACATTTTGAGAAACGGTGCCAGCCAGCATTTAATTAAGTTCTGGTATGCCAACATCTCCCTGCTGTAACATGGAATACCTGCTCTTCTTTTTGTCAATTTCTTCTTCTGTTCTTTTGCTCCTCTGTGTCGTGCCTACTGTAACTCGGAAAGATGTTGCCTCTGGGAGTAGCAGGTAAAGAAGCCATCAACACCAATGCGAGTAGAAAGAGTTGCAATCAGTGCTCCAAAAAAAACGTAGTTTGTCTTTTGTGTGGATCTCTCCTCTTATCCCCCTGTCTCACTTTGTTTCCCTCTCTGTCTTCATATGTGTGTGTATGTGTGCTTGAAGCATCCAATTCAGTAGAGGCTAGTAGTAATGTTTCTCTCCCAGTAGAAATGGCAGCTGTTTGTTCAATTGTTGTTATAGATTGATGTGGGGTGGGAAAGGATGGGCTTTTATGCACCTGAAGATAGGAACAGAAAAGTCTTTATGAGAAGCTAATAGCTCTCAGCTCAAGGATCCTCTGATGGGAGATGCATTTTGCTCCCTTTTTGCGAAGTCTTTGACGAGAGCTTTCCCATGTATTTAGGCAATTGAGCAAGGCGCAGTTACCCCCAAAAGGGCACTTTTTATTCGTTATTCCAGAAAAAGAGGCCTACTGTATGGCATTGTTCCTGTGGGGGTTCAACAGGTGGTCACACTAATGGTCTGCATTGTTTTCGGTTTACACAGCATACCAAATGGCTGCCTCTTCAAATAACAAAGCCAACAACCGTGTGCTCTTGTTAAGTGCACGGTGCTCATATTAGTATGAATACACCTGTTCTTTGAATCAATACCGACGTTAACTATAAGTATGCTGTGTTGGTGAGAGAGAGCTGATAGCAAGTTGTAGGCTGGAGCCCTGGGTGCTTTTGTTATAGCCGTTAGATCGTAACAAAATACCAACAGTTATGGTTTACTGTAATCAAACTACTTGATACAAACCACATACTATGTTATATTTCAATAGAAATGTTTTAAAAGGTTGGTTTGATGGTGTGTATTCTTTATATAATGTGTAGTATAATGTGACTCAAAGAATGTATATGTTGTTGTACTTGACCAGAAAAAATAGTATTAGTGCAGCCCTTATTCAAACCCCAAGTATGTTGTTTTTTATATAGATCTGTTTGTGGATTGTTCCAGTTTGTCTTTTATGATTTAACTTGTCTCCCAATTCATTTATGGCCTCTTTTGTGTAGTCTTCTTTTGATCCTTTCCGCTGTCTTTTCTCCCCATCCTATTTACAGTAATAGATGTAGCCCAGGGTGACCCCACATTAGAGACAGAGGGGCTGTATTCTCCCAGCTCTGCTTTTTATGCTCCTCTTGCCCAGAAATGAGGTTACAGCAATTGGGCTTGCAAATGATTGGCAGGGATGGATTGTGTATGATCTACTTTTTTCTTTCTTCAATTCTGTCCCCATTCTTTCTTTTATGTGTACTATGGATTTGTTTTGAAAGGAGGGAGGTTGTATAAATCCTGTTTACAGACTGAAGCACAACCTGTGGATGTGTGGATAAGTAGTGATGATGTTTTTGGACACGCTGCCCGAACATGTTAGCTTTAATGATCACCTACTGTATATGAACCTACGTTAAATGGAAAGAAGCAGAGAATACAGAACATTTCATCCGTTTTTCTTTTAAACATCTCGATCTGTCTTCCTTTCGCTCGCTCTTTCTGTTCCTTCCCTCCCTCTTTCTCCCTCTTTCCTCCTGTGCGCCATCTGCATGATGCTTTGTATCCAATCTGAAGGAGTGCTTTCTGTTTTCTGTCTGTGTGTGTGCACATGTTTGTGTATGTGTTCCTAGCCATCACAGTCACTCTCAGCTCATTACCTGACATGATGGATGGAGCGAGTGCCATTAAACAACGCCCAGCCCGGGACGCCTGGCACCCTACAGCTGGCACTGAGTAATGGGCATAGTGGTGGCGGCACACTTGGAAACACCAGGGAGTCCTGTGTGGGTGTGCCTGCAGTCATCTCCATGGCTATGCTTCCTGGTTCTGTCCAGCCCCACCTGCCACCTGGCTGCCTGGTGGATGCCATGGGCATTTCTGGGCAGACATGGTTGGATAGCATGGGAGGCAGTGTTTGTATGACTCCGTCATAGAGCTGGCAACTGAGAAAACTCAAAGTGATACTGGCCCTGCTTTCTGACCACAAACGCTGCAGTGAAACATTCAGTGCCACCAATCACCAGGTGTATAGCAGCCACTTTTGAACTTTTATTTTTTACTTCTGATTTCATTTTATGTGCTTTTGTTTTTGGTTCATGTTAGAATTTTTCAATCAAAGGTTGGTATCCTAACATGTTGTACCCTTTGATCTCACATAGGATCTTTCTGAATGTCTGTATAACACAAACAAGTCTTGTAGTTCTTTTCCATTGCCTGTCTGTGTTCTATATATAATTGTATATGTTGTCTTATTATTCTTCTGCCTCCGCTTGTTTTTCCAACTGTGTGTGTGCGCATTTACTTTGTCTTCTGTGCATATGCTGCATCTGATGTGAGAGTAGTTGAGGGGCTCTTTAGTGGAAGCCTGGATCAGGAGCTGAATGGAGTTACTATGACACCAGACACAAGCACCTCAACTCCAGCAGCTTCTTCTGTTTCTCCGTCGTCCCCTGCTGCTCCACTCTCAATCAGCCTGGATTTGCTTCATGTTGTTTCTTCTCTCCTCTCCGTCTCTTTTCTCTGCTTCCCTTAGTTTCTCTATACGGTCTTTCATTTAGTTGAGCTCCTGCGTGCCAGTATGGATCAATGTAACAACACTTTCTTGTTCTTTCTCAGTCTCGCTCTCTGTTTCTGATTCTTTGCCGTTTCTTTTCTCTGGACAGACAACCGCCGGGCAGTCCTGGAGAGGTCTCGCTCACGCCACAACGCAAATCACCAAGCTCGATGATCGCCCGCGCCTACCACAAGACGCTAGATAAGTGCCAAAGAGGCCTGCGAGGTGGCGACCTGGAAGATATCTGAAGGAGGGAGAGACCAGCCCTCACTGTGGTGCACACACACAAAAGCACTCGCACACACACAGCACCAAGTATGGAAGAAAAATGCCTAAAGAAGCCACAGAGATGAAGAATCTACAGTACATCTGACACAGAGACATTTCATTTTCATGCTGTTCGTTTGACACCTTACATATTTATTCAGTACTTTCTCATCACTCTAAATGTTCATGTCCTCTCTAGATAGTTTGATTTATATAAAGGAAAAAAAAATCACATCTTTAAGGTTGCTGCTGTTTAAAATGAAAGGTTTTCATTGCTTGGAAATCCATTTTGGTTCTTGCAAGTCTAAGCCTTCTACTAATCCTTTTTTAATCAAAGTACTACAGTTCACATACAGTTTTGACGTGAAACATTCAGTGTGTTGAAAATAGACATTCTGCCAAGAAGGACTGCACCATAGTGTATGCTCATCATCCTGAAAAACAAACTGCACGCAATGCATTCAGCGAAGGGGCAGCGGGCCAGCTGTCCTTTAAATGGAAGACGGGGATTCAACACCCATGTTGGCAAGCCTGCAACCTGCTGACGTTTTCTTCAACAAGTCACTGAACTCTTAACGGAAGAGGGAGTGGTTGCTTAAAACTGTCAATCCCTCCTTCAGCCAACATCAGGACTACTTTTACTAATAAATGTACAGAGTCCACATGAATCATTTAACTTCATTACATATCCCACAAAGCCACAAGAGCTGGCCCCTGTCTACGCAGAGATTTCAGAGCATGTGACTCATGGATCTTGAAACTGTAATCTCCTTTTTGACAAGATGCATTTTGTTTTCAGTTGTGTAATAATATAACCAATGACTTCAGGTGCTGATCTCTGTCCCAAGGTCGCTTTCGCTGAGAGACTGACACATTTTTAAATGCATAGAACTGCCTAGAGAAGCTTACATGACCCTTTGACCTTTCCTGCGGTCACACAGGTTTTACGTTGGGGGAGTTTGATTATACAAAAGTATTATAAGGTTTTTAATGTCAATCTATTTCAATCTGTGTATCTCTTTTTTTTATATAAAGGCTCTAAAAAGAAGTCCAGAAATTACATCTGTTGGGAGATCAGTGGTGAAAAATTCACTCCACTGAGAATTCCCACAGCAGATTTTTTTCCAAAATAAATAGATAAATAAAAATAAGCTCTGTAGGAAAACTAAGACATACAGTGTCATATGAACACATCTTAGACAACATTTTTTACCATTTTGAACAGACGTGGAACTAATATAAACAGGGATAAGCAGCTTAAAAATTCACAGTTGAGATTTCAGTGGATACATTTTTATTGTAGAACAAAATGTGAAATGTTTTTAGGTTTGCATGAACCACAGGAAGTGTTTTATTCATAAACAATAATAAAAAAAACCTTTGGCAAAAAAAGCACTCAAAATCTACTGAGGGAATCCATGGCTCAAAGACTAAAGGGTTTTAGGACTACAAACTGTACCCCTCTATTAAAGGCCATTTCCTGGTGGGATCTGTGTAGTCATAACTAAATAAGTTACATCTGTTTTCATCTTCCACCTGATGAAGCTTTCAACATCAAAACAAACACCTGATACAAAATAGTTGAAACTTTGCTGTAAGCTTTGTTCCTCTGTAAGGACCCACTGTCACACGGCTTCTTCATGTGAACTACTTATTCATATATTCATGCCTGGGGCAGCCCTGTCCCCTCACTGCCCTTAACTGTACGCAGATGCTACTAAAAACAACCACTGAATCCAATGGAGAGTGGGCACGACCAGAATAATTGACTAAGGGGCACAGAAGACAAGATGATGCTTGTCTTAGTCTCCAAACGCCCTCCAATTCCCCAGCACTAATGGCATAAGTGACCCTTTTACCAAAACACGAGTTACTTTAGTAATACTATAACTCTGCTTTAGGCTTTGTGTGTCTGTGTGGTTGTGTGTGTGCACCATGCCAGCTCAGTAATCGGAACAGGAACCCAGGCAAAATAGGATTCAGCGTGCTTGACTCCTGGGCTGAATAGATGGAGATTTTTCATTTAAACAGTCTGCCAGTGCTGCTTGTGATGCGTCTGCTTCATGATGCTTCCTCTCCCAGCCTGCATGCTTCCAAAAATGCAATTTTACACATCATCTCGGCTCAAGGTGCACCCACAATGCTCCGAGAAGTCTGCATATTTAACAAGACAATAATGCTCCTCTGAATATAAGGTTCGAGCAGTCGCACAGAGAAAGCATGCAGAATGAGGTTACCGCATAAGGGATTCTGCATAGACAGGCGTTTCAAGGATGTGTTGTATACAGCAGAGATAGAGATGTGCCATCAAAGGCAGTGATTTCTTTTTTCTAATCGCATCTCGCCCTTTGTCCTCAACACTACCACGCCTGTGCAGTTTAAAGTATTGATTAAGATCTTTTTTCCCCCCACCAACGTCTGCTGTGACATTTGGTGTTTTTCCACCTGATTAGATACTTTACATGTCGCAACAACCACTGGTTTGTGGTTGACAATTACAGTGTCTATTTCTTTATTAATAAATTGACTGATGGTTTTTTTGTCATTATTTAATCGATTCAATTTTTTTTTCAAGTGCCAACTTTTTCTTTTTTTTTTTGGTGGAAATTAGTTTTCGCGATACAATGACAGAACATTCCTTTTTTTTATTTTGTTTTGTATCTAAAAGGGAGTAAAGGTCTCTTTTGTCAAAGTATGAGAAAGATTGTACAGACATAAAAACTGGAAACTTTGATCCAATTAAGACATTAAGTAAGTCATTCAAAGTAGGAGATTTTGATGTGATAACAAAATGATAGTAATGTGGTATTTCTTATATAAAACACTCAAACATCTTTTGTAAGATGTAATTTATCTGGAGTTTTAAAAAAAAACAACTTTTGTCATGATGCCATTGTAGAAAGTAATGAGCTAAGAGCTACGGTGTTAGCCATTGTAGAAGTTCCAGATCATGCTTCTTTCCTGCAACAGTGGTCACTATGAACACTTGTTTTTTAATGATGCCACACAAAACTGAATAGGAAAGAAGCATTATAAAACTTTAGGTTTGTTTGATGCCATTCAATAGATCAAATGGCTAGAAAGCAGTGGCTGAAAACATGAAAGTTAAAACAATTTGTCTTAATAAAAGCAGCTACAGCGCAGACAACTTTCAATTATAAGAGAAACTTCTACAATGACAACATTCCTCATCATCCCTGTAATTGACTGTTGTATTTCTCCTCCATCCCATCTTTTAGGATAATCAGAATTCCGTGTTTTTATAGAAAATAGCAGAAGAGTCTCAGGTCAAAAACCTGAACTGTTCCATCATTTCAGTGTGAAAAACAGGCCTCTGTGTGTTTGGGCCGATCATCCCATTGTCTTTTAACTTGTAACTAACAAACCTGAACCGATGATATGATACTTGTGCTCATGGTAAATGTAAGAATGAGGAGGCAGGGGTATGAAAGATTGATCAAGAACTGATAAAAGGTGCCATTTTGGTGGTGATTGGTGGCAAGTGCTTTAATTAAAAGAAAAAAATTTGCAATGCAACTTACACTCACTGACTGTGTACTCTACCTCACCAGATATTCTGCTTAGGCAGAGGAAGAGTTGTTTGAGATGTTTGAATACGACATTGCCACTAACAGAGTGAACTATGTGCAAAGTTTTTCTTTTGGTAAATAGTTCCAGCTGCCACATACCCAATTCTTTCCTACTTTGTTAGAGCTTGTTATTGATTCGTGGAAGACCAATTGCGGCTGAATCAACAAACAGCACTCATAACTGTTGACAAACCCTGTCCGATCACGATGTGTACGCTGCCATATCCCTGCCTACCCTCCTTGTTGTCATTGAGTATGTTTTATTGTCTTAAGAAACATTTATATTTGTAACATTTTAAGTTTATTTGTATCCTTAAGAACATGAAAAAACAAAATGGTTATGCACACTGTCCTTCCATATAATATATAATGGAATATGATACTAAATAATAACCACTTTGTCATATAAACTGATTTCTGAAAGATACTTTGTCTTTTTGTCTTGCATTTACATCTTTTTTGTATTTACGTGCATTTTTTTGCACGTCAGAAATATTAAAAAATATTTTTTTATCAACCCTTATTTTTTTAAGTCCTCACCTTTTGTTTTTCCAAATATTCTGGTCTGAATTACATCCTCAGTTTACTTTGTGGCAGGGCAGAAGATACCTGCCCCACGCTGACTTATGGACAGGGATTAAAGAGAGCTCTAGGTGTTAGCACATGATGAATGGGGCAGCTCCTACCTATAAAAGCAACATTTTTGGACCTTGGTGTCCCTACTGCTTTATCTTGCACAGTGTCAAAGGCAAAGTGATAATGCTGTCATGTTCAACGGCATCTTAGGGAAATTACTACAGAGTCAGAAAATACATATCCAGAAAAACTGCCCTTTTTAATCATTTTTCAGACCTTAAAATCTCCCCGGTGACTACAAAAAGTTGGAGGACAAGGACAAACGGTGTAGAAATTCAATCATTTGTTTATTATTTGATACTGAAGGATTTAATGCGATTTTCCATGGATTTCATCTCTTGTAGACAGTCAAAAAAAAAAAAAAAAACAAGCATTGTGCCTCATTCCGTTATATGCAATCTGAGTTTAAAATTAATAATAAATGCGAGACCATATTTTATTTTAGTGTAGCAAACGTGGGAAAAATAAACTGTGTGTGTGTGTACGCACTCGAATTTGTGAGATGTAGCCTATCAACTCTCCTATTTCCACAGCCGTGTGTTCCTCCCCGTCTGGTCCCAGGAGTAAGTGTCAAATGGCAGGGCAGAGCTGTTCCTGTCCTAGCCCCTTAGCGTTACACCCCACCCACCCCCCACCCAAACATGCTCAAATCCAATGGCATGTTCCCCCTCCATGTGCCATGTCCACTTCCCTGCTGCAGCATGACATCATAAAATAAAGGCTGACATGGGGAAGTAACCCTGTGGCCACAAGGGCCTCTTTCACTCTCTCCCTGTGCGCACACACACACACACACAAAGCTCTATTCTGCGAATCTTGGGACTGATCTTCTCTGAGTCTCTCCTTCTCCCAGTGTGCAGCCAGACAGATGGAGATTCATCTCTCAACAAGCTGTGATCTGTGTTTAGAGATGTGTGCTGCTGAACACAACTCTAATTAGGTTTATTGTTGATCTTGGGAGGTTAATTTGTACTTGGCTGCAAGTAAACATGCTGAAAGAGGCCAACCTAGTTCCTTACAAGGCAGCAGCATTGCAGCTACAAAGAAGGGCAGCTTTTTTATCTCCTTGACTTTCCAGGTGATTCAGAAAGATTATACCCCCATGCTATATTTGTCTGGTGTGGTGTAATTGCGCTCTGTACCGAGGGTGAGAGATCTGTCTTGGTTGGTATAGTAGAACTAGGAATGAGATACGGAAAGTGTGTTTGTCTAATGAGCTTAGGGGTACAGTTGTGTGTACGTGGCAAGTATTATTTATTTATTTCATCCTGGTTTTTTAAATTATTTTTACAACCTCCAGGTAAGTACCCTTGTCAGAGTCTGAGAGATGAGCCAGGCCCACACAAGTTCTCTTTTCTCTCTCCACCCTTTCTTCAAGCTATACACAGTGGTGTTTTTAATGCACCTGGTGACAGATCAACTGTCAGCGGGAGTACAACATAATTATGTTTCATTTTGCATTTCCACCTACTTGAGAATACGTGAACATTATGGAGATGAGACAAAGCTGACTAACGATTCCCTCCTTACCTGAGCTAATTCTGTCTGAGGAGAAATCAGAGTGAGAGTTTGATAAACGCACTTATGTGCGTGTTCAGGGCGAATGTGTGTCTAGATAAATATGTCCGTGAAGGAATTTTCTTGTCTAATGTTCTGCAGGTGTGTGTGTGCCATAAATAGCTCAGTGTTGTCTGTATTAAAGTATGTCAAATAATCTGACCATCTACTGCAACGCTGCACCAGTCACTGTGTTTTCAAGCTAAGACGTGGTATTTTTGTCAAAGGCTGTTACTTAATACAACCATGCATCCATGTCAGAAGCAAAATACATATTGTAAAGAAAATGCCAGAGCTGGGTACAGTGTCGCTGTACTTTCCCAGTGGCCACATGTGGTACTGCAGCAAAAAAAAATCTCCTGTGCTCCTGAAAGCATCAGTGGTTCACAACCTGCGGGCCATAGAGTTGTACAGGCCCAGTAGGAAAAAATATGATTTGGGCAAATAATAATTACAACTGTAGAGGCTATTATAGGTTAGTTTTGTGGTAGTTTACTTTAACTTGGCATCTGTCTGTTCCTCAACACTTACTATCACACCACCAAGAACAATAGACTGATTTGGTACTAAAGTAGGTTGTCAGTGCGCTAGTTCTGTCTGTCTGTCCGCCAGTCATCACCCGCTTTCTCAGGTGTAATGTGAGGCGACTACCTGAGATTTTTTTTTTTTTTTTCATTTTATTTAGTAAGTACGCAAATTTTGGTAGACGTTCATGTTCCCCTGAGCATGAATCCTAATGATTCAATTTTAATTTTCAGTGCTTTGGTTTATGACCAATCACATCTATTTCCATCAGCCTCAGCTGACAGAAAAGGTACTTTGTATTTAATGCTAATTAGCAAATACTAGCATGCTAACATGCTAAGTTAAGATGGTGAACATGGTAAACGTTACCTGCTAAACATCAGCATAGTAGCATTGTCATTGTGAGTATGTTAGCATGCTAAGATTAGCATTTATTATAGCATTCATTAAACTGGGAAAAGCAGAACATTTCCCTATTTGAGAAGAAGGAAACCAGCAGATGTTTGGCATTTTCAAAAAAAAAAAGTTTAATTAATTACGTGTTGATTAACTGATTAATTTTTTCAACACTACAATGAATCAGCATCCATGCATTGATGTCTGTAATGTCTGTACTCCTCTTTGCCTCACTCACACCCAGAATCACCTGTATGAACGTCTCCAACCATCTGACTATGACACTTTTTTCTTTTACTCCTCTCTTGCACACTCAGGCATCCTCCCCAGACATTCAAATCAATGATCTACCCTCTTTATCTTGTTTTTTCTCTCAACCCTGGAGTCACTGGAAGTCACTTGTCACCATGTTTGTCCAGTTTGCCCTGCCGGAGTGTTACTACTTACAAATCAATACGCTTTTTTCAGTACATGAAATTTTAAAATGACCCAGACAGCAGATGTGTCTTCTGTGTCACTATACTTCATGTGCTGGCTAGTCACATTATGTCCAATAATGCTACTTGACACTGAGTGATGGTGGTATTAACCTAACTTGGGAAATTTAATACTACAGATTCCTGCAAGAGTTCTGGTGCTCTGGTGTTGGTCAAATGAATATACTGCATGCTTACTATTGATCACTGCTGGCACTACTGCATTCAGCATGGCATTTCCATGATCACAGTTCATTGCTCCTTCTTATATCTCCTTTTCTCCATCCTGCCTCACCCCACCCACAACCAGGAGAAATGGCTCCCAGCAGGGAGAGGGTCAGCTCAGAGGAGACTTCAACCTGTCAGAAAAAATTCTCATCTAGCCCCTCATGCCTCCCTTCGCCATCCAACCCCTCTCTCTCCCACGTCTCCCGTGCTCCCTCCCTGGCACCCATCACTCCTCTTTTCCTCTGCTACCCTCCTCCTCTTGCCATTTGATTCAGATCACTGAGTTAGCCTCCATCTCCTTTGTCTGAGGCTCCATTTTGTCTGGCAGATGGACAGGAGGAGAGGAGATGGACTCACATTGAGGGGAGTGTGAGAGTGTGTGTGTGTGTGTGTGTGTGTGTGTGTGTGTGTGTGTGTGTGTGTGTGTGTGTGTGTTTGTGAGATGGAAGGAAAGAAAGAAAGGGAGCAGGAGAGAGGCTGAAACTTTTCTGGGAGGCAAAATGTCAAACAGCAATGAAGTGAGGAGACTTTTATCTGTCAAACCTGTGTGAGGTCTTGCCTTTCAGGCTACTGAGTGACAAGGCTGCAGTTAAAAAGAGCTGAGATGCGAAAGTGAGGGCGACAGAATGAGTTTACCTCTCATTCAGTTAGCTTGTCATACAGTATCAGCCTTATCTCTATATGCCCTATTTTACCTTAGCCAGTGTGTGATATCTAAGGACGTTTTTTTTTTGGTCTTTTTGAACAATTTTAAAAGTCAAAAATTAATCATCCACAAAAGTATGAGGCCAATAAACTTTTGCTTCAAAAATAGTCAACATTTGCAAGATTAGTAATCAAATATGCTGTCTTTTTTCTGGTTGCATGATCTTTTGAAGTCTTACAATATGGCCAAAAAGTGGTTACAAATGGCTGACTCACTGTATACTCACTGACATGCCCTACATTGCTACTACTAAGCTCATGCTCTTAGCCCATGGCAATGCCTCCACACACAACACAGGCAGGCCTAAGAATAGAGGAGGGATTGATGGATGCAGAAAGGGAGGAAGGGAGCTTGGTAATTGGGTAAGTGCCCTTCTGGATGTGAAAGCCTGAATAAAAAGTATTTTTTTATAAAAAGCCTTTCTTAGGATCATTTCACTCGAAAGTACATAAAAGCGCTTTCAAAGTTTCTCTATGTTCTTTGCCCTCAACTGAAATAGTCCCTGCGGAGAATGCAGAAACACACAAACACTCACGCACATTCTCCTGAAAGATGAGGATAAAAGGGTTGACCCTAAAAATACAAACTTACATGCATGCACACAAATCCACACGCACACACCAACACAAACACTCATAAAAAATAGAGGGCATTTTTTTTCAGCTCTGCGTCTTAACCCAAGATTATTAATAATGCTCTAGTTGAAACATAACAACTCATTTTGCACTGAAAGGTTAAAAGTGTGCGAGCAAGCAAGCAAAGTAGACTCTTCATCTTTGTCGCGCCCGGCAGCAAATAATGACCCGCAAGCTGGTGGAATGGCCATCAGAGATAAAGGTGAGAGGGAAACGCATGAATTCACTCAGGAGAGACTTTTGTCACTCAGCTGTGGAGGAGTGAGAGGGGAGAGAGTGGATGAACAGGCACTGCTGTAACCTGGAGACAAACCTACAGCATGATGTGAAACACGAAACTGCAATGTCAGCGTTGAGCTAGCTGAACAAGCTGACAAATAGAGGTTGAGAAGTTCATTCCTTTACTATTTCTTGAGAGGTTGCAGGTAATGATTATCTTTAATCTAAACTAATCTATTTTATTTTCTAATTAATCATTTAAAGGCCTCTTTGTTCGTATCTCTTGTGCGCACACGAGGACGCTCATACAAGCATGCGGGTGACATGATCCACATTCCTGCCACTGAGTCACGCTATTCCACTGATCGACTGGAGTCACACTCATGCCAGGAAACATAGCAATTTTTCGGCAAAGGCAGAGAAGAAGAAGGCTCTTAGCTAGCAAAACATGAATGTAAAACAACGTAGATTTTAAATTATTATTTAAAAATTCCGCTTTGCAAATTTTTTATGAGAAAGGAACTGCATTAAACAGTTTGTTAGACCTAAAGAACACACCAAATGTGTTTTGGTAAGTGACAATGAACATAAACAGAAAAGTAATTGTTTTGTCTGGGCGATGTGGTTCAATATGACAATATTAATCAGAATATTTTCATGAAATCTGACTAAATACTTTTTACGGACCAGCCAAAAAAACGGTATCAATAACTGTCAAGAACTGAAAACTGGCAATGAATGTTTGCTCAGATTCATACTTTTCTTTCTAATAATCTTGCCACTTTTAGGTAACTTATGTATAGACATTTAACAGTTGAGATGTTTGGCTTCTTTTTGAAATTATTTAACTTTTTGAAAGGGTTTTGTAGAAAAACATGTCTATATTCCTCAAAGTACAATTCTTTGAAAAAAAGTATTCCTTTGGTATTGGTACCAAAACTCAGGTATTATATCAGCACCAGTAACAAAACATTTCAAACGATGTCCAGCCGTAATGTCATGATATGGCAAGTGTATGCAAAAATATTCAATTGATGCTCAGTGCTGTAATCAAATATAATGTAATACACTGGATAAAAGTCTCCAGATATGTAGAATGAAAATTTCAATAACTCGTTTTAGAATTTGTTTATGTGGACAACAGAATTTTGTAAAAACAAAACACAATATGATCACATTATCACAATATGATTCCACAGTAAACAATAATAATAATAATATATGATTTTTCAGCCCTGCGTGAAGGTGTTAAGTTTACAAAAGCAAACCAAATCTAAAACTCGAACCGGTGACTGTTTAGCAACATTTTTCTTGATAAATTACTTAAACGACCAATCAGTTATCACAGATTCATTTTCTGCTGACCAACTCATATGGAATTGTTTCAGCAGCAGTTTCATGTTCACACATTCCTCTGAATGTATCACACCAAGCTAAATTCTCTAATGAGCATTCGTGTCTAAGATGACTCACTCACTCATACACTGAGTGACAACTGTTTCTGAGTCATGTACACGTTTCCTGTGAACCCCACTGTGACCAAATATGCACTCAGCGTGTCAGCACACAGGTGACAATGCCAACAATTCCCACCCCCCGACACTGAGACCTGCTGTATGATGCATGACAACACGTCTTCCCGTCTCGCCCTCTTCCTCTGCGCCCATCCTGGTGCCAGCCCGCTATGGTGGCACGCCACCTGCACGTGTCCACTCACCTGCCCGTGCCTGCATCCCAACGCTGGGACTGTCAGTGTCACCGCATTATGCCATGTGTTCATACTCTCTCTCCATGATGTGTCCTTCTGGGGAGTAGAGGAAGTAACACAAGGTGACTGTTGATATTAGGATGTAGCATTTGATACGCTGGGGCGCCTCCCTCATTGGTATTTCATGTAGAGCGCCGTCGCATTCGTCACGTTTCATAAACTTCCTTATTATTCACTGGCGGGGAGTAATTTTGTTCTGCCGCTCGCAGTTGTGAAAGTGAGATAGCGGGAGAGAGGGAGGGATGACACTCTGAAATCCTTCTAATGATCATTTTCTCTCTTCCTCATACATGGACTTGTTTATCAGAAGAGCAGGTGGTTGAGTGCCACTCACCTCCCATCCGCAGCCCAAACACACATTCACCTTTGTGAATCCTAGGGGTGATCATCTGTGAATCCCCACCCAGTTGCAGTACCTCCAATCCAGGCTCTCAGGATAATCAGCGGGCTTTCTGGAGCTTAGGCAAACAGAGTTGTCAGAGGAGTGACACATACAGTCACGCCTAAGGGAAACGTGGACTTGCGGAGGAATGTAATTCATCAGTGGGTTCATGAACCAAGCAGTATCCCTCAGGTCCCCCCTAGCCACAAGGAGCCGAGGATTTGCTCCCGCCGATGCTTATGGCACCGATGAATTGCTTAAGTGCACACCATATGCAGCAGGCAGCTCTCCACGCACACGTCCTTGTATATCTTTGTTTAGTTGCCGAACGTGTCCATAAAGCCCAGCATAGCAGTGTGGGTTTTACGCCAAGCAGGTGGCCATGTTGTACTCGGCCAGAAAGCATAAAAAACAGCCTGCCCCCAGCAGCTGCCTGACCATAAAACACATTTATATCATGATGTCCGTGCCCGTCCCTAAAGTGTGCTTCAGGCTACGGGGCCAAAAAAGTGGAACCTGGTATATCAGATGAACTCAAGTCAACTCCAAAGCAAAAAAACAACAATCTTTGACCTTTGTAACAGAAAGAGTTCTTTGCCTGTATGACCTGAAGCTGTGAAAGTTCACTCCATATACAGTTCTATATAGTAAAGTGTATACAGTAAGTCTACAATGAGGAAAAACTAGTCTTCAAAGTTTCTATGTGACTTTTCTCTTACCCCTCCTCTATTTTCAGAGGGTTTCTTTGTTCCTGCACCCCGGGCCTCCTCCCTTTCTTACTCTGTTCTAGAGTAAAGTGCCAGTGAAGTTGTCCCTAAGGCGGCGGATGCGCTGGAGCATTAAGTGTGCCACAAGGTGGACTGGCGTATTAATGGAGTCCGGTTAGAGCGGCTGACCTGTGAAGCAGTACGGTCAGCTGCTAGGTGAGCACGTCGCTGCTGTAAATCCCAAACAGGCGTCCCCTGTCTCTCTCTCGTTCTCTTCTCCGTCACGCCTATCAGCCACCACTTCCCCCTCTATTCTGCAGCCCCCGCACTGCCACTAATGGAATGTCAAGTCAAGCTTTGTTACCGAGGGCTGACAGAGTGGTCAACAGGATTTGGATGTTCCAGGATAAGATTGTAATTGCCAAGGTTTTCACCCTCCTTTCAGCCCGTAATGACAAATAAAGAATAATTTTAGTGTTAAGGATTACAGTCATGTTCCCAGGCAGAGTCAAGATGCTGCTGTGCTAGATTTATGGCCAACATGAAGCTGGTGAATAATGTTATAGCCCGCTGGGATGCTATGATCTCTCTGTACCTTGGATTTGTGGCCCTGTGGGGTTTTAACCTTTAAACAGCCAGTATTCGTGGAGAGTTCTTTTGGATTCTTAAGGCTGAAAAAAATATCCTGTATTGCAAAATTAAAAGATCACACTTCATTAATGAATGTAAATTAAATTGGTCAGGACTAATTAAAAAAGAATTTCTTTAGTTTAACACGTGTTTAACAAAATCCCTCTTCAGTAAAAGCAATTGCTTGTATAGAGGCAAAGTGATATACTGATCACACAGAATATGGGTGTAAATACGTCTCTGTAGTTCTGTCACGATTTTTTCCTGACGGACAGTCTCAGGTCACCCCTATACATGTTATGTATCAGTCCCTGTGCCCATGTCTACACCCACCTTGCAGAATTTGCTTTCAATAATGCATAAAAGAGGGCACAGACTTTGCATGTATTGTCAGTACGAGGACATGATCCCTGACATCTGGAGCCCGCACAGGGCTCATACTGAATGATAATGGCCTCTCCCCCTTTTGATGAATTATTAAATTTAAATTGTTTTGCAAACAAAACATATTTGTTAACACAATGAAATCTGGGGTGAAAGCTGGAGCTTTATCAATATTTAATTT
Organism: Macquaria australasica; assembly: GCA_005408345.1. NCBI lineage: Eukaryota > Metazoa > Chordata > Actinopteri > Centrarchiformes > Percichthyidae > Macquaria > Macquaria australasica. The sequence continues at coordinate 383,250 of SEMN01000036.1, read as the reverse complement.
TCACTGTAGACAACAATATAGCCTTTGGCCAGTTTCTGGTACATAATTAATGAAAGGGCAATAGAACTAACAATACATATAAAACAACTGTCATATCAGTACAGGTTTTAACACTGCAAACAACCGTTGCTACTTTGATACTGTACTCGAGCATTTATGTTTGACGCATGCTGATGAGCCAAGATTTACAAAAAAAATTCTGGAAAAATGTATTAGCGCTCCACTGAGACATTAATATTTATAGACCCGTTGTCATCATTAGCTCTAAACTTTCTATTGTTCTATAGTTGATGGCATGGTAATCTCTCCATATTTAGGCTTTTTGATTGATTGGGTATCAATGTCAGACTGCAGTTACAGAGATATGCCTGTGATTGGGACGATTAATATTTGATTTCCTGTTGAAAGGTTGCCCCCCCCAACACTCTTTTGCTCTCTTTCTTTCTGTCTCCGGCATGGAGTGAGGGAATGGAAAGTCAGCACAGTGAATATCAAGTGGCTGATTGGGGCTGTCACAGTAGACCCCAGTGGACCCTGGTCGCCAGATGTGCTTGTCCATTGGTGTCAGCAGCAGGATTTGTCTCTTGGGCTTGCAAGGGTTTGTCGGGGTGGACAGACGGTGCGGAGGAGGTTGCCGAGCGGAGTGCTGTCCCTCACTAGGGCCTGCCACTCATACTGTCTTTTTCTCTATTCATCACTGTCAGTAGACTGCTGATGCTGGTGTCTGATGACTATACCTATCCTATGGTGACATTTCTCGTGCCACATGTTCCACCTGAAATAAATCTCCCATAACACACTCCTTTGACTGACATTCTTCTGCGAGTTATTTTGTAATGATACCGCAAACATTGGCTCAGTTTGCCACGGACAGCATGATTTGTCCCTCACGTATATATCCCAGAGGAGTACCCAGGTCGATAAACGCATAAAGCTCAGGAATTAAAGGAAGGACGTTTTTTGTGCTATTGATTGTGTTTGTTGCAGAATGCTATTCAAATGTGGCGCAGTGTGAGAGACATACATAAAACGATATTGTACTGAGGGGGGGTGGAGCCTGGAGCTTTTTTCCTCTTTACTTTGCCCTATAACTCTGCTTTACCTGTGGGTAATGAATAGAAGCTGCTCTGTTATGAAGTGAGGAGGAGCAGTTTGCTGCTGCATTTGAGGGGCACCTTCCTACACTTGGTTGTGTTTTTCAGACCTTGGAGAGCTCATTTAAACCCTACTTTATTGTTTCCAGCAGCACCATTCAGGACCACTGAGGTGGTGCTTGTTGCTATGGAGGACACAAGAAAGTGACGTGATTGTGCAGACAGGATAAGGAGAGGGAATATGCGTGTGCAGTAAGTGTGTGGTGTGTGTGTGTGTGTGTTTATGTATATGTTTTGTGAAGGTGTCTGTGTTAAGTGTTTGCTCTATGTGTTAAATCATCTCTGCACCAAGGTTCGTGCATTGTGTGTGTGTGTTTTGAGGCAGCCAGCAGAGCGGGGGGAACATCTGCACACAGTGGCACAGGCCTTCTGCCTTTACACACGGCTCCTGCCGAGCAACGCTTCACGGCCTAGCAGGCTGTGACCTCCCAGAGGCTCCAGGGGAGCTCTTCCTCTTAAAAGCCAGCTGTGCCTCATACTTTCTGCCCGCCAAGTATTCCACAGTCCAGCTGTTCACCTGAGAAGCATGGAGCACAGCCCTCTCACTTCCTTCCTTTTATATTTTTGGAGAACCATTGTGCAGGTTTAAGAGAGCATGGCGTACAGCACCTGTGATACCTTTGTTGTTACTGCCAAAGCAACAAAGATGTCCTCTCACTTTGTGTTCAAAGCTGTACTAGGTTTTTTAGTGTTACATTAAATGTATTCTCACTCTACTCATTTCTTTTGATAAGGTGCAAGATGTAGGATATTTTCTTACTCTTTTAGCAGTGCACGGCATCAGTTTAATATTTGAATTTTTAATCACACTCACTGTCTTCTGGACAGTTGAGTCCACTTTTTACGGCTCTTTATCCGTTTCTTTTAAATGCCACTATAAGTTTCAAATACAAATAAAGCCTTTGAAAAGGCTTTCCATTCTCTTAATCAGATGGATGTGTTTGTGCATGTGATGGAGAAAGTAAATGAGTACACTGAATAATGTGTGATGATTTTAGGGCATGCCAGGTAACACTTTGATGTACTTCATTAAAGGATGTACTAGGAACAATAACATTTAGCCGCAGATAACAAGAATAACAGAAGTGCAATTTACTGAAGGTCCTCTTGTTATTGCAGAAATTGTCTTGACTGAATCATCTTATTTGTGTCCTTAAGTTACATTTGTGATGGTGTCTGACTTCAGTGGATAGAGCAAATTTTCATGATTGACTTTTGTTTTTCCAACCACTGGAGGATTGCATAATACGGTCATTTGCAGACATGTGCTGGCGTCCCTCAAGGCTTTTAATGATGTCAATCATTTTGATGATCTGAATCAATGTGATGAATATGTGACTATTTTAAATGCCGCGTTGATTGAGAACTATTTATTGACCTTTGTTGTTGTTGTTTTTTTGTTTGTTTGTTTTTATTGGGGGGGGCACAGGTTTTTAAGGGCCTCATGACTTGAAATGAATGAGACAACAACTGAATTCCACAATGAGATATCCAACTTGTCATATATGACATGCACTCTTTCATTTGGACTGCTGGCATGAAATGTTAGCACATTATGAATAAGCAGTGACGTGAGTATTCTTGAAACATTTGCCTAAGAATAGTTCCTGGTTTTGAGGACAGAATTATTTACGTTCAAATATGTTCTGACTAAGCAGAGTATTTCCAAAAAGGATATACTGTACAGGAAAGAAACACTTTACATTCAGCTGTACAATTTGGAAGAAATTTGAAGAGCCTGTGTCAAGTGTCTCCTTCAAAAATGCCTATAGGGCAATAAGCACTAATATGTCAGTCATGAAACAGTCAAGACTGTGGGACATGGTAAAAGTTTTGTTATACCAAGGTGCTGCTGGCTCTGTCTGTGAAGTAAAGCACATAAGAAGTGAGGAATAAGCACAAGTACATACCCTGACATGTCTACAGCAGAGCAATTATAGGCCCAATGGGCAAAATGGGTGACATGCTTCTAGATTGACTAACTGCGTAGGATGTACAGTACCTCCTGGATCTACTCCAAACGGACTGGGCTACAAAGAGCACATTGAAACCATTCCAAGAATATACGGTAGTTTCAGAGTTCTTGTATTCTTTACACCTGTTTTTGTTTGCAAAGCGAAACAGAAAAGTGGCCTTGACTGAGATGACCGATACTAATATGACTGAATAAACAAACAGACCTTTAAGGAGGAGAATATGGACTTGTTGCAACATAAAACAAAACGATAACTACAAGGTGATAAACCCAAAAGTATATATAAATACATACATACAGTATTTGTCTTTTTAGAGGCCTATTACATCAAAGTATTTCGTGCTTCGCTCTTTAAGATTTCTTATTACTGACTGATGAGCTTATTAGGATGGAGCAATGTGTTCAAATGCTCAATCAGAAATCAAGCAGTGTAATGAAGCAAGACTGAGGTTAGTAAGACGGTGAAGTTAGCAGCTACCTAAGCAGTCAGCTCGACTGTGACGCCTCACTTTCATCTCAGGGTGAAGGGACAATGAAAGAGTAGATGAATAACCCTCACAGTTATCCATGAGATGGGAAGTTAAGAGTTCCAGCCTCACAGTGATTGATGACTTACATGGCAATGATATATAGGGTGCCTGCATCCCTGTCCTATAATTTATGAGCAAGCTTGTTTAATTTGTCTGTGGCTTAATTTGGCCTGTATATATGACGTATGAAAGTGTTCAGCAATTGATGGCTTATACTGTCTAGCAGCAGTGGCTGACTGAGACTAACAAGTCCTTTGGCATAGACACCTTCCTTGTCATCTGTCCAATCTACATGACCTGACAATTAAGCTAATAAGTGAAAATGGCACCGTCCCAATGCAATTTTAATGAGCACCATGTTGAGTAGAATATTCTGTTCATGAGGAATCATTAACGGGCTGCTTCTGATTCCCAGCACTGAGGCAGAAATGGTAAATGCACTTGAACTAAAGGCTCACCATAATTGGTCCATGGTCCGTAGTTGAACCAAGCCTAATTGTGGTCCTTCAATGTCAGTCAAAGTTTTGCTGTGAATCTGTAAGGTTTACACACTTTTATAGGTCTGTCAAAAACAACAGCCACTACAACAACTGACTAGCCACCATTTTGTGGAAGCTAATAGAAATTAGTATAAAGTATAAAGGCCATGCTGAAGTTAGTTCTATAATCACCAGTCAGACACTTGTTTAATCCAACACCAACAATACCATATACAATATTATATACTGTATATAAGTCCTCCATTAATCGCTGGGTTGGTGGTTCAATCCCCAGGTCCTCCACATGGGAAGTGTCCTTGGGCAAGACACTGAGCCCCAAAATGCTCCCGATGGCCAGGCCAGTGCCCTGCATGGCATCTTGGCCGCCATTGGTGTCTAAATGTGTAAGTGAATTGGTGAATAAGCAATTGTAAAGCACTTTGTGTGAGTGTGTGTGTGTGTGTGTGTGTGTATACACATACTGTATATGCATATGCACATATATACGCATACAGTATATATATTCTATATACACACACCCATATATATATATATATATATATATATATAGAAAGACACACATATACGTATATGCCTATTTATTAGTTACACCTCGCTAAAACTAATGCAATGCAACAGTCCTGCAATAAATTCTACCTTCATAAATGTGATAATGTTCAGTTAATTTGTTGAATTGCATTGCCTTATACTAAGAGGTGTCAAACCTTCTCAAGTATCGTCATCACAAAAATACTCTGCAATATTACATTATTTTTACGGCCCACCCTAATCTGAGAATATCTATACTTGATTTTACAAGAGGTATGTTTTCCTCAACAACCTTAATCTCACTGCCATAGTAAACTGGGGGCTTTGCATTGTTGCCATACTTGGAAGTTGGTGAGGCTGCCATTGTATATAAAGGCTCACTAATAGACCCCAGTGGGGCATCATTCCTATTCCACTCATGATGAAGACATTCTCTCTCTCTCTGTTTCTTTCCTTCCCCCTCCGTCTCTCTTTCTTTTACTTTTTTGCTTCTCTCTCTGTCTCTCTCTCTCTTGGTATTTTTCTCTTGGCTATTCTCTGTTCTGCCTGTGGGCCTGTGAAATGTCTCTGTCTGAGGAGAAGGCCCCCTCGTCCCTCTGGAAGCCATTAGAGAACCTTTATGAATATGTGCTGAAAGGGCGCTTTTTTCAGGGGTGGGGACTGAGTGGGTGGGTAGTTGAGGGGGATTTATGTGCAATGCTATCATTTGCCTTAGATGCTCTTGTGAACCACCTATGATGTTAGATTTCCATTTGTCTTTTTAGAGCATCGCTTTATTTTGTGCCACTCTTGTTCCTTTTTTGAGTTCCTGAGTGACGTCTGTGTTTAAATGTAGTGCATGTGTGGATGTTTTCTTTCTGTAGTGAAGCTGTATTGCTTAAAAATACTGTTAAAATTGCTGGCCTTCACAGGCAATGGTTATCCTTGTCATACTTTTCTCAATATCTTCCTTTCTTATCTACTTCCTGCTTTTACTACAGACTTTTTTTATTTGGAGATGGTAGTAAGTGTAACTTGGGGCACAAACAGAGAGAGTGCATTGTGTTGGTAAGTGCAGCTCAATATAAATGCATTTTTGAAAGGGGGAAGCTGAAACAGGGCTCAATTTTTGCGGCTTTTATGTCTTCTGTCCCCATGAAATAAATATCACATATTTTAAAAGCTTGTACGTAAAATTGAGCCATGGTTAAATATTCAAGATTCTCCTTGAATAGATAGTGGCCAGGATGTACTAAGTGCACCACTTCACTTGTGGCATCTAACCCTAAATCTGATTGGTTTGACTATGTACTCCAACTGGTAAGCCTGTGGCGGTTTGTGTCTGTATATGAACAGCAGCGCTTTTAACAAGATCAGCCTACCATGGGGTTTCCCCCCCTCTTGTTGATCTGTGCTCTGTGGTAACAAGATCTTATCCCGAACAGTTGTGGATGCAGGGTTTAAAATGAGAGAATGAAAGGGGAAGGTGGTGGTTGCCTTCTGCTTCTTTAGTTCATTAATTGTGGAGAGGGCAACTGTTTTGAGTCCTACCTGATGGTTTGGGCTGCAGGCCTGCCCGGGTCAGAAGAGAGCTGCAGTGCTCATGAATCATGCTGCTGGGAATAGGAGCCCAGCTGAGGTCCACAGGAGGGGGGCTAAGCACTGCCACAAAGGCCTCATCCACAGTACAGAGGTGCTTTGTAGGTCCTGCAGGCTCAAACAATCAATCAGAGACCATTCTATCATAATTACACCCGGGGAGTCATGGCGCTGTGCTGTCCACACCTTGCAGCACATGCCCCTTCCCTCCCCCCACCTCTTTTGTCAAGTGGTTAGTCTGACGCTCTTTTCTATGCCCTCCAGCACCTCCATCATCATCTTCCCTCCTCTTCAGTCTTCTTTTCCTTGTCTCTGGTTCTTGCCTTTATCTGTGGTCCTCCACTTGCATTTTGATCTCACTGGCAGTATTCTCTGTTTCTGGGTGAACACGTTACACACAAATACACATGCACACTCATAGACAAATGTACATGCACATCCATGTACCACACCATGCCGCAGATTGTGAGGAGAGGATAGATGGGAGGTGGACTGATGGTGTATGTTGGGGAGAGAGAGAGGGATATGTAGGGCACAGTGTGTGGATAAGGTAATGATTTCTCCTTCACACCTCCCTTGCTAATTAGTGCAGGCTGCCTGCTGCCTTGAAGGGGGCGGTGTCTAGGGAGCCCTGCTATTTGTCTTGAAGAATTACCGACAAGGAATTCACGTCACTCCTTAATCCCACAGATACTGGACAGAATTCAGCATTCACCTGACTGCAGCCACCTGTCAATTCGATTTAATGATTGTAATGATCATTTTTAGCCTCCACTCCTCCCTGCAGCCACGCAACAAGGATGTGGCATAAGCTGCAGCCCACTTCACCTCCCTGAGGAGTCTCTCAGTGCAGACTATTTATGTCTCCATGCTGCAGCATCCTCCACACAGATGCGTCCAACCATATTCCCCCATCATCTCTTATTTGTTCCCCCAGTATCTCTCCACACTTGCTCACAACTGTTGTTTCTCCACCCACATACATTTGGAGAGCTGTCAGCACAGTGGTGACATCACTTAGCCCCGTGTCAAGCTGCAGGACTGATAGCAACAGTGTGTAAATATGACATACATTTCAGGGAATAGAAATCTATGTATTAACCTTAGCCCTATCTCGAGCCAACAGGTCACGCTGAATCCACAAACAGGTTTCCAGATGTTGAACTTTTAAATGTATTTTTGCCTTTTATTATTTTGTAGAAGTAAATTCCCAAGAAAAATATTGCAGGAGAACTCTAGGATGGAGAAATAGTTTTAGTGTGTTGCTGCTCGAACAAGGAAAAACCAAGGCGGGTGTGTAGTATCTTAAAGATATATGTGATAGGTGTTTGTGTGGGAATCCCATTAACATTATTTAGCCTGAGGTGGATCTCATCTCCATAGCAGCTGCATCTGACAAGCTTGCCATGGCACGACAAAGAAGCCAATCATTAATGTCAGCCACAAGAAAAAAAGAAGTATTATGTTTCCCTGGAAGTAATACTCAGTAATGATGTCCATTTCCCTGCATTCAGTACTTTTCCCTGCTGGCCTAATAAGATGAAACTTTAATGATCTCACTGGGCATATTGTTCTCTTGCATTACCAGATAGTAATGCGACACAGCAAAGAAAAAAGTAATTCAGATAAGATTGTAGTAGGTGGAGGTAAAAAGAGATAGAGAGATAAAAATACAAAACAACAATAACAGTGTCTGTCCGAGGAATATGTATAAATGTATGAAAAACAATGTACAGGATGAAAGGGTAATGGCGACAGCATCAACTTCTTGAAGTCATGAAGTGTGTGTGTGACTTTACTTTTCCACACTATATGACTTTATGAACATCACATAAAGTGCATCTTCTGTATCTGCATGTTCCAGTGAACGTTGATTAAAGGTATTGATTTAAATTCAACATATTTCCAGAGCACTACGGTCAATTAACTTATTATTTCCAGTCCTGTATAATATCCCTATAATGATTTAGAACATACCTGTTAGGGTTTAGTGACTTTACAGTAATGCTAATGTATTTAAAATATTTCTACTTAAACAAACCTACAACATAAGTCTTCCTCTTATTGATAAACTCTTCCTAAATGGGATCAAAGAACAAGCTTTCTTTGTGTTTGTAAGCGTGTCAGCTTGGATTTAAAATGTCAGTACATCTCTATTTGTAACTCAATTCATGTCATTGACTGTAAACTATCATTAGTTGTTAATGTGGCCATATTCACGAATGTGTGTACACACATACACATGGGAGTTCTGCCATGCCTTTCTCCCAGTTGCAAAAAGTTGCTCTCTCTGTTTGTGAAGGTCACACTTATGTAAAGGCCACACTGTGCCAAGATAAGGTGGACGTATTTCCACAGAGGGCGTGTCGTCCAGCATATACCCCTCTGTAATACAGCAGTGAGGCAGTAGTGTATAAATGCCCCTGTGCCAGTGCCACATAAAATGGATGACACAGGCCTGGGCTAAGAGGCTTTGCCAAAGCTGTGGCTTACCAGTCTCACAGGTGTTAATGTGCGCTCTGTCTGCCACCCTCACTGAGAAGATTGGGCACCACACTCTCAACAGCCCAGTGACTGGCACAAAAGTTACCCCCCCCCCTCTTTTTTTTTTTTTTAGCTGATGTGAGACATGTACCCATCTCAATGACAACATGGCAGGAGAGGCTGGTGGCAATCATCCCTGTGCCACGCTGAGTGAGTCCAACGAGTTAGTCTGATGCTATGCAATGAGTGAGCAGAGTAATTTATTGTTGTTGGTTTTTTGGGTTTTTTTTTTCATAATAGTAGCTCTGACTGTGAAAAAAGAGGAGAGGAGAGAAGTGGAGAGCAGAGGAGAGGAGATCTGTCCCTGTGCCCATGGTAACAGTACAATGAACGATTCCTTGGAGATCATCTTTAAAAAAGCTGAGAGGGGCCGGGAGGATTTATGGTCACTCTGGGCTCTGTGGAGTTTCTGATTGGGTGTTCGAAAGGAATCCAAACACGGACTATAATCTTTTTTTTCTGGTCATATAGCACATCTCCTCCACATAAAGTGGGGCAAAACCCTGGGACAGCCTGTGACTATTGGAATTTCTTTTATATTGGTCTCTGAAATTAATTGAACTGCACAGCTTTGGCTGTATCTTTTTTGTGTCTTTTTCAGGTACCATCATCATATCGTGCCCTTTCTATTGCTCTCTCTCTATCAGGGTGTATAATGCTTGTAGGCTTTTTCTTTATTGTGAGAAGATGCTTGTAAACACAATGCACAATGCTAGCATCCTCTGGGTTGTAGCTCGACTTGTGTGCATAAATGTGTGATTTTGGAGGAAAGTGAAAGGCCCTGGTCTAGTGTAGAAGCAGCACATGATAAAAGGCTTTTTTGGGTTGACTCCGCAGCCGAAGATACAGGTTTTTATTTTTACTTAAAAATTATCCTCTTTTCTGTCAGACCTCACACTGTTAGACTCGAAAACAGCTTTCCTTTTTCTGAAACCATGGGCCGAGGGAATTGCATCACACTTACATCATACCGAGCTATGAGTGTCCAGTGTTGTATAATTTATTTTTAATAATTGCAGTATTGTGGGAAAACAAAACAGAAGTGAGGCAATAATTTTCATGTCATGGTCTATACAAGATTAATTATCTTATTAGCAATTTGAGATAGATTATGTAAATGTGATGGTAATTATTAATCTATAATGAAATATTAAATTGACTTTAATGGAAATATACACATTCTTATTTTATATTTTCACATCCTGTGTATATGACTGCACTGCTGCAGCAACCCACTCTACTGTTTCCACATTTATCTACACAGTACATCTCAGTACATGTTAGAATACTTATTTAAATGCTGTTAAGTCTCTCAGTGATGCCTATGGATAGTAAGCTTTAAGTGGGGAAGAGTGAAATCCCTCCTGTGTCTTAGTGGAATGGTGGGCCTGAGCAGACTTGATTTCAGCTCAATAGAAGCTGTAATTAGTTGTAATTTACGGGGCAACTCCTCCCCAGCGACCCCGCTGTGCAGAATCCCCTGGCCACTTGGAAAGATCATGTTTTCTTGCACAGTGCATGGCACTCAAATGAACCACAACACTGCCATAATGGCTTGCTCCCCACTGATTTACCCACCTTGTATAAGGTAGCTGAAAGTCACTTCCTGTGATGCTCAGTGGAGCGTACACACTGCTATTTCCATCTAGACTGATCTTCGAGACTGAAGCACTCTTTTGTCCACCAGTCAATCAGATAAATATGGAGCTTAATCCAAGATCAAATGTCTGTTGAAAGGCCTTGAATATTGTCTGCTGTGATTGCATTGTTAAATGTATGTATCTTTGTTTCTTGTCTTCATTTTTGTCTTTTCTGTGATGTTGCAAATGGAGCTGCTGTGATGCAAGAAAAAATTCAGACTTGATCTGATAAAGTATTACCATCATCATCATTAAGATGTGAAGGAGCAAGGGTGCCCAAAGCCACCATAAACACATCAATAAAAGAAGCAATTGGAACGATTGGCAGATTGGTGGTAATGTGAAGATGTTACAGCTTGATGTGTTTGCACCATCAGTGGCTGCAACTGACAATAGGTTTTCAGATCTAATGATGCATTTGCATGTAATTCTCTGTGCTTGTTATTGTTCCGAAATCAGTCCAGATGCAATTTGAGCGCATCAATTTAGAGTTCAATGTTACTCAAGCAACTAATGGACTCTCAGGCAAAATGAAAATTGCTTCCTAATGATCTGACTAAGCTTGATGGGTGAATCTAAATTGATTAGCTTGCTAACATGAATGTGATATGGAATTAGCCTTGTGAGAAGTGTGATCATATTTTTCTGGTACTTGCTGACCTTATTGCATTCTAGCATTTTAGCATCATACTAAAAGCTATTTCTTTGTACTGTATGCACTCCAGACTTTTTTTCCTTCCTCTCATTCTGTTGATTAGAAAATATATTGATGTTCTCATAAATACTTGTTGTCATGGCTGTAATGAACTAAAAGTGGTACGAACAGGGCATTAGCAGGCACATGAGCGTTGTGCCTCACTAAGTCATTTTCTTGCTGCATAGTCTTCAGGATTCAACAATAGAAACTGTACTGTAAAGTTTTTAATATAGCACACATTTAAAATAAAATGTTACAAAATGTTTTACAAGCTCTATATTCTAGAAAATCAACATTCATAAAATGAGAAGCTGATGCTGTAAATCACATGCACACTCGCATGCATGTTCTGTACATGTACGGTATATAGTCAAATCTAACCTTGAGGAATTTAGCTAAAACAACAACAGAACAGAACAACCCAATATTAAAAGTGTATAGGATGCAACATGGGGGTTCAGCCACAGTTTACATGGCTGTGTTACAGTAGCTTGTTTACTTCGTATTAGAATTTTTGAAAGTGATTTACATGACACTTTTCACTACAGTTCCAACATGTTGCCAAATAAAGAAATATTTGGTAACGACCGCTGTTGGCTCGAAAACCTTCCGTTACATATAAAACCTCTGAATGAGTAACAAAACTTGTTGATTACCATTGAAAGCCTGCTTCCATTATTTTGGTTGTTTTTGGTTTTTATTTATTTATTCATTTATTCATATTAAGAAATTGCATGGAGCTTTGGAAACACTTTTTGTTGTTTGTTTTATTGCACATTCGTGGATAAATCTCAATATGCTCCCTCAAAAAAAAAAAAGTATCTGTGACAAGTTAACCTACTAAAATTATGTTATAGCCATTCACCAGTCATAGTGTATTGTATTGGCTCAAAGATCACTTAGTATGGTTACAAACATACACTGGTCAAAAAAGAAAAATGGGGGAAAATGTTATGCAAATAAAAAAAAATAAAAGGAAAAGGCACATTTCTGAAGAACACAAGAGAATCTGTGTAGTAAATTGATGTTAAACAGATTAAGGGCTGTTGTGGATTGTGGCCTGCCAAGGACCATAACGGTTTCTTTTAAGCAACCACTGGGCTTCATTTCAACTCAGTATGGTATTAAAATCAACTTGCAGAGACGTGATACTTACTTAAGCTAGGCCATCTATCATAGTGAGCGTTTTATTCCATTATCATTCTGTGGTCGATAGAGACCGTTTTGAAAACTCCCCTTGTTGGTGCATTCATGGACGCTCTCAAACATATTTGACAGTAATGTTAGCATTAATGTGAATACTTGTACTATGTGCTGTATATGTTTTCTAAAAGTGAAAAAAACATTTTTTACTACAGTTGTTGTGCCTCTACCTGGCCTGCAAAACTATGGATTTTTATCATTTTAATATAAGCATTGACTTGGAAAAGGGACTATTTTTAATTTGCAAATAAAATGTGTTACGTAAATGTCCATTGCAATTTTGTACAAGTATGGGGCCAATATGGGAAATGTTAACACTAGAGGAATCTATTAAGACCTCCTCATGGCAAATCAGGAGACAACATAATAATTTACCCTCTCTCTCATATTGCTTTAACTGCATGTAATATAGGTATTTTAGTTATTTAACAATTATGAAGACAACACCACATTTTAGTATTGATTAAAGCAAGGCAACCACTCGCAAATATCTTCCATCTGACCTTTATACAACCCCAGGATCCCCTAGCTGTACTCCTGTCTCCTTTGCTCCCAGCTCAGCCATTCTGCTGATGATACTGTCCAGATGGTTTGTCCCTAGAAAGGAAAGGAAAGGAAGGAGGTAGGGAGTGTGTCAATGACAGCAAGAAAAGCACAACATGGGCCACAGTGGTTTGACCCAAATGTTACTTGAGGGCCTCCGTTTTGGTATAAAGGACTGAGGGACACTTGAATACCGTGATGAGCTGGCAGCTGGAGCAGAGAACGACAAGCACTCATCACCCTACCCCGCATCCTCTTCCCCTTCGCCTGCTCATCCTCCACTCTGCTCTCGACCCTTTACAGCAGCTCACCTCTGTGAGGATGAATAATGAATGTGACTAGACACATGGGTCAGAGGTGACGTGTCTGTGAGGGAGCAAATTCCTCCTTGATTAGTACATAAAAAGCCAGGCCCATCTGCCTCTTCTCTGGGGTTTGACAGGGGTCTGGGCAGGAATGCCAGGAGCCCAGGGACAGCGGAGTAGAGACGAGGCCGGGGGGTGTGTGTGTGTGTGGTAGTCCTCTGCACCAAGCAAGGAGAGACCCACAGCAGGGGGTCTCACTTTATCATCACCTCACATCACGCAGACTCTGCAGCATTGTAATGTGCAAAGCTTGAACCTGCCTTTAGGCATGTTAGTCTTAGTGCAGTGTATACAAATCAGGCTATCAACCATTAAATGGCAAGAACAACACTAACTGTTTTGTATTAACTCATAAAAGTTGAAAGTAATGGGAATTGTTTGAGGCTATCAATGCACAGGAATACATCTCTTTTATAAGCCACACATTAATATTTGAACACAGACGTATAATATTTCCATTCTTCAAGGACGGATTTAAAATATTTTTTTCCTCGTCCATTGTTACATTACATGAAGCATTGAGTTATACAGTACTTTCTCTGTTTCACCTAGCTCTCCTGAGTACAAGCATAGAAGGTCCTTTCATTCAGCCAACGGCTCCTGACCAGAGTGGTTCAGCGTATAACAGGCCGAAAAGAAAGCTGACCGCAGACTGCCTATGTACAGTTTTCTAAATCCCTCGCACAAGGGCTCTTTTAGAAAGTTCAAGGCCATCTGCAACACCACCAAGAATCCCTTGAAGCTCCTGACCTCCCATGGGGGGCATCATTGATCTTATTAGTCTTTATTTTGGGATTAACAGTGGGAGCTCCTCTGTAGAGTTGTCCACTCATATACACCGATGGTCTGGGGAGCAGGGAGGTGAATTACCATACTGTATCCCACAGTAACAATGCAATATATACATGCCCTAAACAAGGGCAGAGATAAGCAAACATGTTGGGAGAGGAAAACATGGAGCAGGTTCACCTCGCAAAGAGAGAAAGAATATACCCTTCGGCAGCGGCTATAATTAATATGCTAAATTGAATTGCAATAATCGACTAGGGGACTAGCCTTGTGCTCTAGAGGTAGGATGATTAAAATGTCAGGCTCCAGCGAAGGGGTGATTGGGACCCTGGTGAATTAAGGATTGGATTTGATGGGAGACAATGCGGCTTCTATTTTTCATTAATTAGCCTCAGATCCATAAAACCCGTGAAAGACTTCAATTGTGTATTACTTCAGCCTCTCAGTTACATCCATTCATTAGCTCTGAATGGCCTCCACCAAAGCATTATAGCACATGCATATGAGAATAAAAGAGTGAATGAAAGATTGAGTAGACTACCCTAATGCCACTGGGTCCCATTATTATATGGGGGGAGTTTATGAAAAATGTTGTGGTCCTTTGTCAAATGTCAAATGGATGAATGTTACATGGCCAACATCCAGCACAATACACATTTGTGTGGGATGTCAAGTCATAATAAGTTTCCATTTAAAACCTCTGCAGTCACATCCACACACAGCCATTGTGCTCTTACAGACATTAATCAATATCAGCTTTTGAAGGTGCACAACCAAATCACAAATTTTCAATGTCTTTCTATAGTTTCCATACGGCATTGGATCTTCCAATGAGTGGCTTCTCTAAACACACATTCAAAGCAGGCTTTTATAGTTCAGTGATCATGTAAGAACAAATGGGATGTAATTGCCCACACAGGTGTACACAGAGACTTAAGATATCCGTTTTTAATTATAACCTGTGAAAACAAGTAGTATTTTTACCGCAACCACAAAAATACTCGTAAATCACTGGGATGCTCCTTCTGAGATTTCAAACACTGTTCATGTTCAGACTGCATATGCAAGGAGCTTTTAAATGAATAAAAAGACTGAGTGCACAGAGTCCTGTTGTAGCTGTCTGTAGATGTAACTCTCTATAGGCACCCAACAATGTGTGATTAAAATCTCCTTTGACATTTCTTTGTTGCTGTGTCTTTGCATTGCTCCAACTCACTACGGTTTTGTTTTTCTCCCACAGCCAAAAAGCCAAGCCTAAGGATTTACTACATTTTGTTTTGATGCGTACATTTCCTTAAGAAGATTACAAAAAAAAAACAAAAAAAAAGCAGCAAGTGTTGTCATATATCCTGTTTGCAGCTAGTCTCCCTCTCTCTGCGTCTCACTCCGTGTGTGTGTGTGTGTGTGTGTGTGTGTGTGTGTGTGTGTGGCTGCCCGTGTCTGCCTGTTGGTGCATGCATACACAGAGATAGAGAGAGGTGTAGTGACAGCATGAGAGAGGTGCATGGTTGTGTAATGAAACCCATAATTACAGGGTGAGAGACGGGTATTGTCCATGCGATTGACAAGTCCCTTTCAGTCATGAGTGCAGTTTTCTGTCAAAGGCCTGTTTTTCTGTCTTTTTTTCCCCCCCAGAAGGCCGTGCACCTTCTGCTGCTGCATGAGAACACAATGGCATCACTCTCCTGGATAGGGAGTGTGCTTGGCGATAATGCATGATTTGCATATTATTCTTGGATATGACAGGCTCCCTTATAGTACAGTAGAGCCCCAAGCCTAATTTACATCGTGTCCCTATTAGGTGCCATGATGCTTTGTTAAGGGACAAACATTGGGAGCGTATGACATTTATCTGCATGATATGCTAGTGATATGGTTAGCCAGTGTACATGTGTCTTGTGACAATAAAAACAGGCTGCTGATGTGTTGGGGATATTGTAGTAAAGGTGCAACTGTGTACACCTTGTTTGAATGAAGCCAATGCCTCTGTGGATGTTTTTCTTTTATGTGCGTATGTTTACATCTTGAGCAGATTGAACTATAAAAGTGAAGAGATACTTCCTCTTCCCCTGCAAAGATGAAATTGTTTTCCAAATGTCAGACATATTTCCTCATTCTTTTTTCTCAAAAACAGTCTGCATGTTAGGTGTCATTCATGAAATTACATCTTATCTGTTTTCACACCTGCATCTTCACACGCTCTTCACCTCCTTCTGATATTTGTTTAAAAAAAATCTAGTACTGTGAACACAATATTGTTCAAACTCGCTTCTTGTCCTCCAGCACAGACCCTCCTGACAGTGTAAGCTATTTTATTGAACATGACTTTTCCTCTGACTAGTCTTCCAGAACAAAAGTTCCAGACAGGAGAAGCTAGAATGTCACATATCCGGTCAGTGCGTCCGGGTGTGTGATTCCTCAGATATTGCACATTTTTTAATTCCTCCTTACATGCCACTGGAGAATAGTAGAGGCAATGGCTGCCCATAATTGAGCCATATTGCTGCTGAACTTAGGATTCTTGTGGGAGATGGGTAGAAGATGGAGGAAAACACAAGCCTGACCCTGGAGACAGAGAAGCACAATCTGTTGTACATACCTCAAGCTCATACCCTCCATTCTCCCATATCAATGAACTCCATCATTCTCTCGGCTTTCTGCACTGGTCATTTGCTCTTCTCTGCCTGACTGTGGTACACAAAGACATTGTTAACCCATAGTAAAATGTGCCAGGTCTAGGCTAGTATCATCTGCTCCCTGATGAGTGATTAAACACATATGGAGCATATCTGCATTCCCAATGAGACCCCACCAGCCAGCCCTGGGATATGTGCTCATTCTCAATTGCTCACCTGCCACCTGCACCTTTTTTAAAATTAATTTGTCACATATCTGAGGCCAGGAAACTGCCCGGCTGAGTGCCACCTTCATTTGAGCTCAATGGTTTGAACACTATCAGAAGGGATGTGTCAAAAATAGCACAATTTGAATCACACATGAACTGCCTCACCATGTGCTATTGCTTGTTTTTTGTGACAGGAGGACAAGCCCTCAAGCAATGATTTTTTTTTTTTTTAGTTAGCAAGTGTTATCCTGGTGATTTCTCTTTCACACCAGAGATGACTGGAAGTGTTAACCATGTTTCCTGTGTATGACATGTCCCTTTGTCATGTCCTCCTGTCAACGGAACGTTATAGCAAATTAATTCCCTCGGGACCCTAAGCCAGTTCTCCCTTACATTCACTTTTTCTCCTTCACTAAAGTTCAAGCACTGTAATATCTAAGGTCAAAAGAGAAATGGCTTGTCAATTAATACGGAAACTCTGTACAGGAGTTTAGATGGAGGAGAGTTTGGTGGTGGCAAAAGCTTTGGTGCAACAAGAATTCCCGTAGGAATTACAATTTGCCTCAGCATTCCCTGGCCCTTCACAGTTTAATAACTCAATAGATTACCTGCCGCACTTTCCAAGGACATTAAACAGAGTTCTCCTCAAGATCGATGGGAAAGGGCTTTTTGGATATCAACACTGCTCAATACTGCACACTTCATTTCCCACACCATAGAGGCCCCTACATTTAATTATACCTCATGGAATGGTTTTAATTCCAACTTTGTACAGTTATGTAAAGTAGCTGCCAATGAGACGAAGACAGAAACATATCACTGTAAAGAAGAAACGTCTATTTCCCAAACATGGAGAAACCAAATCAGGCCCTGAAAATACTACAAAGACGGATTGGAAAACTCCGTAACACAATCCAAGCTGACATTTAAGACCTATATTAGGTAACTGACTCAAAGACACATTTCTTTATAGGCTATGTATTTCATTAGAAAAAGACTGGCTTAAGTAGAGAACGTGAGAAATGGGCACTTATATTTTAGACAAGTGGCAGGTAGGGAGGAGTTATTGGTGCCCACTTGCTTTGTCAAAGGCAAAAAGGTCTTTGGAAGGTCTTTTTCAAGTGTGACACTCATTGCTTCAGACTATTTACCCACGCTTGTGCTTTTATTTATCGCACGGTTCCACACCATGAATTATCTAATGTCTTATGGACTGTAAATTTCCCTAATGCAGTTCTGCGCCCTTCCTCTTCACTTACCTACAAACATACGCTTGTGCGCACACAAGCACACACCACAATCAACCACACATATACACAATCATAATACCCCTGAAGTGACCCTTTGTAGGACTACTCTCTCAGCTTTATTGAGTATTGAGGCAACAAAGTGCCAACATTTGTTGGTAAGTGATGAAAGCATCTGCCATAAGAACCCCTGGTGTCCTTTTGAGGCCCTTGTGAAAGCAGTAAAGCTGCTGTCACAAATCAATCAGGGAGAGTACCACAATATTGTTTACTAGTGCAGCTCATTAAGCAATGTAGCAGAACATGCTAACTTAATTTAAAGTGAGATTTATTGTGGCCTGGGCAGGAGAGAACCATTGTCCCAGAGCTCAACTCTGTGCCATTGTGGATCTGGGTTGCTAAATTACAACTAAGAGCCACTGATAAATTGTCCTGTTCTCATCTAACCTACTTATAGGTTTCCAGATAGACAATAATGAAGAATCATTTGACACTGAAGTGGAGCACACTAAAGTTATTTACTATCACGCTATCAAGCCTGACTGTTGGCTGAAAAAAACACAGAGGCTAAGATATAAGTGGAAGTAAATTGGTAATATGTAGAGACATGGATGACTCTCTAACCAGGTTAGGCAGGTTAAGTTGCAGTAGAAACTTTGTTTTACAGTAAACTAAGGAGGGAGGCAAAAGCAATCAAGATCAAAATTGATTGCTTTTGACTTCCACCGCTAAAACTTTGAGTTTATGAAATTGGTACCTTACAAAGAATAAAATTGACAATAAAAAGCAGATTTGTTTTTGCACAACAATATAAAAGCCTTTGTAATGCATAATTAGCTTGAACATTTCGAATATGATTATAAATAACAGAAAAGAAATGCAATTGGCAATCCTCTCACTCTCTCTCTCTCTCTCTCTCTCACACACACACACACTCACACTCACACTCACACTCACACTCACACACACAGCAACACACACAGCAACACATCTGTGGAAGTGAGACTGACACACTGACAGCCCTCCCACTGAGGACGAGGTCACACTGAAGCCCAGTGATCAGGACTCTCACTTGGGTGCTTTGGGCTTCTTCCCAGGTACCAGATCCAGGGGCATCTCTCTAGCAAAGTGCCTCTGGGGAGTAGTCACACTTTTAAAAGACGGAAATTAAGTGGAAAAATGTCTGCTCACTCACTGATGTAATTATCTGTCCTGGATTAACATCTGTTCGCAAGCTCGAGTGCCAAGTCCACTTCAACATGTGCCAGTACCTCGTGGCAGTGCCGGGTATGTGTACCTGTGTCTATTTCCAAACGCTGTGTATCTTGGCACCAGCTGCAGCAACTTTTCACTCTGACATCCTCCACCCATTCAACATCTGCGTATTTATGTGAACATCTTGGCTGCGGTCATTGAGAATACCAACGTTGTGACACCACCTAATCAGTTTTTCCAGTTTAACCACAACACTGTAGCTCAGGTCTTCTTAGATGCTAATTATTTTACAAATTGCTTTATAAAGTAGAAATAGAAATTAAATATAAAGTACTCTACTATGTTTTGAAGATTATTTCAGTTTATATGACTTCATCATATTATCATATTTTTATTCAGTAGTCAGCCATATTTACTGCCATATTTACAGCTTTGGTATTTTCTGCCTACTCTCCGTATGATAAAATGAAATTAAGTAGGGACAAGTCTTTACAGATTATCCCTTTCTGTTGGTGGGAAGCCTCTAGAAAGCTCATTAGCATGCTTCATTCATCTATATCATGTGTGTTAAAGTGAGTGTCAGGGTGGGCGTTCACCTAGTGGCTTATTCCTACTTTAACAACTGTGTTGTAACAGAGCTCAGGTGGCCTGTGTGTACTAGAGAACCTGCTTGATATTCAGTCTGCAAACCTGGGCTAATCCATTATGCATTGGCATTGTTATACTCCTTTTTACTTTCTCCCCTTATTAGAAGGGCCAACTTTCCCTGGTGCTGCACTAAGTGTGAGCTAAATGAAGGATTCCATTTGAGTTGTGGTTATTGACATGCAATAACCAAAGGATTACACCTGTCTTACTGTGGAAATGTCATCCAATATAAGCAGAAGGACTGTATTTGGATGACCCTTGGGTATACATGGTGACTATTCCCAAGAATATTATGCCCACTGGGAGCAAATTATAATTGAACTATACCATGGATAAGAGAATTTGAATCTCATCTTGTTAACTGGGCTCTAATTATCTTTACTCTTTAGTTATTGGAGCAGAGGGGATAGAGCACTGTGTCCTCTCTATTAGATCAACTGTCTGGGGAGTTTTTTAGCTATAGGTTAATGAACTGCAGAATACCAGGAAGAATGCAATCACAGCTCGGCCAATATTACCAAGGATATGATATTTCTGAGGATGTGCATCAGGGCTGGGGAAAGTCAGCTCTCAGGGGAGCATACCCCTGTAGTTTCAGAAATGTATAATTGGCAACAATGCCATGGTGGTTTTCTCCAATTGAATGCTCAATATTTCAAATCATCTGCCCTTGTTGCCACACAAATGGCTTTGGCTGGGGGATATTATCAAGTACTCTCATTACAATGCATGACATGTTTTACAGAGCTCAGTTAGTATAAGATTTGCATAGCCTTTGGCTTGTCAAATGATTCTATAATTGATTAGATTAATACTGATCAGTGCTAACATGGAGCACAGGGTGGACTGATGTCAGTGTAGAGCAGATAATTGGATATAGTGAGCTAGTGTGAATGCATTATCAGTGATTAAATGGTTTGAACAACATTATTAAAGTAATAGAGCAGTCACACATGCTGATTTTTAAAAGGAAATATTTGATTTAATTTGATTTTTCAGAATTGTAATGGATAATTATATATACAATACGATGTATTTCTCATTAATGTAATACTTAGATATATAACATGCTACAATGTCATATAGTGTTAATAATGCCTATTATTCAAGTGAATTCACAGTGTATGAGCTGAGCCAAAATACTGCTTGTCAGACATTACACTGATTAGAAGTTAGGTGTATTTTGTCCCCAAAAACATTCCATTTAATGATTTATTTTGTTTCTACAGGACACCTTTTAAAGATCCATTAAGGTGTAAAACTGCCATTACATGATACTACATGTTACTGACATAGAACCACATAGTCGTCTTACAGAGAAAACCTTTTGGACAGCAGACCACAGTGATGCCAGTTTATAGGCCAAGCTATGCGATTTGTGGACTGACTTCTGCTCTCCACTATGTTAGGTTGAACCTTTTCAGTCTTACTCCGACTAAGCCCATTCCCTTTCTGTCAGCAAAAGCAGTGACAACATAGCCAAGGATTGCTTTAACCGAAGACTGACAAAACCCTCTTCTTCCTGTTTGGCTTAGTTTCCACAGTCGACTTGCAGTGCTTTTATGTGCTCCAGGGCCACTGCCTAGCCTTGTTTCACCAATCTCTCCCAAGAAGTTTTGCTGTGATGACAGCAAGAAGGTGGCCACAGCTCAATTTTATACCACTTCTTCTCAGACTTAGTAGCACCTATTCTATGAAGAGCTGAGTCTATTGAAATGAGCCGATTCTCCATCCTTAGCCAATGTTCTCACAGAATATGGACTTTATTTCTTGCAGCGCCACGGTCCTCAGCTCTTCTACTTAGAGTGGAAGGACTGAGATGGCTGCTGCTTGTAGCTCTCCCACTGGTTCTTCTTTGCAGGCAATCTCAAGCCTTGGGCATGGTAGCAAACCACCCCTTGTTGTTCTATGGGCTTGCTCTACATTGGCAACATGAGGCCATGTGTGTGAAAAGTAACATAGCTGATGGCAGTTTCCTGACTATCAGCTTGCTTCGATGATCAGAAAGAGCCACCTCCTGGCTTTCACACACAGTGGTATCTTATCCTCTCTTCCCACTGGTTCTAAGCACAGTACTTGGGATACCTACATCACCAATGTGCATAAAGGCCTAACAAGGTGGTCAAAAAGTCTGCAAGGGAGACCTCAAGCAAATGCCGTGGGACAGCATGGAGCCTTTTTGAATATATCGCAAAAGTCCATCAAAGTCTGTGATTTACATATAATATTGTAATATTGCCAATGGTATCTTTGTGGAGAATAAGCCAGTTGTCATGCTCTGGCTGTCCCTCCTGAGCACCTCTCTCCCCGCCCCTGTGTGCCTTCCCCTGGTGTGATTACCCTGATGTCTCTCACCTGTGTCTTGTTAGCGTCCTCCACCTGTGTATTTAGTCTCTGTGCTCCCATGTCTGTTTGCCAGTTCGTCTTGTCCCATTGTCCAAGCGTGCTAGCTCTTTCTACAACAGCTAAGTAGTTTTTCCCCGTGTTCTTGTGTTTTTGGGATTTCCTTTGTTACTTTGTTGGCATTTTTTCCATAGTCTTTTTGCTCCTTCCTAGTGAAGTGATTTTATGTTTTCTGAGTCTGATTTTGGTTTCCAACTTTGATTTTTGCCTTTTGCCCTTTTTTGGCAATAAAATCTTATCTTTTTGTACTCCTGTGTCTGGGGTCTGCATCCTTGAGTCCGTGCTCGTCGTGATACCAGTGGGATAGCTTTAGCTGAACGCTATACTTTTAAAGCTAGCACTGCAGAGCGGCTTGTGCAGCAGCACAGTCACTTTCAAACTGAAATGATCCCCAATAATTTAAAAACTTTCTTGTCATACTTTACCCTCTCTCTTCACTTCATTTTCAATTTGGCATCAGTACACTGCATCACTACATGGGGCGGCAGTGATTATTACCCTGCACTTGTCTGTTGTATAATAGTTTCATAATGAAACAAAGCCTCAAGGCAGAGATTTTTTAGTTGAGTATTTTTATTACTCGTTCTTCAAGTAATCGTTTCAGCCCCAGATTGATTATTGATTAGGTAGGTCTAGGTAGGCCTAGACGCTTTCTCTGCAGATTGCAAGGAGACATGCTTAAGATGAAGGGAAATATAAATAAATTAGCTTAAACAAGAAACTACTTGTTAGATACTAATGATACAATGTTATGGTCTAATCTGCAAGTGACGAAGGATAATGGTCAGATTTATTTTGACCAATACAATACAAGCAAGTCAGCACACACTATTCATCAAGTCACAGATGCCTTGAAGTTCTGTGGCAGTACAATTCATTAGTAATTCTAATGAATGGTCTGCATAATTTTCTGTGTAGCAGCAGGTCCAGTGCTTCTGTTGTTTTCATTCATTTTGTTCATCAGACTGAATCTCTGAGGACACCATGCCATCTTATGGCCATCTCTTTTCCAGCTGGTCCACAGGTGGCTAAGTACACTTTGCTCTTATTTGTCTGGCCTGTCTGTTCAATATTAGCCTTCTCCCCATCCGTGGAACGGCCCCTGATATTGTTATGAGAGGGAAGCATGGAATCGAGAAGAGCAAAAAGGCATTTGGCTGGCATCTCCCACCTTGGCTAAATCCAGCTCCTGATGCCTGGGCCAGACTGTTTCGTTTCTGTTTGAGCATTGATGATGACACTGTTCCAGGTCTCCACCTGTGTCCTCCTCCTCTGATCAGTGTGGTGGTCATGCTGGGAAGGGATAAGCAACAGCAGGACGCTCTCATCTTTCCCTAGTCTTTCCGCGCTGATAAGCATAGAGAGATTATCAGGATTATAAGGTGTTAGAATCTAAATCTTTTATGCTTGACCTAAGATTGATATACATATGTCTGACTCTTGTATTTCAGTTCCGGCTGTGCATAGTCAAACCTTTATTTTTGCATAAACAACACTGTACTTTACAAATCACTAATTTACAGGGAATGCTTCAAGAAAATTCTCTAGGAAAATCAAGGTACAGCAATAATGATAGCCATGTTTTTGTCCCTCCAACGGATCCCTGTCTAATAATAACCCTTTATTTATATAGCACCTTTCAAAACAAAGTTGCAAACTGTTGTACAATAAAAATAAATAAAGTAAATAAAATCCAAAACATAAGATGTAAAACAAGATAAAATAAAATAATTTAAATAATTACTGCAAATGCCATCAGTTAAGAAAAAGCCTAATGCATGATGCAATATTGGCTTTGTCCATCAGTACAATGACCTCACAAGATGAACTATGTTATATTAAGTATTTATTTTCTTTTTTTCAGAATAATTATTTGTTAGCATGCTTGCTCAACCTTCTATGCTACTTATTCTCCATTTTAATGAATGTCAGAAAACAATGCCATATTTGTAAGATATATTTAGTCAGCCTTCCTTACTTTTCATACATTATACTTATAGAGGTACGAAATTTCACTTTTTACTCCATGGCCAAATGCTGGTCAAGGTTTGGAAGTTATAAGTGTTACAGGCAACTGGGTGTTACGAACAAGCAAAACCATATTCTCTGTCTGTTAATTTTCCACAGCAAAAATGAATGGTATTGATGCATTGTGTGTACGCCCACTTTATCACTTTATCCTCACACCGATATTTGCTTAAGCGGATTTTGCAGTAGCTAATGATTTACACATTTGGGCATGCACACATTTGGAAAGGATGAGCTGCTACTTCTCACACAGAGCCATCAGTCAGTTCAGTCAGACACAACAAAATGAAAAGACGTATTGTGAGGTTCATATGCATTAACGTTTCATAATTATTGATATGAAAAGAACATTACATTGCTTCCATACAGTGTTTACCTGTCATTAAGACAGGCTACCCTGTCATAGTGACTTGTATCATCTCCTTCTCCTCCCTCATAAGGCTCAGACAGACGCCCTCAGACAGTCTCAGACTCTCCCTCCCCAGTCTCAGGCTGTCTACACATGATAAGCCGTTTGAGCTGCACTCGCCACTTGGGTTGGGTGCCGGGAGCTCACATCAATATGTCATCATGTAATTTATATAATTTATGGACAGGAACTGTTAGATTCATACTGAATAAAAGCCAAACAGTTATTTTTAAAATTAGACCAACAGCACACCATTGGAGACACATTTTTAAGGTTGTTGGTAAGCCATTATTTGATTGCGCATGCATGGAAAGGGTAACAGCAAACAGGATTTAAGTTGACGTTATGTGAACTTTGTTCACAGTGGCAAGGTGTGATGTTTTCAGTGCGCAATGATCTTTGTGATTGATTCTTTAATGTGTTGTATAGTGCCTACCATGAAATGCCTGTGAATTATGTCCATAATAATTGATGTGAAAAAATCAGAAAATACACAAGAAAAATTTCACAAAACCAGTTAATAAATGTCGTCCTTAAACCTCATGCATCTCAGTATAAAATATACAGAATAATCTTTTCAGAAATGTCCTGTTCATGTTCATGCTTTTCTCAAATGTGCTTCATTTGCAACTTGCATGGACCCTCTAGCTGTGTTGGCAACTCTTAGCTAGCTGGCTTACTGCTTTGCTAGCTAAGTGCAGTCATTTACAAAATACAAACAAGCAGTTTTTTTAAAGCCTTCAATCAGCAAATGATGACACTGCAAGAAGCAAAATGCATGACACTCATGACCTCAGTTACATGAGATGAGGACAGTGAGTGAAGCCGCATTTACTAGTGGAACGTCTGTCTGTCTGTCTTATCTATGTAAATACAAATTACAATGTATACCGCAGTGATATCAAGCACTGACAAACATAAGTCTGGGGCTTCTGGCTTGGCCCAACATTAAGGAGGAGACACAGCAAGAAGTCCGTGTTGTAGATGGGCATGGGTGGATGGATGGATGAGAGGATGCAGGAAGAGATGGAGGCATGGCATGCTCTTGGGGGGTGTGGGGACTTTGCAGTACCTGGTCCAAATAATGTGGTAGGCCAGCTGGGGCTTTTGGCAAACATATTTAGGACCTAGTGGCAGACCCTAAGCCCCCGAACTAATCCTGTTGCAGGTGATTATGTGGAGAGAATTTGAGAAATAGGCAGAGGACTACACCCCTTGCTCCCTTCTCCTATACTTCCTGTATACTGCTGTGGAGGCTCTTTGAAGGAGAATGCATGTTTAAACACACAAACTCTTAAGCAGTTAATAAGTCCATTTGCCTCACTGAAAAAAAAAAGAATAACATTGTTTTTTACCTTTATACTACATGGTTTTTATATATAAGATTTTGTGGAATTTTAAAATGGTGATTTGATTGTTCTCATATGAATACAATTGAGTATGATGTTAATGTTCATGGTCAATGTCAAGTGTCAAAGCACAAACTCAAATATTATTTCTCAACTGTTTCTGTTATCATGGCCAGAACATTATGTTGCATAAAAGAAACAGGGTTTTTTTAAAACTGCAATACCCATTTACCATCCAATGCCTCACCTGGAAGCTGAACAGGATTGGAAGCATTAGATTAACGTGTTTTCAAACCTGCAATTTTTTAAGCACCCACACACTAAAATCATCACGTGCCGTGTCAATCAATGTCTGTTCAAATTAGGCAATCAAGAGAGAACTGAAAGAGTCACATTATCTTATGGTTTTGTCAGGAACGACTGACCTACTTTGGGTCGAAAGGACTTAAAACTGTTTCATTTAGATTTATTTAGACGGTAGGATGCAGGTGTGCAGATGCATGGAAAAATATAAGCTCTTCATTGTCTAGCCTGGCTTCTGCCTGTCTTCAATTATATAAACCAAACAGTGATGCAGACCCTAGAGATAATAGGGTATAGCAACCCATCACAATGGGGAAATTCAGTGCTAGAACTGATTCTCCAAAGTTTACACCTGCATAAAAGAAAAGATGTCATAAATAACGACGTCTTTTTCAAATTTTTGTACATAACTCATCGTACAGAACAGATACATCTTATTATTATGTGACGATGTGACTTTTCAGCTCCTCCAAAACAGAACAAACCTATCATTAAGATTTCAGTCTAACTATATAAAGTTTGCGCTGGCAATTATAAGCAATTAGCAGAAACTATGGAATTAGTCGTTTTGTGTGGGTTGCAGTACTTTTCAACAAAATCAAGGCATGCCATTTAAGCCCCAGGGGGCCCTAAAATTACTTCTTTTCAGGTTACCTAAAGATATTCAAAAGGCAAATGACAAAATGGTCTTTTTTTTTTCCTTTCTCCTATTCTCTTTCTCTCTGTTGCTAGTTGAGTGGCAGGTACAGCGTGTGACAAACAGGGCTTGTAACATGCTCTAAATCTGTCAGAGCTGATTGCACTGGCCTCATTTGACTAACAACTACATTGAGAAAAAAAATAAAACATTCAGACACCATGCCCAGTTGATGATGAGATTATGAGCCAAAATGTGTGATTAAATCTACTTGGCCTCCCACAGCCATATGGGCTTTTACTTGATTGTACAGTAACCTTTCCATAGGGTCCTAATCCTGTAGCGGATTATTTACTGTATATGGACAGTACGGACGTTTCAGTGCACACAGCTATACCGATCAGTGTTTCTTCTATACGCATTCAACAGCATATAGCAGCTGCTATATAAAAACCTCCCCAAATGCAATAAACTCGCTATCTCTGCTTTAAGCAGCCAGAGTCATGGACGAGCAAAGATTATAAATCGCCTCCAGACATTGCCACCGTTTAGCAGTCTGTTATTGGTTATTGGTCACACCCCTACTTCACTTCCAATAAACATCTGCAGCTTAAGACAATATTAATAATGTAAATTAAAATTATAGCTCACATACAATTTAAAATCTGCAATATTTTCATTTGAATTAAAACCTAATTTATTTTTGTTCCTATTTACTACATTCTTAAGTATTATTATCCGATTGTCAGAAACAAGTATCACTCAATCTAGTTATCACAAAAGCACTTCAAAAAGTAGAATTTTTGGAAGCCTTATACAATATACTCATGCAGGATCTCCATGCGATTTCCCTCCAATTACGGCTTGTGGTCCAGATAATAAAACATAATGATTTCTTTCTTATTATATCTCCATTTTGACTGGACAGTGCACTGGCTGCCAAGAACGTAATACAATTCAACAAAATGGAAAAGCAACACTGATCATTATCAAATGATCTCAGAGTTTGCTGGCAATTTGCTCCAGATTCTTTACTTATAGGTTTCAGAGAAGGGGCAGATTCAGAGATAGGGGAGATAAAAATAAGAAAATAAAAGCTATTTAAAATAGGGCTCATGTCTACCAAAATCATATGTGGGGTCTGGAAAGAATGGTTGGGTCACTTGCCACTTTATAGACAGTGCCACATATCCTTCCTGAAAGTAGCTTAACCAGCTAAACTTGCACACAAGCTAGCTGTCACTCCACTCAGCAAAAATAATCTTCTCCAGACCTCAGCCAACCAAAACGCCCCGCCAAAGCATTTCACTCTCAGTACTATTAGAGGATTTAGTTATGAGACTGTTTGACTTAATTTTTTTGGCACTTCTTGTCTGTCAAACCCCCCTCTCAAGTCATGTTTTACTCATATTTAATCGAACTTGGGTAGTTTAAAGAAATATAATGAGATTTACAAATGCACCCAATAAGATTTGAACAGAAATGCAGCATGTTGTCCGCCTGAAGGGGTGAATGACATAATCTAAAAGGTTGTTGTGCACAATCCATTACATGTGCTGTCTATTTTGTTGATGTTTATTGTTTTACTTGGCTTTCCAATTCACTTTTATATTCAGTAATGTTCAGACTGTTTTCCCCTTATTGTCTGCTTCATTGGGAACTGCAAGTAGGGTGAGTAGGTTTTTGCTTTCCAATGACATGATAGGCACATGGAGACATTGATCATGATGGATGAGATTGTGTCCCACTCCACCCGTAGTATTTGATGCTTTTTAGGGACGAAGAAAGAGAGTCAGTAGCATCCAGTAGACACATAAGGCCTCTCATGACAAGACAAAGTGGAAAGAAATGTAGGGATTTATATAAAAAGGATTAGTCTTGGCTGATAATACATTTGGTCATTTTGCTTCATGAGGATTCTAAAATTAAAGCTTCATATGACATCTCATGGTTTCAGAATTCATTTTGAGGCATTTATTTCAGTCTCTGCCTTTCTCTATCACTCGCTCTCTTTCTCTCTCAGAGCCAAAGGGTCAGTGATTAAATGATGTATTCTGTGGGATGCAACAGCCAGGTGGTGTACAACGCATCTGTTGTGTTAGTCTTGCAGACACGGTCTTACCCATGGCAAGCCTCCAATGCAGGAATGGTCTCAGCTGCTGTGTTCCCATTTATTTATTGTCATCTATTGGACATCTATTTGTACAGTTTTCCACAAAACACAAACTGGCTTAATTGCTACAACCTCCACCAGCTTTCCAGACTCCATTCTTTGACATCCATCCATGATAATATCCTGCTGCACAGCTTTATGCACATTTAGTGCAAGAAAGACTTTACACTACAACATACATACATGGTATGAGTTAATTAATTTCTTGTATTGACAGCCTAATATTCTATATTTGCCGTGATGCCACAGATTTATAATGAAGACATGCAAGTCATAAAAAAACATATTTGCATTGTGTCTTGTCATTATTTCTGGTGCAAGCTGTTACCAAAATGCAGTGGTTGAAAGTACATTTAAGTACTGCACTGAAGTACAGTTTTTAGGTATTTGTACTTCACTTGAGTTTTCCATTTCAGAAGGCTATATTGTGCTCCACTACATTTATTTGACAGCTATAGTTACTAGTTACTTTGCAGATTAAGATTTTTCATACAAAACATACCATCAGTTTATAAAATATGATGCTTTGTTATAGGTTATATACTATTGCATAGTTTGTAGTTAAATAATATATATCAATAACAATATTCATCAAATAATAGAGCTGCAATGATTAGTCAATCATCAGAAAAATAATCTGCAACTATTTTAATAATTGAAAAATTATTTCAAGCAAAAATGCCAAACATTCTCTGGTTCCAGCTTGTCAAATGGGAGAATTTGCTGTTTATCTCTGTTTTATATCACTGTAGATGAATCTCTTTGGGTTTGATTGTCTTCCACTGCTGCAAACAGACCCAACATCAAAGATTTGAAAAACAAGATTGAAACCTGCCATCATTCTCGAATCGATTGGCCAGACTATTACTGTATGTACATTAGCACTAAACTTAATAATGCTTTCTCATGCTGTTAAATGTTTCTTTACATTAGTAATGCTTGTAAACAGGCCTATATTTTTTTTTAATTTTGCCACCAAAGTCAGTGTACTGTACTTTACTATACACTAGACTACTAATTTATTCAACAAAGTTCAAGTTCACGATGTAGGATGTGTCCTGAGCCCCCTCGAAAAGGACATTTTTCCTTTCACAATTTCCAAAACACAATTTCCACTGGATAACAAAAATCATACAGCAAACAATATGATCAGATAGGGCATTTTAATTTGCAATTAAACATGCAGCACCTTGTTTTGATATAATTTCAGCACTTAAACATTGCTTTAAAAACATTTTTCACCAAATTCAGTATTTTTGCCTGTACCATCTTTTTCAGTCGTATACCAGTGATTCACTTGAACTCCCACAGACTGACACTGCCCTGACAGTTTTGTTGGAAGACCTTTGATTTACTGTGGAACATGCATCCTCTCAAGCTGCTTTTATGGTTTAGGCGCATGTATGTCAGCAGGTGTTTTTATTCATCATGTTTTCTTTTTTTTACTGTCAAGCCTTCCCATATGAGATTGAGACATGGAGAGATTCCTTGATAACATGTGCACCCGTGTTTATGAAGATGTTATAGAGTGGGATGTGTGAATGATTTATGCTGCAGTCTATTCCTCGGTCCAACATTTCCATATACTGTAATGTTGATGTATGTTGATTGAAGAAAATATAGAGGACAATAGATATTGGCTCATATCACCTGCTTTATCTAAAAGCCTTGTTTAAGATGACATATTGCTTATCTAGGTCTCCACATAATGGCAACTGATTCAATTTTTGGACATCTGAAATACACTGAAATACAGGACAATACAACATGGATGCATATACAGTATGTTTGTTACCAACGTGTATGCAAGTACTATTCAAACATTCTGTACTACTCCATGCCTTGATAAATAAGTAGTGAGATATCTTGAGATAGATTATGTAGAAAACCGCCAATGAAGCACAACATGTAATTAGCCGAGTATGATAAAAGTACAGTACTCATGAAGACATTCCTATATATCATTGTCGAATGAATTTTAATAATGATATGATTTGCATTGGCATATATTTAATACATTTTCCTCCTACTGCTTTTGATATGTAACTCACCAGCCTGAAGAAAGAAGAAAAAAATAGTTTTCTTAGATTTAGTGGGAAATTGAGCTGGAGAACTCTCAAATTGGACCATATGAAAGCACAAAGCAAATCTTTGTAGTTACTGTACCTTGTTTAAAAGTTATTTTTTAAAAGCCCTAGCGTGTCATTATTGCTCATTTCACAGCAATATTTAAATGAGAAATTCCTACAAATACTGTTGCTTTTTTATAGCATAAAACTGTTGCATGTCTAAATACTATATGTGCTAAGGTGCCAAAAGGCGTTTCTTTTTGCCTGTAGGTATAACCTACAATTTTCTTTCTTGTCTCTATAACTGGCAACATAATGGTGGAGATGCTTCCTGTTTCAGCTCTGTGTATCTCTAAGCGTGCAGCTGCCGCAGCCCTGCAAGCTCCAAATAATCCTGCATTCTGGCAGAGCACTATAGCCTAAAATAATGGGCGGCACATTATCTTAGCTAACAACATATTTCCTTGTCAAGGGCAATTTGGCAATAGGCTTGATGTTTAAGGACTCATAATCATTCAAATAGCATCAGCTAAACACCCCTCCACGAATGTGCAAGCATGCACACGCACACATGCATACACTACTGCACACAGCGTGGTCTGTGATTGATTAGCACAGTGGCACTGGTACAATAGCTCGGAGGGGGTGCAATCCTTAAATAGAAGGTTTGAAGGAAGAGCAAGGCAAGCCAAGAATTCTGATCAGCTGCAAGAAAACTGTTCTGGATGGTGTTCAAGTACTAACACACAATCCTCAGAAATAAAAAAAATAAAAACTTTTTTTCTGCACATAAGCTTGTATCTTACCTGACAATGTCTATATGGCCAGCATTTCTGTTTGGGTAGAGATGGGAGTTTAGTGATACTTCAATCAATACCATACTGCATATTGATATATATCAATACACCTCCATCACATTACAAATAAAAGAGGTACATGGTGTCAAAGTAATTAAGTTATTTTTACTTAAAAATATTAAAAAGCAAATTAATGTCAAAAGAGCTCAATATAAAAAGTTACAACAAAGGCCCAGTTTCCTAAATAGCAAAGACATGTACAAACAGTATTTGGATTTGGCAGCTCTCCTACATTGTTTATTAAAAATGCATCAAGAGATTTTGCTTAAGAAATAGGCATGTTTTCTTTCTCTGGATAATCTACAGGTTTAGGAAGTCAGAAGATAAATCACAAGTGTTTAAACTGTATTAAGGTTAATATCAAAGGAGTAATTACATCTGACAACAACTGTTTATAGTTTTGAGTATTAAGAATGTGTTGGGAAATAGAAGGAAAACCAACATCTAAATGTGATGTTTACTGTGCATTCACTCTAGTTTCATGTATATAGTTATACAGTCTATAACTCAGAAGGTTGCGTAATGATTTACACGGTAGAAGATACTCTGTGGAGTTTTTGACCACTAGTAGCTCCACAGAGCAATGTTTTTACATTTTTGTTTGTGCATCCTTGTGCGTGTACATGATACATGCACGTGCGTGAGCACATGGGTGGCATCATTCACATCCTGCTATAGGTTTCACACCCTAACGCCGTAATGCATCAAGAAATGTAGTAGTGTGCCAACAAAGGCACTGAAGAAGAAGACTGCTAGCAAGTAAAAATAGATGTAAACAATGCACAATTTAAAATATAAAAAAATTGTATAACTTTAATTGCTTGTTAGACCTCAAGGATATACAAAGTGTGCACACTGGGCCCCTTTAAATATTAGATGGTCTCTATTCACCAACACAGATCATAAATTCTTTTTCATATTTTCTGGCAGAAAATATTACCTTTCGATGTCCCACTAAAGTGACAGATTTATAAAAATGAGAGGCGGCATTATTTTGAAAATCAACCTTCCCAATCCCTGTCAGTTGATAATAGAAAAACCACAACAATTTAAAGAGGCATTATTGTAAAAAGCTGGCATGAACAGGGCCTTTACTGTCAAAGACATGCAATCTCCGTTATCTGGTTAATATTTAGCACAATTTGACAGATAATGCGTATTTCAAAATCTAGATAGTGCAATACATTCCTTGAACAAAGTGCAAGGCGACTTGTGTGATTTTACAGAAAACTGCTTGGACAAGTGGAAAATCGCATATCTTCTCTCAGTGACTCCCTCTCCTCCCCTCAGTCATCCACCATTAGGCCTGCACAGTAGCAAAACCTGTTGGCAGTCTAAGCCATGCTGCTACCTGCTGAAATGTAACTAAGACAAAGCTCCTTTATCTGCCCTGCTAGTCTGCTGTCCTCAGCACACAATTTACTATTCAGTCATTTAACAGATGCTCTTATCCAGACAGAGACATAATGAGTGCATTCAAATATGGAGGTGGCTGGGACGGCCTCATATTTCCAGCATGTCCTCCCAACTTTGTCAGATGTGAAGGACGTAGGTCACTGGTGGTGGAGGTCACAGGAGACCTGTCTGGGTGGCAGACTGTAGAGATTACTTACTTTATGACTCCCACTTTGGATTTCTCTCCCTCCCTGTCTCTCTGCCTCTCCCTCACTCTCGTTCTCACTGGATTTCTCATTTCCTATGTTTTTTCTACCTGCATGCCACATTACATTTTGAAGGTGAATCCCATAAATACTGAAATTACTTTGGAGGATAAATTACTTAGGAGGGCTCTTTTTTTTTGGCCTGATTACCATTGCATGGAGTCCCCAGCTTCATTTTGCATTGACAACGTCTATCACTGGAAATTCTTATAGCAACTTCATACATTCTGACAAGGCTAACAGTTTCATTTTCTCTAAAGAAATACTGGCTTGAAACAAAGGACAAATGAAGGAACTGAGAAATGTGCTGATTTATTTAATCCCTTTGAAATGTATATCATTTTCAGATTTGTTCCCCAAGTCTCACATTTGTAATTCTGTCTCAATTTTTATCTAAGAAAACAGGCCTGGGAAATTAATCTCCTGAAGACTCTTGACAGGGTCATGTCCAGACCCACAGACATTCCCAGCAGGTGCTCACTCTGTGCCTCCATGCAACTGTGTGTGCAGTGTATGTGTGAGCATGTACAGTTTGTGTGTCTTTAAATATGTATGAACATGTTAACCACAGTTAGTTTTCAGTATTGCATTTCACAGTTAGTGTATTTCAGTTCACTCTGCTTTTACCATAACCTCATCTTTTAATTTTCCTGGTGGAAGTCACATTTATATAATATCGTTAATGCGGTGAGGCAATAAATGTAACATTGTTTATTACAAGATATAATCAATATGTTAACCAGTAAACTCACAGATTTTCCTAATGTAATGTGGAGGCTTCTCACCAGCAAAAAGCTTTGCATTGAGAGAGCTATTGTTTTCATATGGTCACATTGATGGTACAAACCTCTGATTGGAGTTATATTTTCTGTCTTTTACAACTGAAAATATCCTCTCTATTTGAATAATGATAACAATGTAATGTTACAAAATTATCACGTGTGGGCTACTGGCCTTAATTGAAGCAGTTTCCAAGGCAAACTAAGGCTGTCTAAGGCTCAGACACATTGCAAATGTAAGACAATCTGTGACTGGTGGATAAAAAGACAAGAGTTGGCATCGTCTAACATTTATATATCCTCTGCCTTCCTGCTACCAGTGCGCACACGCATGATGACATGTCAACAAGCGCCCACACATGACAAGCACACCATCTTGTGCAGGCGCGTTGAGAGTGTCAGAAGAATAATATCAAGCTCCCACCCACTATCCACCCTCGATCCATCCCATTGAGTGACAGTGTCCCTATGATTCAAGCAAACAATAAAGTTTTATAATATTGGAGTTGGAGCAGAGATTCAGAAACAACTAGTGAAAAGGTAATATATCATAATGTAACATACTGTAACCATGTTAATGTGTCACTTCCTATTTTAGTTTGAGAACAAGGCTTAGTAGCCCTGGTAGCTGAAATGTCTAGCAATACTCGTTGGTGCTCATTATGCCATCCTCCATTGCTGAGTAAAAATGTGAGTGGGTGTGGCTTATTGGGAGCATTTTCAAAAACATCACCAACCCCTGATAAATGATGGTTATTTTCTCATCTTGCGAAGGGCATACTTGACTTATTTCCACTTTGAAATGTCATCAGCATGTCACTGCAGTGTCATGACATATTTTGTAGCGATGAGAAAAATGAATCTGGTTGAGACTCAGTTAAAAACATCAAAATATTTGACTTTGAAATACAGATGGAGTCAAAGCAGTGTGAACATTTCTGTCCCTCCTTGTCAATCAAGACTTCTAACCAGAGAGATTTAATGATTTATTTAAAGGAAATTGTTTGAGCCAATGCAAATCACAAGTGCTTTTTGATTGGTTTTGGGCCAAATCCCTCCAACCCACACACAACACACATAACCACCATCACCACCCCACACCCCCTACACACAGCCTCTCGACAGGCATGCCAGTATTGAGCGGTACTTTCACCATACAGAGCAAAGGAGGGCCAAGCGGCAACTAGGGCAGCGGGGGCACAACCTGTCAGGGAACTCTGCTGCCAAGCCTCAAATAACATTTGGAGGTAGCCTTGACTGAAAGTGACTTTCAAAGTTTATTTTAGTATTGCAAAGTCCCATATCCAGATGAACAGTGCACAAAAAGCACTTCAAGTAGAAGTCAGTTAATATCATGTAAAACTGATACATTTTCTTAAAGTTTTGGTATTAGAGTGTAATTTATCAGCTCATGCATCTCAAACAATGGATTGTATACAGTATTTACAAGAATGACTATACTAACATGCTGATGTTTAGAAGGTATAATATTAGCCATGTCTATTATCTTACTTTGCCATGTTAGCATGCTAACAATTGTGTACATAACACAAAGTACAGCTGAGGCTGATGGGAATGTCATTAGTTTTGCAGATGTTTGGTCACAAACCAAAGTGTTGGACGAATTAAAATTTTTACTTGATGAGAAGTTAAGGTGTCACCAAAGTGATTACAATTCAGCCTGAGAGGAACATGAATGTCTGAACCAAATATCATGGCAATCCATCCAAAAGGTGTTGAGACATCTCATTCAAAATCACAAATATCAACCGCATAGTGGTGCTAGAGGAAAAGTCAGGGGATTAAAGTCTTAAGGATACATTGTCTGGGAACCATGAATTTTTATTCTGTACCAAGTTTTGTCCCAATCCATCTAGTAGATGTTTAGATGTTTCACAAAAATTTGACCTGCTGGTGGCACTAGGTGAAATGTCAGGAAATCACCAAGATTAGGATTCATCCTCTGGGAATTATGAATGTCTCTACAAAATTCAAGGGCAATCCATCCAATACTTATATTATATATATATATATATTCCACACACACAAAAAAAATGTCGGAAATGTTAGGGGATCGCCAACGTCAGAAGGATTCATCCTCTGGGGACCATGAATGTGGTGGACAAAATAGTGGGCCGACTGACATTGCCATACCGACATCATGGCCATCATGGCAAAAAATAAAATATAAACAGAAGAATTAATTAATTAATTATAATCAACATTTTTATGGTGTATTCAGTTCCATTTGTGCTTAATATTGCTTTCTCCATCTACAGTATGACTCCATGGATGTCCCATACTACCTCTACAGTTCATCAAGTGTGCAAATTACTGCTTTTGTGACGTCTCTTTTTTTTCGTTCCTTGTGGCCGCACCCAGAGAATGTGTGGAGAGTCTATCTGATTTCACTTGGAATTGCAGTGGCCAGAAAACCACCACCAAGTCATCAATCAACCTCCATTTGTTGGAGGTTTGATTGAATTTCATCATTTCCTTAAGCCTGAGAGGTTCTGGAGGTCGATAAGCCTGATATTTGTGCAACAGTGTTAGTCAAATGAGTGGTACAAGAATGAAATAAAAGAGGAGGATGAACTCAAATCTTTTATTTCCTCCACTCTCTGTTTACAGTCGTCTCAGGATATAAATTATATGAACCTGTGTAAAGTTGTCTTGTTCTTAATGTTAGGAAAGAACAATACAAGAGAAAAACAATAAATGCAAAACAGAAGCAGCATTTGGATAATACAGAACAGAACAACAGCTCTAAATGCTATGTAATTGTGAAAATAAAAATGTCCACAATTACATAGTGTTTCACAGATGTGTTTTGAATATCAATATATAAACATGCCATGTAAACACAAATAACGTCTACATAAAATCACAGAAGAATATTTTTTTCATCTCATAGCAGAGCTTGCAACGGGCATTAAAATAAACAACGGCGGTGTTTCATTTATAACTTGATCTGCTTTTCAGATGATTCCCTTTTACCACTAATGTTCTCACCTTCCTCTCACACAGAATGGAGGTGTTGGTGAATATTGTTTTAATATATCAGTGTCAGCCCTTCCCTTAAGTATATGATAACATTTAACACATTGTCTGTCATTATGTTGGCAATACGGACTAGGTTATTGCAAAATCCTGTCTTTATGTATTGTACGCAATTATGAATTTCAGTACAACAAATGTTTGTGATGTCCTCTTTCCTCCTTTCAGTGAACTTTGATTGTGTACCATAAGACAAATTTGAAATTATATTTATAGAAACATAATCTCCTCTTTCATCTTTAATTTTTCACCGTCACATCACAGCAATGTAGCACTCATCATCCTCTTAATTAGCTGTCATAATATGGCCGAAAGGAGTTCCAGAAAAGATGCTTCCCTTGACGCAGGACAATTGAGAAAATGAGACGGGTGGTTTCTAGGATATTTCACCAGTGTTTTTCTTTATAGTCTCTTTTAAGGCCACGGTTCTCTTGGGTGCAAGCTGTATCTATCCTGGAAATGGAAGAGACGAGAAGGTGAGGCTTCACCGGACACACAATACATCATATGTGACAGATGTCTGGTCATGTCCCAGTGCCAATAGTCTCGCCTTCAGTTATTAGTCGTTGCTGTAGCCATGCTCAAGCATACAAGACCGAAATATCTGTATTTTGAATATTATGATAACAGCAATTCAAAACAGTGGCAGATTTAATGTAACTAAATCTCAAGATGCTCTATGGACATGTCACTGACAAATACGTGATTAAAAATATTTTATCACATGGCTAAATTAGCCTGTGTGCGCGCTGAGAAAGACCAGTGCCCTGGTTTGCATATGAATATAGCCTTTATGTATCTCTACTATTGACTGATTTTTTATTTCTTGTTTCAGATGCGAGACTGCAGTTTTCAATACATAGGGTATCATCAGCTCCCATGCTAATGTATATGTACCCCCAATTCAAGATATTGCCTTTCAAAGTTTCCAAATTACACTCCTATCTGGGCAACTGGGATCATATTGCAAAACAACAGGGTTTCAGTGGATATGACAGCCAGTAATCTCATTCCTGTGGCTTCAAGAATATAATCAGGAAGGATTCATATATAATGAGAAGTGCTACAAAGGGTACTAATTTTAGACCGCATTCAGTATTTGCAAGATTTCAAATGATGATATGTTCAGTTCTGATGAAGACAAATAGCATCAGTTTATGCTCTTGTGGCATTACAAAGGATCAACGAATTTTCTAAGGATGTCTATTAAAACTATATTATTATAATATACATAATGGGAATGGAAAACGAGAAATATCTTGCATTTTAGTCGATTGTATGTCTCTTTCCTGGCATGTCTGTCTTTAATAATGCAGCTTTTCTCAACAGCCATATCTAAAGGTTATCTTCTGAAGGTTACTCTTCACTGAGTTGTTGCTATAAGATAATCAGTCAGTGAGTGGAATATACTGTATGTGGAAGTCTGCAGAACTATAACTTTTACACAAGTCCAATTTCATCCAAACGTTGACAAAATTTCTCATGTCATAATTTGAGACTAATGACAAATGAGACTTTAGAAATTTTGCATGTGAGTAGCCCTGTCGTATCAAAAAGTCATAACTTAATAGTTTAACAGAGTAGTTACAAGACTATGCCAATATATAGCATTAAATCACTCATTTGAGTGCCACAAACTTTAATACATGTTGTAAGTGTGTGCTGAGGGTGCACAACTTCATACATGCATGTAGAGTGAAATGCATAACTTCAATATGTACAGGGAACATGTACCCTGTATCTCAGCTGTGTTTTGTACCTAATGATGTAGTAGTGAGCTCCTGATGTGCAGGTGTTGGAATTCACGTTGCTTTAGAGTCTCTCCATTACTGGGTTCAGCCCATTTTTTTCTGCCTCATTTACAGTCTGATTGGAGTTTGGGCGCAGCAGAGGCCAGGCTCTAATTCTCTCTCATAATGAATTAGTGTCATAATTAGTAACAGGGTTAACCTTCTTATTGCACAAAGCAGGAATATATGTCCCTCTACTTTTTGTGGTATTTGTATATAGTTTGTGTATGTCGTGTGTGTGTGTGTGTGTGTGTGTGTGTGTGTGTGTGTGTGTGTGTGTGTGTGTGTGTGTGTGTAACTTGAAGTGTTTTCGTGCAGAGTGCTTGTGCATAATTTTCTGTTTCATCAGTAATTGTTGCTAATGAGATGTCTAGTACTCTATGTGCCAGTGGATTGAGAAGTTCTCTTTTCAGTTCATTTGGCTCCATTTACCCATTTATACCTAGGCATACACTCTGGCTATGCAAGTAACCCCTTCCCTGTTAAATATCAAAGCAGCCTAAATACCAGATGTTTAGGGTTAATACAGTAGCTACTGCCCACCTGTAGCTGATGGAAATTTTGCAAGGCGAGAAGGCATAACACTTAGCAGAATAGCTACTGCTGCACTGTGAAGTTCCTTTATTGTGAAAGCTGCCACACCTCAAACTAAAGTTCAAATACCATTGCTGAGTTTATTACTCATTAGTGCCTGGGCTAAGGGAAACTTTTCTTGTTAAAGCAGTCGTTAATTGGGCAAAAGGCAAATAGCTAACTAGGCTTTTGTTTGACATGGAAGCAATTTTCGCTGTGTTTCCAATTAGCGTTCATTACTGACCATTACAGTGCAGGTTTTAAAAAATATGAGTTGATAGTGTTCAGCCACTCAAGACTCTTGACATGATGGAAAAAATACAGTATCTCTAAATGTCTGGAATATTATTGACAGAGAGGACACTATTTGAATTTAATATTGTGAATCTGAAGGTCAATGCCATCACAGGTTTGTGGAATACACAAGAGATACTATATCATAATAATATTTGATACAGTAGATTGTAAGTAAAATACATAGCCAAACTTCAAGGTTGTAGCATTTACTTTTTAAGTGAGGGGCTTAGAAATTAAATATATATTCTCAAGATTTTAAAGGTTTAGTATTTCTGCTATCCTAAATTAAAATGACTAATACACATCAGCAGGTGTAGCTGAATATTAGCGAGTGAAACAAAGTAAACAACCCCTAGCGCACCTGCTCCAGAAAGTTTTGTATTAAAAAACACAGGAGCCAATTCTATTGTTGTGTCTGTGAGACCCATCCTCCAATGCTGGCTCATTCCTCCAATGAACTACAGTACATATGGTAACTTGACCTGCCATTGGCAACAGCAATATTTTGCTAATTGATACTCAACTAGGTCAAAAGATGCTGAAAGGAGTTGTTGCGACTAACTGAAGCCCCTTGGTTTGTGTCAGCTGTCAACACTGAATCCAGTATCAAATCTGCTCATTGAATCCAAATCCTGTACCAAATCTATTTAGGTTTAGCTTTTAAAGAAAGCCATACATAATACCATACTTACCATACATGCATACAATACCAAAAACTTAAGATTGACTCTCCAATAACTAAAACTGTAGTTTTTCAGATACAATACTTATATGCTATTTATTTAAATTACACAACAGTTTTTTAAATTGCTCTGTGCTTTTCCAAAAAAATAAAGATGAGATAGAAAATTGAATTAGAAATTTGTGACTGGGAGCTTAATAAATCTGGGAATTTTACCAACATGGACCCAAATCCATATTGAAACTGGCATCATTATGTTTTCAATATTCAAACATTAATTTATTGTAAGAGGCTTTATGCAGAAGCTATGGCTATGGATGAATTGGCATGAGAGTGGCATATCATTTGCTGTTTTATTGAGGAAGAAATGCCCCTCAATGTGTAATAGGAAAAAATGTGCATATAGCCACATTTCTTTCATTTAGTTTTTGCCTGATTTAAAGCTCAGAAAAGAAGGGATGCTACAGAACAGCAACACATGTTTGGCTATAGGTTGAGGTTAATGTTTGAAGCTTCGTGGTTGCAATTTTAATGTGAACTGACACCTGTATATGAAAATGTAACAATAAGAGTGAGGTGATACAATAAAATGGCATTACTGCAGATATGTATCCAACGTCTCGCAAAGTAGTAAAATGAGTGAAAATGAGAAAATCAGCAACATTCAAACCACCTCATCCTCCTTGTTGCTTCTCAATTAGATGACACGTTGTAAAGATATCACTCGTGTGTTGTAGCATACTGACACACTGATATTGGCTAATGACACACGGAAGGAACACTAGGTTGTGGGTAGGGACTTGTTTCAATCACATCCTTGTTATGTTCATGTGAATATATTCATCCTAACTTGAAAAAAAATACATTATTCACTGAATATAAATATGGGAATGACATGTCTAAATGGAAATGTTATTGAATGATTGATATAACCCCACTGGAATATTCAATCATATATTTTGGTTAATGAAAATGGGCAGAGTAGAAATAGGGTAGGTGTAAGAAGCAGTAGTTACAGCTTCTTTTTTTTCATATGAAATAGCTGAATGTTTTTAATATCAAGACTGGTGTCACTGCACAAGTGAGGACATCCAACTCCCAGCGCCAAAGCCACAGGACTGTCTCTAACTCCAAATTTAAAGTGCGCTCCTTAGAGTATAAGTATAAGTTATCTGTGCTGGCCTACCCATAACATACTCGGGGCTGACACCGTTGTATAGGTACTGGTACAAGAAAATACAATACTAAAACCCTAGAATAAATACTACCCTATATAATACCTTTGTAAAGCTTGAGATGAACAATTTATGTGTCTGTTTCTTATGTCAGAGAGGTGTTGGATCAACACTACACTTTGCCAGTTTTATATAAACGTATTATTACAGCATATTCATTAATACCAGTTTTAGCTGTCATGGTATTTAAATTGGATATGTAGGTTCATAACACACAACTTGCAGTATGATGTTATACTCATAGGAATAAATAGTCTGTCTGTCTGTAAAGATGGGGTATA
This sequence comes from Macquaria australasica, assembly GCA_005408345.1. Taxonomy (NCBI): domain Eukaryota; kingdom Metazoa; phylum Chordata; class Actinopteri; order Centrarchiformes; family Percichthyidae; genus Macquaria; species Macquaria australasica. The sequence goes on along the minus strand of SEMN01000036.1, from coordinate 340,666 downwards.
GACTGAGTCAATCAATAATCTATAAAATACTATCAAGCTGCTCCGATGAATATGTGATCATTATTGGTCAACTTCACCTGAGATATTCTGTCTTTAATTGGCTTCTTCAGTGCTGCTAAGAGCTTCCTTACTTAGTTTGTTGTTCTCTCTAACTCTTACATGTTTTCTGACAATTTTACAGTGAAGGAACACCAAACACAATCAGGCTCAACCACAGAGAATAACCTGCAGTTAAAAATGTATACTCCACCTACAATCACAACTAAAGTTCGACTTCCAGATACAGATTCAACACTGATGCAATTGGCTCAGGCCTGTGAGCCACTGATGCTCATGATTAACTGGTCAGTCATTCACTCAACTCAACTTTATTTATATAGCACCTTTCATACAAACATGCAGCCCAAAGTGCTTCACATGGCAAAATTAAAGCAACACAGACAAAAAATAAAAACAAAAATAAACAACAATAACTAAAATTCTGCAAGACTAAAAATTACAATACAATTTTGAAAATCAATAAACAAAAGTCAATAAAATAAAATAAAATAAACAGCAGGGATAGCACTGAACTCTGAACCTCACCTCTAGTCAGGATTTTTGGTTTGAGACCTAAAAAAATAGATTGGGGCTACAAATGGAGGACAAGATGTTCCTCCAGGGTGTCTGGCCTCAGTCTGCATAATAAGCAGAGGACTTTAACGAGTCAGGAGGGCCTTGGTATTGAACTGAAACAGAAGCCAGAATGAGAAGTGGTTCAGGCACCTGGTAGGATTCCCCTGGATGCCTCCCTTTGGAGGTGCTCCAGGCACAGCACACTTGGGGTTTGCACAGTAAGAGTTGGAGGAATTTGCAGTGAAAAAGGATGCCTGGCTTGAATGAATGGATGTCAGAGTATTAGAGACTAATTGATTTCTTTTTTTTCTTTTTTTTTAATGCTAACCATTTGTTTTCCAGGTTCTCCATACATTTCACAAAAAGTATGTGTCTTGATGCAGCTAAACTGTATCTCAACTGGACTTTAAAATGGTTTAATGTTTTCTTTTAAATGAACAGTATGTGTAAAGTGATCTTCCCTTCCCTTCCATGCAACAAGAGGATGAATTTTACACTGTAATAAACCCAATAGAGCTAGTGTATAACAAGATGCTATTTGTTGTAATTTTAGAAGAGCAAGTATAATTGAAATAGCTAAATAAATCAGAGCTACAATGTCTGGCCTAATATCAGTAAGAATGAGGAATTGATATAATGTTACATTTTCCCCTTTGTCTTTGGGAAATAAATGCTGACTCAGGTCAAAAACAGAAATTCCCATTACCTTCCACATAATACATTACAAAGTAAAAAGTTGATACCATCAGCATTAAACCACTGAAATCATGGTAATGTTTATACCAAGCTGCCGAGTTCTTGATTCGTGTAGTGTAGAAACAAAATACTAACAATTAAAGGATCTAAATGTGCCTAAAATGTGTTTAATGTAATGCATTATGCCGATCTAGTAAAGCAACAAGAGTCATGAATGAGCTTACACACACTTCGAAATCTTAAATAAGGCCCAAGTAAACCAAATGTGCCTCCTGTCCAAAAGCCTGTCTTTTACGGAGAGAAGATTGCCGCTACAACATGATTTGTGTATTTGCCTCTACCCACAGTTAATCATCAAGGTAATAAAGAGGTCACTGATAATGGCCTCACAGGAAGGAAACTTTACCAAGGCCAATACCAGAGAACAATGCAACCCTTCAGACCTGGATCCACTGTGGATAATATCATACAAAGATCTGGAAGATGAAACCAGCTGTGCCAACAGTTCATGTGGAATCCAGTTTCTCATGCAGGGGAGTGCAGTATTTGGATACCAGAGGGAGTCTGTTTGAATGTGAGGATAATTGCTGTATCCTCCTGGCCTGAGTGTGAGTCTGAGTTGTCTTTAACACATCAATTCCACTTTATTTTAATAATAATAATAATAATAATAATAATAATAATAATAATAATAATAAGCTCCTAAATTACAATGACATTTAGCCAGTCCATGCACTGTTACTTGTTTACACAGTATATGGGTGTTATTTTATACAAGGGCTTACATATATTTATACAAGATTTTCATGTTTAAGCTTGAAGGTTTTTGTGGTTTTCTGTGACTTGGGCAATTCTAAGCCTTGTGCCTATGAAAACCTTTCAAACCCCAGAGAATAAACTGGGCAGCAAAAAAAAAAAAAAAGAGTAAAAATGTCAAATGGTAGGCTTTTTTTTTCTGTACAAAATTTCTGGCAAGCTGACATTTTGGAAACACATGTTTCTAAACAGACTGCAATAACTTCCAAAATGGGGCACTGTACTGGTGCATTACTTTAACATACAAAATGTGAACTACTTTTTAGGTAAATTCTGAATTTAATGTTCATTTTGAGCATTTCTTGAAATCATGTCTACAGTTTGATTTCTCGATATGTTGATATAAATGAAATGATGTGGTTTCACCTTAACCATAATACAAAGATTGCTTGCCTATGTAATGAAATGCACTTAATTGTTGTACTACTAATCTACTTTTCTACTGGTGTAGATGGGTAGATCAGAGGAAATCAAAATAGCTCCATCTGAGCTAAAAGGGTTAGGCCTATTCTTTACATCTGGCAGAAAAAAAACATGCATCCAGACAGTAATCTACAGACACGAGACGGCTGAACAGAGGCTATTCCCAAGGTGTGTTGTTTACTTGAGGTTGAGCTGCAGCAGCTGAGCTTTGTTCAAAAAATTACTCAAAATAACCAATTATCCATCTTTGGCAGTGTATAGAACCATCCCCAAACCCCTGAGGAGGCCTGTAGTCCTGACACTGACAGAAACAGCTCATGTCACACAGTCTAAATCTAGCTTTTTTCATCTTTCCCTTTTTCTTTTCACTTTCAGTGTTCTGTCTGAATTGTGTCTTTATGTCTGTCTGCTTTTACATCTGTCAGTCTGTTTTTATGTCTGCATGTCTGTCAAATCAAAGGCAAACAAGTATTGTATGAGCATTGGCTCTAATAGATGGGGGACTTGGAGCATAAGCATCCATGCAATAAAGCAATAGTAATATAGTACAATACAAAAATAACATGATACAACTTTTGAAGGGCGGAAAATACATTGATGCATATGTGAAAAAAAAGCTGTGCTTGAATGAACCTTGGGTGTAATTACTGTACTTCCAGTGCTCCATTGAATATTTTTAAATTTACATGTGACTAGCTGAGATAGTAATTCATCATGTGCAGTTGAAGGATGGCTGGGACCTAGTATGGGGGTGGATCAAACATTGATCAAGATACACATGTGCAGCGTGTATGGCTGTATCTGAGAGTGTGTGATGAAAGAATGGGAGTGCATCTGTTTACAAATGTGTAAGCCATCTGTGATGGCTAATATAAAGTCATTTAAATGAGAATAAGTGTGACAAAAGTGTATTCAGAATTTGTTTTGTAAATGATGTATGGCAGAGATAAGGTCTTATATACAACATGACATATATTCATCTATAGCATTGTGTGATACATGCAAAAAAACATTTGTAGGATTATATTTTCTCTCAACAAACTGTCAATGTAATTTAACTGGCACTTCAGTGGATAAATATAGCTATAGCGGCCCTGGTGTATATAACTGACATAATAGTGCTAATATTATTGATAGCATTTTTTCACTTGTTTAATTGTTTAATTAATGGACATGCTCCGCTGTATCAGAATACATTCACCCCAGGCCAAAAATCTTAATAAATATTCTAATTAATATATATCATCCTCATAAAGTGTGACTAAAGGTTCTACTGTAGTGTAGACTGAGGTAACATATTAACATATCTCCAAGCCCTTAATTTTATCAGTTATTGAATTTTAATGACTTAGAGAGCGTTTTTTCAAAACCTTTGGTCTCAAGGTTTGCATTTGATTATATTTCTCACTGCCTCTGCTGGTTTAGATTGTCTGATAATGTAACAGAGATAGGATATGAAAAAGTAGAACTAGAGCTGAAATGATAATCATTCAATTTTTCTATTTCGATAATTGAATAATTGTTTAAGTCATTCAAGCAAAGAGGTCAAACATTTTCTGTTTTCAGCTTCTCAAATGTGAGAATTTACAGCTTTTCTCTGCTTTGTATAATTGTAAATTGAATTTTTGGGGGTTTTGGACTGATGGTTGAACAATTCAAGCTATTTGAAGATGTCCCTTTGGGCTCTGAGAAATGGTGTTGGGAGTTTTTTACTATTTTCTGACATTTAATAGACTGAATGACCCATTGATTAAGCAAAACATTTTTAAAAATCAACACATTAACCGATTGTAAAAATAATCAGAATAACTGTCCTAGTTCAAACATATATAAAGAAATTAGCATTTTCTTCCTGATAATTTTCTTTCCTGACTTGTGATTTATGCAAGCAGGAAAAATTGCCTAAAAAGATATTTCTAATGGCAGTGATAAAAAAGAATCCTCCACAAATGAAACATTTCTGTCATATCCAGCAAGCCATGTGAGAATAGAATGAGTTCACAAACTTCACTTCTAATGCTCCTTGTTGAATTGTAAGGTGGTACCATATTTTTCAGTCTACATATCAAGTAAATGTGATGGATGGCCCTGGAGAGAGTGGTGGGGGAATTAAGAGAAACAGACATACAGCATGTTGAAATTAAGATGAAAATTGGGACGAAAAGCAGAAATGGGCTTGGTGGATTGGACATGGTGGTGATAGAATTCCACTGGGCAACCTACTAATTAGTTCTGCTAGCCTGAGGCAGTGCATTGCCACTGGCCTCGTAGCATACAGAGTTCCTGCAAGACCTCTAATAGAATGATTGACCGCTCTGGCAAAGAAACTGATGATAGCTATCATAAGCATAGCACTTGCATTTAATTATCCTGGGGTTTGCAATGCATGATAAATACCCACATGCATAAAGATCGATAATTGGCATTCAAAGTTTGGAATATTAAGTATCAGACCTCCTTGTGAGCTTTTGCACAAGTCACCCTCACAAGCGCATAGAATTCATGCATTTGGTTCCTCTTCTGGGTATTTGAAAACATATCTTCCATTATCAATCAGTTTTTTTCACCTATCAGAGCATTTATATCTGTACTGTTAACTCTGAAATGCAATGGTATGCAATACTATTTTATTGCTGGTGGAATTCACAATGTCACAGAAAAGGACTGTTCTGTGCGGTCATTTTGTTTCATGGGCTTGTGAGTGATTCATTTCATTCGACTACGGGAAACAAAACAGGAGTGTGACTACAACTAACATCCATTGTGCTGCTCCTTAATTGGCCAGCAAGGGAAATCAGCCATTGAAATGGTGTCACAGTAAATGTGTGCTTTCCCAATGAGGGAGTGGTAAGGGGAACTTATCAGGGGCCAGCATTATCAGCATCTTTACAAAACTAGTCTTTTTTTCCTACAGAAAGACTATGCAGTTAAATGGATGGTAATGTGAGAGGAGGTGAAAGAATATCATGCCCTAACATCGTATTATCATAGGATAAACATCAAGGATAATGGTATAATGAACATAATGGTATGATGGGTGGTGCAAATATTCTTTCTGTCACTGGTTTCTCTCCCTTTCCAGTCAATACCAGAATTACAATATCAGAGCAGAACTAAACTAGGACAATCATTTGATCATAAACACAATCAGAGAAGCCAGCCTTAGTGTCAGTTATTGTTAATGTGAGTCTCACAAACGTGTGGTAAATGTCAAAGTAAGTTGCTTTAATTATCCAAATGATGTGAATTCACCCGCAGTCACTCCAGACTGTTCCTCTCATATGATATGGCCTCATTAATTCAGATTATATTCACACCTTTCAGGGTTGTTTTCACACATTCTATTTTGATTTTTTCTTTTTTTCTCTCCTTACAGGTCACACAAATTGACAAAAAAAACTCCAAGAAACTGAATGTGGAACTGTGCAGGCGTTGAACATAGTTCCTTTTAATATATTGCTAGAGGTGTTGATTGTTCTTAGCTGGTCACATCAGTTTCTTACAGAAATGGTGAAGCAACAGCCAGTTACAATTTGCTTTCACAATTCAAGACCTTTTTCCCCTTTCAGTTATTCCTGAGTCTATATTACCATGTAAGTTCAATGACACACAATCTTTTAATGGCTTCGTTGCATGATTGAAAATGCTGTAGTGCCATAAAAGACAAAAATATGAATATCACTACGATGATTAACTGCTATCTATTAAAAACTGCTATTAAAAACCAAATAATTGTCTGGTTCTTTTTACTTTATGAAATACTCCCAACATTAATTCATCAACAGTCACTTATTCGCAGCCTCACAGTTAGACAAGAAGATCAACATTAACACATTTCTGTGTGTTTTATACAAATGTAGTCCACATGTTTGGCCTAATTTAGAACACAGACTGGGACCAGAAGGAAAAGGTCAACCTACCTCCATTAGCACTGCCTACTCTTAAGTTATCTCGTGTTCATGTTGAGTGTGTATTTTCAGAAAATGGAACATGATGAATTTCACCGTATGGTAGAGGTCTTCACGGGTCCAAAATGTTGTCCCAATCCAAATTGGACCCGTGAAAAACCTACCTGAATCTGACACGTGCTTATATTCATTTTCACAAAAGAGAGACCCAATCCAAAGGGGACCCAAGCTCAGTCAAGCCCAATCTGAATAGATCCGATCCAGTATACAGCTGACCTGTACAGACCCCAATAGAGAAAGAACACCAACACAAGCAGCCACAGTTGAAAAGAGCAGTAAAATGTCCTAAGAACAAATGTGAAGTCATAGAAACTAATCCCAAAAATTACTTCAAAGACAATTTATAGAAATAATTGAAAATCCTATTTTCACCTCCTGCACCAACATAAAACATTCTGTAGCCAACTGGGCGACAGAAAGACAGAAGATAATTATATCTGTGAAGCAAATTTAAAAATAATTTCCATTTAATAGTATAATATATTTACATAGGCTACTGATTTACAGACCTGAGACCCGCGGCAGTAAAATGAGACCCAACCTGATTGAGTATATTTTGGGCCAAGTCCGACTTGGGTTCCTCGGAGCCAAGTGGACCAGAGAAAACCTCTACCATAGGGTACTTCCCTAACAATAACTGAAAAAGTTACAGTTCGGTGCTAACATTTTCCTCAAATGCAGGTTAGTAAAATGTTGATATGAAGGAGTCATGCACACCACACACACACACACACACACACACAGACAGATGCTCACACACTGCTTTTTAATAGCACATCCCATAGGCACACCACATTACAAATCACTTACAGCGGAGTTTGAAGATCAGTGGCCTTCTATTTCCTCATTGAGGGTAATTAAGTTGTAGTGATAGCTGTGGTGGGTGTGGGGAGGTCTGGACCTGATTGTCCAGAAGTCTCTCAGTGTGAAGTGTGGATGATTCCTTTGGACACAGCATTGGACAAGGAGTTGCTGTAGAAAACACTCTAATCAGTTCTGGCCACACTCCCTAAATTTACTCTCATTAAAGTTGGCAAGTGACATTTAACCACTACACCAGGGATTTCACAATGCAAATAAATGGCAACTTCAGTGTTAGAATTATAATGGCCTTCTTATTCTACTTTTAATGACCCTATCTAGTTTTCAAAGTCACCTCCTCAGGAATAGGTAGGCTTGCCTGCTCCTACAAGCCTTCTTATTGGCTAATAGGGAGCAAACGATGTCAACTTAACTGTAGAGGGATTCTCAGCAGTGAGGAGAGGGAGAGGCTAAAAGCTCAATCACTTCCTTTAACTCCTCCACTTTTCTCACTTCCAAACTGGCTTTATGCAGGTCCATTTGGATATTTTCATGCTACATTTCATACAGGGGTCTCTCTAATCCCCAGGCCCACCTAATGAGGAGATAATGAAAAGTTAATCCACATAGCTCAACTCCACCTAGCCTTTAGCTAATGCTGCTTTTAACTCCAGCTCTCATTAACTTTTAAAACATGAGCCATTAACAGGTTGGTAGACTACCCATCGGCTGGCCTCCCAAGCACTCTGCTATCCAACCACTCGCTGTGTCTGAACTTTAAAGCACAATTAGGTGAGTGAGAGAAATTCTTGGTACACACTGACCCCCTAATTAGGATACAGTCTGGATTTTCTGGAGCTCAGCTGTCACTGTATTGATTCCTCCTCGGGATTCTGTTGCTCATGGAGTGGTCAGCTTGGGCACTAAACCCCGGCGGTGATGTCTGACATTCTTTTAATTGGTGTTGAGGATGCACATAAGCACAGTTTACCTCAACTGATTTTTGCACTGTAAATTACAGTGATTTTCAAATATGTTTTTCTTACCTGCAGGTTTATTTCAATTTTTTCACAGCAGCTAAACATATTGATTTGTTGTGTACGCATTCCATTTTCATTAAGGAAATTATTAATAATTTAAGAGGATGATTAAAAATGAATCACAACCAACACACATCACAAGCTTTAGGAGGAGGTCTAGTTATTTGAAATAGACACTGCCACCTCCCCCCAGAATTCAATGTTGCCTCCACTAAGGACTGCCACTATTGTCTCCCTGCCTATATGTGACAACATTGGGTCATAAAACATGTCTGACTGAACCAACGATAAATAGTGATTTGATTACAAATGGTTAATGCAAGGGCAAACAAGTGTGTAAATTTTGCATTCCTGGGGCTTTCTTGACAGCTCTCAACTGATTACCAATTCATCATTTTTGTGCTGTGGTGACAGATAGTTCTACAGCACTGTTGCTCTGGAGAATGAGAATGAGGTTAATGAATGTGGATCAGGCTAATTCCTCTGTCCTTGCCAGACCGCAGGCCTATAAAATACCCATATATACACAGACCTGCAAGGATGAGATGGTTTGTAGCGAAATGGAAATGTTCATAGTCCTCGTGGGACATTGAGCCGGAATAAAAGCACATGCTGCAGTCTTCTTTTGCAGTAATTGAGATAATGTCTTTCAGATGTTGAAAGGCATCAGCTCCATGGGCGTCATATACAAATGTATGGTTTCACATTTACATGCAAGGGAAGCTGCATAACCTCTGGATACCTTTTATACTTTATACCAGTAGTAATAACTTTAGGCAAGCAAGAACAGAAATATTATAGCATGCCTTCCCTAAACACGCCCAGTTTAACGGGGGCATGCATTTATGTAAGAAGTTATGTGATAAAGCATATGCATGTGAGTGATCAGAACAGCTTAAAGTGGAGTCCACAGGCTGTTGTGTCCATGGTAAAATTTTAATCTGACTGTTAACACTTTTATAGGGTTGTCTGAGATCCTGTCTTGATTGGGTTTTGGCACGTCCTGTGCCTCCGCATGACTTAAAATGAATTCCATAACCTGGCCTTTTGGACCCTAACACAGTCTCTCTCTCACTCTCTTCAAATTGTTACAATCTAAGCAGGTATGGCAAATAAGGACTAAAATCTATCAGTTAAAATATTATGGGTCTAAGGTGTCAAAACACAGCTTTAAATTCTGATATCTCCAGACTGCTACAGAGAGAAAAATCACTTACTGAAACATTGAAGTTCAGTTCCCTCCCACTCCCAAAGAATCATCTTCCTTTCTCCTCGGGGGGCTGCTGATTATCTGTTGTCACACTCACAACTACAGTATTCCAGTTCCTGTTACAGTGTAGACACCCGTCCGGATGGGGAGAGATAGTATGTGATGCATTCCCTCATGATTTAAGACAGATTCAGTAACTAATTTATGGTCTTGCTTTGTAATTGCACAGACATGCTTGCGCATACGAAATCCACCAATGAGTAATAGCCAGTGTGCACTGCCACGCTGCTAGTGACAGTCAATTTCATGTAGTTAGAAATCAATTTATGGATCTTTACCTTGACTGTGTACATGGTGATACCTTGTGTGCCTGGAGGATCATTTTAATCTCAGTATATCAACCTTTTCTAATGAGAACAAAACACAAATTCTGACATTTATGTATTTTTAAACAGCAAGATTTAATTTTAACTGGCCAGGCTCTACAGTATATTAAGTTGTTGATAATTACAGTGATTAATTGGAATCATTAATGATTAATTGTAACAATTAATCATCATGAAATGAAAGTCAATACTTATCTCTTGTCGAACAGACACCAATGTGTTGTGCATTGAAGTGATGATTACAGGCTAGGGACTGTTTGATATAATCAAGAAATATCTAACTTGTAGTACTCAAACATAATCTGAACTTTTATCTTTGATCTTATACCGTATTTAGCTTTAATTTATCATCATTCAGGGATTACATAATCTTAAAATGACAATCAGCAATGATACAATGGCAAATAGCCATTTCATATACAATAGCAGAAACTTTTCTTTCAATTAATATGACAGTGTGCAGTGATACAGCCTGTGCTAATAATTGAAGATTTCCCTTACGCCTAGCTCAAACTCTAGAGGGAAAGAGCAACCAGTTGGCCAATGAATCAAGATCTGCTGAATCTCAATTTCACACTTATGAACTTAGCAGAGTCTTGAGAGACGAAGGAGACATGATTCAGCAGAATCTGGCTTTGACGATTGGGAAAGGGGTTGGACGACGACCAAAAGCATGACAGCAGCTTGCAATACGTGAACCACATTTGAACCAAGTCATAAAGCTGAACCATATATAGAATAATGTATCACTGTAGGCACCATATGAAAACTGCAGGTTTACATTAATGTATGAAGATAACATGCTGTTGACAGAATAGCCAGAATATAATAGATATAATATAATAGAAGGATGGAGTATAAATCCCCAAGGGCTTTAAAGTGTCTGGACCACCCCATAGAGCAAAGTCTCTATTGCGTTTTTGAAAGAGAAGGGCGGAAGCAATCCATCTGTGTTGTGTTGCAAAACAAAAGCAGTTGCTATGCATACAAGCAATAGGCAAATCTTCAGATTGTTTAGTTTTGTGTCTAAATAATGTAAATGTTAGAGGTCAACCAGCTGTCAGTGCAGTGAAGTGCTGCTGAGTAAACAGGCCTTATTGGAGAGGCATGATCTCTATGGTTAGTGTGGAGGCCGAGGGGAAGGAATTACCAAAGGGCTAATAGAATGGAGTTTGCCTCACACTCCATGATTAATTAATTATCATTTTCTGCTTGATGGCTCTCTGAGGGCCATGGTGGTTTGCTGCTGATGCACTGTCAGCATTTGAGGCTTATTACTGTGTCAACCCATGTAAACCATATAGTACACTCTCCCAGTTACTTATAGAGTCATAACTTCATAGTGGAAATGTAATTGGCACATTCATTACACTCTATATTAAAACAAATCATAGAACATATGCAATTACAGCAACCGTAGACACGTTATGGTGAGCTAGTTATTTAATGAGAATAGTTACTGTACCTACTTGATGGTTTCTGGTCCTTACCATATATGGATTTCATCATTTATTGTTCATGTCTTGACAGTGTCTCTCCAAAGGCAGGGCTTAAGAGTATTCCCATAACTGTGCTTTGAGTAGAGCAATTAATTTAGTGAAAAATAATTTTGAGTCAGAATAGATAAAACATCGACTGGGATTTAACTTTCAAAACTGTAATTACGACAAGAAGAAAAAAAAAAAACAATAGAGATTAAAATGTTTTGTGCTTTGACTCCTCTGTCATGTTTGCATGGGACAACTTAGGCCCAGTAGTTGGAGCCCATTTGGATTTGAATAAATAATTACTTTACATTTTGTTGATATTTTCAATAAACAGACTTAGTTGCTATGATGCAAGAATAGTCAAAGTCTCTGTTAATCCTCTGATATTTCCAAATAAATTTCAGATACAGGACATGGTGGTTTGGCTAAATCAAAGCTGTTTATAGTTTTATGCAATATTTGTCTGCACACACTTCGTTCTTCCAGAGCAGTGAAATGAAGCCCTCATTGAGCCCTTGGCACATCTAACACACCAGATGAAATATTGGAAAACTTTCCACTATCCAGATTGAAAGCTGTGCATGCATTCGTTCATGCATCCCCATTGGGGGCACTTTGGCACATAAAAGCTATTCTTCTAACAACCTAATTTGGGTCATTTCACTGGACCAGTCATCTAAACAAGCTAACAGGCCCACTGAGGTCTGGACAGAACGGCTTCACTGTTGCACGTGGTATGAAAACCTTCCTCTGACTGAATATCAGAGGCCCATCTACTCTTCATCCACAAAACTCACTGCTGTTACAGCTTCTATTTGTTTTTGACAGCACACTGATCTTGTATGTTCTTGATGAGAATGTGCTACTAAAAATAAGATGAAAGTTTTTTTATTTTTTATTAATAAAACATGGATGTTTTGTTAGTTTTAAATTATAATTTGTCTGAAATCATTAAAATGTTGCTAAACCATAATACGACATGATCATATCATCACTCTATGACTCCACTGATAGTCAATAAATGATAATATCGAATTATTGCCTCGTCCTAGCTACAGTACATCAACAGCAAACATCTGCTAGCTAGATTACGTGGTTAAGGTAAGCTCCTTCACAAGCTGCTTACCTGTCCAACAAACATAATGCCTACAACTGCAACTACAGCATCAGTAAGTTTTGCACAGTGTTAGTCTCCCTCCACCTTTCAAAATACGTTGTACGTTCATTCAGGTTTTTGAGAAGCAAAATAAAGCACATAGCAGTTGGTAGTTAAATGGGCCTAGAAGTTTCTGTTGAGTAAATCTGTATTGTCCCTGAGGGGCAATCTGGTTTACACACATTATTACTAAGTATCAACAATAGATATACAATAACAGAGGAGTGAATGGGCATTGATTAAAACGTGCAAAACCCCTGTTGACATGTTATGGGTATTTTGGCCAAAGACACGCTAAAATACTGATTGCAGCATTAAACATTGGACAAAGGTTTTCAAATGTGCATATAAGAAGACATGCTAACAATGCATAAGGCATGATGAGAGAAGGTAAAGGTAAAGGCTGGTGTGGAGCTTCCACTTTAGAGAAATCAGGGCAGCAGGTGAGGCTGTTCTAATTGACTGCTGAATGGAAAAAACGCTGTAATGAGTGCAATATAATCACCTGCTGACATAAGCAAAGAGTGAGACGGTGAAAATGCAGTTGGGTTGTATTAAGAACTCCAATCTCACAGGATACGAAGCATATGAAGAGGTAGGCATTTTGCACTGCTGGAGGACTATTGAAGCAGCATGGTTTCCAGTGCCAGATGAGTTTTACCTTGCTATATACTTACATAATTAGCAATTTCTCAACACAGTGGAATCTCACTATGGCTCTCAATGATAGCACCACTAAAAAGTGTTTCTAATTGTGAAATAAAGTAAAGATACATTCAAATATATGTCTCACACTAAATTAGTTTGAGGAACTTCTAGCTGAAGGACTATTTCGACAAATTGAAATGCCTCTGCTTTGCTTTTAGCACGTTAAGGCCTGAGGCAGCAAAATGCAAAATACTTATATATGCAAATAATCCAGAAATCAGCTAAATAAATGTAAAAAAAAAAAAAAAAAGTGACAAATATTCATAAAGACTATATCCATTCCTGACAGTCAAACGGTATCCCAGTAACCACATTACTGATTCCATCTTTCAGAGAAGAATAAAAATTCAAGCCCTATTTTAGTGCTGAGTTTCAGCACAGATAAGTGATTATTGACTGGGTGGGTGTTGTATTCTGCATAAAACTAATGTGATGTCAATTAGCCATTAATACAAATGTCTTGCCCTTTTCTGTAAATGTCTGATTTGACTCAGCAGTTAATATGCAGGCACTATGTGCGTGCACACAGGGAGGGTGTTGAGGACCGTGGCTCGTTCTGCATGAAATTAACAGCAAGCTAATGGCTGAGCTGGAGGGATTCCACTCAAGAAGTATGAAACCGCTTATGTTTGGAGTCAATCTGCTGCAATTTCAGAAAACTAAAATGTTCCTATTCAACAAATATGCCAAATATAACAGCGCCTGCCTACTTCTAATGTCATACATACTCAGTCTTTTTTTAAAGTTGTTGTGCGTTGAGGGTGTTTTGTTTTAAATAGCTTGTCAAAAGCTTGTCATTTGTGGCTTTAAAAGCATAAAAATGCCATTCCCTTGCTGGATAACACTGTATGGAGGACAGGTGGCAGCTGGGCCCATTAAGAGCTGCACAATGGCATGGAACAATGATGAAGCAGAGTCATTGACCATTGGGGAGTGCCATGAAATGGCTACCATGTCATTGCACAAAGCCACTGGTCCATTCAGCCTTTATGACACCTGGAAGGGCGATCAGCCTTCACTCACAAACACACAAGCTGGACTCAAGAAACAAGCCTTCATAAAAGTACTGATCACTTCTCTAGACTTTCTGCAAGATATTCAAGCAACCTAAAGCTGGGTGGTTTTTAATAATCACTGGTTTCATATCTTAAACCAGTGACTTTCAAAACAATTTCAGCTTTTTTGGCAAATATTTATCAACATAAGGTCATGTTTGGGATGGTTGCTATCAGCACATGGTAATGTGCCAATTCAAATAAAGGTCAAGATTTTGAATGAATAAATGAATTCGCACCTCCATTATCTCCCTCCTGCAAGCTGTGTGGAAGTTAACTTTGCATCCTAAAGGTTTTTATTTTTCAATCTGAACACATTTTGCAATATTACCAATATTAGTGTTTGGAATACATGTGCAGCATTTATTCCTGATGGATTAGCCTTCATTTAGGGGGATTAACCTTAATTGTACAAAGTAATTAATTCCAAGCAGATTTTATTTGCAAGCTGTCAACGTCTGCACACTGATTAAGATCTAGACAACAATTACAAAACACTCCTGTTTTCTTGACAACACAGTAGAAGTTAGATGACTGTAGGACCAACTCCAGGATCAGAGCACTTTTCCAGCTGAAATGCTAAAGTGGTGGAACTGGCAGAAAACACAGCTGAACTTACATCCCACAGGGCTTGGCTCATATCAACCAGTGAACTGTTTACATCCACAAATCTTGAGAAGCTTGTATTGTCTTCCTAGCCCTATCAGGGACAAAGAACAACAAACCACAATTTGACAATAATCAGACAGTCAGAGCAAGCAATGTTAAAAATGTACACCAGCATCTAGTCCACTCAAAGTAAAGGGATGTGCTCTGCTTTTTCAATAATTATATTCGAATCCTATAATGTATAACAAAACATGATATTTATACAGTGATAAGTTATTATATCTGCACTAATAGAAGCAATACTCATAAGAAAAGACAAAGTAAGGACACAGCTCCTCATCCATCCTCATTACTCATATTCTTTTTCTGTAGAGACTGAGGTATGATGAAGGCCTATCTTTAGGGAATATGCTGTTTTACATCAATGCATCAGTAACTCCAAATTGCAAGTGAATTGGTCATATCCCCTTTGGTAGTCTCCTTAGAGGGTGAATAACTCCAAATCACATGAGTCATTCTGACTGTAGGACAAATTCACTGTCATAAGCCACAGATCACATTTTCTCCAGTTTTGGCCTTTGTGCTTTTAACATTGTCATATTATGTTGACGATATTATATTATTATATATTCTATTATTGTTGTTTTTGTTGTCGTACTGCTGTGGTTGCTCTCCTTTTCACTGTGTCTATAGTGGTATCTTACAGGTAAAATTTATCCCACGCCCCTTTATATATGATTGTGTTTGTGACCATTGTTTTATGTCCCTGCATGTTTACAGTAGATTGCTGGACGAGCTCAGCTTGCTTGAGGCTTTAGGATGCTTGAACAGCTTACAGAATGTCTGAAATAAGTCCTTATATTAGTCAGCGTGCACCCATGACACTATCAAACATTTGGCAGAACCAATGTTAGCTAGGTTTATAGATGATCCCTGAACTGGAGTGGGTGGGTTGGTGTTGGTATTACAGTATAATGTAATTGAGCCTCGCAATTATGTGGCATGTGGTATTAAGAAGTACATGCTTATTTACAGTTTGTGAAATTTAGACAGTTTGTCCATTTTATTTTAGTGGGAACTACCTACAACATTAAAATACCTCTTATAGGTTGAAATTAAATTTTTTTTTTTTTTTTTTAACAATTTTATCCTTGATTTTCCTGATTTTGTCAAATTCAAAAAGGGACAGGCATTAGCATAGCGGATAGGAGACACTGTCTAGGCACAATGCCAAAATAACACAATGAAGCAAATTCATTTTTACAGCACTTCACTTACAGTACAGTACAGTTACAGTACCTTTGTGGGTTTACAGAACCCACAAAGGTACATTCTAAATGAAGAAAAGCTTTTTAATACAAATGAAAAATAAAAGAATTTTTAATTTGAGCATGGAGGTTCATTTTTGACCTTTAGAAGACATATGTGTAATAAAATATTTTACATTCAACGTTCACTTACTAGCTTATTTTTGTTTTGCCATTTTAGTCTTCCCTAATTGGGTACAAACAGTAGCTAATCATAACTAATGTCAGCTAACTTTAGCTAGATATTGCTGCATAACTGCTGTTACTGATTAGGTTTGTTTGGTTTCTCTATTTGAACTACAAATATGCAATTTCCATTTTCCACTGTGGTACGTATATTTGTATTCTACATATGGATTTTAGTACTTCTTCCACTGCTGGCTATTTTTGTCTATTGAATGTAATCAGAACAGAAAACATATTTTTTTTACTTGTACACTATAGGAGTGATATTAGTGAATCATCATGTTGACCTTTAAGTTACATGTGTTTTAGGTGAACCCTTACAGCACTGCTTGTATTGCTTGTATTTAACCAGTCTGTGCCCAGCAATCTACCTCAAAGTCTGAACACAATGTTTTGATGTGATCACTCTTAAAGCAGACTTTTTCAGCTTGCGTTGAGAAAGTTTTGAGTTAATTGTTCTTTTATAATTTAAATCCTTCATTTGGGAACCAACCCGACACATTGTTTGTTTTTTTGCTTCTATTTTTCACGAGGTCAGTGTCTTTTATGTGCTCACTTCTCATACTCCCCTAGGTCCTAAGCTTGATACTAATTTTCAGTCACCAATGCAACACAAATTGGGGAAAGTGTATTGTAATTCTGACAACAAACACTGAGCCCTAACACTCTGGTCAGTTTTGCCAAGTTTGAAATGAATTATTTTAACTTGGCAAAACTGACGTGATGAACTGAGTGTTCATCACATCAGGCTGCCTCACACCAAGGGCTTAGCAATACGGCCTAAAAATAAAACCTCTCATTTTTTCACACCACACTCGATTTATGATTTTAATTGATTTTTCCACCGGGGCCCCTTCTTCTCATGTTGGATACTATGGGAATATGATTCCGTTTATGTTACCCGTTTTGAACAGGTGTTTTAGGGCTGCCGCTGTCTTGTGCAACTCGCAGTGCCACACACTTCTCCCACTCATGTCTCTGTTTGAGATACTGGAACAAATTAGTGCAGCTTCTACTTTTAGTTGCCACAGACTAAAGACAAACTTTACAGCGGACAGTGGTTTGATCGAGGTCAAACACTGCAAAACCAAACCACTTCCAGACGACTGAGGAGATGATGTCTTTTTTTGGGAACGAAGTTGATATTTTACCTGTGTCTGAAGAGAACTCTCGGGGGGCGTTACTATGAACTACGGGAGCTCAGGGAAGCAGTGGCAGTTCCGTTTCAGTACTTTCTGCCAGAAAGTACTGAAACAAGGGAACCCTTGTTTAAGGGCTCCCGATTGGGTTGATGCAGCAGCTGAGCAGAATTCGGGGCAGGTTCTCGACCTACACGCTCTGAATTAGAGGTGATAACTGGTAAACTGCAAGACAAAAAACTACATACAGTAGCAAAGGGCATACTGGACATACTGTACAATGTGACGAGTAAGTAATTCTGTAGCCAAAGGTATCAAAGGAAACTCTATTAGAAGGTCTAAGAGACTAATTAGGTGGCAGTATGGCTTGTTCATGCGTGCTGTTTGACCACTGGCCAATCCCCTTCTTGTATCATAAAATATTGTGAAGTGTGCAACTCTCAACTCTAAAATGCAAAACTGCATTATATGGTGTTTTTATCATACAAAAATATAGATCACAAAATATAAATAGTTACATATTTCATTGTTTTATGCACAAGGTAACGTTGAACACCAGTGGCTCAAGTGGCAGCGAGAGGTAACATTAAGTTACATGTTGAGTCATCATGTAGCAGTTGTATACTATACACAACAAGCCTATGCTTACTAGGACTAATATTAGGCCCACATTTGGTTAGCTTTCTGTAGGCAAAGCTCTTTTTTCAGTCCCTGTGGAAGGAGAACGTTGACATGCCTGGCCATTTTCTCTTGTTGCTCTTGCCTGGTGGAGCTTTAAATAGCTGATATCACGACGAGCACGGACTCAAGGATGCAGACCCCAGACACAGGAGTACAAAAAGATAAGATTTTATTGCCAAAAAAGGGCAAAAGGCAAAAATCAAAGTTGGAAACCAAAATCAGACTCAGAAAACAAAAAATCACTTCACTAGGAAGGAGCAAAAAGACTATGGAAAAAATGCCAACAAAGTAACAAAGGAAATCCCAAAAACACAAGAACACGGGGAAAAACTACTTAGCTGTTGTAGAAAGAGCTAGCACGCTTGGACAATGGGACAAGACGAACTGGCAAACAGACATGGGAGCACAGAGACTAAATACACAGGTGGAGGACGCTAACAAGACACAGGTGAGAGACATCAGGGTAATTACACCAGGGGAAGGCACACAGGGGCGGGGAGAGAGGTGCTCAGGAGGGACAGCCAGAGCATGACAGGTCCCCCCCCCTCAATGGCCGGCACTGGACGGCCCAGGCAGATCTGGATGGCGGCGGTGGAACTCCCGGATGAGGGTACGGTCCAAAATGTCCCGAGGCGAGACCCAGGACCTCTCCTCCGGGCCGTACCCCTCCCAGTCCACCAGGTACTGGCAGCCACGGCCCCGGCGGCGAACCGCCAGCAGCTTCCGCACCGTGTAAACCGGGCCCCCGTCGACTATCCGGGGGGGTGGGGGGGGTGTCGGGGTGGGCACCAAGGGACTCTCCCTGACCGGCTTGACCCTGGCCACATGGAAAGTGGGGTGAACCCTCATGGTCCTTGGGAGGGTAAGCCGAACCGCTGCTGGGTTGATTACCTTCGAGATCGGGAAGGGGCCAATGAAGCGAGGCGCTAGCTTGCGGGTGACTCCCTGGAGGGAGAGGTCCCGGGTGGACAGCCAGACCCTCTCACCCACCCGATAGGGGGGCGCTGGAGTGCGTCGTAGGTCAGCAGTCCTCTTGTAATTGGCAGAGCTGGAGAGAAGGGTTTGCCGGGCCCGTAGCCACGACTGGCGACAACGGCGGACCAGGGCCAGAGCGGAAGGCACGTTGACCTCCTCCTCCAGGGCTGGGAACAGGGGGGGCTGATAGCCGTACACACACTGGAAGGGGGATAGACCAGTGGAAGAGCAGGGCAGTGAATTATGAGCATACTCAACCCAAATCAGCTGCTTGCTCCAGGAGGAGGGGTTGCGGGAGGCGAGGCAGCGAAGCCCCGTCTCCAGCTCTTGGTTTAGACGTTCCGTCTGGCCATTGGATTGTGGGTGGTAGCCCGAGGAGAGGCTGGCTGATGCTCCCAGGAGAGAGCAGAAAGCCTTCCAGAAGCGAGACAGAAACTGGGGACCCCGGTCGGAAACCACATCCCTAGGGAGACCATGGAGACGAAACACATGGGACAGGACTACCTCCGCCGTTTGCTTGGCTGAGGGGAGTTTGAGAAGGGGAATGAAATGCACCATCTTAGAAAACCTGTCAACAACTGTGAGAATGGTGGTATTACCGTCTGATAGAGGTAGTCCTGTCACAAAGTCCAGGGATATATCGGACCAAGGGCGATGGGGAATAGGGAGAGGATGCAGGAGGCCAGAAGGAGGGCGTCGGGAGGTCTTGTGCTGGGCGCAGGTGGGACAGGCAGCCACATATTCCCCCACCTCCTTGACCATCGCAGGCCACCAAAAGCGCTGCTGCACAACGGATTGGGTCCTCTTAACCCCTGGGTGGCAGAAGAGGGGGGAGGCATGAGCCCAATGGATGACCTGGGAGCGGAGAGAGGGAGGAACAAATAGACGGTTCGGCGGGCAGCCGGCCGGGGGATCAATGGATCTGCAAGCCTGTTTGACCCTCTCCTCAACTGCCCAGGTAACCGCCCCTGCCAGGCAGGAGGGGGGCAGGATGAGGGAGGGTGCTTCGGGGACCGAGGAGGAGTCAAACTGGCGAGACAAGGCGTCGGGTTTTTGGTTCTTGGTGCCTGGGCGATAGGACAACACAAAATTAAAGCGGTTAAAAAAAAGTGCCCACCTGGCTTGTCGGGGGTTCAACCTCTTAGCTGTCTTCAGATACTCGAGGTTCTTATGGTCAGTCCAAACAAGGAATGGATGTTCTGCCCCCTCCAGCCAGTGACGCCACTCCTCCAATGCCACTTTGACTGCTAGTAACTCCCGGTTTCCCACGTCATAGTTCTGTTCTGTGGGGGAAAGCTTACGGGAGAGAAAGGCGCAAGGGTGGAGCTTACCATCGAGGGGGGAGCGCTGGGAGAGGACTGCCCCTACTCCCACCTTCGAGGCGTCCACCTCTACGATGAACTGGAGGTGGGGATCAGGGAGGGAGAGGACAGGGGCCGACACAAAGCCCCCTTTGAGCTTTGTGAAAGCGGCGTCGGCCTGCGGGGACCATTGGAACTTGACCTTCACAGAGGTCAGGGAGTGTAGGGGGGCAGCGATAGTGCTAAAGTTCTTAATAAAACGCCTATAGAAATTTGCAAAACCCAAGAAGCGTTGGAGTTGCTTACGTGAGGAGGGTGTGGGCCACTCCGCCACTGCGCTGACCTTTGCCGGGTCCATTTGAAACTTCCCCTCCGAGACGATGAAACCAAGGAACGCTACAGTCTTAACGTGGAATTCACACTTCTCTACTTTGACATAGAGGCGATTCTCCAGGAGACGCTGGAGTACTTCGTGGACGTGCTGGACATGGGTCTCCTCATTAGGGGAGAAGATAAGTATATCGTCCAGATACACGAAGACGAACCGGTCCAGCATCTGCCGGAGAACGTCATTCACCAAGGCCTGAAACACAGCTGGAGCGTTAGTGAGACCGAAGGGCATTACGAGGTACTCTGCCCGCTAGGAGTGTTGAAAGCGGTCTTCCACTCATCCCCCTCCCTGATTCTGACCAGATGATAAGCATTGCGGAGATCTAGTTTGGTAAATATTTTAGCTTCCTGTAAACGTTCAAATGCTGAGTTAATAAGAGGGAGGGGGTACCTGTTTTTGATGGTGATGTTGTTCAGGCCTCGGTAATCGATGCAGGGGCGGAGGGTTTTATCTTTCTTTTCAACGAAGAAGAAACCCGCTCCAGCGGGCGATGAGGAAGGGCGGATGAGGCCAGCTGCCAGGGAGGAGTCCACATACTCCTTCATGGCTTGCAGCTCAGGGGCCGAGAGGGAGTAGAGCCGACCTCTCGGAGGGGAGGAACCAGGGAGTAGGTTAATGGCACAGTCGTATTCTCGATGGGGTGGCAGAGAGGCGGCCTTGGCCTTATTGAAGACCTCCTTGAGGTCATGGTAGCAACTGGGAACCTTCGAGAGGTCAGGGTAACTGGGATCCGTTTCCATGGCTGTGGAGAGGGCGAGAACAGACCCGGGGGGAGAGAGTGGGACCACGGGAGATGACTGCTGCTGGGACACGGGAAAGCAGGTCTTCTTACAGTCAGGATGCCAGGCCAACACCCTGCCAGCTCTCCAGTCTATGTGAGGATTGTGCCGAATCAACCAGGGGAACCCTAAAATTAGGGGGTGTTGGGGAGAGTGAAACAGGTAAAAAGGGAGAGTTTCAGTATGCTGGTCGGGGAACACGATGCGGATGGGAGTGGTTTGGTGCGTAACCGTGCATAAGAGACGACCGTCTAAGGCCGTGGCTCGCCGGGGACCGGGCAGCGGAACAGAAGCCAACCCCAATCTACCAGCGAGGCCCTGGTCCATAAAGTTGGCATCAGATCCTGAGTCCACGAGAGCAGAGAGAGTGAGGGATACCGCAGAGGAAAGAGTCACTACAGGGAGGGGCCGAGAGGGGGAGGAGGAAAAGGGGGTCCTACTCACCAGCACCCTCCCCTTTCCTGGTGAGCCTGGTCTTTTACCGGGCAAGAAGCAATAAAGTGTCCCTTCTGGGCGCAGTAAATGCACCTCCCCTCCCGCAGGCGTCGCTGTCGTTCCTCCGGAGTTAGCTTGGCTCTCCCTAGCTGCATGGGTTCCCCCGGGCCCGAGGGGGGCGCTGTAGGCGCCGCCAGAGAGGAGGGCTGAGTCGGGAGACGCCACGCCGGGAAGCGGGATGAGGGTGACGGCCCCCTGTGGTGAGGAGGGGAGGTGCTGGGCCGGCGCCTCTCTCTCTCCCTTTCATGGAGCCGCTTGTCTATCTTGACAGCAAGGGAGATGAGAGAGTCCAGATCTTCTGGAAGCTCGAGGGGAGCCAACTGGTCCTTGAGGGGGTCCGAGAGTCCGTGTAAAAAGGCATCGAAAAGTGACGAGTCATTCCAGCCACTGTCTGCTGCAAGGGTGCGGAACTCTATGGCGAAGTCCGACACACGCCTCCTCCCTTGGCGCAGGTTTACCAAGCCCCGGGCGGCCTCCCGTCCCGGTAAAATATGCTGGAAGATCTTGGAGAAGGTTTCAGTGAAGAGGTGGAGGGAACCACACACCGGGGAGCCTCTCCTCCACTCGGCCGTAGCCCAGGCCTCCGCCCGGCCGGTAAGGTGCGAGATGATATACGCTATCTTAGCCCGGTCGGATGGATAGGAGGCCGCCTGGAGCTCGAAGTGGAGGCTGCATTGGGTTAGAAAGGGACGGCAGTCCCCAGACTCCCCGGAGAAGCTCTCTGGTCGGAAGAGGTGGGGAGATGGGAGGTGATGCACCGGAGCTGCTTGTGGCGCCGGTGAAGCAGGAGGGACCGGGACAGGATCGCCCCCCGGGTCCGGAGCGGATAAACCAGACGGGCACCGGGCTCCCCGCAGTTGGCCGACCAGGGCTTCCAGCTGCCCACCGAATGAAGAGAACGCACTCTGTTGCTGCTCCATCAAGCCCCGCATCTCCAGGCGAAGGGCGGCAAGCTGTTCCTCCTGCTGGAGCAGGCGTCTCCCCTGGTTCTGAATGGCGGCCCGTACCGCGTCAGGGTCTGCAGAGTCCATTCTTCTGGCCAGTTCGTACTATCACGACGAGCACGGACTCAAGGATGCAGACCCCAGACACAGGAGTACAAAAAGATAAGATTTTATTGCCAAAAAAGGGCAAAAGGCAAAAATCAAAGTTGGAAACCAAAATCAGACTCAGAAAACAAAAAATCACTTCACTAGGAAGGAGCAAAAAGACTATGGAAAAAATGCCAACAAAGTAACAAAGGAAATCCCAAAAACACAAGAACACGGGGAAAAACTACTTAGCTGTTGTAGAAAGAGCTAGCACGCTTGGACAATGGGACAAGACGAACTAGCAAACAGACATGGGAGCACAGAGACTAAATACACAGGTGGAGGACGCTAACAAGACACAGGTGAGAGACATCAGGGTAATTACACCAGGGGAAGGCACACAGGGGCGGGGAGAGAGGTGCTCAGGAGGGACAGCCAGAGCATGACAGGCAGTAACTGACAGTCCAGCAGCCTGATGACAGAATGCAGGTGATGATGACAACTGTATTAATAACTGTAGGGATGCTGGGTCAACACCTGCCACTGTAAGGGTGATACTGAAGTTATGCTGACCTCCCTTTTAGCAAAGTAATGGCACACAAAACTGCTCCAGTTATGTGTGTGTTTAAGCTGCTACAAGTGTGTCTGCCACTGCCATGGGAAAATATATATATTTAAGTTAATGTAAACATTTTTAAATACTTTAAAATTAAAACACGTTGCACAACTCTTCTCCAGTACACCTTGCTTTATTCGCCAAATGTTTTTGGCTATCTTGCCTTAATAACCCACACTGATGAAGGCAAGACAGCCGAAAATGTTTGGTAAATACAGTAAAGCATGGCGTGCTGGAGAAGAGTTGTGCAACATAATTCAGTTTGATGGACTTGTATTGAAGCTCACACTGGTCTGCAGCTCTCTGTACTGTATGTGCGTTCTCAAAGTAAGAATTTGTTGCTCTTTCAAACATATTTAAAATCCTTGTTACCCAAAATGAAACTCTTTGCCTTGAGGCTGCAAAGCGTGTAAAATGTCCCACCCTGGTCTTTTTGGCAGGTTTCCACTGCACCGTGTGTTGTTTATACACTCAATTATCTTGTCGGGTTGTGTGATGAACATTTGGGATAACAGCATCGCCTCGTCATTATGTGAAAAACTGTAAAAGCAGGCTGGCATCTTTTCTATTTCAGGTCAAATAAAATCTGGAGGTCTGATTTTCACACAAGCTTTAAACAGGTCCCCTCTGCAGCACCTTTACTTTGCTTTTATGTCCAGTGTTAAAGCTGAACAAACTGTAGTGTAGCTACTTCACTGAGACTTGTAGTAAAAGAAAATGGATTATATAACCACTGTGGCTACTCGTCTGCTCCTTCTTCAGCATATTCCCTGAGTGCAGCAGAGAGAAAGGCAGTCTTTGTGTGGTTATATTAAGTCACTAATCTGCAGAGTCAACAGACAGAGGGTTTCTCTGCCCCTGCGGTTCTGTGGCAGTGGTCCTGTTTGGGTGATTGCTGCCATGGGGCTGCTCGTAAATGTCTTTGTGGTTACCTCTAATTCTCTTCTTCCCAAGCCCAAGCCTAAGTGTGTGTCTCTGTGTGTGTAAGTGATGGATATCTTCTGCTTCAAATGAGAGGGTCTCTCAAAGCGGTAGGACTTTAGGGTTTTGGCCCACAGCAAATTATTGCCACCAATATACTGGGGCAGTATGGCTTTTTCACTGGAAACAGCTGCAGCCGAAAAATGACGCAGATGAGAGCGAACAAAACACTAAAGTTGCTGGCTGGAAAACCAAAACAATGAGCTGAAAGATGCAATAAAACTCTGTAGAGCTAAGGAAAACTACTGAATATCTATGAGTGACACCTTTCATCTACAAGTGGTCTTGTGATCCATTGTTAATATAAAGATTTTGATTATAGCTGCTTCTTAGGAAGCAAGTATTTTAAAAAAAGTTGTCATTGAATGCAATCTGCTGTGTTCGGGGTGTTCCTACCAACCAATCAAGCTACTTTCCAAAAACATGATTATGAGAATAGCTGATAGACTACAATGAATGAGAAACGTTGTGATGGTTACCAGCCCAACTCCCTTCTTCCTTGTTTCTGTTTTTATCCCTCTATCTCTCGACCAAACCTTATCCCTCTCTCGATCTCAGCCCTGAGGCCCTGTGACGTCTTGCGGTTGATAGTTCAAAGCGTTCAAAGCCAGTTGGGCTTCCAGTTTGAGGAGAATATTTGTGGTAAGCCAATTGGTGGTTTCCACGGAGGAAAACATTTTCATATTAACTGATAAAAGCTCTCAATAACACACTGTATTTTTTTGTATACTTTGTGTACGTGTGTGTTGTCGGTCAGTGTATGTTCATGTGTATATGAAACCATGTGCAGATCTGGAAGAGGCCACCCACTCAGAAACTGTGGACTGGGCTGTTCCAAAGACTCTTACCCAGGCCAAACTTATCCCAGCCAATTTGGACGGCTCCGTCCTGATCCTGGGAACATGCTGTACCTGCACTAATGAACACTAATATGCTTTCTCAAGCTGTTTTCACAAGGACTCCCAACGGTAGTTAGTTATGGACTTCAGCAAATACTTCTAAAATGCTATGTTCAGAAAAATCATGTTGGCACCATGTTTGTTTTCAGCACCAGCCTGCTTCATATTCATGCGTTTTCACATTATGGAGCTGCTGCACAGTCGCTCCACATAGCTCTGCTGGGGTTGCTGTCCTTCTTACTTATCCTCACTGAGATTTCTACTTGTAAACTTTACCCTCACACAATGCATTTCATTTAGAATATAAGGTAAGCCCCATGCTAGCCCCAGCAATACACGAGACAGAGAAAGTGACAAGTATAAATAGATAAAAAGGAGTACATTACAGTGACAGATATGCAGCATAAACTTTATTCCATTAGCTGACATTTTGGCAACACTGTGCCCTTTTGTGGTAAAATAAATAAATACATTATGATGTTATAAATAGCTTGAATTTTTGTACAATCAAAAATGAAATCAGTATATCCATCCATCCATTTTCTTCTACTTATCCGGGGCCGGGTCGCGGTGGCAGCAGGCTAAGCAGGGTTGTCCAGACGTCCCTCTCCCCCGGCAATGCTTTCCAGCTCCTCCAGGGGGACCCCAAGGCGTTCCCAGGCCAGATATGTAATCCCTCCAGCGTGTTCTGGGTCTACCCCTCAGCCTCCTACCAGTTGGAGATGCCCAGAAAACCTCTTAGGGGAGGCGCCCAGGAGGCATCCTGATCAGATGCCCGAACCACCTCAACTGGTGCTGCGAAGGAGCAGCGGCTCTACTCTGAGATCCTTCCAGATTTCCGAGCTCATTCTTTTGGTAACTACCTAAAGCTCATGACCACAGGTGAGGGCTGGAACGTAGATCGACTGGTAAATCGAAAGCTTTGCCTTCCGGCTCAGGCAAAGAAATCAGTATACACAATTTTTTAAAATGCAGATGTTTAATACGTAAATATACCAATACATTTTCTACTCTACACATCCCTATATGAATATGAGAGATACAAACTGGGGATGCATGAGCATGAGAATCAAGCAAAATCAGTGAAAAGGGGTTGAAAATAATACTAGCATCATTCCCACATCAGACTACACGATATTAGACCAATAATGGCCTGAGCCGAGAGCATGAACATAAACATTCGGTGTTACAGTTGGTTGTTTTTATCCTGTGTAGTGTGTCATAGTGAAAGACAACTGACACAGCATCTGGCATGCTGCAACCTTTGTTGCTCTCTTTTTTTTTTCTCACCCAGTTTGACAACTTCTACGACGTGTTCAATGACATTGACCAATAGAAGCACATTTCATTTTTTTCCGTGCACAACTGTTAAAATGGAGAACAAAAAGATGAAATTATATTTTATTTCACTTCAGCGAACCTGTAACCAGTTGAATATCACCTGCAGGTCAGAAGCATTATACCAAATTTATCACACCTGTGGATGCAACATCAGCCTCTGCACAGACACATATACTGCCCACACTCCCTCCATTTTCTGCAAAACTGTGATTACATACGTAAACATTCATTGTTGGTGCCGTCAGGTGGAACAGTAAAGTCAGTTGTGAAAGATGGCAAGCTATGATTGGTCGGGGTCCAACGTGAAGACTGCATGTCTCTTTGAAAGCCACCGCAAGAATGACAAATTTCGTACTCGTCATCACTGCTCTCTGCATCACAAAGTTAATGCATGCAAACTACCTCACATCTCTTCTCTTCTCTAGATTTTAAAGCTTTATTATAAGATTTTTTTTTCCTGGTGTCATTTGTCGCTTGATCTTAACAAAACTACAAAAAGTATTGTGTAGTGTGATCTTGTTATTATCAGGAAGCATTATGGTTGTTAATAGTCAATGGTAGTCTTCTGCCCCAGTGTTGGCTTGACCCACTTCCTTCTGAGTCACTGCAGCCATTAGTGTTATCTGAGGGTCAACTACTTCCACCCTCTCTAATTTGTAAAACTGTGCATGTGTCCTCGCACGAGGAGACCACACCCATACATCTGACCGTCCATTTCCCAGGAAGTCTCTATCTGCCCCATCAGCTCCCTGACAAAGAGTCCTGCTGGTTGTTCACACCAAAGGCCCTGCTGCACCCTGGGGCTTTGTGGTGCTTCATCACTCCAGCCCGGTCCAACCCGTCATTTCTGACCTCCCCTCCCCTCAGGTGGTAGTTGAACCATGCGGAGCAGTGGCCCACCTGAATGCAGCCTCTGGCTATAGGTCAATGGCCACCTCATTGTTGAAAGAAGGATGTAACTTGTTACTCAGGCCATGTCAGATTTGTGATACCTCATGACAAAGAACAGAGCAAAAAACTGTACAACAAAGTTAAAAACAAAGAGACAAATTGCAACAAGATGAAGGGTTGAGGTATGTAAGTGTTCTCTGGGTATTAGTGTTGTTTCTGGCTTTGCCTCCTCTTTTTTTTCTTCTCTCCCCCTTCATCTCTCAGCAGGGACCACCAAAGCTCCTTTTTATCTCTGGGAAAGGTGTCTGACTCTGACAAGTCCACTTAAGTCTCATCCAGAATCGAGCGAGGCTCCATTAGCGAGGGAGTTAGAGAGGGATGAAAGATGTGTGGCGAGGGGAGGAAGGGGGGAGGGGGGACACGGTTGAAAACCCAAGACTTGGCAGGATGTTACTTTCTCTGAGCTGTTGTGTCAACAGGTGAAGATGTAATTGCACACTTGACTTGTATTGTTCTTCTCGCCGTGCTCCCCAGCCACTGTGAAGAACGGAAATTTAAAGAAATAAGAAAAGTAGGCTGCCAAGCCAGCTGATTATGTGTTGATGCGACAACACTTTCCCCTGTCAGTTTGAATTGTTTAGGTGACACGGTTCACACAAAGTCGTACCCATAATTCCTCCTGTTTGACCAAGTGTGAAAATGAGAAAGAGAGACTGACCCCCTATTTCCAGTTTTTTAAATCAGAGCGACAGAACAATTCAAGGTTTTTCTTAACACACAGTAAAACATTCAGAAATATGTTAAAGATGGTCTTTATTTAGTAATTTCACTAAA
The DNA here is from genome assembly GCA_005408345.1 of Macquaria australasica. Lineage (NCBI taxonomy): Eukaryota > Metazoa > Chordata > Actinopteri > Centrarchiformes > Percichthyidae > Macquaria > Macquaria australasica. The sequence continues at coordinate 311,849 of SEMN01000036.1, read as the reverse complement.
GAGACTTTCCGCAATTAAGTTAAGAGAGTCACTCTAAACCACTTTGGTTCAGTTACACAGCTTTTAGATGCTGTTAGTGGAGCTTTTTCTGTCTTGTTAAAAAGAGCAACCAAATCAGTAAACATTTTTAAACATGCATTAATTTATTTTGGCCACTTGGGGGCAGTGCAACAAGCTGCAAACATAACATTGAAATATCATCATCATACAAAGTTTTTATGTGTTAGCAAACACATCCGGCTGACACAGAGCAACATTAGAATTCATTCCTTCTGTCTACCCATCAATTTTCTCTCCTTTTAGCTCTGTTTTGGTCTCCGTTAACTCCTGGGGGAAATGTCTGGCTCTTTAGCTTCTAAATGCTCAGCTATGATCTGTCTCAAAGTCGTTTGGTGCTGCTGAGCAGGGAGTGTACAGTGGGTTTATCAGAACTTGTCACTTCAAACAGCTGCCTGTTGTGTCTGGAAACCACATGAGAGCGGAGAGACTGAACCAAAACAGTAAAGTTGTGGTCCGTAAAACCCAAACAATGAGCTGAAGGATGCTAAATATTTTCCTAGAGCTGAGGGGAACTGCAGAGTCGGGTGATAATTCCCACTAGGAGCAACACTTTTCACATTTTACATATTGACATCACATTTCATCCATTGTTAATATAAAAATATTGATCAGAGCAGCTTTAACTATTTCTCTCTCAATCTCATAGAAATCTGCTACTGGACCTATTTATGTGTCTTTAAGAGGTTTTTGACTTACTAATAATAATTAATTTACTAATAAAGCATTAGTATCTTAAAACTGTTCAATATAAATTGTGTTTATTATTAATGCTACTTACTATAACGCAATAGCATTACATTTTAAAGGTTCACTAAAGTGATTGATGTTTTCTTTTTGCTGTTGAAGCCAATGGACACAGCTACGTGCAAGCGTGTAACACATTTACTGTAGTGTAAGCAGTTGAAGTATCGAGCCCCTGGCCTAAATCAGCTTACCGGAGGCATGAAGTCGAACTTTTCCTCTAATGTAAAGCGCTGTACAAAGAAACATAGCCTTAATAAATTCAAATCGTCGGGGCACCCCCAAAATGGCAACAGATGTTAGAAAGAGAAGAGGTTGAGTGGAGATGAGAGAGGAATTAGGGTGGAGATAAAAACACAGTCATTTTGAAAGACGGAGAAGAGACGAGGATCATGAGCCGAATGAATGTAAAGGAGGAGGAAGACGACATCACGGAGAGGTGAGGCTGAAGACTATGAAGAGGATTATAATCATCAACTTACAATTTGCTGAGAGAACCTTAAATCCTTCGTTTGACAACAGTAGAATTTTTTATCAGCAGAAACCAAAAGTGATTTCCTGAGGTAAACGTGGTAAATTGTGAAAATTTGCTGGCCTCTAATTTTTATCCAACAGCAGAATGCTAACTTCAGATAGATGTATGCATTCAGCCTACACATATGCTTCTCTTCATAGAGGTCAGAGCACAGGATTGCCCGTATCACCCGACCCCTGCAGTTAGTAACTTTGGCGATCATGATAGATATGACGCCGGCTGCCCTCCAGCTCACAACTGCAATAAAATTTCCTGTCCGTTACTGATTTACCCCTGCACCTGTAGGCCTTCATGTACAGAGGAAGAAGAAGAATGGGGCATCAAGTACAGCGAGGAGTCTCTAGTATGACTGGTTCAGAAAATAAGGTGACATTGCAGAGCCACAGAGGCAGTAGGTTGAGGTGTATGGATGAGTCAACAAAACATCTGCCTTTGACATGGGATTCTGGAGGGCACTTACAATAATTTGTAGAAATTGTTGTGCGTGTGTTAAAGTTATTCTGACTCTGGTGTCACTATGATAGGTGTAAAAACCAGTAGAGGAGGAAGTATTCAGATCCTTTACCTAAGTAAAAGTACTATTAGAGTGTTGACAGATTTTTTTTTTAGTTAGCATCGCCCTGGTTCCCTCGACAAAAAGCCAATAGGATTTTGGAACATTGCAGAAAATAAGCTCTGTGGCAAACAAAACTTTATGATACTTACACATTTTGGTCAGCAAGATGATCTTCACAAATGCAAAGTGTAAATGCAATCATGAGAAGTAAAAAGCTAACGTTAGGCTATAAACGAACTACACCACAATCGCATGACTTCAACGTCACCACCACTAAGCTTCCACCTTGAAATTTGATTTCTCGCTCTTACCTCTTCTACAAAAGCCTTTCCGAAAGTTTGAGTTAGAACAGTTTACAAGAGCGCAAGTATAAACACAACAAGGCTGTAAAGGAGGACGAGTGAGTAGATGAGTTTGTGTTCGGCGTGATGACGTTTAATGTCCCCAACAACCTCTGTAGTCTCGTTTAGCCACTTGTTAGCAACCGCATTTTTTTAAGACACGTAAAAGCTTCAAAATTCACGAGTGGGGTATTTATTGATGTATTTATGTCGTAGAACAAAACATGAAAATCTCTTAAGCTTGTGTTAACCACAGACCTTATTTCAGGCATCTAACCAAAAACCCATTCAAGAAAACCCATTGACTTCGAGACGAGGGAACTGGAAGTGCAAACATGCTAACTCATTTCCAGGTTTTAGGACTCAGTCCTGCAGCACTCTATACCACACTGTAAAAATACGCCACTACAAGTAAAAGTGCATTCAAAACTTTACTTAAGTAAAAGTATGTAAGTATTATCAGCTAACTTCTATTTACAGAAGTGCTAACACATACAAATTCTCCTCCTGTTTTCTCTTAACCACTGTCTTCACTGTCTTCTCCTGCTCTCTCTCTCTCTCTCTCTTTACACCCGGCAGGCATGAACACACTTTATGACCGTTCCTCAGAAGTCTCCTGGCCTTAATCCTCCCTGGGTTTAGGAGACAGAGAGACACTTTGCTCCTTACTTCCCCGCCGTTTGATCCCACATATTGTGCTCTTCTGGTCGGCAGGGAAGAAAAGGGCAGCGCCGGGTGAGAGAGCAAGGTGGAGGACGAAAGAGATGCAGGGCGGAGGGGACAAAGAACAAAGAAAAAAGAAGAGAGAGAACGTGCACTGTGACTTTGTCTTGAAAACAAGACATAAATTCACCATTGCCAAGATGGATATCTTTTGTTTTTGAAGTCAGGGATGATTCGACTCAATCCCGGGATTGAAGTGTTGATGCTGTTATTATGTGTCATGATGAGAGAGGGATAAAGAACAGAAGGAGAAGAGGAGGAGGAGGGATGTATGATATGAATTCCTGTTGAGGAGGACAGCCATATCAAAGCCAGTGGGGCAAATGTGATTTGTGGTGGAACCTGAAAAATATTCGTAAAGAATGATATCTCTGCACGAGAGAGGTAGCACTTTGATCTCAGTTAGGAGAGACTGACAAGGTGCACACAAGATGTTACAAATCAAAGAGGAGGGAAAGAGGGAGGCGGAAAGATTTGATATTTTTCCTCCAAATGTTTTGATGTCTTTGTCTGAAGCATGTTTGAAATTCTCTGAATATAGCCTCGCCGTGCCAGGAGAGAAATGTGAAATTTGATGGGAGAAGGGAAGGGACAGAGTCATGATGAAAACCATGCACAAGTAGAAGAAAAAAAAAAAACTGTGTGCATGCAGTGTTGTTCATAGGATACAGACATTGGAGTGTGATTGGTGATTTTTCTTTCTTTGTCCAGGAAAGACAATACTAAACCCCCACGGGTGAGAGCATCTTGAAGGAATCCTGATCCCTGTGGAAGGCAAGCTGTCACCTGACGGCTGGACAAAGCCGAGGTCGAGGGGTTGTGAGTCAAAGGTCAGGAGCGGAGGCCTGATGTGGAAGCAGAAGAAAAACCAGCGAAGCACCTTAGATCATTTTGTCTCCTTCTTATTAACTGTCTAGCTCATTGGGAGGCAGGAGAGCAGCTGTTTCTTTTTGGGGAAAAGGTTTGGCTGATTGATGCAGCGGCTTGTGGACTGACAGAATTCAGTTGCGTGTTTCCTCTCTTTGCCAGTGCCTCTCATTTTCTCTCACTCTGCCTGTGAAATTTCTCTTTGTTGATATTTTACATCTAGTTATGTTCAATTAACAAGACTAAGATGCTACAGCCATGCTAGCGGCTCTGTGAGGCTGTACTTATAGGCACAACGGTGCTTTGAGCTAAATGCTAATGTCAGCACGCTAACATGCTGATGTTTAGCAGGTTCAACATCTTAGTTTAGTGTGTCAGCATGCTAACATTTGCTAATTAGCACTAAACACAAAGTACAGCTGTGGCTGATGGGAATGTCATTTGTTTGCAGGTATTTGGTCATAAACCAAAGTATTGGGCAAGTTACATTTGTGATCTGACGTTAGCTCTAAAGAAAAAGTTATTATTATAAAAGTTATTACAATTCATCCTGAGGGGAACATAAACAGTCAGTACCAAATTTTATGGCAATCCACTCAAAACCACAAACGTCAACCTCATGATCCTTTAGGGCTATAAACTGACTGAGCTGCTCCACATATCAACGGGTCTCCAAATCACAGCAAAAGGTGACAAAAAACGTTCAGAAATAAATCATAAATAAAACATAAATGAGCTGTAAACAGCAGTCTTGTTTACCAAACCAGGTGGATGTTTCCTACCAAAGAATGTCAAAGGAATAAAAGATAATCTAATAACAATGAGACCATCTTTTCCCTGACTTTTTGTTCTTCATTCATTTTAATTAAGCTGTATTAAACCACGGTTGAAAATAGTCCCCAACAAAAGTACTATTTCCTCCTGTCTGCTGAAGGTTTGCTAAAAACTACAGTGCCCTGCTGTTTTAGAAAATGATCTAGCCTTTTTTTTTTTTAAAAGAAAGTATATATTTTTGACTCTTTATTAAAGGTTTACATCTTACATCTAGAACAGTGTACTGTCTGTAGGACTGACTCAAAATAAACTCCATGTGCATGGTAATGAAGGATGTCACTGGAATAAGATATATCAGGCTTTTGTTGTTGATTTGGACTTTTTGGGGGGATTTCTTCACAATAAGAAAAATATAGAATATGTCTTGTGCTTTAAATACCCAGACTGGGGAGGAATAACCACCACTGAGTAAGACTTTTCTTTGTGAATCACCAAACCTTTTGCCATGGGAGGAGAAATCTCATTCGCAGATGCAAACTACAAAGCAGTTGTCATATCCAAACAACTGTTTTTTTTTCTATTCTGAGACAACAAGTTGTGTCATTATTCAACAGAATGAATATGAATATCAATGAATATATCAGAAATTACACTCTGTCACTAACAGTGTTGAATAGTAACACAAATGCTCTGGACACAGACATTGAAAGCAACACGTGCTTTAACTTGTGCAGGAAAAGTCCTTTGCACTCCACATTCAGAGAATTGAAAAGGATGGTTTATGGGTAATAAAGAAGGAAGTCATTGTAGTCTTTGATGGGTCACTGCGTGGCTTTTTCTCTGAAGTCAGACCCCCTTTATGCAGACCTGAATGAAGCACATTTACTGGCTTTAGTCATGTGATGGTTTTTTATTTCTGTTATGTCGGTTGCATGTCTTCCAGAGTCAACAAAACACAAGCTGCTGTAATCGCAGGACATCTCACCCTTCCTCTTGTGGTGCTTTCTGTGTTGAAATACTCACGTTTTGAACTCATGTTGCCGTCTTGGCTTCCTTTGAAGATGAGATTCTTGATCCAAGTGGGACTAACCAGGTTAAATAAAGAAGAAAAATGATTAACTTGCCTGTTAGTGGTGTGGCAAATCATCAAACTGTCAGACAGCCGAATCCTTTTTAAGCTCTCTCTGTTGGTCCATTCACTGAAGCATGTGGCTGCTCTCTTAATGTTCATTCAATAATAAAACCAGATTTACTATCGGCCCAGTGGCCCCCATCTACCCCTAGCTGCCTCTATGTCCACCTCTCCATGAGCCCCCTTTTTCCTCTTTCAGCCTATTGATGTCTTTCTCTCTTTTCTCACCGCTGAGTTTCAGTATCTACTCAGAGAGCTCCATAATTCAAATGTGAAAAAAAAGCACTGAAGAGCATTACCATAACAAGCAACAGTTCCATCCGAAGTGTAGACACTTGGACACAGTATTAGGAGGACACTAAAATCTCTGGATGTGGTAAATTAACATCTTGAGCATTAGAAAATATTGCTAAAATAAATGCAGAACTTGGATATGAAGAGCTGGCGGTACAGGCCAACCTTAACGGTGGCATCGGCTGAAACTTACAGTGCAGAACTTATGGCAATAGTGCAGCCAAGTTGTTAAATCTGCAACTTTTGTTGTTTTGAGCATAACAAGCTGTAAATCACAGGTGGAGATTTGGCTATAGACGGTAGGGACATGTCAGGTGAGAAACAACAGACAGTTGGTTCAAACAGTCATTATTGTTATTATTATCATTATTTATTTTCTTTTAACATTATTGTGGAAATCTGTCATATCTAGATTTTTAACAAGTCATTTTACTCTCAGATTTATATCAATACAATAAAATGAAAAAATATCAGTTTAAATCAGAGGAAAATTCATATGATACAAGTCCTGTTTTAGGCAAGCTATATAAGCAAATACACGAATGAAGTGAACGTTTTGCAGAGTCAGGCTATTTCTGTGTGTATATGTGCGCGTGCATGTGTGCATATGTCTGATGGTCGTCCGACAAAAAGTCCCTATCAAAGTTAAAACCAAACCTATGCCCCTTGTTCTAAACAGTGACATATTATCACCTTATAACAAACAGTGGCTTATTTACTGGGCCAGCAGATACAAAGCAACATTAGCATTGATTTGAAGTTGTGTTTGAGTCTACCTGACAAATGAAACCCTAATATTCACTCTCCTTTTTGCTCTGATTTGGTCTCCACCATCTCCTGAGGGATATATCTGGCTCTTTAGCGGCTAAATGCACCACTGTGTTCACCAGCTAGTCGCTAACTTTGTCTGTCTGCTGTTGGGCGCTGAGCAGGTAGTGTACTGTGGATCTTTAGGGGGGTTTTTTTGTTGTTGTTGCAGAGAACAGCTGCATGCAGTGGCCGGTAACAACGCTGATGAGAGCAGTATACATTATACATAGAAACTTGATCGATTGTTAATATAAAAATATTGATTAGAGCAGCTTTAAACATGTACAAAAAAGCAAACATAATAAGACAGGATGTGATCATCAGTCTCCTGTGTCAAAGGCGTTGTCTTTGTTGACCCAACCCTCCACTCTGACTCTCCTTACGAGGCTTTATAACAAGGCCACCTTACTTCCATCATACTTCACACAACCACAAGAGGAAAATGTAAACATTGGTTTGTTTGAAGCGTTAAAAAAAAAAGTCAAATGCTGCTGTTTCTCTGTTAGTTACATGGCTTTATCATGAGACAATAAAACAAGACTACAGCCGTACTAACATGCTGATGTTTAGCAGGTATGTTTGCCAGGCTCACATTCTTACTTTAGTGTGTTAGCAATAAATAGATAAAATGCAGTCACAGACAAAGTCCAAACAGAGGTGGAAGGGAACGTCATTAGTTTAGCAGGCATTTACTCATAAACCAAATAACTGGACAAATTCCAATTTTGACCTGATGGTGGGGCTAGATAAAAAAAAAAGTCATTAGTATTTATCCTCTGGGAATAATGAATATCTGTACAAAATTTCATGACAGTCCGTCTAATAGTTGTTGAGACATTTGTGTTTGGTCTAAACTGGTGAACCGATCGAGCTCCACCCCCTGAGCCATGGCACCGGCTAAAAATTAAAAAATAAACAAATAAACAGACAGGTTTTAACCTTGGTAGGTCTTCACTGGGGCTCAAAGCAGAAGAAAACACCTCAGCATGATGGGTGTGTTCTGATTGGATAATTGGAACAACAGGTGGATGATAATGGGTGTCATTCAAAAATGTAATTTGCCCCAAACTGCCTAACGAGCAAGCCATGTAACTAATAAAGCCATTTTATTATAACCTTCACATTGCTCCCACTCCCATGTATGGGTGTCTGAAGTTTGCTTTTTTGTACATGTTTAAAAACGTCTTCCATTTTTTTTAAACTTCCTGTCAACTTTGTGTCTCCCACTCACCATAATTCCCAAGATTATCATCTCTTGAGCCTCACTGAGTTCAGAAACTGACCCCATTACTGTATGCAAACGCCAGCTAATCCTCTTGTTACAGCAGCAAATGGATTTCATGAATCTGGAGCTGTTTTTTTTTTTGTTGTTGTTATTTTTTTAAGAGCTTCCTCCCTTTGCTTTTACTCAAGAATATACAGTAAATTGTTTAATTAAAATAAAGTAGGTTTTCTCATTATTTAATTCTCAATTGCTTTTCTTCTTCAACAGGAGTCGCAGGAGGAACTTTTAATTTAAGAGCGGAAATGTTAAATTCCCATTGAAGGTCACTTTTATTTTATTCATTTATTTAGTTTGGGAGGCAGCATTACTCAAAAAATGTATCTTCATTGATTTCCTTTTTATCTGTCATATAAACTTACAAATCCCCCATAAAAATATTTGCCCAATTAAGTGACTACTATGCCGTGGGATAGATTAGAGTACCCACAATATGTAACAGTTAAAAAAATGTATATGCATAAATGTACTACATATGAAAGGGATCAAGAGAGCTGCAGGCCTCACATGTACAGTAACATTCATCCACAAAATATATAAATATTCCAAAGGATCTAAATACTATGTTTCATGCCGATGCTCTGGTATCACAATGGCTCTTAATGGCTTTGTGGTAAATGAGAACGCAAACCACGGAGGGATTAATGAGAGAGAACATGCTAGACTGACATAAAAAAAAACTACGATAGACAGACTTTGCTCACAGCTACATGTGACATCGGGCTTAATCTCCACGCACAGCCGCGCTCCTGCAAAATAGGTTAGAGGAAAGTCTCAGCTCTGGATGGCTTGTTGGGTCCTGCGGAAGTGAAGATTTATAATGTTATGTGACTTTATGTTGTCTAATATGACCGTGCCGTGTGACATTATATCAGCTGAGGTTTGACGCAGGCGTGGTGAGCGTACACACTCACACACACACACACACACACACACACACACACACACACACACACACACACACACACACACACACTCACACACACACTTTTATCCTTTAACAATCCAACTCCCTCCTCCAGTGAGTCCATCAAAAAGCACTTAACCCCTCCCAAGCTCTCTGTTTTTATTTCCCTGCTCAGCCACGTTGCTGCTTTTCTCTTTGTGTCTCTACAAACACTCAGCGGCAGCAGCAGGCCTGTTGCTTGGCCCGGCCAAAGACAATGGTGGAGCTGCAGGAGATGGAGACGACGATGAAGGGGGATGAGGAGGAGGGAGGGGGTTTATTCTGTTGAGTGATTTGGAGTGCTTGACAGCGGGGCAGCTTTTTTGTTGTTGTGTGTGTGTGGAGGAGGCTTATGACTTTAAAAAGCTGTGCTGAAGTCAAACAGTTAATAGCAGAGCAGGAGGTGTGTCGTTAAGAGGTGAAGGGTGTTTTAAGGGATATCTGATAGGGATCAGGCAGCTGTTTCCCCTGAGGCTGCAGTGGGATGGAGACCTGCAGAAGCCAGTACCTGGTTAAGGCTTCATGTGGGGAACAAACACAAGGTCAAAATAAAATTAATGGATTATTTATTTCTTGAAAATGCTCACTTCATCTACAAACATATGGCTGGCGTGTGCTTCAATACTATGACAAGCTCAAAGAATAGTGTGCTCTCTCTAGCTGACTGAGCTCATTGGTGGTCCTAATTAAGTACTTTGAAATGAAACTATAGAACTTCTTATCCGTAGAATATTAAATGCTAGAAATGTGTAATTATGCACACATTTCTCTGTTTAATGGCTCTAGCAGTAGGATTTGGCAATGTGTGAGAGTTGCACTCACTCAATGTCAAAAAACAGCTGAAATTTAAAACAACATACCACCTAAACATTCCCTCTGTTCATTATAATGGACAAAGCAGACGCAGAACCACTGGATTAAGGTGCTTTTCTTTGTTATTGTCCTGTTGAATTCAGATAAATTTAAAAAAGCTAATAAAAAGCTAATCTCTAGGGTTCTGAGATTGATAAAAAGCTAAATCGTCATCAGACGATAGCCGATGGGTTCTGAGATTGAATTTCAGCCAATGCGTTCCACCTCTTTTGCTCTCCACACCGACTGTTTATTACATTTAGACTACGACTACAGTGGGAGCAGCTTTTGTTTATTGTCCTCTCTCTTTTCTCTCACACACTCTTGTAAACTGGAAGGTTTGTCGTCAGCTACTTCAGCCCATAATTAATGGTTTCTTCTCTTCATTTTTTGAGTTTAAAAAATATCTGATTATCATCTGTACAGTACAGTATTTAGCTTAAGAAGGTGTGTGCGCTTATGTGGACCTTTGTGTGCATATCTGACCGTTGTGTGTGTATTCTGAGAAGATCCTGGCACTGATGGCTGGTTTACCTGAAGGCCCTTAAGGAGGAGAACAGGAAGTGGAAGATACGCAAAAGGAGGAAATGGCTTTGACCAACATGCAGAAATGGATTTGTTATGCTCCATTACAACAAGAACGCACTGTCATACCCTACCGCATAGAGAGGCCGAGTTTAAACCTGGAGGGTGACATGTCAATATAATAACGCTGTTAACTGAAGTGGCTCTGAGAGAGCTGGTCTTCATTACAAACATGTGCACACCAGCTGGATATGGATATTAGAAAATTAGCATAATGGGATAGAAGGTAATACAATGGGAGTTCAGAAAATGCTTTTTCTACCTCTTACCTTCCCCTCTTTGGCTGTACTCAGAACAAATCAGGCGCTGTGGCAAAAATGGCAGTCCTTCCATTCATCTGAACGTGGGTAATGCGTTTAGGTTGCGTCGGTGAGGACCGCAGGGGGTGTCGGATAAAAAACCCCGCAGCGGCCCTTTGCTGAAAAGTTGAAACAGATTCAACTTTTGGAGGAACGCAACCTTGTTTAGCATGTAGCATGTAGCATTGCAGCATTCACCGAGCAACTGTGAGGATGGAAGAGAGACTGATCGATCGGCGCCGTGATGACTGTACATCAGCTGCCACGAGGGAACAAACATGTTAATCGGTGTGCAGTCGCTTGGCGTTGTAGCGCTCTTCAAGTTGGGATTGCTGGTTAGTATCTCTACTTGTGCTACAATCAGCATGACCATGCAGTGACACTCCCACACCCTGCGCTAATTGCTGCAACGCCTGATTTGGTCTGAATACAGCCTCTCTCTCTCTCTCTCTCTCTCTCTCTCTCTCTCTCTCTGAATCTAAAGTTTTTAATTTTGGACAGGAATCATTCACATTCACTGGCAATAAATCTAACCTCTACACAGGATCCAGCACCAAAACAGCAGCCTCAACCGCACAGCACTAAATCTTCATCCAGCGATGCCAAACCTCAGCGCTCTCCGTCGCTGCTGTATCCAATGGTGGGAACAAGCCTGATGGTGGGAGGTGGACATGTTTATCTGGTAAGACGAGTGTTCATAAAGCAGCTCTGTGTGACACGTGTGAAGATCAGGGAAGAGAAAAAAAGGCAGTTTACTTTTAATCAAGACTGACTTTGACATCACTGCAGTAAAGAAAGACAGTATTGTTACACAAGGCAACATTGACCTTAACTTCATTGGATGCTGCCAATATGTTTAAGATTCCTCTCAGACCACAGTCACAGTAAGACTTGGTCCCAGTTCTGCTCCTAAAAAACTTCTTCTTGTTAAGGGGTCACCCTGCATGTGGAGTGGCTTCCCAAAAACAGAACTATGAGTGGTCGTGGTAAAACTCCACAGAGGAATGGGACACCACTTGGGGCTTGCACACATCATCAGAAACTAGCAAAGGAGCATCTCATTGTGTTTTTAAATAGCAGATCCAATCCACACATACCAAACATAACATAATGTGTCCATTAGCTCCCAATAGAGTGCTGCAGGAATGAGTCCTAAAACTCGGAAATGAGTTAGCAGTTTTGTACTTCCCTCGTCTTGAAGTCAATGGGCTTCTTGAATAAGTTTTTAGTTAGATGCCTGAAATAAGGTCTGTGGTTAACACAAGTTTAAAAGATTTTCATGTTTTGTTCTATGTCATAAAATACATCTGTAAATACCCCCAGTCGTGAATTTTGAAGCTTTAATGTGTGTTAAAAAAGGCGGTTGCTAACAAGTGGCTAAACGAGACTACAGAGGTTGTCGGGGACATTAAACGTCATCACGCCGAACACAGAAACTCATCTACTCACTTGTCCGCCTTTACAGCCTTGTTGTGTTTATACACACGCTCTTACAAACTATCCTAACTCAGACTTTGCAAAAGGCTTTTGTAGAAGAGGTAAGTGCGCAAAATCAAATTACAAGTTGGAAGCTTAGTGGTGGTGACGTTAAAGTCATGCGACCGTAGTGTCGTTCGATTGCATTTATGCTTCAAGAATCATAAAAGTGGAGTTAATTTGTGAAGGTTATCTTGCTGAACAAAACGTGAAAGTATCATAAACTTTTTAAATGACTGAAAATTACTGAAATTATTAATTGATGATCGAAATAGTTGCTGGTTATTTTCTGTTGATCAACAAATCGATTAATCGACTAATCGTTTCAGCCCTACCAGATGTTGCTATCGTGCATGTGACTTATTTATTTCAGGTCGAGGCTCGGAAGCAAAGATTTAGGTTGAAGATTAAGATGGAAGTTGTCGTCACTATCTGATTTCATTCATAATCTTTCAAGCTATTAGTTTTTGCAATAAGCAGGAAGTGACTTGAATTAAAGGTTGAGAGGCAAGGAGTCTACTGATATCCAGCAGGAACTGAACCTAGAGGTGTTTATCCGGAAAAACCCGCTGACCCAGAATCAGATATACTTTCAGCTTCTTAATGGATGAGTGTAGGAATACGGATGTTTGGTAATCTGATCTGAGATCTGTAGCTGAACAGAGCGAGTCCAACTTCCATCAGCTTATATCAGGTTGTACTTGACCCGCGGAGCGTTCAGCATTTTAGCTAGCATGTTGTTAATCTGCTTAACTGAGCTTTAGAGAGATGGAGTTTCTCTCTGTGTGTTTCACACACACAACCCCACTTTTATCCTTTCTCACACACAAAGACACACTTTAACTGTCACACACACACACAATCTCACTGTACTCCATCCTGTGTGTGTTTTCATTTCCTCCCTCTCACCTTTCAGACCCTGTTACACACAGTCTTATCCCCATCTGTCTCTCTTTTCTCTTTGTTCCCTCTAACACAAACAACTGGTTTTCAGTGCTTTATATCCACAGTACTTTCTCTTTTAGATGTATTTAGCTGCATCCTGAGAACACAACGGATGAAACTGCAGCATGTGTCTCGCTGCTGCAGATTTGACAGATTGGAACCAAAACCAAAGTTTTTTTTTCATTAAGTCTTCATGCACAGTGTCGTCTTTGTGCAGCTCAAATAGAACCACTCAATTATGAATTTTATGTATTTACACCAGCTACCCACTCTGGTTACAGTGTTGGCCAATGTCTACACATGGTTTACACCAGCTCCTCCAAGAGAAATATGCCAGCAAAGTGAGTTACGCAAAGCGACCTCAAGCTCGTATGAAGTCACCCGACTGTCTGCCTCGTCTGCTTTTTCACCACCACAACCAACAAACATTTGTTTTGTCCTCTGTTTGTTGTAAATGCAGTCAGCTGTTGAAGCATGTCCTAATAAGTGTTTAACGTCTGAAACATAAAGAGCTGTTTGAGGCTGTCTGGAACCGCAGCGCATTGGTCCAGACAGCAGGTTTGTCGGATGCCAGCAGGGGTTGGAAGGGCCTCATGGGCACAAGGTTCGGCTCCATAGCTTCAGGTTTGGACGAGGGCAGAAAAAACATCACGTCTTCACCACCAAAAACAAACCCTACAGTCTTCTCTTTATTTTGCTGTTTACTAATTGGCTGCTTTTCCCAAACCAGAGTAGTTGTTCTATAAAACATATTTTACTAATGAAGAATGAAACAAAGCAATAATGGTCACAATAAAGTTCCATTTGCTGAAGAAGGCTAGGGGATACGGGTGAAAGCACAGGAGAAAAGCTAGCAGTGAACCTTGAGTTTGGAATATTTGTGCTCCCAACATTAAGAATGAATCTCCATGCTGAAGTTAGTTGCATCTGATTCGGTGTGTACTGTAGATACATCTCTGTCTAGAGCATCAGAAAACAAACTAATCAGCTGACCTTTTTCAAAATGCACAAGAAACTCAGTCGCTACTGTTCATAAAACATTTTTTAAAAAAAGGTTTGCCAAGGGGGAAGTGAGAAACTAGATCAGTTTTTACAGATGAGAGTCAATATCTTAAGACGAGAGGGAATAAGGTTGATGGGCACAGGATTCTACAAAGTTCTTGCAAAAAGTTTGATTTTTAGGATGTAATATGCTACATGACTTGGAGACTTTAGATCTCTGCCAAACCATTACATTTAGATGAATATAATATTTATGAGTTTGTTGCATGCATGTATTTAAGATTCTAAATTAAACAGCTTATAATGCCAGCATACTGGAATTACTAATGATTATTATCCTTCACCTGGTCTGAAGGAAAAAGTTTCATGCTTACATTCACTTTGAGAAAGGTCACTTACATTTATTGCAGTTTTTGTGGGAAGTTGTTGTAAAGATTATCTACTAAGGTTTTTTTTTTCTTACTGTCAGCACCTTCACTAAATTGCCAGGTGTGCAAACAAAAACTAAGATTCTACAGCTACGTTAGCAGCTCTGTACAACTGTACTCAGGCGCAGCTGTGCTTTCAATTCAATTCAGTTTTATTTATATAGCGCCAAATCATAACAGTTATCTCTGGGCACTTTTTCATGTAGAGCCGGTCTAGACCGTACTCTTTATAGCTTTGAGATAAATGCTAACGTCAGCATGCTAAGATGCTCACAATGACAATGCTAACATGGCGATGCTAAGCAGGTATAATGTTTACCATGTTCACCATCTTAGTTTGGCATGTTAGCTTGCAAACATTTTCTTAGTAACACTTAAGACAAAGTACAACTGAGGCTGATGGGTTGATGTTGTCAGTTTTGTAGGTATTTGGTCATAAAGTATTGAAGAAATTAGATTTTGACCTGATGATGGCGCTAGATGAAAAGTCAGACGATCAACTTTATTAATGCCTGTACCACGTTTAATGGCAGTCCATCCAGTAGTTGTGGAGATCCACTCAGAACTACATATGTCAACCTGGGGGTGGTGCTAGAGGAAAAACAGGGGATTCATCCTCTGGGCACCATGAATATCTTTAAAAAATGTCATGGCAATCCATCAAATAGCTGTTGAGATATTTCAGTCTGGACTAAAGAGGTGGACCGACCATCAGACTGACGTTGCCATCCATACAGCACCGTCACCAGCGTGGCTAAAAAGTGCATTTAATTGTTTATTTTCATGTCAGATTTGTTGGTGTTTAATCTTTTATTTCCCGTGTTAATGATCCATGTGGGACTACAACTAACTTTTGGGTTTTTTTCATAACTTCTACTCACATGTGCAGTGACAATAAGACAGGAACTATTTGGGCAATACCACTGCCAGTCCACTGTGCATCGATACATGCGATTTTGCTTGGGGTGAAGGGGCTAAATGAATGTGCATTATTCACATTTCTTGTGAAAAGGGAGAACCAGAGAGAGAGAAAGGGTTCCTCATCTCACACACACAAACACTAATGAGAATGGGCGAGCAGCTGACGGATGTGTGGTGTTTTGATATGAGGTCACCTTCTCCTCCACGTCGTCCAGCATGGGATGAAGTCACCCCTGAAAACATTTACCTTCCTCTTTACTGAGTTAATTG
Organism: Macquaria australasica; assembly: GCA_005408345.1. Classification (NCBI taxonomy): domain Eukaryota; kingdom Metazoa; phylum Chordata; class Actinopteri; order Centrarchiformes; family Percichthyidae; genus Macquaria; species Macquaria australasica. The sequence goes on along the minus strand of SEMN01000036.1, from coordinate 296,010 downwards.
TCTCAACTTGAGTTAGAAATAATAATAATAATGCTCTGTAACAACACTGAAAAATCACCTGTTAGCTGTTAGTTATTCTACTGTGTTAAAGGCATACACGTGTGTATCTCTGTTTTCTCCATTAACATGGTTTTATGTGTGTGTATTACTCTCATTTACAAATTCACAGGAGTTTTAGCTTCAGTATTATGATCCTCCAGATAATCTCTCTCTCTCTCTCTCTCACACACACACACACACACACACACACACACCTGTTCGGTTCCTCTTTCAGGTTTAGATAAATTCTTAAATCCTTCAGTCGCTCTGACAAGCATTTGGTGAAAACCCTGTTTCTCTAAACGCTGTTTTCTGATCACCACGCTCACTTTGTTTTCATATAAATAGTTTATTAGTATCGGTAACATGTCAAGAGGATTTTCTGCCCTCCATTCTTTAGGCAAATAACATACCAGAAGTAGAAACAGACAGTGATAGAAAATGAGAGATTATAAAAATAAGAGGATATACGTGCATGTGTGTGTTTTGCTGAGGAAGAGTAAATCTTGGAGTACAAAAACCTAATCCCAGTCACTGTTTCTAGAAAGGATTCCACCCAGTTTATAATCCGAGTTGCTGAGCGGTTTATACACTGGAGGAGGAAGAAGACGCAGACAATAAGTCCTTCGACATCCCAGAATCCACCTCACTTCTGCCAGCGTTCTGCATTTTCATCATCTAATCACTTCTTTTCTCCATCGAGGAATCACAGCGAGGAAACCATCAGCCTGTTTGGTTCATGTCTGGGTCTGGAACTTCGTTTTCCTCAGTGTTTTTTTTTTTTTTTTACAAACCTTTCAAAGTACAGTCGAGGTCCATGTCAGTCAGTTATCCTCCATTAAACCTCCCAAAGGTCACTGGCCAAAATACACTCCCATCAAACCTTTCACAGTCACTTGATGGCAGGTGGTGTGGTGCAGATGTTAGAGGCTGAAGGTGCTCGTCCTCCTCTTCCTGTCCTCCACTCCTCCATCTCTCTTCAACTGATGCCTGTTGGGAGAAGAGTTGAGTGAAGATGAGGAAACTCATCCTTCAACATATTTCTGTATCACACCCAAAACAAAATATTTATGCTGTTTCATACAAAAACGTACACATATTTGCTGAACTGTTACCATGCTCATTTAAACTTGTTTATTTCTTAGTTATTAAAGCGGGACAGTTTTTTCATTGTTGGCCAATTGAGGCTGATAGAAAACAGAAATTACTTGATGTTTTATTATGTTGTTGAAGTCTTATATATTTACGTATTTATTCATTTATTGGTTTATTTAACAGGGGTGGTGCATACTAATAAACATTGCTGTAAATGTGCCAGTTAGCCCAAAGGCTGTTTTTCATCTTTGGTCCCTGGACAGATGTTATAAAGTCACAAAAAGATTATAGGAATATATTAATTAATGACCACTGTGAGTGCTGGATAGTCACAATTTCATGCAGTTGGCATGGATGAAAATCAAAACTATTTGGAGGACATGCTGGTGTGATTATTATTGTACATCTGACTTAACACTGGCTCATTCAGTGTTTTGTGGTTAATTAGACTGATATTTTTTTCTTTGTGCATATGAGATAATAATAAATCAGTTTATTACAGTGCTCTTAAAAGGCGGAACAATGCATGCGTTTAATGTCTCTCTCTCTCTCTCTGTATTTAACCTGTGACTTCTACTGACTATGCTACACACACACACACACACACACACAATATATATATATATAAAATGTATGAATCCCTCTCTGTTCAGCTCGGTTTTAATACATGTTGGAACTGGGGAAAAAGCATTTTTATCAATTCCACTGTCTGTAGTTGGCTCTTGTTCAGGAGATAATAGGGAGCTGGGTTTGGGGCTTTGGAAGGGTGTGTGTGTGTGCAGGTGTGTGTATGTGTGTGGGGGGATGTGGCCCTGAGGGAGTACTAATTCAAGGAGAAAGGAAAAACACAGTAAATACCTCAGATCTCTTATCAGTGCTTTTGGTGTCGGTAGACACATTCAGACAGGAGCAGCCTTCACGTGAGAAATGAGCCAATGCATAAGCACACACACACACAGCTGTACACTCACCATTGTCTGTGTTTGAGTTTGGGCTGATGTGGCGTTTGTTGGTGCACATGCACTCCAGGTGATCCTCCAGCCTCACCTGCACCTCCCTTAGCTTGGGTCGCCGCCGCACGTACTCTACCTTTGCCACCTGGAGAGAGAGAGAATCACATGGAGGACACAAACAAGAAGGCATTTCTAAACCATTCTACCAAGAAAACACTTGGTTTAAACTTAAAATCATTAAAATGGTCAAAATTGACTGTTTGCTAAACCCTCCCCCAAACAGCAATTGTCCAATCGTAGCTTAGAAACCGTAAATAGCCACAGCAGGCCTGTCAAGCTTTGGATTTTAGAGTTTAAAGGGTCGGGCCTTTTTTCTTTAGTTTCTTTTTTTTTTTTTTTTTTGTCTTTCAAAAAAAACAAAAGCGCAAAAGTGTAAGAATGGATTAAACAGTGTGTTTGTCAGCTTTAACGCAAACTGCAAATGTTAGCATGTCCAGCTAACAAGCTTACTACAGCAGTAATCTAGTGGTACTTCCAAAGTCAAGGAGACTACAGGTTACCTTAAAAAAATCCCTGATCATGACTAATACATCCACTGTGAAGCATTTCTCCGCTGTGTGGAAGCTGGTCCTGGATGCTATCAGAGTTAAGGGTACGTTAACGTTAGCGGCTATTTGTTGGATTAAAAAGCAACCTCAGCCAACGTTACCCAAGATAGATAGAGTTATGTTTGCCAAGTATATCAGTCCTCATCCTAACAGCCTTTTCTCTTGGAACATTAAAGGTGAAAATGTGCAGTTTAAAAATACGAACAAATATGTAAGTAATATGTAATATAGATCGTGAAATGCAGCTTTAGCCTCAGTCTCTTAGAATTATATCATGTATGTAGCCGTCAAGCGCATATTTAAGACGAGTCAGCTGCAAACATTCACAAGTCAGCCGGAGACAATGTTTTCAAACTACTCATGGAGCTAACGTTAATTAATTAGCTACAGCTGATAAAATCATTTCGTGGTCACTGGCAAGAAATGAAAAGCTGCTTTTGTCTACCTGAAATGGAAGATCTGTTGTTTTACAAAATCGCCACACATTTAAAGTGAAAAGTAATCCCCTGTTTTCACTGTAAACTGTATATGTGCTGTGGGAGAACAGAAAGCTTGACAGGCGTAGCAACAGTAACTAAGGGGGGTGGGGCTTAGTGAACAGTCAAGACACTGTTTGTTAGCATATCAGCACCTTCAGATTAACCTCTAAATGTCTGTTTCAACAAAAACTGATTATTATTAGGATTTATTGCAGGACTGTTGTATTAGCTAGGTGTACCTAATAAACTGGCAACTGAGTGTATACTCTGTATGTGTTTGTAAGCTCTTTGATTCTTAAACTTATTTCACACACCAAAATCGATTCTGACATATTTTTTTTAAAATTAATTTCTGTAGGTTTCAACAAAGCTTGGCTGTGCAACAGTTTGTTGATTGATAAACGCTGCAAGACAATTACTGAGGGAGCAGAATGATAAATACGTAGTACAAGTACTACAGACAAAATATCTTCCTTGAGCTTCTTATTCACAAATGGCAGCCATGTCTCTACTTTCTGCTAACGCTGAATGTCTGAGCCTGGTTTCTGAAACAGCAATAGGTCTTTCTTGCTCCTTCATAGATACACACGCAGAGATATACAGTATATAAACAGAAATCCATGAGCATATGCACCAACATACCCGCCATACTGTAAACATACAAAAACAATGACACACAGACACACAACATGCTGATGCTCACATCCCGGACAAGCAGCCAAGTCGTGGAGCTCTGGGTCTGATTGCACAAGAATCTCTATCTGCTTCAAGTCTGAACAGACTCGGAGATCGCCGAGCGTAAACTCAACAACAGCAACTCAGGAGGTTCAGCTGAGGTGAGGAGCTGTGCTGCTAAAGCCAGGATTTACCTTTAATGATAGAGTGCTAAAAGGGTGAGCCATGACACCCTGTGAAGGGCTGCTTGTGTTCGGGATCAAAATCCAACCCCGTCTCCAATAAAATATGTTTTATTTACTACTAATTTGTTTTGTAGCTGTGGAAGAAACACGTGCTGCCTGGATTACATGCACTGGTAGCGTTTGTCCAGCCCAATAAGTGTGACACGCTAAACAGAAGTCATAGGGAGGAGACTGGACTGTGACACTGGAGATCGTGGTTCACGTCCTGCGCCCCACGTCTCGTTAAGGTTAGGAAACAATAGTGGTTTTGGTTACATACTGGACAAAGTCAATGCGTTCCGTCTCATGCTGCAAGTGAGTGTTGACTTTTTCGAGCACTTACCTCCTGGAGTGTCTGCTGGTTGCCTGGCAACTGCTCAGAGCCAAGACAACCCCCCACGTAAAAACACTTTGGTTTTTGTACAGATTTAACAAACAAGGTATAACATGTTAATTAGTGAGCTTTAGCGGTGCTGGTAGGCAGCTTTTGTTTCCTTTGGACAGAGCCTGGCTAGCTGTTTCCTGTCTTTGTGCTAAGCTAAGCTAACCGGCTGCTGCAGCTTCATCTTGTAGGCTACTGTACTGTATACTGTAACAGACAGATATAAGAGTTGTATCCATCTAACTCTCTGGCAGAAAGTGAATAAATGTCAAAATGTCAAAACTTTTGCTTCAACCAAGTTGCCTCAACATAACCATTAAAACGTTAATCATGCATTAGTTGGCAGGAGTGGATACTGTAGGGAAAACAAATTAAACACGTTCATAGAGATACTTTCAATGTAAATGTTACATGGTGTAAAGCGTATTTGCTTCTATAGCAAATTTGTTGTATATGAACTTAATGTTTAGCGGACTTGGGTTGCAAAAATCGCCACAGGTGATGGTTGGAACAAAGATTATCTGGTCAGTTCAGGCCACAAGAGTCCAGTACAACACCCACTTCACTGCCAACACCACGTCAATTCAACCAAGAAATACTTGAACTCCTTTATTTAAGGCAGATATGACATGAGTGAGGTTAAGATGCTGATGTTATCTTTCTTTCTCTTTCTCTTTGTCTCACACATGGACACAGCACCTAAACCTCAGCCCTGTCTTTTCCCCTCTGGCTGTGAGTGAGTGCATCTTGCACTCGTGACCGTTTACCCTCTGAACGCTGGATCTCAGCACATGTGAGTGACTTTATTTTTGATTTCCTCTGTAAGCAGACAAAGGACGAGTCCTTTCATTTCAGATTGGGTATCAGCAGGCCAAAGCACAGAGAATCAAACTCTCCTTTTCTTCTTCAACTTTTTCCCTCTCGGCCTCTGGCAACACACACAAATACCTGTTCTTATTTCTCCATCTTTCCTTTTTCTTATTTACCCACTCGCTCACTCAGTGCCTGCTTTTTAATTCTATTTGTTCTTTACATTTATATCTCCGCAGTGATGGTAATCAAGACTTTATAATCAAGTTGTGCAATTAATATGCAACAAACTGTACACACACACTCATATGTACACATTGAACATCAATATCAAGATAATAATGTTATTTTCATGATTTAAAAGTGCATCTTAGATCCCTTTCCTGTGCGCAGAACACACACACACACACACACATCCACCCTCACACACACCCTCACACACACACACACCTTGGGTCAACTCCCAGTTGGCAGGTTGTGTGAACCAATCAGGGTTTACTGAGTCTTATTTCCAGCTCTGGCAGAGATCAAAAGGAAGCTATTATGTTCTTGAACTGACTCACTGCCAGACTCTCAATCACCAACACACACACACACACACACACACACACACACACAATGGTCAATCTGGGGAGAGTAATTGTTTTTGGCAGGTATAGAGTGTATACCTCCAGTAAATGGTTACTGTAAGTGGTTGTGTGTTTACATGCTCTGTGCCATCATTAGTTTTGTGTGTGTGTCCAGAGTCGGTGCCGCTAAAAGACAAATAACAGAAGCCTTTTACAAAATGTTTGTAGAGTGATTACCGGTGTTTACAGTGAATGTGCCAACATGTTGGAATGGTGAGAATGAAAGTTTAGAAAGAAACATGTTTGCCTCCTCTACTGCCTTTTTGTGTGTTTTTGTTTGTCACTTTCATACTAGGGGCTTTGACGCAAAGCTACTGTCTGTATCTGTATGAGTTTATTTCACAAGAATATCTGTATTCGGATTTTACTGGAGGTGGGCAGGGCTTTTACCTTCAGTTGTTAAAATCATCTATACTGCTGGTTGGTGAATGAGAAAGCTATTGACAAAAACTGGGCCCATAATATTGAAATTGATCTACAGCTTTTTTAGGCAAGCAATGGGAAGTGTCTATGAAAAATTAGAAAGACAAAAATCTGAAAAACTCTAACGGTCCCTAACTTCAGCTCGTCAGGCTTCAGTATCAGATCATGAGGTAAAAAAACACCTGTGGAACATCAGTCAATCTTTATCCTGAACTGCACAACAAATGTAATATAAACTGATGAAAGGTTATTGTCTGAATATCAAACATAAAACTATATTTGTTTAAATTTCGGTAAATCTGAATCATGGAAAGTTGACCGGCTTTTGCTACTTGTAATTCCTCTTTTAACTGTACAGACAACAATCACCTGGATTACTTTTTATGCTGCAGAAAAAGTCTGAATCTGACGATTGTGAGTCAAGATCTGATGTTATAAGGAGCGCCTTTTATCTATGATTTATAAACAGATTTATGGAAATTTATCCTCGATGGACATCAGAGATCCTGACACCACTGTAAAGAGTGAGTTAACAGAGTTTGTATGAAGCCTGTGTGTTTTGATTTGAATGAGTAATGACCCTGAAACTAAAAAAAAAGAAAAGTATTTGTATTCAGATAACATCTTCTCTTCAAATCATACCTGACAGGTCTCTGTTAGAGGGAAAGGTTACGTCAAGGACCATGTCTAAAGATACAGTTTCAGATATTATATACAGTAGAAATGTTTTGGTTTTGTACCTTGACCGTGCGGTGGTGCTTGCGGGCCGCCTGGCATCTCATGTTGCTGGTGTTGCAGCAGCCGGTGCAGCGTTTCACCTCGACGCAGGGTGGCCAGATGATGAAGTTGGCTGAGGTGGGATCCACCTGGCTCCTGGGGATCTCATAGATCACTGTCCGCACCTTACACACAGCTGGCAAGGCCTCTTCCACCACTGCAGGGGGACGAAAAGGTCAAAGGTTACAGAAACTTAGCACCAAATATTGCATTATCACTTTTAACCAACTGTTGTATCTGTGGGACAATATGCACTATGGAGAACTTTCAGACTTCTAGTACTAAGATACGATACATGAATATAAACGTGTAATATATGTATTGATAGATGAGACTCTCGTCTTTTTGGTCACTGTGGTGATTTTGTTGTTGTAAAAATAATACAGGTACAAGGCATGGCAGAGTATACAACTGAAATCTAAAGATATATGGGATCTCCATGGGGTTGGGTATTAAAGGGTTAACATTTTAATTACACAGGGCAATATGCAGGAGTAATGTCAAATGTAATATCTAGAATTGATGTGTACATTTAGCCAATGTGTTTCAGTGTTTGAGGCCTTGATGGTGTGTATATGTGTGTGTATGTGTGTGTGTGTCTCACCAGTGCTCCTCCTGTGTCTGGTGTGTGTGTGTTCTCTCTTCAGATCGGGGAAGCTGTGAGAGAAGTCCTTGTGGTAGCTGTGTTTGGTCTCCTCGATCACCTCGTTCTCTGGATGGAGACAAAACAGCACAGACACATTCAGACGTCACACACTCTCACCGTTAACAACACCATTCATAAACATTCCCAGATCCCTTTTAAAGACACACACACACACACACACACACACACACACACACACACACACACACACACTAAGACACGTCTTTGAAGGATAAAACACATGCAAGAGGTTCATCTCCTGGGAAGCATGAATGTTCTTAGTAAATGTCATGGCTGCTTTCTCATTAGACTGGCTTATTCTTGTGTACAAGATGAAACTTTAATACCTTAATATGGACCAAAGTGTTAGTAAAGGAAAAGAAGGAAGTATCTGGTTATCAAGATATGTTGACGACTGACCGATAACAAACAAAAAAGTGGAAGGAGTAGGATGTTTACATGCTGCAGCAAGTTGATTTATTTCAGACATCTTTATCATGTCTCTCCTGATCAGAGCACAAGCTTAACCGGGTTATTCTAACTGAGTTATGATGTTTATATCAACAGCCAGGTTACTGAGTCCTCTGCATGTAAATGTCACCAGTGGGAAACACAGCGTGTCAGTGCGTATATCAGATACATTTGAAATCTAATTCGCATAAAGACAGACACAGATACACACACTGCATCAGGAGTTCACTCTAAGGTTACTCATGGCTACAGCTGAGAAAATGCTGTTTTGTTCAGCCAGAAGTTAAAGCACCATATAAAAGCCAGGACACTAATCAGGTCACAAGCCAAACTGACCTTCTTTCTGTGCGCTGGTATGGAGAAATAACTCTGTTTATCCACGTAGTTGTTTCCTTTTTACGTTTGACTAAAGGCTGAGGGGATGCTTAAAAAGAACATTTGTACGATGTTTTTCAACCACAAAAGGATTGCGTGGCTTTTGCGGCCTCTAAACCTGCACAAATAAGACAAAAAGAAACTGTGTACTTCTCAAAGTTTTATTTGCACGCATTTAAATTAGGTAGAATATGCATACATTTTAGCCAGGCGAAGGCATCATCATGCCAGTCGTGAGCGGATATTTAGAAGGAGAATATCACTTTTTGATTGTAGCTTGCGGTCTGAAAATTCCAGTTTCACCTACTGTGTTTTTGGCGCAAAACCATCATTTATATCCTACTTTGTCACATGGATAATTGCAATCAGACACAAAACAAGGGCAAATTGCATTCAGCTGCAAAACTTTATGGCTGTGTTTGCGCTGTGATATCATTAGCGCAATATCTTTTGTGAACTGGACCTTGAGACGGGGAAGATAGCAGTTGCAAGTGTTGTGCAATCCATGGTGCTATCAGGGGCCGTAATCCATTCTTTGTGAATTCTCCCGTCAGTGTGGCCTTAGAGCGAGATGGCAGAGTGAAAAGCCGGCAGTCATAAAGAGAGGAGAGATGCGATAATTGTTTAAACATCAGGACAATGGTGCATACTTTCAAACAGTCTCTCCTGGAAAGCATTCATAGTGTCGCAGTTGAAACGTACACATGAAAAGTGACAGAAATAGCCGTGTCCAGATTGAAAAAAAAAGAGCTAGAGAGAGAAGTTCAAATCCTCCTTACTTTCTCGCCTTACTCTCTCGACTTGGTTGTAGGAGAATTAATGTAAGTAGTGAATGCATGTATTTCATAGCATCATAAAACACATATAATTTCTACAATGAATCTGAGCACTTGTAGAGCGAAGTTTCTAGTGATGCTTCCAGTCTATTTTAAGACTGATTGCTTTTATGTTACCGTACAGATCGTACAAATCATGACAGGCTGAAAAATGTGGGAAATCTAACAAGAGAGGGGCTACAGGTTTTTATACTGAGCTCTGCCTTTGCATGTGTGTGTGTGTGTATCACAAGATGCTGTAAAAGTCAGTCAAGTGGTTCTAAAGTGTTCACAGATCCATCAAACCATTTCAACACTCAGCACTGCCAACACACAGGATATCCACAGACGTGTTCATAGCCAATAAATTATGAGCTAAGTTTTCTGTGTGTTTGTAATGTGTGTGTGTGTGTGTGTGTGTGTGTGTGTGTGTGTGTGTAAGAGAGGGGGGAAAAAAGACTCCCGGAAGATTCCCGGAAATCAGCATAAATGATGTCTGGGCAGGACTGTTTTAATTTGTCTCTGAATACCAAACCTCACACTTCTTTGTGTGTGTGTGTGAGTGAGTGTGCATCCCATCACTCTTGCCTGCATGCAGAGCTCCCTGCCATGTGTGTGTGCAAGCGGTCACACACACACACACGCCCGCCTATATACACAATGTGCTTCTAAAACACAACAAAGTCCACCTTCAACATTTCTCTCTCTCTCTCTCTCTCTCTCTCTGTCTGTCTGTCTGTGTCTCTTGGTCTCTCTCGCCCTGACATGCAGGAATTTGAGCATGAATTATACATAGCAACACAGCAGCCTTCCAGCGGGCCCTGCTCTCAAACCAATAATGGGCAGCATGACAACAGCATAATGAAGTGAGCCACTTGACCCCCACCGAGCCGGGGAGCCGTCACACCCGACATTTGCATCTCAATGATGCCAGGATTAATGGTGGCACCGCTCGGAGCGGCAGACATTAAAAAATGAATCAACTGTTTCACACAGGCAACGAAAAGTTCAGAGCAGGAGGACGTTTGTGTGGCAGGAATTTAGAGTCTGACTCGGGGCTTAAATGCAATAGACTCTGTTTTATGCCAGTTATTTCCTCCTGTCTCACCTCACTGATTCAGTCAGTTCTGATTTATTACCTGAATAATGAGAACTGGCATCTACTGTGTTTACTGAAGGTGAAGATTGGTTGTAGTTGTAGCCAATTTACTTTACTTATGTAATGTTTACTTTTTTCTTTTTGGTGTTTTTAAAAGCACAACAAAAACATTTTATTAAATTGCAGATTGAACTCAACTGCTCTTCCGGCTAAGATAGATGCCACAAAAAGGAGGACAGAGAGGTCACAATTAAGTTTCTAAGGGGAAAAATATTTTATAGGGATTATTTCCTGGTGGTGAGACTTGAGTGCCTTGTGTTTGAAAGGAAGCTGAGGAAAAATTGAATGTTTTGTGTACATTATTATGGAAACTTTTACTAAATCAAAATTACTGTTTCATGGAAGTTGGTTCTTAAACTTTAGGGGAATTAATGGCAGTAAATTAGTTCCTCTGATTAAAAGGGTTAGGGTTAATATTGGAAATATTCAGACTCTTTGGAGACAGTAGCAGGAAGTTTGCTAACAAAGGGACAACCAAGACAATCAGCACAACCTAAAAGTTGTAATTTTGGGGGACTTGCGAGTAACAATTTAAAAAAGAATGGTCAAAACAGTGCAGCAGAAGTTGAGATATCCTGACTTTTAGTCCTTAGTATGGGTCTAGCTCCAAAAACACTGCTGTCTCTTCATTAGACACTCTATACCTGGTAAATACTCACATCTTTAAAAGATGCAGTTTCTAACGCAGGCTTCCCATTAAAAACTTTTAGTCTCCAAGCCCAAGACATCACAGTGATGTCAGCATTTATTTCACACTCAACAAAGCTCCTCCAGAGCCGCAGCAGACCATATACAACTGCCTTCATGGGTTGAGTTGTATTTAACGTGACCAGTAAACTGATTTTCATGTGTAAAATTGGTGGAATGCCCCTTTAAATTATTATTTTCTTTACAAATCTGCACCTCATTCCTAGCTTACCAGTGGAAGTGGCTGATAAGCACAAAGTTAACTCTGTCTCAGGGTTCATGGAGGGTGTAAAGAGCAAGACGGGCCGCTGGTCTCCTAGCAACATCCGGTGAGGTATTCCAGTAATGAGACGAGAGGACAGCATCCTCTTACTGTGCACTGAACCAGATGCAACTAATACCTCAGTTGAGAGTCTTTCAAGGCACAGACAGAGAGGGAAGCAGCAGCCCTGACTGGCACATGTAAGCCTCTGGCGGCTGATGTTTGTCAGCAGTAACTCTGTGTTGAGTTAGGACTCACTAAGGACCTTTCAAGGCTACAGGTGCATCATTTTTTGTTCTTTTGGGTTTCTGTCAATGAAATCCTAAAATGGGATTGATACAACCACTGGTCCTGATTTCAGAAATGCACATACATTTCATCCTCATAATAATCCTTTACCCTGAAAATGATGGTGCTCATATCACAATGAACTGATTTTTTTTGCTGAATAACGTCATTTTGCTGTAAGGCTCACTAATCCAGTTTGTGGGATTGAGAGAGTTATATTATAATGAAGCGCTTTACCTACGGAGTCTATCTCTAGCAGCCGCTGGAGGTCGCTGATGCTGCGGATCTCGCTGCGGGAGAGCCGCTCCAGCAGCTCCTGGGGGAGAGGAGACTCCTGTTGGAAAAAAGTCAGTCGATGAGCCGCTTTATTCGGAATGGAGATCATACAAACCTGCGCTTGTTAGTGCGTAAAGGACCGAAAGCATGCAAGCATCACTAATCAGCAAAGTCAGTGACTCGGTGCCGGCCAACGTGTGGCATTTGTTAAACAAAAGGACAGTACTCGTGCGTTTCTGCGCCAGAAGAAAGAGTAAACATTAGTGCGTAATTACGCAATGAATTCAATCAGTTGCATATGCCGCAGTTACATTTTTGTTTCTGTATGAGTTACAACAAATGTGTAACAAAGCAGCAAACATCAACCACAACATACTTCCGCGCGGCTTACCTCAGCAGCGGTGCGTAACAGGCAGAGGCAGCCGGCGAGGAGGTGGTATACCGCAGCTCTCATCTCCTCTCAGATCCGCTGCATAGGTACCAGGACGAGGCGAAGGTCCACTGCAGGAGCCGGGCTGTCGCTCCCTGTTCGCGGGAGCCCAGAAACATCCCTCGGGAGAACTGGCCACCACCACGACCTCAGTGAAAGAGCGCGCCAGGAGCGTCTACAACTTTAGATGATGTCTGAACTCCTGAATGAATTGCGGTTAGAGTATAGAGCCAAGCTTGTTCTGCTCCTGCGTTCAGTGTAACTCTCTGTAGGTGAGAGAGGGGTTGATTTCCAAAATATTATGAAAATGAGCGTAAAGCCTGTTTAAGTCCGAGTTGCAGGAAAAAAGCTCACAGTTGCACAGCCTTTTGTCCAGTAGCTTGAAGCATCAAATCTCATCAAACTATCAAACCTAACTGAGGTCAAGTTGATGTCCAGCAGCTCTTCGTTTTGACCTCAAAAGAACAGGTGTCCAATGGAAATAAGAAAACTTTTCTTTTACATTCTCACATCCAACAATATCCATCATCTTGTCTTCAGTATAATCCCTTCAAAATCCCACATTTGTGTGTCCTGCAGCGATTGAGCATCTTTGGCACTTTATGTGGGCAAATCATTAAAACTGATTTTAAATTGAAACGTCCAGAAGTAAGGAGGAGGAAAAAGGCAAATGATATCAACGACCGCAAGAAAAAAACTGTCCACTCTGCAGCTCAGAGGAGTTTGATGTCAGTTCCCAGCGGTCCTGTGATCTCCGGGCTCAATGAAGTCGGGATGCTTTCAGTCACAGGATATAGCCGTGCGCGTCCCCGCGACACTAAACTGCGAGCGCGCTTTGAATACCAGAACATTGTAGGAGCTCTAACTCAGGCAGTAAACTACAGCAAAGAATCGTTTATTTCTGAGTATCACAACTGCTTAAATTTAACACAACTGTATTACAACTTCACCTAACTTTGAATTTACTGCAAAGAAGTGGGAAAATTATTGACATACATTTAGCCAATATAACTAATTAATGTATGTTTCGAATGTTTTTTGATGTTTTGTGATCTTCAAATACATTTATATATGTGCATTTTTATATTATCTTTTCTTTTCATGATAAATAAAGCAAAAAAAGAAATCTAATTTGGATGTTGGTCTTTGTTACTGATGACTGGTGACGAGAATAAACTGTAATTTTGTACATCACAAAGGACTGAGCTGCTCCGCGATAATTAACTGTCTTTATGGAGGCTAATTTATAACCAAACTAAAATCATTTGTGAATCAGTTGCTCTGAAAGTCAGGGGTCCCACTTCTCCCTTAAATGAACCTTCATCACCTTATTCTCTCTCTCTCTTTGTGTGTGTGTATGTGTATGTGTGTGTGTGTGTGTGAGAGAGAGAGAGAGAGAGAGAGAGAGTGGGACAGAATCAGTGACCGTGTTACTGTTTAATTGCTGTGTAATAAAGCTCATTAATGAGTGTCCAGACCAGAGACTGACTGCCCTGAGAGAGAGAGAGAGAGAGAGAGAGAGAGAGAGAGAGAGAGAGAGAGAGAGAACTTTTTGGCTTGATGGTGGTGCTATATACAAGGTCAAGGGGTCAACCATATTAGAATTCATCATTGAATTTTAGAAGAACCTAATTTGACGTTTATCTGGTGCTGACCTCTTGTGGTGGTCATGCAAATAATGACTGTTCTCTCTCAGGTGCAACGGTGGATGTAGTGTGATGCTGTTGAACTATCCCAAACCTCTTAGGGAGGAGTTTGGGGTTGATGGTTGTGACAAGATAAGACCGCTGTTCACATCCTGTCTCCTGCCAACAGACAACTTTGATTTCTTTTAACCCTGAACACGATCTTTCCCTAACTTTAATCAAGTAGTTTTAGTTGTAACCTAACCAAACCATAACCTTAAAACGGTTATATGAGTCATTTGTAGCGTGTTTGGAAGGCAGTGACAAATGATTTGCTTCATGCCGATAGGGAGGACAAGGAGCACTTGCAAACATAATACTGCATAGCTTTCTGATTTAGCCACATTCCACTACATAAGTTGCATACTGTCAAAATGATTTAGCTTAACTTACAGCAATATAGTTAGCCTAAAACTGACATTTGGATATCTGACTGACCAGAGACAAAATGCTGCTGCACACGTAGACATACTGAGTGTCAGGATCCTACAGTGTTCCCATTCTTCCTGCTGATGCCTCACGTCTGTATCCACTTTTGTCTTCTTAAAGTCTCAGTTTTTCGGTTCGGCAGCTTAGAAAAACCTGTCGGTAGTGCATCCCACCACACAGCAGCTTTTAGGCATGTTTCTGTTGTTTGCTAGCAGACAGAAGTGACAAGGAGGCACCTTCACGCAATACAAAGTCAATGGAGAGCGATTAATTGTTTTCCCCTCCGGTGTGGGTGGGACTTAAATACACTCTGTCTCAACTGGTCACACCAGATCACCAATCTGTTACTGCAAGTTCATCCTCATAATGTACTGAAATAAATGAAAGTCAATGGCCACTGGGAGGTCAATCTAAAAGAGCTGTGGTGCTCTTTGGATGGATATAGTTGGCAACAGTGTTATGAGCGTAAACATGCAACACGTCTAACAATATTCATCTAACGGAGAGTCTGTGACATGAAAAGCAGTTTGCATTTATCCATTAATTTGGGATAGTGAAGGAAATTGTTGAGGGAATGTAAAAGATTTTCCAGAGCTAAAGCTTCATAAAGCAGCACTGGAATCTGGAAATCCAGCCTCAAGCATTCAAACATGCACGTACACATTTACTCTCCCTTTGTCTGTCTCACTTTCCCATGCACACACAGACACATGCACAGCAATTTACCCAATATCCTTCATCCCACCACCACACACACACTCACTCACACACAGTCATTTAAAAAAAACAGTTAATCTGACTCAATCTTGCAGGTTCCTGTGAGGACAAAGGAAAGAGACCAAGAGAGGAGAAACAAGTAGGGAGAGAAAGAGGAGGAAAGATGAAAAACTGGAAGAAGTTGAGGGCAAAAATGGCAGAGATAAGCTTGTTGATACCAAGATGAAGCCTATTTGGATGAAAGAAGACGGCAGTGGGGTGTGTGTGTGTGTGCATGTGTGTGTGTGTGTGTGTGTGGGGGGGGGGGGGGTGCACTGAAGCCATTCAGGGGGAGATGGAGGGAGAGCGGTGGATTTCTGTTGTGATGGTATTAGCCTCTGTCAGACTAAATGGGCTTTAATTGGTGGAGTGTTTGGTCCAACACAGCCTGGACTTTCCACACACACACACAGACAAAGAACCGGAATGATGGAGGGGAAATGGGTCAGAACCGATTCGGATCTTGAATGGCGACACACTCGTGCTGTGACGCTGTCACTTCCTCTTGGCAGCAGCTTCTCCTCTGATGCATCCCACTCGTTCTGTTTGGTCTTCTTTCTTCTTTTTCTCGCTTCTGTTGATGTTGTCTTTCTCTGGGCCAGACGAGCTCCCTGTTGTCAAAAGCTCAAGTGTGACTGTGACAGACAGAGAGGAGGAGAAACTTTAAGTTCAACTTTGAAAAAGCGCTGCTAACATTTTCTTGGAAAATCATAGAAAGTGGCACAGCGAAATAATTATATATTAGAGAAATATCTGGTTCTAGAAGCTTGATGACGTAGAAATTTCGTTAGCTAGCCAGTGCTATCCAGTCACAATAGTGATTGAAGCGTCTTCCTATTTTCTCTGAACTGAGATGTTTACTTCCCGCTGGCATTTTGTTCTCAGGATTGTACATCAATTCATTTAATGCAGAGTTATTAAAGAGTGGATGGTACAAAACACTTAATAAGCCATGACAGCTTTGTTTATTTTGGACTATCTGATACCTCAAAGGTCAGCACTATCTATTGGTCAACAGCGCAAAGTTGATGAAAAACTAGCGTGGATTTACTTTTCCCCTGTGAGCGAATTCACTGATTGCGTAATGTCATCGGGAAGGAGGTGCTAAGGACCGAAAAAAAAATATGACACGATCGAATTTTTTTTTGGGATGTCATGAGGCGTCCTATGCGGCGTTGGCTGTCATCCACTATGATACACTACACAGGATAAACTGATCAATTGTTGCGCTCAAGGCCCATTTTCGTTGCCAACGCTCTACGTCTGTCTGATCGGTCTATTATCAGGCTGATATTGTGTAGTCTGAACCTGGCATTATATGCCGATGTGACCAGGCTATAAATCTGTGTTCATCATCATTTTTGCTTTAAATTCTATTTGTGTGTTGGTAATGTGTATGTAGATATATGTAGGTATGTAGAATTTCTATGTGATTTTAGTGTCTTTCAGATTTTTCTGTTGCCATAAGTTTTTGGGTGTGTCTGAAATTACTCCCTGGTTAACTCATTCACTGCTCCCTTTATAATGAACGCATTGATTACGCTAGTAAATTTAGATTTCAGGCACTTACTTTTCATCATCATTTTGTGTCATCAGTTTTTGCATCTATTAAATGCAACACATTGCCTCTGAGGGTATTATGTAGTGCATTCATTTGGAGGACAGTAAATATAGTGCACTATACAGTAAATAGGAAGTGATTTCTGACAGAAAACTGAGACAATCCCAGTGAAAATTGCTGCATTATTCATATGTTTTGGTGTCCTTTTTGAGAGCACCACTGGGGGGTGTCAAAGTTGTAAATTCTACACACAGGGGCTTTAAAAGTTTGGTGTATGCTAAATATGTCATATATGTGTATATATTTTTCTTTTCCTCTATCAGATATTGTCTATCATTGTCATCATCAGATTACATTTTTGTAATAAGACTGGAAATTTGTATTTTATTTTGTTTACTTAAAGCTGTATAAACCTTCTGCAAACCTACTTATATTTAAAAACACTTTATATGACCATCAAGCTAAATATAGCGCTGTCCTTTAGATCCTTGTGTTAAAAAGTTTTCACCCAAAACGGCAAAGCGTAACTTTCCAAGTGGAGTAGATATTTTATAGAGTTTATTTATAACAACCTTTTTTCCTTGTATAACTTTTCCACTTCTTTTCCTAGAAGCAGACTGATGCAAATACAGTGTGCACCATATTCGGGTTTGGTGACCTTGCTCAGGAGCACTTCAGCAGTGTTACAATATAAACAGCTCTCCCACACAAACTGCTGTCCTATGGGAAAGGAGAATGCCACTAATGGGAATAGAGTAAAATGAAAATATAAGAGACAGATTTGGGGAGGAGGGTGTTGGAGATATGAGCAGCAACAAAAAAAAGAGAGAGTGTTTAAGAGACAGAGAGGCAGTAAAAGTTAATCCAGCAGGGGATAAAAACTTTTACAAGCAGGGTGGGGGTTAAGGGCTATCCCCGAATTTATTCACAAAACCAAGCACGTGGTGGAAAAAACCCTTTACACGTTTTTCCTCCCCTTCTCTCCTCAATCCATCCAACATTAATTATTAAAGCCCTTTTCAAAATAAAATCAGAATGGATTTCACCGTTAAACTCAGAGTAAGTCCACTATTGGACACCTGCCAAAACCTATTGTGCTATGCATGAATGTTTGGTCATCAGCCAACTCGAGACTTATCCTGGATTACCATCTGAAATATGCCGGCATTTACCTACATGTAATGCTACCCAACACCACCCCCACCAACCACCCCACCCGTCTGTTCATCACAGGCCACAAGGCTCTGAGAGAATGCTTTATTTAGGTCTGTTTGGGGAAAGTGAAAACACAGGGCCCTTGTACTGTGTGAACTCATAGTCATGAAGACAGAGAGCAGGCTTAACTGGAAGAGGCATACAGTAAGTGATGGACCTCCCACCGATCTGAATCAGATTTACTCTACGTTCAAGGCTAAACTGGAAAGCACTCAGAGAGAGCATACCTCCACAAATGAAGCACAAATTTCAAATTTTGGTACTTAAATAAAAGATAAATATTTAGAAATTCTTATTGAAGTACACGTGGTGATAATGAATCATGGGATACAATCACGTGGCAGCAGTTTTTCATACAAGTAAGTGCAGTAGTTTGTGAGAAAATATTGTAAAGTGCAACATTTAAACTGTATTTTCAAGTAAAACAGAATATGTGGATGGGGTTTAGTTACAATAGTAAGGATAAGGGAGGATAAGGGTTAAATTAATAAATTAGACTTCAATTCACATCCTTTGGAAAGTTTGAGATGTGTTGCCCTTCAGATAGGAGGGCAATAGGCCAAAGGACGTCGCCTCCCTGATCGGATGATTGACCAGTCGTGTTCCAGTGTGGCAGTGTGAGTCAAATAGATGCTGTGTTGTTGTTTCAGTGCACAACTCTAAAAATGTTACATTTAAGCATACTTTAACCACACACTGTATCCCTGAACACAGGGCACAGGAAAAGATTTGTTTGGCAGGGATCTTTATCTTTGTGTCACCATATCTTTCTCTACCCAATATATTAATTTCACATACAACATATAATATTGACTTCAGGATATCTAAAATGGAAAAGGGACTCCAGAATCTGAAATTATAATGTTTGTCACCTGAAGACGTAAGTCTAAAGAACAGTGATAACAGGTGGATAGAGTATCATGTGGCCACAGAGCCATCGTAGTGACATTTTCAATTCAATTCAATTCAGTTTTATTTATATAGCGCCATATCATAACAAAGTTATCTCAGGGCACTTTTTCGAATAGAGCAAGTCTAGACCGACTCTTTATATTTTAGGGCTTTATGTGTAGTTTCACCTCATTTATCCAGTACTTCAAAAAGTGATGCTATCTAAGGGACTGTAGTTGTAAAATTGAAGACATTTTGCTACTCATCCAAAAGACTTAATCGGTATCACTGGCTGGTGCAGAGTCCGAGGCATTTAAACCTCTCTGGGTCATTTACGCCATGATGTTACGTCAAAGACAGAGAAAGACAATGTTGTTTTACGCACGTTCTTTGTGATTAACACAAATTAATCAAAACACAGCTGGCCAAGGCAGTTAGAGAAGGGCACTTGCAACAGGAAGATCACTGTTTCATTCCAATACCGATCAATTTTGAATGGTGATATAAAGATCATGATGAATATTCATGGTGTCTTTCCAGCCATACTGTAGCTTAGATTTTTTCTTAATGTGCCTTATTAACACATGTTGATTTATACAGGATCACACTGCTTACTGAGATCTGTGACATTTTAGGAGTCAGCAAAACGATCAGTTGTGTTATTATGGACTTTTATGTGTTGTGTTGTTTTATGTAGTGCATTTGCTGTTCTGTGTTTGATCTTTCTGTCTACCTGCCCAGGGACAACAGATTAGATAGATAAGCTGCTAGCTAACTGTGGTGCAATTACTTTTAATTGTGTGCTGTCCCTGCAAAAATAAACAATACAATAAAAAAATTAATTACAAGTGAGATTTACCATCTTTACCTCATTTTCAATAAGGGGCAAAAAAAAACTCTGCATGTGATAATCCAAAACATTTATATATTTTGTTTGGATTTGAATTGTCTTCTGGTGTGTCCTGAGCCTGACCGTCTGTCACTTCCAACCAGCTGCAGCAGAAGGTTAACACCTCTTCCCTTTTCCTCTTCCTCCAATTCTATCACCTCTCCCTCCCGATGTCTGCCAATTGATTTATGTGATAAGGTGATGATCAACATAGCCGTGATCGACACAGCTGGGACAGAGCGACAAAAAAGAGAGAGAGGAAGAAAAAAAAACAGACAGAAAACAAAACCCACTCTTATTTGGATTGACAAGGCCTGCCCAGCTGACAGCTGTTAGGGAACTATGACTGCTCAGTGTGAAAACAGGCGCCGCTGGATCATTTGACCAGTGGAACATTTGATTCAAACGTTCGTCCGTTCCCAATTGTTCATCGTCTCAGTTGGGAGAGTTTAATCTCCTCTGCGGAAATAATTGGGAGGCGGTGAGGGGAGTTAATTGTGTTTTCCATTGATGAATCATCAGGAAGTGTTGGTGAACCCCGCTGACCACACACACACACGGAGGAGTACACACAGACTAACTGTAAGCACATGCCATAGATAGCCTACATATTAACAGACACACACAAGTATGTTAACATGCTGTATGCACACACACACACACGCACGCACACACACACACACACACACACCCGTACATGCACACTTTTTCACATGCTTACCACACAAACGAACACTGACCACACACATACACACTCACAGAGAACACGTATTCACATGCATGCATGCTGTGGATGTACAGTAACACACACACACATAAGCACAGAAAACCACTGTGGGTAAATATCTCTCTCTTTCTCCTCCTATCTTCTCATTCTCAACCTCTCTCACCCTCTCTGTCGCTCTATTTCGCTGCCGTTTCAAAAGATTAAGAGGCCAATTAGTAAAGCTCTCACGGCAGTTATTACCACGCTGGGAACTGGAGAGAGAAGAAATCCCCTTCTCTCCTCTTCCAAAAGAAGGATTTCTCCCTCATTGTCGCTGGGTTTAGAGCGAAGGATGTGGGGTGTATTCGGAGAGAGCTGCTGATGTGGTAATTTTGGCTCGGAAACAATGCTACGCTGTCTAAAGAGGGGTAATGGAGGGAAGTAGTGGATGTAGTGTTTGCCCTGTGTGTGTGTGTGTGTGTGTGTGTGTGTGTGTGTGTGTGTGTTTACATGTGATACACATGCTGCAGACACACACACACACACACACACACACACAGTGAGGTGACATCATGGCATCACTCTGAAGGCCACACTAGCTTCCAGATGAAGGAGGAAGCATCGTATTAACTCCAAATCAGGACGATGACACACACGCTTTGTGTGATTGTAATGAGCACCAGGAAAGACTGAGAGTGAATGGAACAGAGAGGGAGGCTGTGTGTTTAAGTTACTGTGAAGGTAAAACCCACCCTAAATGCTTATTTGCTTTTATATACATCCGGTCTGTGATACTTTGAGCTTTATATTGTGATGATTAATTGTGTTCTGTTGTACTCAGTCTTGGTTTTTGACTTTTTGCTTTGGTTAGTAATTTCCTACATTTCCCACAATGCCTTTCAACAGAACAGACATGTTTTTGTTGCATTCAGAAGTGCATCTCTTTGTGATAATAAGAGACAAATAATATGACATTTATCACTGATGTTTTAGAATGAGATTTTCTGAAGTGAAGCTCACTTATATAAATATTTTAATGTGACCTCTGACCCTGATGCAGAATTGTCATAGTTCAAATCACAGTCCTGGAAGGAGTGAAGTGTCCATTTGTGGTATTTAATGAAATGTTCAATAATACATTTGAAAAATGAACCCGTCGGAAGGAAGGTGAATTTCTCAACGCCGGATAAAGTGACTATAATCAATATTTCTATATTAACAACGGATCACACGACTACTTGTACGTAAAGATGTCGAATTATTAATTTCCCTCAGTTCTATGAGGCGTTTCAGTCTTTTCAGCTCATCGTTTCGGTGTTGCGGCCCACAACTTTACTGTTTTGTTTTACTCTCACGCTCTCATCAGTGTCGTTTATGGCCACAGCAGACAGCTGGTTTTTAAAACTCCAATACAAACTACCTGCCCAGCTCTACATGGCAGACAAAGTTACCTGGAGAACAGAGTGAAGCATTTAGCAGCTAAGCAGACAGATACTTCTCTCAGGAGATGGTGGGGAGCAAAACAGAACTAAAAGGAGAGTGAATATTGGATGTACATTCATCAGGTGGTCAGAAAAACAACTCCAAATGAATGCTTATGTTACTCAATAACTGCTGTGTGTAAATAGGTAACTGTTTGCTAACAAGTTCGCCATTTCAACTTACATAAAAGATGATAACTTGTGTTTACAGCTTGTTTCTGCTGCCCCCAAGTGGCACAGTTCACATTGCTGTCTAACAAGGGAACAAAAAAATCTTCAAGAAGCATCTGTTAACGCCTCCCCTGAAAGGAGGATGATTTCCCATAGGTGCTCTGTTTGTTCTGTTTGATCTGTCACAGAGGCAGTGACAGGGAGACAGAATGAGACAGGAGGTTAAATGTTAGGTTCTGTCACCAACCTCATCCCCTGTGCTGCTCACCTGCTGCAGCTGTGGACACTGTGAATGTGTTAACAGGTATCAGAACAGTTTTAGCCACATCTACATTATGTTTTGTCAGAGAAGAGTTTTCTAAGCTATGAGTTACTGCATGCTGACAGAAATGAACAAATCTCTTTAAACATATACTAGAGCTTTGTTCACTGCATTAAATTTATATCTCCAATTCAACGTCAAGCAACCCTGGAATGCAAATGTATCATGCAGACTTTGCAACAGTTTTTAATCTGCATCTGGATACTGATCTGGTTCAAAATACACACAAGAATCATGTTGATTTTTTACATAATATCTAAATTTTTAGAATATTAGGGCTTTGTGCAAAGATGAATTGTGTAAAATTTCAAGTGAGCCACACTCCTAAACACTCATGTTGCTGTAGTGCCAACAAATGCCATCAAAGGGCATATGTTGTCTAAACTTGGTTGCAATTGCACAGTGTGTGCTGACACCTGACCTAGCTCCATTTGCTGAAGAATGCCATTGGTTACTGTCAAAAGCTCCGGGAATAGCAAAGTAAGTGGACCTTGAGTTAAGAATATTTATCACAGATCTGTTTCTGTTTCAAGAATGAATCTCTGTGCTCATGAATTTCCAAGTATATTTTCCTGAAATCAGTTAAATAGTTTTTGAGGTATCCTGCAAACTAACAGAAAAACAATCAGACAAACTGGACCAAAAACATAACCTCCTTGATTTAACAGAGACATGTCTCATTTACTTCAGTAAGCAGGGAAACAGACATAAAGCAAGATGAAAATGGCCTGTCAGTAGAGCGAGCCAGCTTGTTACACAGGTATGTGTATACACAGTCAACAAAACATCTTTGATCCAAAGCTGCCACTAATGGCTTTTTTTAATAAAGTATAAAGCTCACAGGTATTTCAAATTTAAAAAATCTGATACAGACAGAGTTTACACTGGAATGCAGTGCCTGAGACAGTATTATTTTGAAGGCATTTTTGGCAAAGCCAACATAACTGAAGCATACTTGTGTGTGTTTATACATCAATTATGCAGTGTTGTTATTACCTGCTTGCCAACTAGCCAGCAGGTGATGGCGGCAAGACAAGAGCTTCTCGCTTGTGTTGAGACATGAAGTAGCCTGGCTCCGCTCTCCTTTTCATCAGCCCTCATTATTATCCTCCACATCTCTACAGAGAAGTCAATAAAAGCCCTGGATAAGACAGAGACAAGTGCTCAACAAGCCTGAGCTGGAGGGGCTGAACATGAGTGGGTGGAGGGAAAAGTTATAAAAGCTAATGAGGCTTTGCCCTGGTATTAAGAGGAACTACTTACTGGTTTGTTCTATTAATCTGTCTGGTGGTGTTTGGCATTGAGAGCTGCTTGGAGAGTTGCCTCTATTAAAAGCTTGATGATGGACTTGAATGACACTAAGAAAGAGTAGTATTGAGTGAAAAAAGAGTAAATCACATTTTTTAAATGAAGTGTTAATAACCCATGAAAGCAGGTAGAATTTTTTGCTTTTGCTTTTCTACACACAAACCAATGAACCTGAGACTTAAAGCTGATAAATATTTTTATATTAACAATAGATGTTATTACACAAATGGGTGTGTAATGTGAAAGGTGTCATTTGTAGAGACTCTGCCATTCCTCTCTCCACAGCTTTTTAGCGTCTTTCGGCTCATTGTTTTACTTGACTGTTTTGATTCACTCTCAGTGTTCTCATCAGCGTCATGACATGTAAGCATGAAACTAACAACATGAAGTACCATGAAGTTCTATTTTAATAGTGATCACGAGAAAACTTTTTTGATATTTCAAGATTATATTTTAAGAATTATTTTCGGAACAGGCTAAATATTAGCATCTCAAGATAATAAAAATAACTAAATCAACATTATGCAAGAAGTGGTATTTTTTGTGACTTGGCACCCCTCCAGTTTTCGGAGTGCAATTCACCCTCATGGACAGCTGTACACGTGCATATGTTGACAAGCTGAAGGATTTGGATTTGGTGGGCTGACTTGGCTCATGATCAAAAACTAGCGAGTCGACAACTTTGCTAACACAGCCAAACATCAAGCACATAGCAAGCCAGCTAATATTACTTACTAGTCCAACAGCAAGAAGGCCTTGCAGCCTTTTATTTCGCGAAGCTCTCGCCAACCACTAAAAGCCAGTCCGAGGTTTACTCTTGTCCAGGTTCTTGCTCGGTCGCTCTCTTTTTCTCTTCCTAGCTTCCTCCGTCAACGTCCTCTTCGGTCTCTACACCCCTGATGTCCGTATCGAGCTAGACCCATGTGTCGTACCCGCTCAGCCCAAGTTACATAGAACAGCAAGAACAGGCAGTCGGGGCGCGGAGAGGGAATGAAATGAAAGAGGCGCAATTCTCCCTATTATAAGTCAGTGCATCATCAAAATGATTTTGAAGCCATTATTTTAAGGTAAAATAGTGATTTCAAAATAAAAGCAGTCACAGCTGCTCTCGGTTTCTTTTGTCCTTACCTGTTTGCTGCATGTATAATTACTTCTCACTAGTCAGGTATGCAAGATTAATCCAGTAAATGCATTTAATGTACTTCATTCCCCTTAAGGCTATTTCCCAGAGAGCAGCGATGTGTCTGTGAAAAACAAAGAACCATTAAAGAACTGTATTAAGTTTAAACCCCAGTAAGCTGCAAAGCATTAACCTTGGTCTCAGCTTCACACACAGTCTGGTCTTTTCATACAGAGCAGCATGAGAACAATCAGTCACCCCTCGTTGTCTGTCCCACATCAGTGTCGTCACAGGTTGTCAAGCGTGCTAATGGGTTTTACTGGACTAACCGCAGCTAAAACACTTGAGTCGTGTCAAAACACTAGCAGGCTTACAGTGGCTAGCTGGTCATACACGACGGTTCAGCTTTTCAGCTGCATTAAAGGTTGGGTAGGCAGTTTTCTTTTGGCATCAAATGCCACATTAACCGTGCAGCATATTGCAATTCAAGTGGTCTGAGAGCAGACCTCTGCTTCAGCCCCCCCTCTTGGCTCTGTTTTCAGGCTTCAGAAAATCTATCCTGTGATGATAGACTTTAGCCAATCACAGGTTATTTCAGAGAGACGGTGTGTTCGTATTGGCTAAGCTACAAGAGCAGATGTGTGTACACGTCCCTTCAGACGGTGAAAACCTGATTCAGTGGAGGAAAATCCTGAAACTTGTGATAAATTTCCAACACCTCCTTTGCCTACAGCGGCGTATAGTACAAAACAACACGTCCCGGCTCCACACGGAGCTTCAGGCTCATTACGTTCAATGTCATGGCGCTCATAACGACGAGTGGCTAAGAGGCATGATGACAAACAGTGGGGAATAACTTTTGACGGGGGACAGTGGTGTGTGTGTGTGTGGTGTAGTAGCCTCTCTTCCTGCTGCTGGACGGCGTTGCAGCTGCCTCTGAAGCCTGGGGCGCTCTGCTCTGCGGCCGCGAAGCGCTGGAGGGGCATCTTTGAGAAAACAAGTCACACACACACACACACACACACACTTATGGTCTTTTACACAATATATATACAGGAGCATAAAATGGCTCACATGCATTTAACAAAGCACTTTGTCTTCACATAGCTTGCCTCTCTTTTACTGCACAGACTACACACACACACACACACACCCATGGCCTTGTCTCACTAGCAGAGGCTTCCTGTTTCTTCTCTATGTTATGGCTGGGCACTTCGCACTATTAACCAGCTCACACGTGCATGACTAATCTCACACACACACGCCCTGCACCTGTTATGAGTACCAAGCATTTTCTAACATTACCTGTTGAATTGTCTCCATTTGATAAACTGAGAGCAGCATCACATCAGCTAACCAGCTAACAGTGGAAAATATTACTGAATACACACAACCCGCGTGGGTGACCAAATGCCTCAGCAGCATAGGACTCAGTCAGAGCAGTCAGTGCCACAAATTCAATCTCCTGCTGAGGTTATGTGCTGTGATGATGCCGCCCCCTGAAGGACAGACTCCCAACTGTTAAAGAGCAGAATGAGGGCTCAGGTGCTCTTACTGCGTCTTTTATGTGTTTGTTCTGTCTGTTTAAGCTGTGGATGTGCTGGAAAGAGGAAATTGTGCACTTCATTTTGCTCTTGGAGGCATTGTTGATGAGGGCCAACAAATCTGGCTGGTTTAATATCTCGATTGAGAAGGAAGTGTTGATAATAATAATAAAAGAGGAAGGAAGTCAGCTTTTACTTTCAGACCTGTATGTTATGTTAATCACTCAGATATCAGCCTTCACTCTGTAAAAGTGAACTCCTGTTAGGTTCGACAAATGACTTAAATGTTTCTTTCTTTTTTTTTTTTTTTGGATGAGCTTGTATAAATTCAGCTGTTGTAATAAGGCCGATTCAAATACTATTATACAATCAACTTTCTGATTAGAAGCTGAAGGACGTCAACAGCCATGTTGTTGGCAGAAGCTGGATGTGTGTTCGTGGGTTTTATCCTGTACATCTCAGGTATGAATGATTGTTTATGCTTTCTTATATAAAGATAATTAATTATAAATAATACATATGACAATGGTAAGTTTAAACTGTAAGAAAAAATGATGTATATAAATCACAGCTCTACTGAAGTATAAGAGTCAAATTGTTGAAACTGTTGAAGGATGTAAAAATTAAATGGACTGCCAATTGATTTCCAAAAAATAAATAAAATATGATATTACATGTCAGCTCTCAAGATGATCACTTCACCTGATGGAATGAGCTCTTCAAAAGCCCTTCATTTATAGTATACAATAATTATTCAGTGTTTTATATAGAAAAGTGTGATTTTAAATGGTATAAATCTGTCCAGAGGTTTGCTAATGAAATCTTCTGTTAAAGGGGTTCAGGGACAAACAGACAGCATCTGTGCCCTAAAAGGTTCATCAGTGGATCTGCCCTGCTCAGCTGAACATCCCACTTCAAACATGAAATGGTACACTGTACACTTGGATCACTACAATTCCAAGTATTTTCAGAATGAGATCTCTGCACATGGAAATCATGTAACGTACAACATGTCTGAAGAGAGCAACTTCACTCTAACAATCAAAGATCTGAGAGAGAGTGATGCAAATATTTACTGCTGCAGAGAGACTGCAGACTACCCAACACGCTGCAAGTCCAGTGGCATCAAACTCCAAGTTGCAGGTACAGTAGCTGTCAGTAATTTATTATTTAAGACTAACATCAGTGTATAAATTCAAATTTTACACATCATCATCTCAGACCTGCAGGTGAAGGTGATTCCTGCCACAGAGGGACAGACAGTAACACTGATGTGTAGCACCAGCTGTCCTCTGACTGAAAACCCTGCAGCCTACATCTGGTACAAGAACAGAGAGTTTCTCTATCAGGACTGGTCTCCCTGGTACCAACAGCTGGTCAACAGTGATGAAGCAGTCAGATACTCCTGTGCTGTCAAAGGCTACGAGGATCTCAGAGCCCCTGAAGTCTCAGTGGGTGAGTGACAACAATTAGCTCCTCATTATGTTACAAAACCTCTTTATACATTCAAGAAGAATTGTATTATTCATACACTGGAACCTTAAATTATAAAGCTTTTGTGACTGTGTACACCAGTTAAAAAAATGTATCACATTTCGTTTTGTCCAGATTCTGTCACACCGACCTGCTTTAGTGTGACCTACGCTAAAGGAAGAATGTGTTCTTATAAGCAGACATCAGAGGATGAGTCCTGCTCCAT
Organism: Macquaria australasica; assembly: GCA_005408345.1. Classification (NCBI taxonomy): domain Eukaryota; kingdom Metazoa; phylum Chordata; class Actinopteri; order Centrarchiformes; family Percichthyidae; genus Macquaria; species Macquaria australasica. Next base: position 267,730 of record SEMN01000036.1, on the reverse strand, counting down.
CACTTATCCAACAGGTTACGTTTCTCCTCCACAAACACCCTCACCCACATCCTCTCACCCTCACGCCTCTAATGCCTTTAAAGTACATTTTTCACAGAAGACAGGAGCAATCATGATCATTTATTTAAATTTTTCAGTCATATTATTGTCAGAGCGACTTCAGTCTATAATTATTTTGTATTACGACACTAACCAGGGTTTGAGAGTTCGTATTGAACAATTCATGTAATTGATTCATTAAATTATACACTTTAACATGTTACAGTAACTGATGAAAATGTATTTATTATCTCCTAACAGAAGTACATGTTCAAAAGACTCCTGGAGAGATCAATATCAAACTGACCTGTCAAACCAGCTGTCCTCAGATTGACTCCCAAACTGCCTATAGTTGGTACCGAGATGGATACACATACATTGAGAGTCAACAGCTTTCAGTTTCCCGCTCCTCTGATGAAAGATTCTCCTGTGCTGTGAAAGGCCACGAGGATCTGCTCTCTGCTGAAGTCTGTGAGTATGAACCAACTGATGGTCTGTTATAACTTGCGACTTGTTGGGGTGGGGGGTGGGTAGAATAACAGAAACACCTTTCAATATAATGCAGTAGCAATGAAGTAGTAAATACTAGTTTAAATAATTCACATTGTTTGATTTCTGATGAGACCGTCAGAGGTGTTGATTCAACTTGATTTTCATTTTTAGGCTGCAGTTTGTGGTTAATCAAATATCTTGCTTCATGTGTTTCGGTCAGTGATGGAGGTGATCTGCTGGCAACCATTATGCTAACACATGCTGCTGATTGGTGTTTGTCTAGATATGACTCTTGTGTAGCTGTCTGTGAATTACAGTATATTAAAGGGAAACTACAATTCACAATAACTTGTTTTTTATTGTCATAACTTGGGTCATTGGTTCTAGATGTTATTATAACATTCTATTATAATATCTCTCACCAAAGTAAATGCTGATTATAATAGAACCTAGTTTGTGTTTAATAATTACACATTAGAAAATATAAAATACTTAAGAATTAAATTAACAGTATTCTACAGTATAACAATTCAAGCTTAAATGTCAATCCAATGTTCTATCATTTTCCACCATGGCCATATATTTAAACAGACACTTTTGCTGCTTATAACATGTCCTGGATCTATATTTCAGGTAGTGAGGATAAGAACTGCTGGAGTGTTACTTATGTCAGCAGGAGAATCTGTGCACTGGAAGGTTCTTCAGTGAACATTTCAAGTGATTATTCTTATCCCAACTACAAGCAGCCAAAGTCTAAATTTTGGTATAAAATAAAGAGAGGTAGTGAGGAGGATGCTGAAGAGCTGATTGAGGCGGCAGGTCGTGTGGAGTATCATGACAACATGAAGAATAACCACATCCTGAGAATTAAAAACCTGGAGAAGAATGACTCAGCAGAATACACATTCAGACTCCAACAAGATGGGAAAGGGGGGAAACAGTCCGATTTTCCTGGAGTAATTGTGACTGTCACAGGTAACTCTTAACATATATTTTTCAACAAAAAACATCCCTCACAACTCCTCAGCACTCAGCAGACTTTACTCATTAATGTCTGAGATCTAAAGCCCATAGTCTGTTGTCAAGCCTCTCTCAGAACTGCTGCATATTTCAGGCTTAGCTCATGCTCAGTGTGGAAACGTCCTGTCTGTGTACTTTGGTGTAATTTTTGAACTTCTCCTAAAACAGTCCTGAAATGCTTCATCCATGCATTCAAAGACTGCATGGACGTTTTGGTAGATACTGACAAACAACCTACAGTATTTCATCATTTAGGTATGAGGACTGTTTATGATAGTATGGGTTTTTTATAATTACTAACCGCTCTAACCATCTTTCAGGCCTGAAAGTGACATTTACTCCCTCTGCAGAGGTGACAGAGGGCCAGAGAGTCACACTGATCTGCAGCACCAGCTGTCCTCTGGCTGACAACACAAACTATGTTTGGTATTTGAACAGTCAACCTCTGACCCTGCAAGAGAACCAAAACAAACTCCTGGTTCTAGACCCAGTCAGCAGTCAGCATGCAGGAAGCTACTCCTGTGCTGTCAAAACCCACAACAACATCAGCTCCCGTGAAAAGACTCTCACTGTCCACAGTGAAACGGGAAAATGGACGCCAGCAGCAGCTGTAGGAGTCGTAGCTGTTCTCCTGGTTATAATACCACTCATTGTCTTTTTGTGGATTAGGTGAGCAACACTGTGCTTTGTTTCAGAGCAATGAGCAATATCTGATCTGAAATCACTTATTTATATCTTCATTCATTTCACTAAACAGAAGAAAGAGGACTTCCAGTCAATCTCCTAGAACTGAAACATCAGACAACATGGAGCAGGTAAAGATTGGAAGTCAAAAACTCTGCTGCATAAGAGAAACATGAAAAGGAGGAGCAAAAACCTTTAAGTGCAGTATAATGTAAAGTAATGTTATTTTCCTTGTCTCCTCATCAGCTAAACCCTGGTCCAGTGTATGAAAACATCTCAGCTCAACCAGCAGAGCAGGATGACCATCACAACAGCAGAGTCCACTTCTCAAAGAACCAGACAGATCCTCTTTACTCCACCGTCCAGCCACATCAGCCACAAGAACAGGAGCAAAAAAGGACTCCTGAGTGAACATCTGTTGTCATTACAAATGATTCAGGCTCTACTTTGTCACCTTGCTCATAAAGACAAGTAGTAGTATACTGTGTCGAATAAGACTTTAACACACTATCTTTCTAATCTTTCAATATCTTTCTACTATCTCTCTCTCACACACAAAAACACACTCACGCACTAGGTATAAAGCCTCATCTCACATTATCTAAAATTTTCTCAGTTTGATAAACTGAGAGCAGGGGGATCAACTGAGCTGCAGCTGGTCTTAACACACATTTCCCATGAACTAAATCACTTCAGCAAACAGTGGAAAATAATACTGAGCACACAACCTGCAAGGTGTTGAAGGTGTTGAGAAAATGTGGCCAAATGCCTCAGAATGTTTCACTGACTGCAACAGTTTCCTGCTGAGATCATGTGCTGCAATTATGGCATCATCTGCAGGACGGACTCCAAACTGCTTAAGAGCAGAATAAGCAGTCAGGTGTTCCATCTGCATGTTTTCTGTGAGCTGATGCACACATGTCATTTTGTCTGTAAAGGTGTATTTAAGCTCCGGATGTACTGGAGAGAGAAAGTTGTGTACTTCATTTGGAAGTTCCCATCTTCCAAATAAATACAACCAACCAAAATTGGCTTGCTTTAAATGTATTGCTTAGAAATTGTATGTTTCCAGAGAAGTCACTGACATGCCAGCAAGTCATATGTTTATCTAATCAGGTATAGGAATGGTTTATAATGACATGAGGTAAGAACTATCGATAACTTATTGTATGGCCTACTTTAAAAAACGTATGTATTAAAAATATTTTGGTGCTTATATTCAGCAGTCTGGATCCTCTATCCTTTACTGTCTCTTAATATGACAGCAGTGTTCATTTTACACAGGCCAATTCCGCAGACATACAGACAGGTGATACTGTATAAATTGTATGGGTAGGACGAGCAAAAAGATTAGACATGTTCTGTAGTGTATTAAAAGCTCATCAATGTTAACCAACCAGATAACACTTCCGATTGCCTCACATCCTGCAGCTCTCACACTGACATCTTTCTGATGAATAGATAATGCAATTTACTTTTGCATGTTGCATAAAGACCCAATGCACTAAGTAGGAATTTCAAAAAGAAACAATAATAACTGTGAGAAAAGACTTTTCTTTAATGAAAATATGGAACCATGTAACTACCAGAGGACATGGAGTCTTCACTTGTGGTTTCCTTTTACTAAGAATATTCATCACTTAAGGTGGAAGGAAGTGAAGTTTTGATGTCAGAGCTGCATATAATGTGCCAACCGCCCTCACACTGACCAACAGTCCTCTCCAGCCTTTAGGCTGTAAGTGAACTGCTGTTGTAATTTCTTTTTGGATGAGTTTTCACGAATGCAGCAGTTGTAATAAGGACAATACAAATACTGTTATACAATCAACTTTCTGATTAGTAACTGAAGGACTACAACAGCCATGTTATTGGCAGAAGCTGGATGTGTGTTCATGGGTTTGATCCTGTACATCTCAGGTATGAACGATTGTTAATCCCTTCTTATATAATAATTAATTGTAAATGATTTTTAAAAAATGTTTTAATGAAGTGTATGAGTCAAACTGTAAATAAACTGTTGACTTAAAGCTGGGGTAGGCAGTTTTCTTTTGGCGTCACTGGGCAAAAATGCCATATTAACCGTGCAGCATATTGTAATTCAAGTGGTCTGAGAGCAGACCTCCATTTCAGCCCCCCCTCTTGCCTCTGTTGTCAGGCTTCAGAAAATCTATCCCATGACGGTAGACTTTAGCCAATCACAGGTTATTTCAGAGAGACGGTGTGTTCGTATTGGCTAAGCTACAAGAGCAGATGTGTGTACACGTCCCTTCAGACGGTGAAAACCTGATTCAGTGGAGGAAAATCCTGTTGAAAATCCTGAAACTTGTGGTAAATTTCCAACACCTCCTTTGCCTGCAGCGGTGTATAGCACAAAACACCACATCCCGGGCTCATTACGTTCAATGCCATGGCGCTCATGACGACGAGTGGCAAAGAGGCATGATGACAAACAGAGGGGAATAACTTTTGACAGGGGACAGTGGTGTGTGTGGTGTAGTAGCCTCTCTTCCCGCTGCTGGACGGCGTTGCAGCTGCCTCTGAAGCCTGGGGCGCTCTCCTCTGCGGCCGCGAAGCGCTGGAGGGGCGTCTTTGAGAAAACAAGTCGCGGCGGGAGGGACCGCGGTCTCGGTGAGGCTCACGCCGTGGAGAGCGAGCCCTACGAGGGATAAAGTTTCACTGGGGAACCGACTCCTTCTGCTGCCGGTCGAAGTTGTGGGTTTGGTGGGAGGGGCTTAGCGGAGTGATATGAGGCAGCAGAGAGAGAGGCGGAAGGTTTTGCATAGGTTGCACAGATTCTGCCTACCGCAGCTGTAATGCCGAACTAAAAGACTTAACTCAACTGAATATTGATTCATAGAAAATAGGAAAGAAGATATTACAATCAGCCCTTTCAATTAGTATAAATCTGTCCAGATGTTTGCTAATGAAATCTTCTGTTAAAGGGGTTCAGGGACGAGCAAACAGCATCTGTGCCTTTAAAGGTTCATCAGTGGATCTGCCCTGCTCAGCTGAACATCCCACTTCAAGCATGAAATGGTACACTGTACACTGGGATGGATCTAAACCTGTTCAGAATGAGATCTCTGCACATGGAAATCGTGTAACGTACAACATGTCTGAAGAAAGTCACCACAATCTAACTATCAAAGATCTGAGAGAGAGTGATGCAAACTTTTACTGCTGCAGAGAAACTACTGACAAACCAGACTTCTGCTGGAAAAGTGCAATTCAGCTCAATGTTTCAGGTACAGTGGTTGTCAATAATTATAACAATATATATATATAAAATCTAATTTCATACATCATCATCTCAGACCTGCAGGTGAAGGTGATTCCTGCCACAGAGGGACAGACAGTAACACTGATGTGTAGCACCAGCTGTCCTCTGACTGAAAACCCTGCAGCCTACATCTGGTACAAGAACAGAGAGTTTCTCTATCAGGACTGGTCTCTCTGGTACCAACAGCTGGTCAGCAGTGACGAAGCAGTCAGATACTCCTGTGCTGTCAAAGGCTACGAGGATCTCGGAGCCCCTGAAGTCTCAGTGGGTGAGTGACGTTACAAAACTTCTGGCTAAATATGTTATACTTTAAAGAATAATCACTGAGGAACTTATCACACACTATTACTGTGTTCACCAATTTTAATACTGAATGTCATTTTTTTGTCCAGATTCTGTCACATCGACCTGCTTTAGTGTGACCTACGCTAAAGGGAGAATGTGTTCTTATAAGCAGACATCAGAGGATGAGTCCTGCTCCATCACTTATCCAACAGGTTAAGTTTATCAAACATTTACAAACCTCTCACCCTCAGACCTTCATTCATTTTTAACAATACAGATTTATTTCTCAATCAGTCATTTATTTTTATCTTTGTGTTTTTGTTTCCTAATTTATTACTTTATAAACTACAAATTCTACACATTATGTCTTTCTGTACAAATCACACTTTGAGATTTTATATTTAGCACTTGATGTAATTTATGTAATTATTAATTTATCTAATTTAATATGGATCAAAAGAAAAGTGTATTTATCATCTTCCAACAGAAGTACATGTTCAAAGGACTTCAGAGTCACCGGTTACACTGACCTGTAACACCAGCTGTCCTCTGACTGACCCTAAACCTGCCTACAGTTGGTATAAGAACGGAAAATTATACAGACAGATTGAGACTCAACAGTTTTCAGTTTCCTCCTCCACTGATAAAAGCTTCTCCTGTGCTGTAAAAGGCTTCGAGCATCTGATGTCTGCTGAACTCTGTGAGTATGAGTCTATTAACGTTCTGTGTGGTCTGTTTTAACTTGTGGTACATTGATGTCATAAATTTAAATACATGAAAAGGAAATGAGAAAGATGATGATCTGAACAATGTTGCAGCATCATAGGGGTGGATAAAATAACAGAAACACTGCAGTTTAATGCAGTAGACCTGAAGTAAGTTCTGTGTATCCTCCTTTCATTAAATTATTTGATTCAATCTAGAAAATATAAAAGAAAAACAAATTGTCATAACTCTGTTTCTCTGTAAAATGAGTTTGTGTTTTCCTGGTTATCAAATCACTAATGGAATGTGTTGACGACTTGTGGCCACTTGATGTCCCTGTAGCAGTATTCACAAAACTGAAAATTGGACAACTCTGGTTGAGTAAACAGTTCTGCAACAGTCTGCATTGTAGAACATACAAGAAATGAAGCTTTTACAATTTGAGAAATTGCATTAAGACATTTTCCTTTGACTCTGAATGCATGTAGGTGTATGTGAGGAGCAGTTCATGATTTACTGCGTATGTTCACAGTGGAGAAAAGCAGAAAGCCATTGAATGAAATAACTGAATGAAAAGTCATTCATAAGTCAAAAACACTGAGACTAATTCTGTCAATTACTGATGATATTATTCAAGCGTCAACATTTATCCTACAAAATCTACTGTTTGTCCTTTTGTCCTTCATCTATATTTCAGGTACTACGGATAAGAACTGCTGGAGTGTGAATTATGTCAGCAGGAGAATCTGTGCACTGCGAGGCTCTTCAGTGAACATTTCAAGTGAATATTCTCATCCCAGCTACAAAACAGCAAAGTCCAAATCATGGTATAAAATAAAGACAAGTGGGAAGGAAGAAGCTGAAGAGCTGAAGGCTGCAGGCCGTCTGGAGTATCATGACAATATGAAGAATCACCACATCCTGAGGATCAATAACCTGATTAAGAATGACTCAGCAGAATACGCCTTCAGACTCCAACGAGCAAATGGAGAGTGGAAACAGTCTGACTTTCCTGGAGTGACTTTGGTTGTCACAGGTAATTCTGGAGAATAAATACAATGCAGGAACAGGAATGACTGATTGATTACAGAGTTTAGTTTGTTTGTTTTTGTTTGCTTTTTCCTGTTGGAACGTGCACATGAACAGCTGACTTTTTGTGTAGCTCAAAGTCTCTGGTTCAGCTCCGCTCACAACTGCTGGACTTTTCAGGAGCGTGTTTCCAACATTTTAAGGCGGGTTGATGTTTCATGGACTAAAGCGCCGGAGGCCCAGAGCTGCTGTCTGTGTGTAATACTTTTAGGGCAGTCTCAAAATGTCTTCTTCCTACAGGTGTCATCAAAATATGCACAGCCAATCAAATCATTTTTTGTTTGTTTGTTCCATGTGAATATACACACAGTAGCAAAAGTAGTGAGATGTTGTTACATTGCTTCAAAAAGTGTTATTCTATGTGGATGGTTGGGCGTACAAAGCCTGTGACTTCAGCACCAGAGATCAGGGTTTGCGTCCCATCTCCTACTAACAGTCGGCCTTAGATTCTGTTAACCTTAAAGCTGATCTTTGCCTCGATAATGTAGCTTTAGTTGCCTAAATTTGACTGCCTCAAACTTGCATTAATTTCTGTGGCATATGTTTGAGTACATTTACTGACATATTAAATCATCTTTCAGGCCTGAGAGTGAAGTTGCATCCTGCTGCAGAGGTGACAGAGGGCCAGAGAGTCACACTGAGCTGCATTACCAGCTGTCCTCTTGCTGACAACACAAACTACTTCTGGAACTTGAACAGACGACCTCTGACCCTGCCAGACAACCAAAACAAACACCTGGTTCTAGACCCAGTCAGCAGTCAGCATGCAGGAAGCTACTCCTGTGCTGTCAAAACCGGCACAATTACCTCTAGTGAAAAAACTCTGACTGTCCAAAATATTAAAGGGAAACAAATATTAGCAGCAGCTGCAGGAGCCGGTGCTGCTCTCCTGGTTATCATACCTCTCGTTGTCTTCTTATGGATTAGGTGAGTAACACTGTGCTCTGTTTCAAAGCAATGATAATAAAATTCTGATTTGGAATCACTTACTCATTCACATATTCTTTCATTTTATAATTCAGAAAAACGAGGACTTCCAGCCAGTCTACAAGAACTGAAACCTCAGACAACTTGGAGCAGGTAAAGAAAAGAATTTGATCACCCTCATCTATCCTGCTTCTCTTCAAAAGGAATGATCATTTCTTCTCAGTCAGGACAGCAGCTTAAATTTATGTCTCTCACCTTTTTTCTATCTCACCTAAATCATAATCTTCTAATCCTGTAGCCTTCTCTTTGATTTACTCATCTCCTGCACCTGGTCATGTTCATGCTGAACTGTTCCATGCTTCCTCTCAGGTTTTAATTTGTTAAATAATCACAATTTTATCATAAGTATCACTGTAAAGCCACATAAAGACATATTATATTTTGACACGTGCTTGTTGTGCTAGCAATATTAAACTTAAATCTTCTTTTACTGCAGTCCAGATTCAATAGCTACCCTATAACAACACTTTTACAGTCTATTAGGCTGAAATCAGCCTTTTGTAAGTCATTGAATATCAACCAGTCATGATGTTCACTATTGATATGACAGAAATTTCTATGTCAAAAGAGTCAGTAAAACCTGCAGTTAAACTGTATTTTCTTTGCGCAGTTTATTGAGCCAATAAATCAATACTACTTTTAAAATAAAAATGGGTAAAAACGTTTTCAAGACACCAAACATTGGCAAAATATACCTAAAAGGTTTCCAAGAACCTTTATCAATAGAGCTTTCGTTGAACTTTATAAGGCTCTGAGAGGAGAATCAGCCAAACTTTTTAATGCAATATAATGTAAAGTCATTTTATTTGTCTGGTCTCCTCAGCTAAACCGTGGTCCCATCTATGAAAACATCTCAGCTCAATCAACAGAGCAGGATGAGCATCACTATAGCAGACTCCACTTCTCTAACAACCACACAGAGGATCTCTACTCCACCATCCAGCCAGCGCCTGCTAACTAAACCAAAGTTTGTTGCTGTGGCATTTTGCAAAGGACCCTCCCCTGATAGTTACCATGAAAATGATTTTGAAGCCATTATTTTAAGGTAAAATAGTTGCATAATGATGCTTCAAGTTGTGATTTCAAAATAAAAGCAGTCACAGCTGCTCTCGGTTTCTTCTGTCCTTACCTGCTTGCTGCATCTATAATGTTTTTTTTTTACTTCTCACTAGTCAGGTATGCAAGGTTAATCCAGTAAATGCATTTAATATACTTCATTCCCCTTAAGGCTATTTCCCAGAGAGCAGCAATGTGTCTGTGCAAAACAAAGAACCATTAAAGAACTGTATTAAGTTTAAACCCCAGTAAGCTGCAAAGCATTAACCTTGGTCTCAGCTTCACACACAGTCTGGTCTTTTCATACAGAGCAGCATGAGAACAATCAGTCACCCCTCGTTGTCTGTCCCACATCAGTGTCGTCACAGGTTGTCAAGCGTGCTAATGGGTTTTACTGGACTAACCGCAGCTAAAACACTTGAGTCGTGTCAAAACACTAGCAGGCTTACAGTGGCTAGCTGGTCATACACGACGGTTCAGCTTTTCAGCTGCATTAAGAGCTACGATCTATTTTCCTCAATGTTCTTTGGCTCATTTTTTGTCATTCTCAGCTACTTCTTCTACTCTGTTTTCTACATTTAAGTGTCACTAACGTGGTCGTAGTAAAATGAAGGTGATTAATATGCTTGTCGGTCTTTCACACACACACACACACTTATGGTCTTTTACACAATGTTTATACAGGAGCATAAAATGGCTCACATGCATTTAACAAAGCACTTTGTCTTCACATAGCTTGCCTCTCTTTTACTGCACAGACTACACACACACACACACACACACACACACACCCATGGCCTTGTCTCACTAGCAGAGGCTTCCTGTTTCTTCTCTATGTTATGGCTGGGCACTTCGCACTATTAACCAGCTCACACGTGCATGACTAATCTCACACACACACGCCCTGCACCTGTTATGAGTACCAAGCATTTTCTAACATTACCTGTTGAATTGTCTCCATTTGATAAACTGAGAGCAGCATCACATCAGCTAACCAGCTAACAGTGGAAAATATTACTGAATACACACAACCCGCGTGGGTGACCAAATGCCTCAGCAGCATAGGACTCAGTCAGAGCAGTCAGTGCCACAAATTCAATCTCCTGCTGAGGTTATGTGCTGTGATGATGCCGCCCCCTGAAGGACAGACTCCCAACTGTTAAAGAGCAGAATGAGGGCTCAGGTGCTCTTACTGCGTCTTTTATGTGTTTGTTCTGTCTGTTTAAGCTGTGGATGTGCTGGAAAGAGGAAATTGTGCACTTCATTTTGCTCTTGGAGGCATTGTTGATGAGGGCCAACAAATCTGGCTGGTTTAATATCTCGATTGAGAAGGAAGTGTTGATAATAATAATAAAAGAGGAAGGAAGTCAGCTTTTACTTTCAGACCTGTATGTTATGTTAATCACTCAGATATCAGCCTTCACTCTGTAAAAGTGAACTCCTGTTAGGTTCGACAAATGACTTAAATCTTTCTTTATTTTTTATATTTTTTGGATGAGCTTGTATAAATTCAGCTGTTGTAATAAGGCCGATTCAAATACTATTATACAATCAACTTTCTGATTAGAAGCTGAAGGACGTCAACAGCCATGTTGTTGGCAGAAGCTGGATGTGTGTTCGTGGGTTTTATCCTGTACATCTCAGGTATGAATGATTGTTTATGCTTTCTTATATAAAGATAATTAATTATAAATAATACATATGACAATGGTAAGTTTAAACTGTAAGAAAAAATGATGTATATAAATCACAGCTCTACTGAAGTATAAGAGTCAAATTGTTGAAACTGTTGATGGATGTAAAAATTAAATGGACTGCCAATTGATTTCCAAAAAATAAATAAATAAATAAAATATGATATTACATGTCAGCTCTCAAGATGATCACTTCACCTGATGGAATGAGCTCTTCAAAAGCCCTTCATTTATAGTATACAATAATTATTCAGTGTTTTATATAGAAAAGTGTGATTTTAAATGGTATAAATCTGTCCAGAGGTTTGCTAATGAAATCTTCTGTTAAAGGGGTTCAGGGACAAACAGACAGCATCTGTGCCCTAAAAGGTTCATCAGTGGATCTGCCCTGCTCAGCTGAACATCCCACTTCAAACATGAAATGGTACACTGTACACAGGGATGGCTCCAAGTATGTTCAGAATGAGATCTCTGCACGTGGAAATCGTGTAATGTACAACATGTCTGAAGAGAGCAACTTCACTCTAACAATCAAAGATCTGAGAGAGAGTGATGCAAATATTTACTGCTGCAGAGAGACTGCAGACTACCCAACACGCTGCAAGTCCAGTGGCATCAAACTCCAAGTTGCAGGTACAGTAGCTGTCAGTAATTTATTATTTAAGACTAACATCAGTGTATAAATTCAAATTTTACACATCATCATCTCAGACTTGCAGGTGAAGGTGATTCCTGCCACAGAGGGACAGACAGTAACACTGATGTGTAGCACCAGCTGTCCTCTGACTGAAAACCCTGCAGCCTACATCTGGTACAAGAACAGAGAGTTTCTCTATCAGGACTGGTCTCCCTGGTACCAACAGCTGGTCAGCAGGGACGAAGCAGTCAGATACTCCTGTGCTGTCAAAGGCTACGAGGATCTCGGAGCCCCTGAAGTCTCAGTGGGTGAGTGACGTTACAAAACCTCTGGCTAAATACGTTATACTTTCAAGAATAATCATTGAGGAACTTATCACACACTATTACTATGTTCACCAATATTAATACTGAATGTCATTGTTTTGTCCAGATTCTGTCACACAGACCTGCTTTAGTGTGACCTACGCTAAAGGGAGAATGTGTTCTTATAAGCAGACATCAGAGGATGAGTCCTGCTCCATCACTTATCCAACAGGTTTATCAAACATTTACAAACCTCTCATCCTCAGACCTTCATTCATTTTTAACAATACAGATTTATTTCTCAATCAGTCATTTATTTTTATCTTTGTGTTTTGTTTCCTCATTTTTTACTTTATTAACTACAAATTCTACACATTCTGTCTTTACAAATCACACTTTCAGAGTTTATATTTAGCACTTGATGTAATTTGTTTAATTATTAATTTATCTAATTTAATATGGATCAAAAGAAAAGTGTATTTATCATCTTCCAACAGAAGTACATGTTCAAAGGACTTCAGAGTCACCGGTTACACTGACCTGTAACACCAGCTGTCCTCTGACTGACCCGAAACCTGCCTATAGGTGGTTCCAGAACGGAAAATTATACAGACAGACTGGGACTCAACAGCTTTCAGTTTCCTCCTCCGCTAATAAAAGCTTCTCCTGTGCTGTAAAAGGCTTCGAGCATCTGATGTCTGCTGAACTCTGTGAGTATGAGTCTATTAACGTTCTGTGTGGTCTGTTTTAACTTGTGGTACATTGATGTCATAAATTTAAATACATGAAAAGGAAATGAGAAAGATGATGATCTGAACAATGTTGCAGCATCATAGGGTGGATAAAATAACAGAAACACTGCAGTTTAATGCAGTAGACCTGAAGTAAGTTCTGTGTATCCTCCTTTCATTAAAATATTTGATTCAATCTAGAAAATATAAAATCAAAAAAAAATGTGTCAAGATTTCGTAACTGTTTTTTTGTAAAATGAGTGTGTTTTCCTGTTTTCATGGTTATCAAGTCACCAAATAAAATTGTGTTGACGACTTGTGGCCACTAGATGTCCCTGTAGTGTGAGAGCATCAGTCATCAGAGTCTGTCCGAGAAAACAGGAACATTGTCTCCTCATAAAACTATTCATTAAACTGGATATTGGGAAACTCTAGTTGAGTAAACAGTTCTACAACAGTCTGCATTGTAGCACATACAGGAAATTAAACTTTTACAATTTGAAAAATTGCCTTTGACTCTGAGTGCATGTAGCTGTATGTGAGGAGCAGTTCATGATTTACTGTGTATGCTCACAGTGAAAGATGATGAAAAATGAAAACAGAAAAACACACAATCATTTTCTATTTTTGATGCCCACAAAACTCTGTGGATGGGATGACACACACGCACACACACACATATATATATACTGTGTATATATATGTTTTTTCTTTTCCATTTTCCAAATTGAATGGAATAATTAAATGAAAAGTCATCCGTAAGTCAAAAACACTGAGACACACTTGCTTAATTCTGTAATGAGTAATGAGTGATGATATTCAAGACTCAACATTTATCCTAAAAAAACTACTGTTTGTCCTTTATCTATATTTCAGGTACTACGGATAAGAACTGCTGGAGTGTGAATTATGTCAGCAGGAGAATCTGTGCACTGCGAGGCTCTTCAGTGAACATTTCAAGTGAATATTCTCATCCCAGCTACAAAACACCAAAGTCCAAATCATGGTATAAAATAAAGACAAGTGGGAAGGAAGAAGCTGAAGAGCTGAAGGCTGCAGGCCATCTGGAGTGTCATGACAACATGAAGAATCACCACAACCTGACAATCAATAACCTGATTAAGAATGACTCAGCAGAATACACATTCAGACTCCAACGAGCAAATGGAGAGTGGAAACAGTCTGACTTTCCTGGAGTGACTTTGGTTGTCACAGGTAATTCTGGAGAATAAATACAATGCAGGAACAGGAATGACTGATTGATTACAGAGTTTAGTTTGTTTGTTGTTGTTTGCTTTTTCCTGTTGGAACGTGCACATGAACAGCTGACTTTTTGTGTAGCTCAAAGTCTCTGGTTCAGCTCCGCTCACAACTGCTGGACTTTTCAGGAGCGTGTTTCAAACATTTTAAGGCGGGTGCATGTTTCATGGACTAAAGTGCCAGAAGCCCAGAGCTGCTGTCTGTGTAATATTTTTTGTAAGGGAAGTCTCAAAATGTCTTCTTCCTACAGGTGTCATCAAAATATGCACAGCCAAGTTGTTTGTTTGATCCTTGTGAATAAACGTCTGTCCTCTCACAGTAGCAAAAGTAGAACAGAAGTAGTGAGATGTCATTACATCGCTTCTAAAAGTCTTATTCTATGTGGATAGTTGGGTGTACAAACCCTGTGACTTCAGCACCAGAGATCAGGGTTTGCGTCCCATCTCCTACTAACAGTCGGCCTTAGATTCTTAAAGCTGATCTTTGCCTCAATAATGTAGCTTTAGTTGCCTAAATTTGACTGCCTCAAATTTGCATTAATTTACGTGGCATAACAGAAATGGAACAGTGCCTGTCATGGAACAGGCACTGACGACTTAGCTCTTGTGTCATTTAGGTATAAGGACTTGTTATTTATGTTTGAGTACATTTACTGACATATTAAATCATCTTTCAGGCCTGAAAGTGAAGTTGCATCCTGCTGCAGAGGTGACAGAGGGCCAGAGAGTCACACTGAGCTGCATTACCAGCTGTCCTCTGGCTGACAACACAAACTACATCTGGAACTTGAACAGTCAACCTCTGACCCTGCCAGACAACCAAAACAAACACCTGGTTCTAGACCCAGTCAGCAGTCAGCATGCAGGAAGCTACTCCTGTGCTGTCAAAACTGGCACAAAGAACATTACCTCTAATGAAAAAACCCTGACTGTCCAAAATATTAAAGGGAAACAAACATTAGCAGCAGCTGCAGGAGCCGGTGCTGCTCTCCTGCTTATCATACCTCTCGTTGTCTTCTTATGGATTAGGTGAGTAACACTGTGCTCTGTTGCAGATCAATGACATTCAATTTCTAATCTGAAATGGCTTCTTCATGTATATGTATTCATTCATTTCACTAAACAGAAGAAAGAGGACTTCAGGTCAATCTCCTAAAACTGAAGCGACGGACAACACTGAGCAGGTAAAGATCAGACATTTCAACAATGTTCTTGCACAACATTTACAAGAATATAAGATTTAAAACCCTTGACTGCAAAGGAGCCAAAAAATCCCACATGTTGTTGGTTACTTGTACTCACATTCTTAAAATTTGGATTTGAATTTTTTTCTTCTTCTCAAAGAACAGAAATTTAGAAATTCTGCTGCATTAGAAAACATCCCCCTCATCTATCCTGCTTCCCTTCAGATGGAGTGATTCATCAAGTGACACAAAACATCTTTCTACTGACACAGAAGTACATTGTGCCATTAGATACATGGGTCTACATTAGACAGCTACATTAGTTTCCCAATACACTAATGGGGCACTTGTTTTTGATTTAATTAATGAACATGTTTTGGACAGAATCCTTATTCTTTCTAAGGCTGTATAAGAGTTACTCCTGCCAATGAATACCTAATGTGTATTTCTGTATTTAAACACTGCTAAGCCCCCCACCCCAAAAAACCAACAAATTCATCAGTCCAGTTTGCAGTGTAGAGGTTTAATGTCCCACCATGTAAACTAATATTATTTGTCTTGTCTCCTCATCAGCTAGACCCTGGTCCTGTGTATGACAACATCTCAGCTCAACCAGCAGAGCAGGATGATCTCCACTATTGTAGCAGAGTCTATTTCTCCGAGACCCAGACAAATCCTCTTTGCTCCACTGTCCAACCACATCAGCCAAAAGAACAGGAGCATGTTGCTTATGCTTCTGTCAACTTTAGATCGACCCCTGAGTGAGAATCTCTTACCATTACAACTGATTCAGGATCAGGGCAACGTTTCTGCCCGATATGCCAGACTTTTAACATTTCAAGGCCCCTCTGCCACCGTTTCACTTCACTCCATGCTAATGTGGACCAGGAGTCCCCCAAAAGTACTGAGCCTCGCAAGCAAAAGCAAACATCTCTGGAACATCACATGTGCTAAAAAGACGTACGACAAAGGCAAAAGTGTAAACGCTGCCTCAGTGACAATCTCACTGTCCTTTCTACAAAATGACACACAACACACACTTGAAGAGGTCAAAACACCAGCAACATTAGCAGTATTAAGAACAACTTTATTGTGAGACCAGTGTGTTTTGGCTTGTGGCTTTCATCAGGGTCATCAAACAACACATTACAGAGAACATGTAAATAAGAAAGTATGACCAATCATATTCATAAACTGCCAGACAGGTAATAGGTGTTCCTAATGATGGATATGACAGGTGAAACGTGCTGGTCTCGCAATAAAGTTGATCTTTGCACTACAGAAGTTGCTGGAGTTTTGACCTCTTTAGACTTTTTTCTCTTCTCCATGAACCTTGGAAGTTGGTGACGTTGTGCCAGAAAAAGTTGTCCATACTCTGCTTCTCCACAACATAAACCTTTTACTGCATCATCCACGGAGAGCAGCTGGTGTCTAAAAAGCTGTATTCAGACCACGTTACATGATTTCTCACTTTGTGTGAACTTTTAAATGCAGTGTTCTTGGACGAGAAGCACGAGGACTGTCCTGTGTTTTATAACTCCCACTGGATTTTAGATTCGTTGTGGATTTGTGACGGACACGGTGCGTCATTTGGACAGATGTAACTTCTATACAGGAAGTTCTATGCGACACATCTTAGAAAAAGAGATCTCACGTGTTTCCTTATGTGTCAGATTCAAGTAGAAAAGCAGCTGAAGAGCTAAAAGCCAAAACAGCACAGTATGCAACACTGCTTGAAAAAAAGAAAGTTTTATGAACAGATTTCATGATCTACAGGTGAAAAGTCAGCAGATTGTGTTCCTCACTGATCCTGTCACTGCCTAATGAATCAGTTTAAAGCCACATCAGTGGCAGGTTAAGTAGCCTCTCAAGGGATGATTGAACAGACTGGCTACGCCTGATATTATGTCTGAAGTAGATGGATCAATGACATTGACAGACCACAATGCAATGCAACAAATGTGGAGTGGCTTAATTGTCACATAAGTTCATTGAAGTATTTTGTGTTTCTTTCTGGTGTGCTTCATGTTGTATTACTTCTTTGAGGGCAATATTTCTCTCTTTCTGTCTACTACATATATTTAGTGTGATAACTTGTTTTTCTAGTCAATCAGTCTTAATTCTGTATACTCATAATTTCTGTCTCGGGTCATCTCTGTTTAAGGTACATTGATATCTTGGTTGGTTATAGCGGGAGGACAATTTGTTTGTAATCAGGGAAAAAGACAGCTGCAGTCTGGGGAACAGTCTGCCCTGGGTTTCCAGCCTTGGGCAGGAAAACTTAGCTGGAGACAGACTATCTTTGTTAGAGGTGATTCTGTACTCTGATATGTCTGTCTGTGGATTGTAAGGTTATAAGTATGTGACAGCATCTTCACTTTGTCAGACGCTTCATATGCATTTTGGTGTATGATCTCTGTCCTTCAGCTGAAATCGGATTGACTCTGTGTGCTCGCCTGCACCCCCCTTTCATTTACTTTTTTTTATCCTTATTTACCATTTCATCTGATTGTTTCATTCTTTTCTTAATTAAATATACAAAAGACAACGGCTTGTTGGATTTTCATTTTATTTGCTCACTTCTCCAAAGGAAATACACAATTTCCACCACAACTTCCTGTTTTATTTGCAGCTGTAACTGTAAAAAAGCTTCTGTAAAACTGATTTTACTCTCAAACATGTTCTATCCTGCATGTTCTGCACTGTATTAAATGATCATAGACATTATATTTGCAGGTCTTTATATAAGTTTTTTCCCCCGATACAAACCAACCACTGACAGCTTCACATCTCTCACCTCCCATTCTGGCAACTTTGTGGTGAAAATATAAAACAGTTTAACAAGGGTCAATACATTATGTAAAAACTGAAAACAACAATAATTATAATTGTGATCAAATACAAAGTGAGAAAAATGTTTTACATGTCAAAATATGACATCAAATAACTACTGCACTACATACATTCTTCACTAGAGGTCTCTTTTTACTGATAATAATAATATTCAGGAAGAAAGTGAACTTTTGGTGTCAGAGCTGCATGCAGTTTGTCTGCCAGCCGCCCTCACACTGACCAACAGATCATTCTGTCTCTGTAAGAAGACTGCTGTTGGTTTTGACTGTTCATTTATATTTTTGATGTTGTATAAGTTTTTGTAAACACAGCAGTTGTAATAAGGCCATTAAAAAAATCATACAATCAACTTTCTGATTGGAAGCTGGAGACCACAACAGCCATGTTGTCGGCAGAAGCTGGATGTGTGTTTATGGGTTTAATCCTGTGCATCTCAGGTATGAATGATTGTTTATCATTTCTTATTTAATACTAATTAACTGTTAACTGTAAAATAAAATAAAAAGTTTTTCAGGAGTGTACAGTTGGTGTATATTTGTAGACATAATGTAGGAAATTACAGATTGTGTTATATAAATTAAAAGATAATTGAACGTTAGCTACCAGGATGTTCACATATTCTGCTGTTATGAGCTCTTTAGATGTGTTACAGTATATCAGTATGATCCTTTACAATATCATACTTTTATCATTCGGGGATTAGTATAGAGAAGAATGTTATAAAATGTCTAAATCTGTCCAGATGTTTGCTAATGAAATCTTCTGTTAAAGGGGTTCACGGACGAGCAAACAGCATCTGTGCTTTAAAAGGTTCATCAGTGGATCTGCCCTGCTCAGCTGAACATCCCACTTCAAGCATGAAATGGTACACTGTACACTGGGATGGATCTAAACACGTTCAGAATGAGATCTCTGCACGTGGAAATCATGTAACGTACAACATGTCTGAAGAAAGTCACCACAATCTAACAATCAAACATCTGAGAGAGAGTGATGCAAACTTTTACTGCTGCAGAGAAACTACTGACCAACCAGAACTCTGCTGGCAAAGTGCAATTCAGCTCCGTGTTGCAGGTACAGTGGTTGTCAGTAATTATTACTTTAAGAATCGTAACAATATATATATATAAAATCTCATTCCATACATCATCATCTCAGACTTGCAGGTGAAGGTGATTCCTGCCACAGAGGGACAGACAGTAACACTGATGTGTAGCACCAGCTGTCCTCTGACTGAAAACCCTGCAGCCTACATCTGGTACAAGAACAGAGAGTTTCTCTATCAGGACTGGTCTCCCTGGTACCAACAGCTGGTCAGCAGTGACGAAGCAGTCAGATACTCCTGTGCTATCAAAGGCTACGAGGATCTCAGAGCCCCTGAAGTCTCAGTGGGTGAGTGACGTTACGAAACCTCTGGCTAAATACGTTATACTTTCAAGAATAATGTAATCATTGAGGAACTTATCACACACTATTACTATGTTCAACAATATAAATATTAAACGTCATTTTTTGTCCAGATTCTGTCACATCGACCTGCTTTAGTGTGACCTACGCTAAAGGGAGAATGTGTTCTTATAAGCAGACATCAGAGGATGAGTCCTGCTCCATCACTTATCCAACAGGTTACGTTTCTCCTCCACAAACACCCTCACCCACATCCTCTCACCCTCACGCCTCTAATGCCTTTAAAGTACATTTTTCACAGAAGAGATGAGCAAGCATGATCATTTATTTTAATTTTTCAGTCATATGTTTGCTTTCTTGAAAAAAAAAATCAACATTTACCTAATTATTGTCAGAGTGACTTCAGTCGATAATTATTTTGTATTACGACACACAACATCAGCTCAAGTGAAAAGACTCTCACTGTCCACAGTAAAACGGGAAAATGGACGCCAGCAGCAGCTGTAGGAGTCGTAGCTGTTCTCCTGGTTATAATACCACTCATTGTCTTTTTGTGGATTAGGTGAGCAACACTGTGCTTTGTTTCAGAGCAATGAGCAATATCTGATCTGAAATCACTTATTTATATCTTCATTCATTTCACTAAACAGAAGAAAGAGGACTTCCAGTCAATCTCCTAGAACTGAAACATCAGACCACATGGAGCAGGTAAAGATTGGAAGTCAAAAACTCTGCTGCATAAGAGAAACATGAAAAGGAGGAGCAAAAACCTTTAAGTGCAGTATAATGTAAAGTAATGTTATTTTCCTTGTCTCCTCATCAGCTAAACCCTGGTCCAGTGTATGAAAACATCTCAGCTCAACCAGCAGAGCAGGATGACCATCACAACAGCAGAGTCCACTTCTCAAAGAACCAGACAGATCCTCTTTACTCCACCGTCCAGCCACATCAGCCCCAAGAACAGGAGCATGTGCACTACGCTGCTGTCAACTTTGGACAAAACAGGACTCCTGAGTGAACATCTGTTGTCATTACAAATGATTCAGGCTCTACTTTGTCACCTTGCTCATAAAGACAAGTAGTAGTATACTGTGTCGAACAAGACTTTAACACACTCTATCTTTATCTCTCTCTCACACACAAAAACACACTCACGCACTAGGTATAAAGCCTCATCTCACATTATCTAGAATTATCTGGGACGGACTCCAACTGCTTTAGAGCAGAATAAGCAGTCAGGTGTTCCTTTTACATGTTTTCTGTGAGCTGATGCACGCGTCATTTTGTCTGTATAAGTATGTTTAAGCTCCGGATGTACTGGAGAGAGAAAGTTGTGCACTTCATTTGGAAGTTCCCATCTTCCAAAATAAATACTACCAACCAAAATTGACCTGCTTAAAATGTATTGCTTAGAAATTGTATGTTTCCAGAGAAGTCACTGACATGCCAGCAAGTCATATGTTTATCTAATCAGGTATAGGAATGGTTTATAATGACATGAGGTAAGAACTATCGATATCGATAACTACTTTAAAAAACGTATGTATTAAAAATATTTTGGTGCTTGTATTCAGCAGTCTGGATCCTCTATCCTTTACTGTCTCTTAATATGACAGCACTGTTCATTTTACACAGGCCAATTCAGCAGACATACAGACAGGTGATACTGTATAGCAGGGGTTCCCAAACTTTTTCAACTCGAGACCCAAAAGAGAAAGTTGGTTTCACCCCGGGACCCAAACTTACAAAAATACATCATAAACATCTACATTTATAAACTACTAATAAAAAACAGAACAAACCATGAATGCCTTGAATGAAACAAACAGGTAGTTAACAGAGAGGATATTATCATTAAAAATCACCACTCTCACTAGTCACCACCACATTAGGCGTGCACACGCACACACACACACACACACAGAATTTCTTGCATTTGTCCGGCATGGAAACTAACCCTATACACACTAACAAGGTTAATACAAACGTAACACACACATTACTGACTCTTCCACTGTCAAAACAATGTTGAATAAATGCACTTTGCTGCCTAATCCACATTAGGGACAAGCCCGCGAGTCAATCAGCAATCGCAGCTAACACTCAATGTTACCTCAGTCAGGGAGCACGAATGTGTTAAGTTCCGGGTACGCGAGAAGGGGTGGGGGGGTAAACAGCCCTGCACACAGCAGCACTGAACAGACCAGTGTAGCAAAAAAGTAGTTACTGGATATAACTCCAGGTCTATGAGTACATGCGTAGCACACAGACTTTGAGCTGAACAGACCAGCATATGAATTCACATATCATAGCATTGTTATACATTTTACTCTGCCAATGGGCGACCCAATGAAAACGGGTCAGTGGCCCATTTTGGGTCGCGACCCCAAGTTTGGGAAAGACTGCTGAATAGAATGTATGGCTAGGACCAGCAAAAAGATTAGACATGTTCTGTAGTGTATTAAAAGCTCATCAATGTTAACCAACAAGATGATTGCCTCACTTCTGATTACCTCACTTCCTGCAGCTCTCACACTGACAACTTTCTGATGAATAGATAATGCAATTTACTTTTGCATGTTGCATAAAGAGCCAATACACTAAGTAGGAATTTCAAAAAGAAACAATAATAACTGTGAGAAAAGACTTTTCTTAATGAAAATATGGAACCATGTAACTACCAGAGGACATGGAGTCTTCACTTGTGGTTTCCTTTTACTAAGAATATTCATCACTTAAGGTGGAAGGAAGTGAAGTATTGATGTCAGAGCTGCATATAATGTGCCAACCGCCCTCACACTGACCAACAGTCCTCTCCAGCCTTTAGGCTGTAAGTGAACTGCTGTTGATTTGAAACACTGGGTTATATTTTCAATTTCTTTTTGGATGAGTTTTCATGAATGCAGCTGTTGTAATAAGGCCAATACAAATACTTTTAAACAATCAACTATCTGATTAGGAACTGAAGAACTACAACAGCCATGTTGTTGGCAGAAGCTGGATGTGTGTTCATGGGTTTGATCCTGTACATCTCAGGTATGAACGATTGTTAATCCCTTCTTATATAATGATAATTAATTGTAAATTATTTTTTAAATTTTTTAATGAAGTGTATGAGTCAAACTGTAAAACAACTGTTTACTTAATGCTGAACTAAAATATTTAACTGAACTGAAAATTGATTTGTAGAAAATAGAAAAGAAGATATTACAATCAGCCCTTTCAATTAGTATAAATCTGTCCAGATGTTTGCTAATGAAATCTTCTGTTAAAGGGGTTCAGGGACAAACAGACAGCATCTGTGCCCTAAAAGGTTCATCAGTGGATCTGCCCTGCTCAGCTGAACATCCCACTTCAAACATGAAATGGTACACTGTACACTGGGATGGATCTAAACACGTTCAGAATGAGATCTCTGCACATGGAAATCGTGTAATGTACAACATGTCTGAAGAGAGCAACTTCACTCTAACAATCAAAGATCTGAGAGAGAGTGATGCAAATATTTACTGCTGCAGAGAGACTGCAGACTACCCAACACGCTGCAAGTCCAGTGGCATCAAACTCCAAGTTGCAGGTACAGTAGCTGTCAGTAATTTATTATTTAAGACTAACATCAGTGTATAAATTCAAATTTTACACATCATCATCTCAGACTTGCACGTGAAGGTGATTCCTGCCACAGAGGGACAGACAGTAACACTGATGTGTAGCACCAGCTGTCCTCTGACTGAAAACCCTGCAGCCTACATCTGGTACAAGAACAGAGAGTTTCTCTATCAGGACTGGTCTCCCTGGTACCAACAGCTGGTCAGCAGTGACGAAGCAGTCAGATACTCCTGTGCTATCAAAGGCTACGAGGATCTCAGAGCCCCTGAAGTCTCAGTGGGTGAGTGACGTTACAAAACCTCTGGCTAAATATGTTATACTTTCAAGAATAATGTAATCATTGAGGAACTTATCACACACTATTACTATGTTCACCAATATTAATACTGAATGTCATTTCTTTGTCCAGATTCTGTCACATCGACCTGCTTTAGTGTGACCTACGCTAAAGGGAGAATGTGTTCTTATAAGCAGACATCAGAG
Organism: Macquaria australasica; assembly: GCA_005408345.1. Taxonomy (NCBI): domain Eukaryota; kingdom Metazoa; phylum Chordata; class Actinopteri; order Centrarchiformes; family Percichthyidae; genus Macquaria; species Macquaria australasica. The sequence continues at coordinate 243,931 of SEMN01000036.1, read as the reverse complement.
GATGAGTCCTGCTCCATCACTTATCCAACAGGTTAAGTTTCCACAAACATTTACAAACCTCTCATCCTCAGACCTTCATTCATTTTTAACAATACAGATTTATTTCTCAATCAGACATTTATTTTTATCTTTGTCTTTTGTTTCCTCATTATTTACTTATTTAACTACAAATTCTACACATTCTGTCTTTCTGTACAAATCACACTTTGAGAGTTTATATTTAGCACTTGATGTATTTGTGTAATTATTAATTTATCTAATTTAATATGGATCAAAAGAAAAGTGTATTTATCATCTTCCAACAGAAGTACATGTTCAAAGGACTTCAGAGTCACCGGTTACACTGACCTGTAACACCAGCTGTCCTCTGACTGACCCTAAACCTGCCTACAGTTGGTACCAGAACGGAACATTAAACATTCAACAGCTTTCAGTTTCCTCCTCCACTGATAAAAGCTTCTCCTGTGCTGTAAAAGGCTTCGAGCATCTAATGTCTGCTGAACTCTGTGAGTATGAGTCTATTAACGTTCTGTGTGGTCTGTTTTAACTTGTGGTACATTGGTGTCATAAATATAAATACATGAAAAGGAAATAAAAAAGATGATGATCTGAACAATATTGCAGCATCATAGGGGTGGATAAAATAACAGAGACACTGCAGTTTAATGCAGTAGCCCTGAAGTAAGTTCCATGTATCCTCCTTTCATTAAATTATTTGACTCAATCTAGAAAATATAAAATAAAAAAATTTAAAAAATGGTCATAACTGTTTTTTGTAAAATGAGTGTGTGTTTTCCTGTTTTCCTGGTTATCAAAATACTAATGAATTGTGTTGATGACTTGTGGCCATTAGATGTCCCTGTAGTGTGAGAGCATCAGTCATATACTTTGTATATATATGTGTGTGTGTGTGTGTGTGTGTTTTTTTCCAAATTAAATGGAATAATTGAATGAAAAGTCATTCATAAGTCAAAAACACTGAGACACACTTGCTTAATTCTGTAATGAGTGATGATATTCAAGCCTCAACATTTATCCTAAAAAAACTACTGTTTGTCCTTCATCTATATTTCAGGTACTATGGATAAGAACTGCTGGAGTGTGAATTATGTCAGCAGGAGAATCTGTGCACTGCGAGGCTCTTTAGTGAACATTTCATGTGAATATTCTCATCCCAGCTACAAAACAGCAAAGTCCAAATCATGGTATAAAATAAAGACAAGTGGGAAGGAAGAAGCTGAAGAGCTGAAGGCTGCAGGCCGTCTGGAGTATCATGACAACATGAAGAATCACCACAACCTGACAATCAATAACCTGAATAAGAATGACTCAGCAGAATACACATTCAGACTCCAACAAGAAAATGGAGAGTGGAAACAGTCTGACTTTCCTGGAGTGACTTTGGTTGTCGCAGGTAATTCTGGAGAATAAATACAATGCAGGAACAGGAATGACTGATTGATTACAGAGTTTAGTTTGTTTGTTGTTGTTTGCTTTTTCCTGTTGGAACGTGCACATGAACAGCTGACTTTTTGTGTAGCTCAAAGTCTCTGGTTCAGCTCCGCTCACAACTGCTGGACTTTTCAGGAGCGTGTTTCCAACATTTTAAGGCGGGTTGATGTTTCATGGACTAAAGCGCCGGAGGCCCAGAGCTGCTGTCTGTGTGTAATACTTTTAGGGCAGTCTCAAAATGTCTTCTTCCTACAGGTGTCATCAAAATATGCACAGCCAATCAAATCAATTTTTTGTTTGTTCCATGTGAATATACACACAGTAGCAAAAGTAGTGAGATGTTGTTATATTGCTTCAAAAAGTCTTATTCTATGTGGATGGTTGGGCGTACAAAGCCTGTGACTTCAGCACCAGAGATCAGGGTTTGCGTCCCATCTCCTTCTAACAGTCGGCCTTAGATTCTGTTAACCTTAAAGCTGATCTTTGCCTCAATAATGTAGCTTTAGTTGCCTAAATTTGATTTAAATCATCTTTCAGGCCTGAGAGTGAAGTTGCATCCTGCTGCAGAGGTGACAGAGGGCCAGAGAGTCACACTGAGCTGCATTACCAGCTGTCCTCTGGCTGACAACACAAACTACATCTGGAACTTGAACAGTCGACCTCTGACCCTGCCAGAGAACCAAAACAAACACCTGGTTCTAGACTCAGTCAGCAGTCAGCATGCAGGAAGCTACTCCTGTGCTGTCAAAACCGGCACAATTACCTCTAGTGAAAAAACTCTGACTGTCCAAAATATTAAAGGGAAACAAACATTAGCAGCAGCTGCAGGAGCCGGTGCTGCTCTCCTGGTTATCATACCTCTCGTTGTCTTCTTATGGATTAGGTGAGTAACACTAGGCTCTGTTTCAAAGCAATGATAATCAAATTCTGATTTGAAATCACTTACTCATTCACATAGTCATTCATTTTATAATTCAGAAAAAAGAGGACTTCCAGCCAGTCTACAAGAACTGAAACCTCAGACAACTTGGAGCAGGTAAAGAAAAGAATTTGATCACCCTCATCTATCCTGCTTCTCTTCAAAAGGAATGATCATTTCTTCTCAGTCAGGACAGCAGCTTAAATTTATGCCTCTCACCTCGTTTTCTATCTCACCTAAATCATAATCTTCTAATCCTGTAGCCTTCTCTTTGATTTACTCATCTCCTGCACCTGGTCATGTTCATGCTGAACTGTTCCATGCTTCCTCTCAGGTTTTAATTTGTTGAATAATCACAATTTTATCATAAGTATCACTGTAAAGCCACATTAAGACATATTATATTTTGACACTTGCTTGTTGTGCTAGCAATATTGAACTTAAATCTTCTTTTACTACAGTCCAGACTCAATAGCTACCCTATAACAACACTTTTACAGTCTATTAGGCTGAAATCAGCCTTTTGTAAGTCATTGGATATCAATGGTTTTTCAATACACAAAAACTGACAAACTGTAGAGACAATATATACTAACAGTTGCTCCGATATACCCTCAATTTGAAGCACTATTGATAGGGCAGAGATTTCTATGTCAAAAGAGTCAGTAAAACCTGCAGTTAAATTGTATTTTCTTTGCACAGTTTACTGAGTCAATAAATCAATACTTCTTTTAAAATTACCCATTTAAAATGCTAAATGGGTAAAAACTTTTTCAAGACACCAAACATTGGCAAAATATACCTAAAAGGTTTCCAAGAACCTTCATCAATAGAGCTTTAGTTGCATTTTATAATGCTCTGAGAGGAGAATCAGCCAAACATTTTAATGCAATATAATGTAAAGTCATTTTATTTGTCTTGTCTCCTCAGCTAAACCGTGGTGCCATGTATGAAAACATCTCAGCTCAATCAACAGAGCAGGATGAGCATCACTATAGCAGACTCCACTTCTCTAACAACCACACAGAGGATCTCTACTCCACCATCTAACCAGCGCCTTCTAACTAAACCAAAGTTTGTTGCTGTGGTATTTTGCAAAGGACCCTCCCTGACTGGAATAACTTCAGTATCATAGCAGGGACAGGCAGGTGTAAAGCTAAGTGCAAACACATCGCCAAGAACATGTTTTTACATTGAACGCAATGGGAAACTTTTCGGCCTGATATGCCAGACTTCTCTATCCATTTCAAGGCTTCTAATCTCCAGCACCTTTTCAGTTCACTCCATGCTAATGTGGACCACAAGTTTCCCAAAAGTGCTGAGCTTCACCAGCAGAAGCATGCCAACAAACATGAGCTCTTCAGGGCACATCTTCAAACAGGAGGTGTGATGCATTTTGTCTGTTTAGGATGCAAGTGGACAAGCAGCTGAAGAGCTAAAAGCCAGTAGAACGCAGCATGCAACACTGCATGAAAACTCCCAAGAATGTTTTGAGAACAGATTCCGTATTTTACAAGCAAAAAGGCCACTGATCAGCTTCTTTGATGACCTTTTTACTGTTGAATTGGACAGTTTGAAAGCCTCATTAGTGGCAGATGAATCAGCGTCTCAACTGGATATAAATTAACAATTTACAATTTGTTAAAATTTCGATGTTTCATCACAGGACAGTCATATCATTTAGTTTATAGCTCAAAGAACACATTTAAGTGTGCAGTACCTCTTTAAAATCTTAGAATTTCAGACGTCAGCGTGTAAATGATGCAAAATTGCATTGATCTGTTTTTACTAATTTGTCTGTTCATAACAGAACACAAGCCAGAATTTAAAAAGGATTGTGGGAAACAAAGAATGAAAGGAGTTCCACTGAGTTGTTGTAGCTCAATGTAAGAAAATTAAAAAATAATAATAAAAATATGATTGCTTCTTAATGTAAATTTCTCTGTGTGTGTGTGTGTGTGTGTGTGTGTGTGTGTGTGTGTGTGTGTGTGTGTGTGTGTGTGTGTGTGTGTGTGTGTGTGTGTGTGTGTGTGTGTGTGCATTTTGCTATGATGTGGCTCTTAATCAATACAGCTATTTTTTGGCTCTCAGTGTCTGAATGGTTGGCTACACCTAAACTATAACACAGATAACTTTGGTGCTCTGCATGGAATGCGGTGAACTAAAAGATCATAGACATCATGTCTGCAGCTTCCTCTTCAATTAAGTTTTTTTCCCCACCACAAAACAACCACAGCTTCACATTTTTCTGCTCTCACTCCAGCAACTATAATATCTGTGAAGGAATTTTCCTTCTTTAGGGTAAAAGATAATAGGACACAGTGGTTCCCCAGGTCACATTCGGGTCATTTGTAAACCTAAAAGCAGTAGGTCATGCACTGTGTCTTTCAGAGCAATAGTTCAGCTCTCTGTCTCCAAGGGTGACTGGTCAGAGTGCAGCTGTCCTGATAAGGCGAGGCTATCTCCGTCTCCTAGGAGACCAAGGTCGTTGGGTATCAAACCTCATCTCACATTATCTAGAATTTTCTCTGAGCAGGGGGATCAAGTGAGCTGCAGATGAGAGATCTCTGGTCTTAACACACATTTCCCATGAACTAAATCACTTCAGCAAACAGTGGAAAATAACACTGAGCACACAATGTGCAAGGTGTTGAAAAAATGTGGCCAAATGCCTCAGAATGTTTCACTGACTGCAACAGTTTCCTGCTGAGATCATGTGCTGCAATTATGGCATCATCTGCAGGACGGACTCCAAACTGCTTAAGAGCAGAATAAGCAGTCAAGTGTTCCATCTGCATGTTTTCTGTGAGCTGATGCACACATGTCATTTTGTCTGTAAAGGTGTATTTAAGCCCCGGATGTACTGGAGAGAGAAAGTTGTGCATTTCATCTTCCGAATGAATACTGTGGATGACCAACCAAAATTGGTTTGCTTAAAATTTAGGTTGAGATGTGCTCAAGAGAGAGAGGAACCTGTGCTCTTCATTTCCCAGCTCTCTTCTACTGAATAAATGTTGTGGGAAGTGTTAAGTAGATATTTCTGACTTTCATCTTAAATATTAAGTTATGTGTAAAGCGGTTGAGAGAGCCCACAGCGAGAGTGAAAAATACAATAAAATAAGAACTAGATTTCATTTTGGTGTCAAAGCTCCCCCCTGTGATAAAGAGAGACAACAACAAACAGTAAAGCATGTAAACAGTGGGGGCAGTCACACAGAACATCATTAAGTTCATCAGAAAGAAATGTATTCAGTCATCTGACTTGATGAAATCTATCAAAGTTTTAAGCAAGCTAACAGTTGCTAACTACATTTATTTGCAGTTGAATTCAGCCATTAGCTACAGTACGATGCAGTAGAACTTACAGATAACATCAATATTAGCCTGCTAAGCAACTTAGTTTTACTTATATGTATTTTTTCCCCTATGAGATGTTACACACGATGGTGTACTCTCTCATCAGTGACTTCAGGGTGTCTGCACGTCCTTAAAAAGTCTTAGAAAGTACTAATATTACACATGGAGTCATTAAAATGTCTTCAGTTTGATAGCATACATTTAACATAAGCATATCATCTTATTTATGTTTAAAGGGGAAATTAAAAAGAGAGTCAGCACTTGCTCATGTGCACCTGTTAAATCAAATATCATTGACAAAATGTCTTTTTTAAGCAGTACAAAAGTACCAAAGATATCTTTACAGGTGGTCTTTGTGGAAGTTTGTTTTGTTTTGTATGAGTTTCTTTTTGTTTGATTAAGGATTTGGTTTGAGTTTTGTTTTAGTCATGTTGGTTCAAAAGAGACCACACGTCCTTTGTGAACTACCTGTTTTGTAGGCTGTGTCCAAAATCACTTCCTCGTTCACTCGTCTACTGCTCCCTGCAAAACAGACACTCAGTAGAATACTCTATAGTGAAGCAGCAAATTGAAATTAAAGTCACTTTGCATCTATAAAATATGACGCATTGCATTGTGGGATTGAGAGCAGAAAATACAGTAACATTTTTGAGAGCACAACATTGTAAATACATCAAATACATTGGACACTCCAGTAAAATGGTGGGAGTGATTTTGGACACAGACTTCTTTTATCCCTGCTGGGTTTAAATCTCATACCACATTTAAGTCCTGAAACAACCACCTGAGAATTGACTTTAGTCAGATACATAATGATCAAGTGTTTACAGCAGATAATGTGACTCACTGCCTTCACAAACACCAGAATCTTAAAAACTAGGCAGCGTATAAAACCTCTAGACCTATACAGTAAATAACTTCAGTGGATAGATTAGGAGACACTTTGTGTTTCCAGAGAAGTCACTGACATGCCAGCAAGTGATATGTTAATCTAATCAGGTAAAGAAAGGGTTTATAATGACATGAGGTAAGAACTGTCAATACTTTATTGTACGGCCTACTTTAAAAAATGATGTATGAAATATGTTTATGCTTGTATTCAGCAGTCTGGATCCTTTATCCTTTTAGTCTCTTAATATGACAGCTCTGTTCATTTTGCATTGGCCAAATCAGCAGACATACAGACAGGTGATAGGACCAGCAAATAGATTGCTCCTTAAGGACATGTTCTGTAGTGTATTAAAAGCTCATCACTGTTAACCAACCAGATAACACTTCTGATTGCCTCACTTCCTGCAGCTCTCACACTGACAACTTTCTGAGGAATAGATGATGCAATTTACTTTTGCATGTTGCATAAAGAGCCAATGCACTAAGTAGGAATTTCAAAAAGAAACAATAGTAACTGTGAGAAAAGACAGAGTAAAGACATGATATTGTGTTAGTAAAAAAAAGCTTTTCTTGATGAAAATACGGCAGCATGTAACTACCAGAGGACATGGAGTCTTCACTTGTGGTTTCCTTTTACTGAGGATATTCATCACTTAAGGTGGAAGGAAGTGAAGTATTGATGTCAGAGCTGCATATAATGTGCCAACCGCCCTCACATTGACCAACAGTCCTCTCCAGCAATTAGGCTGTAAGTGAACTGCTGTTGATTTGAAACACTGGGTTATATTTTTAATTTATTTTTGGATGGGGTTTCATGAATACAGCTGTTGTAATAAGGCCAATACAAATACTTTTAAACTATCTGATTAGGAACTGAAGAACTACAACAGCCATGTTGTTGGCAGAAGCTGGATGTGTGTTCATGGGTTTGATCCTGTACATCTCAGGTATGAACGATTGTTAATCCCTTCTTATATAATGATAATTAATTGTAAATTATTTTTTTTAATTTTTTAATGAAGTGTATGAGTCAAACTGTAAAACAACTGTTTACTTAATGCTGAACTAAAAGATTTAACTGAACTGAAAATTGATTTGTAGAAAATAGAAAAGAAGATATTACAATCAGCCCTTTCAATTAGTATAAATCTGTCCAGATGTTTGCTAATGAAATCTTCTGTTAAAGGGGTTCAGGGACGAGCAAACAGCATCTGTGCCTTAAAAGGTTCATCAGTGGATCTGCCCTGCTCAGCTGAACATCCCACTTCAAACATGAAATGGTACACTGTACACTGGGATGGCTCTAAACCTGTTCAGAATGAGATCTCTGCACATGGAAATCGTGTAACGTACAACATGTCTGAAGAAAGTCACCACAATCTAACAATCAAACATCTGAGAGAGAGTGATGCAAACTTTTACTGCTGCAGAGAAACTACTGACAAACCAGACTTCTGCTGGAAAAGTGCAATTCAGCTCAATGTTTCGGGTACAGTGGTTGTCAATAATTATTACTTTAAAAATCCTAACGGTGCATATATATAAAATCTCATTTCATACATCATCATCTCAGACCTGCAGGTGAAGGTGATTCCTGCCACAGAGGGACAGACAGTAACACTGATGTGTAGCACCAGCTGTCCTCTGACTGAAAACCCTGCAGCCTACATCTGGTACAAGAACAGAGAGTTTCTCTATCAGGACTGGTCTCCCTGGTACCAACAGCTGGTCAGCAGTGACGAAGCAGTCAGATACTCCTGTGCTGTCAAAGGCTACGAGGTTCTCAGAGCCCCTGAAGTCTCAGTGGGTGAGTGACGTTACAAAACCTCTGGTTAAATATGTTGTACTTTTAAGAATAATGTAATCATTGAGGAACTTATCACAGACTATTACTATGTTCAGCAGTCAGATACTCCTGTGCTGTCAAAGGCTACGAGGTTCTCAGAGCCCCTGAAGTCTCAGTGGGTGAGTGACGTTACAAAACCTCTGGTTAAATATGTTATACTTTCAAGAATAATGTAATCATTGAGGAACTTATCACACACTATTACTATGTTCACCAATATTAATACTGAATGACATTGTTTTGTCCAGATTCTGTCACACAGACCTGCTTTAGTGTGACCTACGCTAAAGGGAGAATGTGTTCTTATAAGCAGACATCAGAGGATGAGTCCTGCTCCATCACTTATCCAACAGGTTAAGTTTATCAAACATTTACAAACCTCTCACCCTCAGACCTTCATTCATTTTTAACAATACAGATTTATTTGTCTTTTGTTTCCTCATTATTTACTTATTTAACTACAAATTCTACACATTCTGTCTTTCTGTACAAATCACACTTTGAGAGTTTATATTTAGCACTTGATGTATTTGTGTAATTATTAATTTATCTAATTTAATATGGATCAAAAGAAAAGTGTATTTATCATCTTCCAACAGAAGTACATGTTCAAAGGACTTCAGAGTCACCAGTTACACTGACCTGTAACACCAGCTGTCCTCTGACTGACCCTAAACCTGCCTACAGTTGGTACCAGAACGGAACATTTTACCGACAGTCTGAGACTCAACAGTTTTCAGTTTCCTCCTCCACTGATAAAAGCTTCTCCTGTGCTGTAAAAGGCTTCGAGCATCTGATGTCTGCTGAACTCTGTGAGTATGAGTCTATTAACGTTCTGTGTGGTCTGTTTTAACTTGTGGTACATTGGTGTCATAAATATAAATACATGAAAAGGAAATAAAAAAGATGATGATCTGAACAATATTGCAGCATCATAGGGTGGATAAAATAACAGAGACACTGCAGTTTAATGCAGTAGCCCTGAAGTAAGTTCCATGTATCCTCCTTTCATTAAATTATTTGACTCAATCTAGAAAATATAAAATTAAAAATTAAAAAAATGGTCATAACTCTGTTTTTTGTAAAATGAGTGTGTTTTCCTGTTTTCCTGGTTATCAAATCACTAATGAATTGTGTTGATGACTTGTGGCCACTAGATGTCCCTGTAGTGTGAGAGCATCAGTCATATACTTTGTATATGTGTGTGTGTGTGTGTGTGTGTGTGTGTGTGTGTGTGTGTATGTTTTTTTCCAAATTGAATGGAATAATTGAATGAAAAGTCATTCATAAGTCAAAAACACTGAGACACACTTGCTTAATTCTGTAATGAGTGATGATATTCAAGCCTCAACATTTATCCTAAAAAAACTACTGTTTGTCCTTCATCTATATTTCAGGTACTATGGATAAGAACTGCTGGAGTGTGAATTATGTCAGCAGGAGAATCTGTGCACTGCGAGGCTCTTCAGTTAACATTTCATGTGAATATTCTCATCCCAGCTACAAAACACCAAAGTCCAAATCATGGTATAAAATAAAGACAAGTGGGAAGGAAGAAGCTGAAGAGCTGAAGGCTGCAGGCCGTCTGGTGTATCATGACAACATGAAGAATCACCACAACCTGACAATCAATAACCTGAATAAGAATGACTCAGCAGAATACACATTCAGACTCCAACGAGAAAATGGAGAGTGGAAACAGTCTGACTTTCCTGGAGTGACTTTGGTTGTCACAGGTAATTCTGGAGAATAAATACAATGCAGGAACAGGAATGACTGATTGATTACAGAGTTTAGTTTGTTTGTTGTTGTTTGCTTTTTCCTGTTGGAACGTGCACATGAACAGCTGACTTTTTGTGTAGCTCAAAGTCTCTGGTTCAGCTCCGCTCACAACTGCTGGACTTTTCAGGAGCGTGTTTCCAACATTTTAAGGCGGGTTGATGTTTCATGGACTAAAGCGCCAGAAGCTGCTGTCTGTGTAATATTTTTTGTAAGGGCAGTCTCAAAATGTCTTCTTCCTACAGGTGTCATCAAAATATGCACAGCCAATTTGTTTTTTTGATCTTTGTGAATAAACATCTGTCCTCTCACAGTAGCAAAAGTAGAACAGAAGTAGTGAGATGTCATTACATCACTTCAAAAAGTCTTATTCTATGTGGATGGTTGGGCGTACAAAGCCTGTGACTTCAGCACCAGAGATCAGGGTTTGCGTCCCATCTCCTACTAACAGTTGGCCTTATATTCTGTTAACCTTAAAGCTGATCTTTGCCTCAATAATGTAGCTTTAGTTGCCTAAATTTGACTGCCTCAAACTTGCATTAATTTAAGTGGCATAACATAAAACGTTCATATGAGTCACTTTTGGAACAGTCATGGAACAGGCACTGACGACTTAGCTCTTGTGTCATTTAGGTATAAGGACTTGTTATTTATGTTTGAGTACATTTACTGACATATTAAATCATCTTTCAGGCCTGAAAGTGAAGTTGCATCCTGCTGCAGAGGTGACAGAGGGCCAGAGAGTCACACTGAGCTGCATTACCAGCTGTCCTCTGGCTGACAACACAAACTACATCTGGAACTTGAACAGTCAACCTCTGACCCTGCCAGACAACCAAAACAAACACCTGGTTCTAGACCCAGTCAGCAGTCAGCATGCAGGAAGCTACTCCTGTGCTGTCAAAACTGGCACAAAGAACATTACCTCTAATGAAAAAACTCTGACTGTCCAAAATATTAAAGGGAAACAAACATTAGCAGCAGCTGCAGGAGCCGGTGCTGCTCTCCTGGTTATCATACCTCTCGTTGTCTTCTTATGGATTAGGTGAGTAACACTGCTCTGTTGCAGATCAATGACATTCAATTTCTAATCTGAAATGGCTTCTTCATGTATATGTATTCATTCATTTCACTAAACAGAAGAAAGAGGACTTCAGGTCAATCTCCTAAAACTGAAGCAACGGACAACACTGAGCAGGTAAAGATCAGACATTTCAACAATGTTCTTGCACAACATTTACAGGGACGTAGGATTTAAAACCCTTGACTGAAAAGGAGCCAAAAAATCCCACATGTTGTTGGTTACTTGTACTCAATTTCTTAAAATTTGGATTTGAATTTTTTTTTTCTTCTCAAAGAACAGAAATTTTGAAATTCTGCTGCATTAGAAAACATCCCCCTCATCTATCCTGCTTCCCTTCAGATGGAGTGATTCATCAAGTGACACAAAACATCTTTCTACTGACACAGAAGTACATTGTGCCATTAGATACATGGGTCTACATTAGACAGCTACATTAGTTTCCCAATACACTAATGGGGCACTTGTTTTCGATTTAATTAATGAACATGTTTTGGACAGAATCCTTATTCTTTCTAAGGCTGTATAAGAGTTACTCCTGCCAATGGATACCTAATGTGTATTTTTGTATTTAAACACTGCTAAGCCCCCCACCCAAAAAAACAACAAATTCATCAGTCCAGTTTGCAGTGTAGAGGTTTAATGTCCCACCATGTAAACTAATATTATTTGTCTTGTCTCTTCATCAGCTAGACCCTGGTCCTGTGTATGAAAACATCTCAGCTCAACCAGCAGAGCAGGAAGAACTTCACTATTATAGCAGAGTCTATTTCTCCGAGACCCAGACAAATCCTCTTTACTCCACCGTCCAACCACATCAGCCAAAAGAACAGGAGCATGTTGCTTATGCTTCTGTCAACTTTAGATCGACCCCTGAGTGAGAATCTCTTACCATTACAACTGATTCAGGATCAGGGCAACGTTTCTGCCCGATATGCCAGACTTTTAACATTTCAAGGCCTCTCCGCCACCGTTTCACTTCACTCCATGCTAATGTGGACCAGGAGTCCCCCAAAAGTACTGAGCCTCGCAAGCAAAAGCAAACATCTCTGGAACATCACATGTGCTAAAAAGACGTACGACAAAGGCAAAAGTGTAAACGCTGCCTCAGTGACACTCTCACTGTCCTTTCTACAAAATGACACACAACACACACTTGAAGAGGTCAAAACACCAGCAACATTAGCAGTATTAAGAACAACTTTATTGTGAGACCAGTGTGTTTTGGCTTGTGGCTTTCATCAGGGTCATCAAACAACACATTACAGAGAACATGTAAATAAGAAAGTATGACCAATCATATTCATAAACTGCCAGACAGGTAATGATGGATATGACAGGTGAAACGTGCTGGTCTCGCAATAAAGTTGATCTTTGCACTACAGAAGTTGCTGGAGTTTTGACCTCTTTAGACTTTTTTCTCTTCTCCATGAACCTTGGAAGTTGGTGACGTTGTGCCAGAAAAAGTTGTCCATACTCTGCTTCTCCACAACATAAACCTTTTACTGCATCATCCACGGAGAGCAGCTGGTGTCTAAAAAGCTGTATTCAGACCACGTTACATGATTTCTCACTTTGTGTGAACTTTTAAATGCAGTGTTCTTAGACGAGAAGCACGAGGACTGTCCTGTGTTCTATAACTCCCACTGGATTTTAGATTTGTAGATTTTTGACGGACACGGTGCGTCATTTGGACAGACTTAACTTCTACACAAGAAGCTGAACATGTTGATGGACCTTTGTATTTGTCAACAAAGTCGAGATGTGAAACATCTTAGAAAAAGAGATCTCACGTGTTTCCTTACGTGTCAGATTCAAGTAGAAAAGCAGCTGAAGAGCTAAAAGCCAAAACAGCACAGTATGCAACACTACTTGAAAAAAAGAAAGTTTTATGAACAGATTTCATGATCTACAGGTGAAAAGTCAGCAGATTGTGTTCCTCACTGATCCTGTCACTGCCTAATGAATCAGTTTAAAGCCACATCAGTGGCAGGTTAAGTAGCTTCTCAAGGGATGATTGAACAGACTGACTACGCCTGATATTATGTCTGAAGTAGATGGATCAATGACATTGTCAGACCACAATGCAATACAACAAATGTGGAGTGGCTTAATTGTCACGTAAGTTCATTGAAGTATTTTGTGTTTCTTTCTGGTGTGCTTCATGTTGTATTACTTTCTGTTTTATTTGCAACTGTAACTGTAAAAAAGCTTCTGTAAAACTGATTTTGCTCTTAAACATGTTCTACCCTTCATGTTCTGCACTGTAATAAAAGATCATAGACATTATATTTGCAGGTCTTCATAGAAGTTTTTTCCCCTCCGATACAAACCAACCACTGACAGCTTCACATCTCTCACCTCCCATTCTGGCAACTTTGTGGTGAAAATATAAAACAGTTTAACAAGGGGTCAATACATTATGTAAAAACTGAAAACAACAATAATTATAATTGTGATCAAATACAAAGTGAGAAAAATGTTTTACATGTCAAAATATGACATCAAATAACTACTGCACTACATACATTCTTCACTAGAGGTCTCTTTTTACTGATAATAATAATATTCAGGAAGAAAGTGAACTTTTGGTGTCAGAGCTGCATGCAGTTTGTCTGCCAGCCGCCCTCACACTGACCAACAGATCATTCTGTCTCTGTAAGAAGACTGCTGTTGGTTTTGACCCTTCATTTATATGTTTGATGTTGTATAAGTTTTTGTAAACACAGCAGTTGTAATAAGGCCATTAAAAAAATCATACAATCAACTTTCTGATTAGAAGCTGGAGACCACAACAGCCATGTTGTCGGCAGAAGCTGGATGTGTGTTTATGGGTTTAATCCTGTGCATCTCAGGTATGAATGATTGTTTATCATTTCTTATTTAATACTAATTAACTGTTAACTGCAAAATAAAATAAAATGTTTTTCAGGAGTGTACAGTTGATGTATATTTGTAGACATAATGTAGGAAATTACAGATTGTGTTATATAAATTAAAAGATAATTGAACGTTAGCTACCAGGATGTTCACATATTCTGCTGTTATGAGCTCTTAAGATGTGTTACAGTATATCAGTATGATCCTTTACAATATCATACTTTTATCATTCGGTGATTAGTATAGAGAAGAATGTTATAAATGTTAAAGGGGTTCAGGGACAAACAAACAGCATCTGTGCCTTAAAAGGTTCATCAGTGGATCTGCCCTGCTCAGCTGAACATCCCACTTCAAGCATGAAATGGTACACTGTACACTGGAATGGCTCTAAACCTGAACAGAATGAGATCTCTGCACATGGAAATCGTGTAACATACAACATGTCTGAAGAAAGTCACCACAATCTAACAATCAAACATCTGAGAGAGAGTGATGCAAACGTTTACTGCTGCAGAGAGACTACTGACCAACCAGAACTCTGCTGGAAAAGTGCAATTCAGCTCCGTGTTGCAGGTACAGTGGTTGTCAGTAAGTATTATTTAAAGAATCATAACAATATATATATATAAAATCGGACATTGGATATCAACCAGTTGTGATGTTCACCATTGATAGGGCCGAGATTTCTCCCTGACTTGAACTATGTCAACAGAGTGGGTAAAAGACACCAAACATTTGCAAAATATACTTAAAAAGGTTTCCAAAAACCTTCATCAATAGAGCTTTAGTTGCATTTTATAATGCTCTGAGAGGAGAATCAGCCAAACATTTGAATGCAATATAATGTAAAGTCATTTTATTTGTCTTGTCTCCTCAGCTAAACTGTGGTGCCATGTATGAAAACATCTCAGCTCAATCAACAGAGCAGGATGAGCATCACTATAGCAGACTCCACTTCTCTAACAACCACGCAGAGGATCTCTACTCCACCATCCAGCCAGCGCCTTCTACCTAAACCAAAGTTTGTTGCAGTGGGATTTTGCAAAGGACCCTCCCTGACTGGAATAACTTCAGTATCATAGCAGGGACAGGCAGGTGTAAAGCTAAAGTACATATTTTAATGTGGACCACAAGTTTCCCAAAAGTGCTGAGCTTCATAAGCAGAAGCATGCCAACAAACATGAGCTCTTTAGGACACATCTTCAAATAGGAGGTGTGATGCATTTTGTCTGTTTAGGATGCAAGTGGACAAGAAGCCGAAGAGCTAAAAGCCAGTAGAACGCAGCATGCAACACTGCATGAAAACTCCCAAGACTGTTTTGAGAACAGATTCCATATTTTACAAGCAGAATGGCCACAGATCAGCTTCTTTGATGACCTTTTTACTGTTGAATTGGACAGTTTGAAAGCCTCATTAGTGGCAGGTGAATCAGCGTCTCAAATAGTGATAGATTTCTGCCAACATATTTAAAAAATGCAATGAGTGAGGGAACAACCACTGTAGGAGGCGTGGTCTCGTGGTTACGTTGTGTGTGTGGGTCAGGAAATAGACGGGTCCTAACCAGTTGACTCTGTCAGCATTGGCCTTGCAAGGTTCAGGGCTGATTTAAAACAGTAGATGGCGTGTTGAGCCATTTTCAACCCATGAAATGCAGACATTTATAAATTTGGTAAGAAATGTCAATATTACACCAGCATTGATGTGTTTCATCACAGTACAATCACATTGTTTAGTTTGCAGCTCAAAAAACATGTTTGTGTGTGCATTACTTCTTTAAAATCTCAGAATTTCGAGACTGTGTAAATAAAGCAAAATTGCATTGATCTGTCTTCAGTTATCTGTTTGTTTGTGACAGAACACAAGCCAGAATTTAAAAAGGATTGTGGAAAAAAAAGAATACATGGCGTTCCACTGAGTTGTTGTAGGTAAATGCAAAGAAATTGTTTTTACGATTTTGTGATGATGTGACTCTTAACAGCAATACAGTTCATTTTTGGCTCTCTGTGTCTGACTGGTTGGCCACTGAACAGATGACTTTGCCAGAACAGCTTGATGCAGCACTTTGTGGCTGTTTCTAGTGTGCTTAATGTTGTGTTACATTCTGGATGATTTGCAGTTGTATCTGCAAAAAAGTCTTTGTAAAATTGTTTTTACTTTCAAGAACATATGTTGCTTTGCATGTGAAGCGGTGAACTAAAAGATCATAGACATCATGTCTCCAGCTTCCTCTTCAGTGAAGTTTTGTTTTCTCCACCACAAAACAACCACAGACAGCTTCACATTTCTCTGCTCCCACTCCAGCAACTTTAATAACATCTTGATGAAAATATAATGCAATTTACTCCTACTGCATGTTGCATGAAGACACTATGACACCATATAGAAAATAAAAAAATATATACATATAACAATAATAATTGCGATAAAATACAGAGTGAGAGATACAGTTAGTACTCTGGAGTTAAATTTAAAGTTTTCAATGAGAAAATATGACGTCAGTTAACAACTGCACTACAAGTGGACTAATAATAATAATTATCAGGAAGGAAGTGATGTTTTGGTGTCAGAGCTGCATGCAGATTGTCTGCCAGCCACCCTCACACTGACCAACAGATCATTCTGTCTCTGTAAGAAGCCTGCTGTTGATTTTGACCGTTCATTTATATTTTTGATGTATAAGTTTTTACAAACAGCAGTTGTAATAAGGCCATTAAAAAAATCATACAATCAACTTTCTGATTAGAAGCGAGATGATGACAGCCATGTTGTTGGCAGAAGCTGGGTGTGTGTTTATGGGTTTAATCCTGTACTTCTCAGGTAAGAATGATTGTTTTTCCTTTCTTTAATAATAATACATTTAAAACTAAAAGAAAAAAGAGAAATGTTTTCTGGAGTGTAGGAGTTAAAGTGTTGACAAATTCTAGAAAATTGCAGATTGAATTTAAAAAGCAAAAGATTGAACGTTAGCTATCAAGACATATTCTGCTGTTATGAGCTCTTTTGATGTATTACAGTATATTATATGATCCGTTATAGAATCATACTATTATCATTGACCAATTAGTATTGAGAAGAATGTTATAAGAAGTATAAATCTGTCCAGATGTTTGCTAATGAAATCTTCTGTTAAAGGGGTTCAGGGACGAGCAAACAGCATCTGTGCCTTAAAAGGTTCATCAGTGGATCTGCCCTGCTCAGCTGAACATCCCACTTCAAACATGAAATGGTACACTGTACACTGGGATGGCTCTAAACCTGAACAGAATGAGATCTCTGCACATGGAAATCGTGTAACGTACAACATGTCTGAAGAAAGTCACCACAATCTAACAATCAAAGATCTGAGAGAGAGTGATGCAAACTTTTACTGCTGCAGAGAAACTACTGACCAACCAGAACTCTGCTGGAAAAGTGCAATTCAGCTCAATGTTTCGGGTACAGTGGTTGTCAATAATTATTACTTTAAAAATCCTAACGGTGCATATATATAAAATCTCATTTCATACATCATCATCTCAGACCTGCAGGTGAAGGTGATTCCTGCCACAGAGGGACAGACAGTAACACTGATGTGTAGCACCAGCTGTCCTCTGACTGAAAGCCCTGCAGCCTACATCTGGTACAAGAACAGAGAGTTTCTCCATCAGGACTGGTCTCCCTGGTACCAACAGCTGGTCAGCAGGGACGAAGCAGTCAGATACTCCTGTGCTGTCAAAGGCTACGAGGATCTCAGAGCCCCTGAAGTCTCAGTGGGTGAGTGACGTTACAAAACCTCTGGTTAAATATGTTATACTTTCAAGAATAATGTAATCATTGAGGAACTTATCACACACTATTACTATGTTCACCAATATAAATACTGAATGTCATTTCTTTGTCCAGATTCTGTCACATCGACCTGCTTTAGTGTGACCTACGCTAAAGGGAGAATGTGTTCTTATAAGCAGACATCAGAGGATGAGTCCTGCTCCATCACTTATCCAACAGGTTAAGTTTATCAAACATTTACAAACCTCTCACCCTCAGACCTTTATTTTTATCTTTGTGTTTTTGTTTCCTCATTTTTTACTTTATTACAAATTCTACACATTCTGTCTTTCTGTACAAATCACACTTTGAGAGTTTATATTTAGCACTTGATGTAATTTATGTAATTATTTATTTATCTAATTTAATATGGATCAAAAGAAAAGTGTATGTATCATCTTCCAACAGAAGTACATGTTCAAAGGACTTCAGAGTCACCGGTTACACTGACCTGTAACACCAGCTGTCCTCTGACTGACCCTAAACCTGCCTACAGTTGGTACCAGAACGGAACATTAAACATTCAACAGCTTTCAGTTTCCTCCTCCACTGATAAAAGCTTCTCCTGTGCTGTAAAAGGCTTCGAGCATCTAATGTCTGCTGAACTCTGTGAGTATGAGTCTATTAACGTGCTGTGTGGTCTGTTTTCGGACGTGCTGAGGTGAACGTATTGTCTTATTTCAGGTTGCTGGTGTTTCTGTGTTCCTGGTAGCACATTTTGCTGCTCCAGCTAAACCCAGTTAATTTTGATATTTTCTTTACTATAGCGGTTAATTACCCGCTATACATTTAAGGATACACTAGCTCTGTTTAAGCACTCATATCACTCTCCTGTTAGCGACTTTCCGCTAATTAGTTGTTCGCTACTAGTTTAGCGATGGCGTCTCTCCTCCTCCTCTCTTCTCCTGCTCGGTGTGTCAGATGTTTAGTTACTCCTCTGCCTCCTTTAGCGATAATGGTTCGTGTAACAAACGTAGTTTCTTCACTGTGTTGGAGGCTCAGTGAGTTAGAATCGCGGCTCCGCACCACGGAGAGTCAGTCAGCCGTAGCTAGCCGAGCAGAGGCAGCTTCTGCCAGCAGCCGGGAAGCCCGGGAGGCCGGGTGACTGTCCGAAAGAAGCGAAGTCCTGAACCAAAGCCCCCGGTTCTAACAAAATTAATGTGGAGTCGGTGTGTACATATGCAAAGACAATGTCGGACTCCGTAGTTTTCTCTGGACCCCTGCCTGGTCTTACTAGGGGTGACATGTAGCCCCATGTCATCATTCAACCGCTGGTTGTCGAGGTGGTGTCCAGGTAATGATGTGGACTTTCTGGAGGAGACCTGGTCTGATTAGGAGAGATGGCATTCATCCCACTTTGGATGGAGCCGCTCTCATATCTAGAAATCTGGCCCAGTTTATTAGTGGCCCAAAGCCATGACAACTCAGAGTTCAGACCATAGACTTAATACAGTCTGTGGTCCAGACCAGGATGCAGAGCTGCAGTCCTACACGCTTCTCTGCGCTTCCATTAGAGCAGTTACCCACCCTAAACTCCACAGAGAGGTTGTCTGCCCCCAGACCACTTAAATTATTTAAATCAAAAGTAAACAGAAGAAGAGTTACACATAAAAACTTAATAAAAAGTAAAACCTCCACTGCAACAGTACAACAAAACAGGAGAATTAAATGTGGACTCTTAAACATCAGATCTCTCTCATCTAAAGCTGTTCTAATAAACGATCTAATATCAGGTTATAATATTGATTTATTTTGTCTTACTGAAACCTGGCTGTGTCACGATGAATGTTAGGCTAAATGAATCCACTCCCCCCAGTCACATTAATACTCACATTCCTCGAGGCACAGGCCGAGGAGGTGGAGTTGCAGCCATCTTCGACTCAAGCCTATTAATCAAACCTAAACCTAAATTAAATTATAACTCGTTCGAAAGCCTTGTTCTTAGCCTTTCACGCCCAACCAGGAAAACACTACAGCCAATTCTATTTGTTATAGTGTACCGAGCTCCTGGACCGTACTCTGAATTTTATCTGAATTCTCAGTTCTTATCAGGTTTAGTCCTTAAAACAGATAAAATAATTCTTGTAGGTGATTTTGATATTCATGTGGATGTAGAAAATGATAGCCTTAGTGCTGCGTTTATCTCATTACTAGATTCGATTGGCTTCTGTCAGAGTGTACATGAACCCACTCACTGTTTTAACCACACCCTCGACCTTGTTCTTGTTTATGGGATTGAAATTGAACATCTAATAGTCTTTCCACAGAATTCTTTTTTATCAGACCATTATTTAATAACTTTTGAATTCCTATTACTGGACTACACGCCATTAGGCAAACATTCCTACACTAGATGTCTATCTGATAGTGCTGTAGCTAAATTTAAGGAAGTGATTCCATCGGCATTTAATTCAGTTCCATGTCTCAATGTAACAGATGACTCCTATGCTAACTTTAGTCCTGCCGTGAGTTGGTACTGACTTATCTTCAAATACAGGAACCTTAGAAACAACTGTAAAACCTGATGTACATTTAGACTGCTTTTCTCCCATCAACCTTAGTCAACTAACTTCCATGATTTCCTCATCTAAGCCATCAACGTGTCTCTTAGACCCCGTCCCAACTAGACTGCTTAAAAAGGTTTTACCCTTAGTTAGCATTTCTTTACTAGATATGATCAATCTGTTAAAATGCTATGTGCCACAGTCCTTTTAAAGTAGTAGTTTGAGGATTTTCAGTCAGGATTTAGAGTGCATCATAGCACAGAGACAGCACTGGTGAAAGTTACAAATGACCTTCTAATTGCATCCGACAAAGGACTTGTCTCTGTACTTGTCTTACTAGATCTTAGTGCTGCATTCGATACCATTGACCATTACATTCTATTACAGAGACTAGAACATTTAATTGGCATTAAAGGCACTGCACTAAGCTGGTTTAAATCCTATTTATCAGATCGATATCAGTTTGTACATGTTAACGATGAATCCTCTATGCACGCCAAAGTTAGTCACGGAGTTCCACAAGGTTCTGTGCTTGCACCAATTCTATTTACCTTATATATGCTTCCTTTAGGCAATATTATTAGGAAGCACTCCATAAATGTTCATTGTTATTCAGATGATACCCAATTATATTTATCGATCAAGCCAGATGAAACCAATCAATTAGCTAAACTTCAAGCATGCCTTAAGGACATAAAACCCTGGATGACCTGCAATTTTCTGATGTTAAACTCAGACAAAACCGAAGTTATTGTACTTGGCCCTGAACACCTTCGAAACACATTATCTAAAGATATAGTTTCATCCCTATGTGGAACTGTACTGTGCTGCTGTATGTTCTCTTTCCTCCTGCTCTCTCTCTCCCGCTCCCCCCCTTCCCCCTTCAACCCAACCGGTCGAGGCAGATGACCGCCCACCTAGAGCCTGGTTCTGCTCAAGGTTTCTACCTGTTAAAAGGGAGTTTTTCCTTGCCACTGTCGCATAGTGCTGCTCATGGTGGGAACTGTTGCGTCTCTGTAAATACAAAGAGTCGGTCTAGACCTGCTCTACTCGAAAAAGTGCCCTGAGATAACTTTGTTATGATATGGCACTATATAAATAAAACTGAATTGAATTGTTTTAACTTGTGGTACATTGATGTCATAAATATAATACATGAAAAGGAAATGAGAAAGATGATGATCTGAACAATGTTGCAGCATCATAGGGGTGGATAAAATAACAAACACTGCAGTTTAATGCATTAGCCCTGAAGTAAGTTATGTGTATCCTCCTTTCATTAAATTATTTGATTCAATCTAGAAAACAGAAAATCAAAAAAGTTTGTCCACATTTCGTGACTCCGTTTTTTTGTAAAATGAGTGTGTTTTCCTGTTTTTCTGGTTATCAAATCACTAATGAATTGTGTTGATGACTTGTGGCCACTAGATGTCCCTGTAGTATGAGAGCATCAGTCATCAGAGTCAGTCAGAGAAAACAGCAGCAGTGTCTCGTCGTAAAACTATTAAAAATGGAAATTGGGCAACTCTAGTTGAGTAAACAGTTCTACAACAGTCTTCATTGTCGTCCATGCAGGAAATTAAACTTTTACAATTTGAAAAATTGCCTTTGACTCTGAATGCATGTAGCTGTATGTGAGGAGCAGTTCATGATTTACTGTGTATGCTCACAGTGAAAGATGATGAAAGATCAAAACAGAAACAAACAATCATTTTCTATGTTTGGTGCCCACAAAACTCTGTGGATGGGATGACACACACACACACACACGCACACACACACACACATATATATATACTGTGTGTGTGTGTGTGTGTGTATATATATATATATATATATATATATATATATATATATATATATATATATATATATATATATATTATTATTATTATTATTATTATGTTTGTCCTTTTGTCCTTTATCTATATTTCAGGTACTACGGATAAGAACTGCTGGAGTGTGAATTATGTCAGCAGGAGAATCTGTGCACTGCGAGGCTCTTCAGTGAACATTTCAAGTGAATATTCTCATCCCAGCTACAAAACACCAAAGTCCAAATCATGGTATAAAATAAAGACAAGTGGGAAGGAAGAAGCTGAAGAGCTGAAGGCTGCAGGCCGTCTGGAGTATCATGACAACATGAAGAATCACCACAACCTGACAATCAATAACCTGATTAAGAATGACTCAGCAGAATACACATTCAGACTCCAACGAGCAAATGGAGAGTGGAAACAGTCTGACTTTCCTGGAGTGACTTTGGTTGTCACAGGTAATTCTGGAGAATAAATACAATGCAGGAACAGGAATGACTGATTGATTACAGAGTTTAGTTTGTTTGTTTTTGTTTGCTTTTTCCTGTTGGAACGTGCACATGAACAGCTGACTTTTTGTGTAGCTCAAAGTCTCTGGTTCAGCTCCGCTCACAACTGCTGGACTTTTCAGGAGCGTGTTTCCAACATTTTAAGGCGGGTTGATGTTTCATGGACTAAAGCGCCGGAGGCCCAGAGCTGCTGTCTGTGTGTAATACTTTTAGGGCAGTCTCAAAATGTCTTCTTCCTACAGGTGTCATCAAAATATGCACAGCCAATTTGTTTTTTTGATCCTTGTGAATAAACATCTGTCCTCTCACAGTAGCAAAAGTAGAACAGAAGTAGTGAGATGTCATTACATCACTTCAAAAAGTCTTATTCTATGTGGATGGTTGGGCGTACAAAGCCTGTGACTTCAGCACCAGAGATCAGGGTTTGCGTCCCATCTCCTACTAACAGTCGGCCTTAGATTCTGTTAACCTTAAAGCTGATCTTTGCCTCAATAATGTAGCTTTAGTTGCCTAAATTTGACTGCCTCAAATTTGCATTAATTTAAGTGGCATAACAGAAATGGAACAGTGCCTGTCATGGAACAGGCACTGACGACTTAGCTCTTGTGTCATTTAGGTATAAGGACTTGTTATTTATGTTTGAGCACATTTACTGACATATTAAATCATCTTTCAGGCCTGAAAGTGAAGTTGCATCCTGCTGCAGAGGTGACAGAGGGCCAGAGAGTCACACTGAGCTGCATTACCAGCTGTCCTCTGGCTGACAACACAAACTACATCTGGAACTTGAACAGACGACCTCTGACCCTGCCAGACAACCAAAACAAACACCTGGTTCTAGACCCAGTCAGCAGTCAGCATGCAGGAAACTACTCCTGTGCTGTCAAAACCGGCACAAAGAACATTACCTCTAATGAAAAAACCCTGACTGTCCAAAATATTAAAGGGAAACAAACATTAGCAGCAGCTGCAGGAGCCGGTGCTGCTCTCCTGGTTATCATACCTCTCGTTGTCTTCTTATGGATTAGGTGAGTAACACTGTGCTCTGTTGCAGATCAATGACATACAATTTCTGATTTGAAATCACTTACTCATTCACATATTCATTCATTTTATAATTCAGAAAAAAGAGGACTTCCAGCCAGTCTACAAGAACTGAAACCTCAGACAACTTGGAGCAGGTAAAGAAAAGAATTTGATCACCCTCATCTATCCTGCTTCTCTTCAAAAGGAATGATCATTTCTTCTCAGTCAGGACAGCAGCTTAAATTTATGCCTCTCACCTCTTTTTCTATCTCACCTAAATCATAATCTTCTAATCTTGTAGCCTTCTCTTTGATTTACTCATCTCCTGCACCTGGTCATGTTCATGCTGAACTGTTCCATGCTTCCTCTCAGGTTTTAATTTGTTGAATAATCACAATTTTATCATAAGTATCACTGTAAAGTCTCATAAAGACATATTGGTATTATATTTTGACACTTGCTTGTTGTGCTAGCAATATTGAATTTAAATCTTCTTTTACTGCAGTCCAGATTTAATAGCTACCCTACATCAACACAGTTGATGTCTATTAGGCTGAAATCAGCCTTTTGTAAGTCATTGGATATCAACCAGTTGTGATGTTCACCATTGATAGGGCCGAGATTTCTCCCTGACTTGAACTATGTCAACAGAGTGGGTAAAAGACACCAAACATTTGCAAAATATACTTAAAAAGGTTTCCAAAAACCTTCATCAATAGAGCTTTAGTTGCATTTTATAATGCTCTGAGAGGAGAATCAGCCAAACATTTGAATGCAATATAATGTAAAGTCATTTTATTTGTCTTGTCTCCTCAGCTAAACTGTGGTGCCATGTATGAAAACATCTCAGCTCAATCAACAGAGCAGGATGAGCATCACTATAGCAGACTCCACTTCTCTAACAACCACGCAGAGGATCTCTACTCCACCATCCAGCCAGCGCCTTCTACCTAAACCAAAGTTTGTTGCAGTGGGATTTTGCAAAGGACCCTCCCTGACTGGAATAACTTCAGTATCATAGCAGGGACAGGCAGGTGTAAAGCTAAAGTACATATTTTAATGTGGACCACAAGTTTCCCAAAAGTGCTGAGCTTCATAAGCAGAAGCATGCCAACAAACATGAGCTCTTTAGGACACATCTTCAAATAGGAGGTGTGATGCATTTTGTCTGTTTAGGATGCAAGTGGACAAGAAGCCGAAGAGCTAAAAGCCAGTAGAACGCAGCATGCAACACTGCATGAAAACTCCCAAGACTGTTTTGAGAACAGATTCCATATTTTACAAGCAGAATGGCCACAGATCAGCTTCTTTGATGACCTTTTTACTGTTGAATTGGACAGTTTGAAAGCCTCATTAGTGGCAGGTGAATCAGCGTCTCAAATAGTGATAGATTTCTGCCAACATATTTAAAAAATGCAATGAGTGAGGGAACAACCACTGTAGGAGGCGTGGTCTCGTGGTTACGTTGTGTGTGTGGGTCAGGAAATAGACGGGTCCTAACCAGTTGACTCTGTCAGCATTGGCCTTGCAAGGTTCAGGGCTGATTTAAAACAGTAGATGGCGTGTTGAGCCATTTTCAACCCATGAAATGCAGACATTTATAAATTTGGTAAGAAATGTCAATATTACACCAGCATTGATGTGTTTCATCACAGTACAATCACATTGTTTAGTTTGCAGCTCAAAAAACATGTTTGTGTGTGCATTACTTCTTTAAAATCTCAGAATTTCGAGACTGTGTAAATGAAGCAAAATTGCATTGATCTGTCTTCACTTATCTGTTTGTTTGTGACAGAACACAAGCCAGAATTTAAAAAGGATTGTGGAAAAAAAAGAATACATGGCGTTCCACTGAGTTGTTGTAGGTAAATGCAAAGAAATTGTTTTTACGATTTTGTGATGATGTGACTCTTAACAGCAATACAGTTCATTTTTGGCTCTCTGTGTCTGACTGGTTGGCCACTGAACAGATGACTTTGCCAGAACAGCTTGATGCAGCACTTTGTGGCTGTTTCTAGTGTGCTTAATGTTGTGTTACATTCTGGATGATTTGCAGTTGTATCTGCAAAAAAGTCTTTGTAAAATTGTTTTTACTTTCAAGAACATATGTTGCTTTGCATGTGAAGCGGTGAACTAAAAGATCATAGATATCATGTCTCCAGCTTCCTCTTCAGTGAAGTTTTGTTTTCTCCACCACAAAACAACCACAGACAGCTTCACATTTCTCTGCTCCCACTCCAGCAACTTTAATAACATCTTGATGAAAATATAATGCAATTTACTCCTACTGCATGTTGCATGAAGACACTATGACACCATATAGAAAATAAAAAATATATACATATAACAATAATAATTGCGATAAAATACAGAGTGAGAGATACAGTTAGTACTCTGGAGTTAAATTTAAAGTTTTCAATGAGAAAATATGACGTCAGTTAACAACTGCACTACAAGTGGACTAATAATAATAATTATCAGGAAGGAAGTGATGTTTTGGTGTCAGAGCTGCATGCAGATTGTCTGCCAGCCGCCCTCACACTGACCAACAGATCATTCTGTCTCTGTATGAAGCCTGCTGTTGATTTTGACCGTTCATTTATATTTTTGATGTATAAGTTTTTACAAACAGCAGTTGTAATAAGGCCATTAAAAAAATCATACAATCAACTTTCTGATTAGAAGCGAGATGATGACAGCCATGTTGTTGGCAGAAGCTGGGTGTGTGTTTATGGGTTTAATCCTGTACTTCTCAGGTAAGAATGATTGTTTTTCCTTTCTTTAATAATAATACATTTAAAACTAAAAGAAAAAAGAGAAATGTTTTCTGGAGTGTAGGAGTTAAAGTGTTGACAAATTCTAGAAAATTGCAGATTGAATTTAAAAAGCAAAAGATTGAACGTTAGCTATCAAGACATATTCTGCTGTTATGAGCTCTTTTGATGTATTACAGTATATTATATGATCCGTTATAGAATCATACTATTATCATTGACCAATTAGTATTGAGAAGAATGTTATAAGAAGTATAAATCTGTCCAGATGTTTGCTAATGAAATCTTCTGTTAAAGGGGTTCAGGGACGAGCAAATAGCATCTGTGCCTTAAAAGGTTCATCAGTGGATCTGCCCTGCTCAGCTGAACATCCCACTTCAAACATGAAATGGTACACTGTACACTGGGATGGCTCTAAACCTGTTCAGAATGAGATCTCTGCACATGGAAATCGTGTAACGTACAACATGTCTGAAGAAAGTCACCACAATCTAACAATCAAAGATCTGAGAGAGAGTGATGCAAACTTTTACTGCTGCAGAGAAACTACTGACCAACCAGAACTCTGCTGGAAAAGTGCAATTCAGCTCAATGTTTCGGGTACAGTGGTTGTCAATAATTATTACTTTAAAAATCCTAACGGTGCATATATATAAAATCTCATTTCATACATCATCATCTCAGACCTGCAGGTGAAGGTGATTCCTGCCACAGAGGGACAGACAGTAACACTGATGTGTAGCACCAGCTGTCCTCTGACTGAAAGCCCTGCAGCCTACATCTGGTACAAGAACAGAGAGTTTCTCCATCAGGACTGGTCTCCCTGGTACCAACAGCTGGTCAGCAGTGACGAAGCAGTCAGATACTCCTGTGCTGTCAAAGGCTACGAGGATCTCAGAGCCCCTGAAGTCTCAGTGGGTGAGTGACGTTACAAAACCTCTGGTTAAATATGTTATACTTTCAAGAATAATGTAATCATTGAGGAACTTATCACACACTATTACTATGTTCACCAATATAAATACTGAATGTCATTTCTTTGTCCAGATTCTGTCACATCGACCTGCTTTAGTGTGACCTACGCTAAAGGGAGAATGTGTTCTTATAAGCAGACATCAGAGGATGAGTCCTGCTCCATCACTTATCCAACAGGTTAAGTTTATCAAACATTTACAAACCTCTCACCCTCAGACCTTTATTTTTATCTTTGTGTTTTTGTTTCCTCATTTTTTACTTTATTACAAATTCTACACATTCTGTCTTTCTGTACAAATCACACTTTGAGAGTTTATATTTAGCACTTGATGTAATTTATGTAATTATTTATTTATCTAATTTAATATGGATCAAAAGAAAAGTGTATGTATCATCTTCCAACAGAAGTACATGTTCAAAGGACTTCAGAGTCACCGGTTACACTGACCTGTAACACCAGCTGTCCTCTGACTGACCCTAAACCTGCCTACAGTTGGTACCAGAACGGAACATTAAACATTCAACAGCTTTCAGTTTCCTCCTCCACTGATAAAAGCTTCTCCTGTGCTGTAAAAGGCTTCGAGCATCTGATGTCTGCTGAACTCTGTGAGTATGAGTCTATTAACGTGCTGTGTGGTCTGTTTTCGGACGTGCTGAGGTGAACGTATTGTCTTATTTCAGGTTGCTGGTGTTTCTGTGTTCCTGGTAGCACATTTTGCTGCTCCAGCTAAACCCAGTTAATTTTGATATTTTCTTTACTATAGCGGTTAATTACCCGCTATACATTTAAGGATACACTAGCTCTGTTTAAGCACTCATATCACTCTCCTGTTAGCGACTTTCCGCTAATTAGTTGTTCGCTACTAGTTTAGCGATGGCGTCTCTCCTCCTCCTCTCTTCTCCTGCTCGGTGTGTCAGATGTTTAGTTACTCCTCTGCCTCCTTTAGCGATAATGGTTCGTGTAACAAACGTAGTTTCTTCACTGTGTTGGAGGCTCAGTGAGTTAGAATCGCGGCTCCGCACCACGGAGAGTCAGTCAGCCGTAGCTAGCCGAGCAGAGGCAGCTTCTGCCAGCAGCCGGGAAGCCCGGGAGGCCGGGTGACTGTCCGAAAGAAGCGAAGTCCTGAACCAAAGCCCCCGGTTCTAACAAAATTAATGTGGAGTCGGTGTGTACATATGCAAAGACAATGTCGGACTCCGTAGTTTTCTCTGGACCCCTGCCTGGTCTTACTAGGGGTGACATGTAGCCCCATGTCATCATTCAACCGCTGGTTGTCGAGGTGGTGTCCAGGTAATGATGTGGACTTTCTGGAGGAGACCTGGTCTGATTAGGAGAGATGGCATTCATCCCACTTTGGATGGAGCCGCTCTCATATCTAGAAATCTGGCCCAGTTTATTAGTGGCCCAAAGCCATGACAGCTCAGAGTTCAGACCATAGACTTAATACAGTCTGTGGTCCAGACCAGGATGCAGAGCTGCAGTCCTACACGCTTCTCTGCGCTTCCATTAGAGCAGTTACCCACCCTAAACTCCACAGAGAGGTTGTCTGCCCCCAGACCACTTAAATTATTTAAATCAAAAGTAAACAGAAGAAGAGTTACACATAAAAACTTAATAAAAAGTAAAACCTCCACTGCAACAGTACAACAAAACAGGAGAATTAAATGTGGACTCTTAAACATCAGATCTCTCTCATCTAAAGCTGTTCTAATAAACGATCTAATATCAGGTTATAATATTGATTTATTTTGTCTTACTGAAACCTGGCTGTGTCACGATGAATGTTAGGCTAAATGAATCCACTCCCCCCAGTCACATTAATACTCACATTCCTCGAGGCACAGGCCGAGGAGGTGGAGTTGCAGCCATCTTCGACTCAAGCCTATTAATCAAACCTAAACCTAAATTAAATTATAACTCGTTCGAAAGCCTTGTTCTTAGCCTTTCACGCCCAACCAGGAAAACACTACAGCCAATTCTATTTGTTATAGTGTACCGAGCTCCTGGACCGTACTCTGAATTTTATCTGAATTCTCAGTTCTTATCAGGTTTAGTCCTTAAAACAGATAAAATAATTCTTGTAGGTGATTTTGATATTCATGTGGATGTAGAAAATGATAGCCTTAGTGCTGCGTTTATCTCATTACTAGATTCGATTGGCTTCTGTCAGAGTGTACATGAACCCACTCACTGTTTTAAACACACCCTCGACCTTGTTCTTGTTTATGGGATTGAAATTGAACATCTAATAGTCTTTCCACAGAATTCTTTTTTATCAGACCATTATTTAATAACTTTTGAATTCCTATTACTGGACTACACGCCATCAGGCAAACATTCCTACACTAGATGTCTATCTGATAGTGCTGTAGCTAAATTTAAGGAAGTGATTCCATCGGCATTTAATTCAGTTCCATGTCTCAATGTAACAGATGACTCCTATGCTAACTTTAGTCCTGCCGTGAGTTGGTACTGACTTATCTTCAAATACAGGAACCTTAGAAACAACTGTAAAACCTGATGTACATTTAGACTGCTTTTCTCCCATCAACCTTAGTCAACTAACTTCCATGATTTCCTCATCTAAGCCATCAACGTGTCTCTTAGACCCCGTCCCAACTAGACTGCTTAAAAAGGTTTTACCCTTAGTTAGCATTTCTTTACTAGATATGATCAATCTGTTAAAATGCTATGTGCCACAGTCCTTTAAAGTAGTAGTTTGAGGATTTTCAGTCAGGATTTAGAGTGCATCATAGCACAGAGACAGCACTGGTGAAAGTTACAAATGACCTTCTAATTGCATCCGACAAAGGACTTGTGTCTGTACTTGTCTTACTAGATCTTAGTGCCGCATTCGATACCATTGACCATTACATTCTATTACAGAGACTAGAACATTTAATTGGCATTAAAGGCACCGCACTAAGCTGGTTTAAATCCTATTTATCAGATCGATATCAGTTTGTACATGTT
Source organism: Macquaria australasica (assembly GCA_005408345.1). NCBI lineage: Eukaryota > Metazoa > Chordata > Actinopteri > Centrarchiformes > Percichthyidae > Macquaria > Macquaria australasica. The sequence goes on along the minus strand of SEMN01000036.1, from coordinate 213,339 downwards.
AACGATGAATCCTCTATGCACGCCAAAGTTAGTCACGGAGTTCCACAAGGTTCTGTGCTTGCACCAATTCTATTTACCTTATATATGCTTCCTTTAGGCAATATTATTAGGAAGCACTCCATAAATGTTCATTGTTATTCAGATGATACCCAATTATATTTATCGATCAAGCCAGATGAAACCAATCAATTAGCTAAACTTCAAGCATGCCTTAAGGACATAAAACCCTGGATGACCTGCAATTTTCTGATGTTAAACTCAGACAAAACCGAAGTTATTGTACTTGGCCCTGAACACCTTCGAAACACATTATCTAAAGATATAGTTTCATCCCTATGTGGAACTGTACTGTGCTGCTGTATGTTCTCTTTCCTCCTGCTCTCTCTCTCCCGCTCCCCCCCTTCCCCCTTCAACCCAACCGGTCGAGGCAGATGACCGCCCACCTAGAGCCTGGTTCTGCTCAAGGTTTCTACCTGTTAAAAGGGAGTTTTTCCTTGCCACTGTCGCATAGTGCTGCTCATGGTGGGAACTGTTGCGTCTCTGTAAATACAAAGAGTCGGTCTAGACCTGCTCTACTCGAAAAAGTGCCCTGAGATAACTTTGTTATGATATGGCACTATATAAATAAAACTGAATTGAATTGTTTTAACTTGTGGTACATTGATGTCATAAATATAATACATGAAAAGGAAATGAGAAAGATGATGATCTGAACAATGTTGCAGCATCATAGGGGTGGATAAAATAACAAACACTGCAGTTTAATGCATTAGCCCTGAAGTAAGTTATGTGTATCCTCCTTTCATTAAATTATTTGATTCAATCTAGAAAACAGAAAATCAAAAAAGTTTGTCCACATTTCGTGACTCCGTTTTTTTGTAAAATGAGTGTGTTTTCCTGTTTTTCTGGTTATCAAATCACTAATGAATTGTGTTGATGACTTGTGGCCACTAGATGTCCCTGTAGTATGAGAGCATCAGTCATCAGAGTCAGTCAGAGAAAACAGCAGCAGTGTCTCGTCGTAAAACTATTAAAAATGGAAATTGGGCAACTCTAGTTGAGTAAACAGTTCTACAACAGTCTTCATTGTCGTCCATGCAGGAAATTAAACTTTTACAATTTGAAAAATTGCCTTTGACTCTGAATGCATGTAGCTGTATGTGAGGAGCAGTTCATGATTTACTGTGTATGCTCACAGTGAAAGATGATGAAAGATCAAAACAGAAACAAACAATCATTTTCTATGTTTGGTGCCCACAAAACTCTGTGGATGGGATGACACACACACACACACACGCACACACACACACACATATATATATACTGTGTGTGTGTGTGTGTTTCTCTATATATATATATATATATATATATATATATATATATATATATATATATATATATATTATTATTATTATTATTATGTTTGTCCTTTTGTCCTTTATCTATATTTCAGGTACTACGGATAAGAACTGCTGGAGTGTGAATTATGTCAGCAGGAGAATCTGTGCACTGCGAGGCTCTTCAGTGAACATTTCAAGTGAATATTCTCATCCCAGCTACAAAACACCAAAGTCCAAATCATGGTATAAAATAAAGACAAGTGGGAAGGAAGAAGCTGAAGAGCTGAAGGCTGCAGGCCGTCTGGAGTATCATGACAACATGAAGAATCACCACAACCTGACAATCAATAACCTGATTAAGAATGACTCAGCAGAATACACATTCAGACTCCAACGAGCAAATGGAGAGTGGAAACAGTCTGACTTTCCTGGAGTGACTTTGGTTGTCACAGGTAATTCTGGAGAATAAATACAATGCAGGAACAGGAATGACTGATTGATTACAGAGTTTAGTTTGTTTGTTTTTGTTTGCTTTTTCCTGTTGGAACGTGCACATGAACAGCTGACTTTTTGTGTAGCTCAAAGTCTCTGGTTCAGCTCCGCTCACAACTGCTGGACTTTTCAGGAGCGTGTTTCCAACATTTTAAGGCGGGTTGATGTTTCATGGACTAAAGCGCCGGAGGCCCAGAGCTGCTGTCTGTGTGTAATACTTTTAGGGCAGTCTCAAAATGTCTTCTTCCTACAGGTGTCATCAAAATATGCACAGCCAATTTGTTTTTTTGATCCTTGTGAATAAACATCTGTCCTCTCACAGTAGCAAAAGTAGAACAGAAGTAGTGAGATGTCATTACATCACTTCAAAAAGTCTTATTCTATGTGGATGGTTGGGCGTACAAAGCCTGTGACTTCAGCACCAGAGATCAGGGTTTGCGTCCCATCTCCTACTAACAGTCGGCCTTAGATTCTGTTAACCTTAAAGCTGATCTTTGCCTCAATAATGTAGCTTTAGTTGCCTAAATTTGACTGCCTCAAATTTGCATTAATTTAAGTGGCATAACAGAAATGGAACAGTGCCTGTCATGGAACAGGCACTGACGACTTAGCTCTTGTGTCATTTAGGTATAAGGACTTGTTATTTATGTTTGAGCACATTTACTGACATATTAAATCATCTTTCAGGCCTGAAAGTGAAGTTGCATCCTGCTGCAGAGGTGACAGAGGGCCAGAGAGTCACACTGAGCTGCATTACCAGCTGTCCTCTGGCTGACAACACAAACTACATCTGGAACTTGAACAGACGACCTCTGACCCTGCCAGACAACCAAAACAAACACCTGGTTCTAGACCCAGTCAGCAGTCAGCATGCAGGAAACTACTCCTGTGCTGTCAAAACCGGCACAAAGAACATTACCTCTAATGAAAAAACCCTGACTGTCCAAAATATTAAAGGGAAACAAACATTAGCAGCAGCTGCAGGAGCCGGTGCTGCTCTCCTGGTTATCATACCTCTCGTTGTCTTCTTATGGATTAGGTGAGTAACACTGTGCTCTGTTGCAGATCAATGACATACAATTTCTGATTTGAAATCACTTACTCATTCACATATTCATTCATTTTATAATTCAGAAAAAAGAGGACTTCCAGCCAGTCTACAAGAACTGAAACCTCAGACAACTTGGAGCAGGTAAAGAAAAGAATTTGATCACCCTCATCTATCCTGCTTCTCTTCAAAAGGAATGATCATTTCTTCTCAGTCAGGACAGCAGCTTAAATTTATGCCTCTCACCTCTTTTTCTATCTCACCTAAATCATAATCTTCTAATCTTGTAGCCTTCTCTTTGATTTACTCATCTCCTGCACCTGGTCATGTTCATGCTGAACTGTTCCATGCTTCCTCTCAGGTTTTAATTTGTTGAATAATCACAATTTTATCATAAGTATCACTGTAAAGTCTCATAAAGACATATTGGTATTATATTTTGACACTTGCTTGTTGTGCTAGCAATATTGAATTTAAATCTTCTTTTACTGCAGTCCAGATTTAATAGCTACCCTACATCAACACAGTTGATGTCTATTAGGCTGAAATCAGCCTTTTGTAAGTCATTGGATATCAACCAGTTGTGATGTTCACCATTGATAGGGCCGAGATTTCTCCCTGACTTGAACTATGTCAACAGAGTGGGTAAAAGACACCAAACATTTGCAAAATATACTTAAAAAGGTTTCCAAAAACCTTCATCAATAGAGCTTTAGTTGCATTTTATAATGCTCTGAGAGGAGAATCAGCCAAACATTTGAATGCAATATAATGTAAAGTCATTTTATTTGTCTTGTCTCCTCAGCTAAACTGTGGTGCCATGTATGAAAACATCTCAGCTCAATCAACAGAGCAGGATGAGCATCACTATAGCAGACTCCACTTCTCTAACAACCACGCAGAGGATCTCTACTCCACCATCCAGCCAGCGCCTTCTACCTAAACCAAAGTTTGTTGCAGTGGGATTTTGCAAAGGACCCTCCCTGACTGGAATAACTTCAGTATCATAGCAGGGACAGGCAGGTGTAAAGCTAAAGTACATATTTTAATGTGGACCACAAGTTTCCCAAAAGTGCTGAGCTTCATAAGCAGAAGCATGCCAACAAACATGAGCTCTTTAGGACACATCTTCAAATAGGAGGTGTGATGCATTTTGTCTGTTTAGGATGCAAGTGGACAAGAAGCCGAAGAGCTAAAAGCCAGTAGAACGCAGCATGCAACACTGCATGAAAACTCCCAAGACTGTTTTGAGAACAGATTCCATATTTTACAAGCAGAATGGCCACAGATCAGCTTCTTTGATGACCTTTTTACTGTTGAATTGGACAGTTTGAAAGCCTCATTAGTGGCAGGTGAATCAGCGTCTCAAATAGTGATAGATTTCTGCCAACATATTTAAAAAATGCAATGAGTGAGGGAACAACCACTGTAGGAGGCGTGGTCTTGTGGTTACGTTGTGTGTGTGGGTCAGGAAATAGACGGGTCCTAACCAGTTGACTCTGTCAGCATTGGCCTTGCAAGGTTCAGGGCTGATTTAAAACAGTAGATGGCGTGTTGAGCCATTTTCAACCCATGAAATGCAGACATTTATAAATTTGGTAAGAAATGTCAATATTACACCAGCATTGATGTGTTTCATCACAGTACAATCACATTGTTTAGTTTGCAGCTCAAAAAACATGTTTGTGTGTGCATTACTTCTTTAAAATCTCAGAATTTCGAGACTGTGTAAATGAAGCAAAATTGCATTGATCTGTCTTCACTTATCTGTTTGTTTGTGACAGAACACAAGCCAGAATTTAAAAAGGATTGTGGGAAAAAAAGAATACATGGCGTTCCACTGAGTTGTTGTAGGTAAATGCAAAGAAATTGTTTTTACGATTTTGTGATGATGTGGCTCTTAACAGCAATACAGTTCATTTTTGGCTCTCTGTGTCTGACTGGTTGGCCACTGAACAGATGACTTTGCCAGAACAGCTTGATGCAGCACTTTGTGGCTGTTTCTAGTGTGCTTAATGTTGTGTTACATTCTGGATGATTTGCAGTTGTATCTGCAAAAAAGTCTTTGTAAAATTGTTTTTACTTTCAAGAACATATGTTGCTTTGCATGTGAAGCGGTGAACTAAAAGATCATAGATATCATGTCTCCAGCTTCCTCTTCAGTGAAGTTTTGTTTTCTCCACCACAAAACAACCACAGACAGCTTCACATTTCTCTGCTCCCACTCCAGCAACTTTAATAACATCTTGATGAAAATATAATGCAATTTACTCCTACTGCATGTTGCATGAAGACACTATGACACCATATAGAAAATAAAAAATATATACATATAACAATAATAATTGCGATAAAATACAGAGTGAGAGATACAGTTAGTACTCTGGAGTTAAATTTAAAGTTTTCAATGAGAAAATATGACGTCAGTTAACAACTGCACTACAAGTGGACTAATAATAATAATTATCAGGAAGGAAGTGATGTTTTGGTGTCAGAGCTGCATGCAGATTGTCTGCCAGCCGCCCTCACACTGACCAACAGATCATTCTGTCTCTGTATGAAGCCTGCTGTTGATTTTGACCGTTCATTTATATTTTTGATGTATAAGTTTTTACAAACAGCAGTTGTAATAAGGCCATTAAAAAAATCATACAATCAACTTTCTGATTAGAAGCGAGATGATGACAGCCATGTTGTTGGCAGAAGCTGGGTGTGTGTTTATGGGTTTAATCCTGTACTTCTCAGGTAAGAATGATTGTTTTTCCTTTCTTTAATAATAATACATTTAAAACTAAAAGAAAAAAGAGAAATGTTTTCTGGAGTGTAGGAGTTAAAGTGTTGACAAATTCTAGAAAATTGCAGATTGAATTTAAAAAGCAAAAGATTGAACGTTAGCTATCAAGACATATTCTGCTGTTATGAGCTCTTTTGATGTATTACAGTATATTATATGATCCGTTATAGAATCATACTATTATCATTGACCAATTAGTATTGAGAAGAATGTTATAAGAAGTATAAATCTGTCCAGATGTTTGCTAATGAAATCTTCTGTTAAAGGGGTTCAGGGACGAGCAAATAGCATCTGTGCCTTAAAAGGTTCATCAGTGGATCTGCCCTGCTCAGCTGAACATCCCACTTCAAACATGAAATGGTACACTGTACACTGGGATGGCTCTAAACCTGTTCAGAATGAGATCTCTGCACATGGAAATCGTGTAACGTACAACATGTCTGAAGAAAGTCACCACAATCTAACAATCAAACATCTGAGAGAGAGTGATGCAAACTTTTACTGCTGCAGAGAAACTACTGACCAACCAGAACTCTGCTGGAAAAGTGCAATTCAGCTCAATGTTTCGGGTACAGTGGTTGTCAATAATTATTACTTTAAAAATCCTAACGGTGCATATATATAAAATCTCATTTCATACATCATCATCTCAGACCTGCAGGTGAAGGTGATTCCTGCCACAGAGGGACAGACAGTAACACTGATGTGTAGCACCAGCTGTCCTCTGACTGAAAACCCTGCAGCCTACATCTGGTACAAGAACAGAGAGTTTCTCTATCAGGACTGGTCTCCCTGGTACCAACAGCTGGTCAGCAGTGATGAAGCAGTCAGATACTCCTGTGCTGTCAAAGGCTACGAGGTTCTCAGAGCCCCTGAAGTCTCAGTGGGTGAGTGACGTTACAAAACCTCTGGTTAAATATGTTATACTTTCAAGAATAATGTAATCATTGAGGAACTTATCACACACTATTACTATGTTCACCAATATTAACACTGAATGTCATTTCTTTGTCCAGATTCTGTCACATCGACCTGCTTTAGTGTGACCTACGCTAAAGGGAGAATGTGTTCTTATAAGCAGACATCAGAGGATGAGTCCTGCTCCATCACTTATCCAACAGGTTAAGTTTCCACAAACATTTACAAAACTCTCATCCTCAGACCTTCATTCATTTTTAACAATACAGATTTATTTGTCTTTTGTTTCCTCATTATTTACTTTTTTAACTACAAATTCTACACATTCTGTCTTTCTGTACAAATCACACTTTGAGAGTTTATATTTAGCACTTGATGTATTTGTGTAATTATTAATTTATCTAATTTAATGTGGATCAAAAGAAAAGTGTATTTATCATCTTCCAACAGAAGTACATGTTCAAAGGACTTCAGAGTCACCAGTTACACTGACCTGTAACACCAGCTGTCCTCTGACTGACCCTAAACCTGCCTACAGTTGGTACCAGAACGGAACATTAAACATTCAACAGCTTTCAGTTTCCTCCTCCACTGATAAAAGCTTCTCCTGTGCTGTAAAAGGCTTCGAGCATCTGATGTCTGCTGAACTCTGTGAGTATGAGTCTATTAACGTTCTGTGTGGTCTGTTTTAACTTGTGGTACATTGGTGTCATAAATCTAAATACATGAAAAGGAAATAAAAAAGATGATGATCTGAACAATATTGCAGCATCATAGGGGTGGATAAAATAACAGAGACACTGCAGTTTAATGCAGTAGCCCTGAAGTAAGTTCCATGTATCCTCCTTTCATTAAATTATTTGACTCAATCTAGAAAATATAAAATAAAAAAAAAAAAAAAAATGGTCATTACTGTTTTTTGTAAAATGAGTGTGTGTTTTCCTGTTTTCCTGGTTATCAAAATACTAATGAATTGTGTTGATGACTTGTGGCCATTAGATGTCCCTGTAGTGTGAGAGCATCAGTCATATACTTTGTATATATATATGTGTGTGTGTGTGTGTGTGTATGTTTTTTTCCAAATTGAATGGAATAATTGAATGAAAAGTCATTCATAAGTCAAAAACACTGAGACACACTTGCTTAATTCTGTAATGAGTGATGATATTCAAGCCTCAACATTTATCCTAAAAAAACTACTGTTTGTCCTTCATCTATATTTCAGGTACTACGGATAAGAACTGCTGGAGTGTGAATTATGTCAGCAGGAGAATCTGTGCACTGCGAGGCTCTTCAGTTAACATTTCAAGTGAATATTCTCATCCCAGCTACAAAACACCAAAGTCCAAATCATGGTATAAAATAAAGACAAGTGGGAAGGAAGAAGCTGAAGAGCTGAAGGCTGCAGGCCGTCTGGAGTATCATGACAACATGAAGAATCACCACAACCTGACAATCAATAACCTGAATAAGAATGACTCAGCAGAATACACATTCAGACTCCAACGAGCAAATGGAGAGTGGAAACAGTCTGACTTTCCTGGAGTGACTTTGGTTGTCACAGGTAATTCTGGAGAATAAATACAATGCAGGAACAGGAATGACTGATTGATTACAGAGTTTAGTTTGTTTGTTGTTGTTTGCTTTTTCCTGTTGGAACGTGCACATGAACAGCTGACTTTTTGTGTAGCTCAAAGTCTCTGGTTCAGCTCCGCTCACAACTGCTGGACTTTTCAGGAGCGTGTTTCCAACATTTTAAGGCGGGTTGATGTTTCATGGACTAAAGCGCCAGAAGCTGCTGTCTGTGTAATATTTTTTGTAAGGGCAGTCTCAAAATATCTACTTCCTACAGGTGTCATCAAAAGCCTGTGACTTCAGCACCAGAGATCAGGGTTTGCGTCCCATCTCCTACTAACAGTCGGCCTTAGATTCTGTTAACCTTAAAGCTGATCTTTGCCTCAATAATGTAGCTTTAGTTGCCTAAATTTGACTGCCTCAAACTTGCATTAATTTACATGGCATAACAGAAAACGTTAATATGAGTCACTTTTGGACCAGTCACTGACGAATTAGCTATTGTGTCATTTAGGTATAAGGACTTGTTATTTATGTTTGAGTACATTTACTGACATATTAAATCATTTTTCAGGCCTGAAAGTGAAGTTGCATCCTGCTGCAGAGGTGACAGAGGGCCAGAGAGTCACACTGAGCTGCATTACCAGCTGTCCTCTGGCTGACAACACAAACTACATCTGGAACTTGAACAGACGACCTCTGACCCTGCCAGACAACCAAAACAAACACCTGGTTCTAGACCCAGTCAGCAGTCAGCATGCAGGAAACTACTCCTGTGCTGTCAAAACTGGCACAAAGAACATTACCTCTAATGAAAAAACCCTGACTGTCCAAAATATTAAAGGGAAACAAACATTAGCAGCAGCTGCAGGAGCCGGTGCTGCTCTCCTGGTTATCATACCTCTCGTTGTCTTCTTATGGATTAGGTGAGTAACACTGTGCTCTGTTGCAGATCAATGACATACAATTTCTGATTTGAAATCACTTACTCATTCACATATTCATTCATTTTATAATTCAGAAAAAAGAGGACTTCCAGCCAGTCTACAAGAACTGAATTACATTCAATTTCTAATCTGAAATGGCTTCTTCATGTATATGTATTCATTCATTTCACTAAACAGAAGAAAGAGGACTTCAGGTCAATCTCCTAAAACTGAAGCAACGGACAACACTGAGCAGGTAAAGATCAGACATTTCAACAATGTTCTTGCACAACATTTACAGGGACGTAGGATTTAAAACCCTTGACTGAAAAGGAGCCAAAAAATCCCACATGTTGTTGGTTACTTGTACTCAAATTCTTAAAATTTGAATTTGGATTTTTGGCTTCTTCTCAAAGAACAGAAATGTAGAAATTCTGCTGCATTAGAAAACATCCCCCTCATCTATCCTGCTTCCCTTCAGATGGAGTGATTCATCAAGTGACACAAAACGTCTTTCTACTGACACAGAAGTACATTGTGCCATTAGATACATTGGTCTACATTAGACAGCTACATTAGTTTCCCAATACACTAATGGGGCACTTGTTTTCGATTTAATTAATGAACATATTTTGGACAGAATCCTTATTCTTTCTAAGGCTGTATAAGAGTTACTCCTGCCAATGGATACCTAATGTGTATTTTTGTATTTAAACACTGCTAAGCCCCCCACCCAAAAAAACAACAAATTCATCAGTCCAGTTTGCAGTGTAGAGGTTTAATGTCCCACGATGTAAACTAATATTATTTGTCTTGTCTCCTCATCAGCTAGACCCTGGTCCTGTGTATGAAAACATCTCAGCTCAACCAGCAGAGCAGGATGATCTTCACTATAGCAGAGTCCACTTCCCTCAGGACCACGCAGATGATCTCTACTCCACCGTCCAACCACATCAGCCAAAAGAACAGGAGCATGTTGCTTATGCTTCTGTCAACTTTAGATCGACCCCTGAGTGAGAATCTCTTAACATTACAACTGATTCAGGATCAGGGCAACGTTTCTGCCCGATATGCAAGACTTTTAACATTTCAAGGCCCCTCTGCCACCGTTTCACTTCACTCCATGCTAATGTGGACCAGGAGTCCCCCAAAAGTACTGAGCCTCGCAAGCAAAAGCAAACATCTCCAAAAAGACGTACGACAAAGGCAAAAGTGTAAACGCTGCCTCAGTGACACTCTCACTGTCCTTTCTACAAAATGACACACAACACACACTTGAAGAGGTCAAAACACCAGCAACATTAGCAGTATTAAGAACAACTTTATTGTGAGACCAGTGTGTTTTGGCTTGTGGCTTTCATCAGGGTCATCAAACAACACATTACAGAGAACATGTAAATAAGAAAGTATGACCAATCATATTCATAAACTGCCAGACAGGTAATGATGGATATGACAGGTGAAACGTGCTGGTCTCGCAATAAAGTTGATCTTTGCACTACAGAAGTTGCTGGAGTTTTGACCTCTTTAGACTTTTTTCTCTTCTCCATGAACCTTGGAAGTTGGTGACGTTGTGCCAGAAAAAGTTGTCCATACTCTGCTTCTCCACAACATAAACCTTTTACTGCATCATCCACGGAGAGCAGCTGGTGTCTAAAAGCTGTATTCAGACCACGTTACATGATTTCTCACTTTGTGTGAACTTTTAAATGCAGTGTTCTTGGATGAGAAGCACGAGGACTGTCCTGTGTTCTATAATTCCCACTGGATTTTAGATTTGTTGTGGATTTGTGACGGACACGGTGCGTCATTTGGACAGATGTAACTTCTATACAGGAAGTTCTATGCGACACATCTTAGAAAAAGAGATCTCACGTGTTTCCTTACGTGTCAGATTCAAGTAGAAAAGCAGCTGAAGAGCTAAAAGCCAAAACAGCACAGTATGCAACACTGCTTGAAAAAAGAACGTTTTATGAACAGATTTCATGATCTACAGGTGAAAAGTCAGCAGATTATGTTCCTCACTGATCCTGTCACTGCCTAATGAATCAGTTTAAAGCCACATCAGTGGCAGGTTAAGTAGCTTCTCAAGGGATGATTGAACAGACTGACTACGCCTGATATTATGTCTGAAGTAGATGGATCAATGACATTGACAGACCACAATGCAATGCAACAAATGTGGAGTGGCTTAATTGTCACGTAAGTTCATTGAAGTATTTTGTGTTTCTTTCTGGTGTGCTTCATGTTGTATTACTTCCTGTTTTATTTGCAGCTGTAACTGTAAAAAAGCTTCTGTAAAACTGATTTTGCTCTCAAACATGTTCTACCCTTCATGTTCTGCACTGTATTAAAAGATCATAGACATTATATTTGCAGGTCTTCATAGAAGTTTTTTCCCCCCAGATACAAACCAACCACTGACAGCTTCACATCTCTCACCTCCCATTCTGGCAACTTTGAGATGAAAATATAAAGCAGTTTAACAAGGGTCAATACATTATGTAAAAACTGAAAACAACAATAATTATAATTGTGATCAAATACAAAGTGACAAATAACTACTGCACTACATACATTCTTCATTAGAGGTCTCTTTTTACTAATAATAATAATATTCAGGAAGGAAGTGAACTTTTGCGGTCAGAGCTGCATGCAGTTTGTCTGCCAGCCGCCCTCACACTGACCAACAGATCATTCTGTCTCTGTAAGTAGACTGCTGTTGGTTTTGACCCTTCATTTATATTCGTTATGTTTTCATGAACACAACAGTTGTAATAAGGCCATTAAATTATAAAATCAACTTTCTGATTAGAAGCTGGAGACCACGAAAGCCATGTTGTCGGCAGAAGCTGGATGTGTGTTTATGGGTTTAATCCTATGCATCTCAGGTATGAATGATTGTTTATCATTTCTTATTTAATACTAATTAACTGTTAACTGTAAAAAAAAAAAAAAAAAAAAATGTTTTCAGGAGTGTACAGTTGGTGTATATTTGTAGACATAATGTAGGAAATTGCAGATTGTGTTATATAAAATAAAAGATAATTGAACGTTAGCTACCAGGATGTTCACATATTCTGCTGTTATGAGCTCTTTAGATGTGTTACAGTATATCAGTATGATCCTTTACAATATCATACTTTTATCATTCTGTGATTAGTATAGAGAAGAATGTTATAAAATGTATAAATCTGTCCAGATGTTTGCTAATGAAATCTTCTGTTAAAGGGGTTCAGGGACGAGCAAACAGCATCTGTGCCTTTAAAGGTTCATCAGTGGATCTGCCCTGCTCAGCTGAACATCCCACTTCAAGCATGAAATGGTACACTGTACACTGGGATGGATCTAAACACGTTCAGAATGAGATCTCTGCATATGGAAATCATGTAACGTACAACATGTCTGAAGAAAGTCACCACAATCTAACAATCAAACATCTGAGAGAGAGTGATGCAAACTTGTACTGCTGCAGAGAAACTACTGACCAACCAGAACTCTGCTGGAAAAGTGCAATTCAGCTCCGTGTTGCAGGTACAGTGGTTGTCAGTAATTATTACTTTAAGAACAATATATATATATATATATATATATATATATTTATATAAAATCTCATTTGATACATCATCATCTCAGACCTGCAGGTGAAGGTGATTCCTGCCACAGAGGGACAGACAGTAACACTGATGTGTAGCACCAGCTGTCCTCTGACTGAAAACCCTGCAGCCTACATCTGGTACAAGAACAGAGAGTTTCTCTATCAGGACTGGTCTCCCTGGTACCAACAGCTGGTCAGCAGTGACGAAGCAGTCAGATACTCCTGTGCTGTCAAAGGCTACGAGGATCTCAGAGCCCCTGAAGTCTCAGTGGGTGAGTGACGTTACAAAACCTCTGGCTAAATACGTTATACTATCAAGAATAATGGAATCATTGACGAACTTATCACACACTATTACAGTGTTCACCAATTTTAATACTGAATGTCATTTCTTTGTCCAGATTCTGTCACATCGACCTGCTTTAGTGTGACCTACGCTAAAGGGAGAATGTGTTCTTATAAGCAGACATCAGAGGATGAGTCCTGCTCCATCACTTATCCAACAGGTTAAGTTTATCCAACATCCACAAAACACAAACACACCTCCCACCCCCACCCCACTAATCCCTTTAAGGTCATATTCTCAAAGTGGAGATCTGTTTCACAAAAGATATCTTTACTGTCACTGTCATATCTTTACTTTCTTTCTTTTCTAATTCTTATTTTGTTACAAGCACAATAACCACAGTTTTACACATTCTCTCGTTCAGGATTAACCATGTTTTGAGTTTACATGTAATAATGCATGTTATCATTTTTTACATTTATTTAATTCAAAAACTGATGAAAAATGTGTTTGTTATCTCCCAACAGAAGTACATGTTCAAAGGACTGCAGCCACAGCGGGCCATGTCACACTGACCTGTAACACCAGCTGTCCTCTGACTGCCTTTATATGGTCTAAGAACAGAAAGCATGAGAAACCACAGTTTCCAGTTCTCAACACTTCTGCTGACAGCTTCTCCTGTGCTGTAAAAGGAATCGAGGATCTGCGCTCTGCTGAAGTCTGTGAGTATGAACCAACTTATGGTCTTATGTATACAGTATATACATGTATATATTTAATAATAATAATAATAATAATAATATAAATATAAATATATAGTACCTTTGCTACTTGTGATAAGTCTTGATGAAATATTTACAGAACAAACATTTACAAGGCATACAAGTTTGAGACTGGCAGGTCCAGGACCTGCCTATGTGTACAAAGTGGACATCTTTTACCACACAGGCATTTTAGTTTAAATATTATTTAAAGTTTAACTACACCCTCAAATTCTACTAAAACTCTCTCTCCCAGCATATTTAAAAAATGCAACAAGTGAAGGAACAACGACTGTAGGAGACGTGGCCTCGTGGCTACGTAGTGTGAGGGTCAGGGGACACGGGGGAGACTGACTGACACTGATTAGAGGGTGTTAACATTATTTTTTTTATTTACTATATTTATGTCATGAAGTAGTAAAGTCCAAACCATGTCAGCATTGGACTTGTGAGGTTCAGGGCTGATTTAAAACAGTAGAAGAGCCATTTTCAACCCATGAAATCTAAGAAATGTCAATATTTACACGAGCATTGATGTGTTTCATCACAATACAGTCATATCATTTAGTTTACAGCTCAAAAAACACGTTTAACTGTGCAGTACCTCTTTAAAGTAACTTTAGAAGCTATTTAAAGTGAAGCTGCCTCTTGTCTTTCATCTATATTTCAGGTGCTGAGGATAAAAACTGCTGGAGTGTGAATTATGTCAGCAGGAGAATCTGTGCACTGAAAGGCTCTTCAGTTAACATTTCAAGTGAATATTCTCATCCCAGCTACGAGCAGCCAAAGTCAAAATTATGGTATAAAATAAAGACAAGTGGGAAGGAAGAAGCTGAAGAGCTGAAGGCTGAAGGCCGTCTGGAGTATCATGACAACATGAAGAATCACCACATCCTGAGGATCAATAACCTGGAGAAGAGTGACTCAGCAGAATACACATTCAGACTCCAGAAAGAGTCTGATGGAGGATGGACACAGTCTGATTTACCTGGAGTGACTTTGGTTGTCACAGGTAATTGTTTAGACTAAATACATGATTTCTTATCGTGAATTACTGACTTCCACTCAACAGAAAGGCCGGTTATATATGAAGCATGAATCAGTCTTTCAGTGTTCAGTGTCACTGTCTTCTTAAGGCTGGGACAGGTGGTTGGGTGCACAAAACATGCAACTTTGACACTACAGTTTATAGTTCACGTCTCCTACAAACAGACAGACTCCTAATTGGTGGCTTTTTAGCATGAAAGTGATCTTTCTCTAACAATAACTAAGTACCATAGTTTTAGTTGCCTAAACTTAACATAGGGGTGGCAGATCAGAATGTATAACACTTATATGAGTCTTTTTGCATTCATGGGTTGCTTTAGAAGACACTGACAAACAACCTACTTTGTTGTTTAGGTATGATGACTTGTGAAATCATACATCTCTTTTACATTTACTAACAGCTCTAACCATCTTTCAGGCCTGAAAGTGAGGTTTACTCCTGCTGCAGAGGTGACAGAGGGCCAGAGAGTCACACTGAGCTGCATTACCAGCTGTCCTCTGGCTGACAACACAAACTACATCTGGAACTTGAACAGTCAACCTCTGACCCTGCCAGACAACCAAAACAAACACCTGGTTCTAGACCCAGTCAGCAGTCAGCATGCAGGAAGCTACTCCTGTGCTGTCAAAACTCCCCAAAACACCAGCTCTCGTGAAAAAACTCTGACTGTCCAAAATATTAAAGGGAAACAAACAACAGCAGAAGCTGCAGGAGTCGGTGCTGTTCTCCTGGTTATAATACTCCTCGCTGTCTTTTTGTGGATTAGGTGAGCAACGCTGTCCTCTGTTTCAGAGCAATGACATTCACACACTAACCTGGCATCACCTATTCATTTTTATATTCACTTATTTCTCTAACCAGAAGAAAGAGGTCTTCCAGACAATCTTCAAGAGCTGAAACCTCAGACAACTTGGAGCAGGTAAAGAAAAGAATTTCTGAATGTCTTTCATTCAAGTCAGAACAGCAGCTTTAACTTGTTTTTCTCTAAGGTTCTCATTTCTTAACTAAACACTGTTTTTCTGGTGAGAAAGAAACACATAAGTTCCGTGGGTCCTATATTTTGCATTGTAGGACGTAAATCTTGTCAATCAGTCTTTACATTAGTAAAACATTAGATATCTACTAGTCATGTTGTTCACCACTAACATGATGAAGATTACTCTCTGACTTTAGAATAGTCTGTAAAAGCTGCCATACAATTACGTTTTCTCTGCACAATTGATTTTATTTTCTTAAACATATTTTTGATTAACTCTTCTAAGGTATCCAAGAGCTACTCCAGCCACTGAGTACCTGCTATGTTGTGCTAACCCTCCCATCCAGCTGAGCTCTAGTTGGAATCATTTTATATTGCTTTGCTTAGGAGGATCAAACTTTAAATTCAGTGTAATGTAAACTAATTATTCTTCATCATCAGGATCAGGGTGTCACTGAACACCCTGGTCCCGTGTATGACGAAATCTCAGCTCAACCAACAGAGCAAGATGATCTTCACTATAGCAGAATCCACTTCCCTCAGGACCACGCAGATGCTCTCTACAGCACAGTCCAGCCACAGGAGCCCCAAGAACAAGAGCACGTCTCCTATGCTGTTGTGAACTTAAGATCCAACACCACCCCTGAGTGAGCCTCTCTTGCTATTACAACTGATTCAGGCTCTATTTGAGGGATACACCGTAAGAATTATGTAGCTTTTTATAGGTTGGGCTATATGATATCTTCGACCCTTCTGGTACTATTTTAATAAAAGGTGTGTGATATTGTGTTTGTTTCACTATCATGTTGAAAGTTTCCATTGATTTCTATGTTGGGATGATGATCAACAGTCAAAACACCCATTGTCACTGAACACATCAGTGATCTGATTTTCATGAAACTTGAAGGGGCGACATAATGGTTTCCAGATTGCATACACTTACCTTCTATTCTTAATGTAGCTAAGGATTGTGAGCCTTACAATGAAACCGCCTCAACTGAGAAAAATGCTTATATTCTTATATGTTTTTGGGCAGGGGTTGCCATGTTTAACCCACAGTAGATTAATGCATTCTTTCCTTTACTTTCAGACGCGATGGCCAGGCAGTGGATCCGTAGAATTGGTATAACACAGCAAACAAATACATAAAGAGACTGAATGTCGCAATGCACCTGATTCTGTGACGTACAGAACTTGGGTGTTGTTCTGTTCATTATCTCTGCAGTGCATTTCCATTTAGGGACTTCAGTTGGTTATCTACACCAGCTTACTGTGAATGAGCAGGAAGACATCCAGCATCTTACAGACACCTCAGGAGCACACTTGAGAGCGCTGATGGACTGCCTGTTTTAGAAAGTGAAACCCAAACCAGGATCTTTAGTTACTCTGATTAAACCATGATCCAGACTGTTAAACCATATAGCCATGACTTGTTGAGTAGACTTTCACTATGTCAAAATACAAGGACTGGACGCTCATTCTTTCCAATGTGCAGCAACAACACTTCAACAAATAGCCTACTATTTCTGTGAAACTTCAGAATGTTAAAATTCATCAGAAGTACAACAAAAAAGTACAGCAGGACTATTCATTAATCATACAATACCTGCAAACTCCTAAGGTAATGTCAAGGTAATGGTTTTTAAATGAGCACTGAAGAGGGGAAAAAAACAGCTTTCTGACAAAGTCACAACAAAAACTGGAGTTAATCTACACATTGGGAAACGTGCAGTGCAGATTCACAGGGGTACAGTATTGGATGGAAGCACGTTGTTCAAGTTATTATGTCCTACACCTGCATTTCTTCATAGGATTTGCGAGTCAGAGGTAGCTGCTAACTGAATCAGCGGAAAAGCTAAATTCGTCTTCGTTGCTAAGCAACCACAGCAGTTCATGGTTAGCAGTCACTTCTTACTAAGGCTAGTTAGACATCCTTTTTTTTCTTAGCTAATAGCTAAACAATAATTATTATTTTATGTTAACACTTACTTGGTAACACGCCTTACGTTACAGAAAGCTAACGTACGTCTACTTAAAAAAAAAAAAAAAAAAAAAATAAACTTTAAAAAAATACTCACCCAACATCTGTCTGTCTGCATTGGTGCCTTTGTTGCCAATAACAGTAGTAAAGTTACACTGTCCATATTAGCGTTCGCTGATACAATGGTCGTCTTTAATCCGGCAATTTTTGTTTTATTGTTGTATTTTCCCGGTGTGTTTTGTTTTGTAGCAGGTATCATAACAAGGCTGCATAACAACAGTGACCACAGTGTTTACAGCCGCCGGGGCTCTCTGTCATTATCCATCCATGGTCTCTGTGACCTATGACGACTTTTCTAGTACAATGCTTTTCATACTGCACTTTCTACATTCTTATGAAGTAGCAACCGTATGTGAAAGCCTAGTAATTTTGTTTACCATATAAATTGCAGGTCTATTCATATATTTGCCATATATTCCAAAATTTAAAAAAATGATTGTGCTTATCTGACTGCAATTGAAAATATAAGCAATTTTACCCATTTTATTCTACAAAGCATCATCTAAAACTAAGTTTTAGCTGTTGTCTAACATTAGTCGTTGGGTTAAATGACCTGTCAATCAAGTAGAGCTGCAGCAGGATACAACTGTTGAGTTTTGAGTTTTGCTGGTGAGGTAAACCTTTTTAAAGTTGGAGAATGGATTGTATGTTTAAATAAAGTTGACTCCATTGTCTTATGCTTGTGCTCTGAATTTTTTAATGGCCACAGTAACTAATTAATTAATAAAGTATAGGGAAGTAGTCAGACCCAGCTTGAGTTAAATTACAAGCCAGATGATTTATGCAAGAGTGTGACTGCTACGACAACAACAAAACAAAAAAAAGTCATGGACACAAGTTTAGTCCATATTAATATATTTTAATTACCATATACCAGTATACACTTCAGTAATTAATCCAAATACAAAAAACATAGGAAATAATTTGTAACCCCTAGTTTATGTTGTGCAAGTAGCAGCGGGTTTTCTGTTTCTTTGTCTTTCAAGTAAGCTGTAACAGTACATGTTAAATACTGGTATGTGACACGTTCACAGTAGACTGAGAGGTTGAAACAGTGTACAGTGTGCGAGCAAGTTATCCACGGTGTGAGGTTAAATACCGAGTTTAAAGTCAGTTTGAATACTTTATACAGTAAAGGCATGAAAATGTGTTGCGGACAAGAGAAAGGAAACGGTCCATATTTGGGTCCCAGACACATAAGGCAGAACTGGTTCATCATCACCGCCATCCAAACTGTGCTACAGTATACTGCAGATTTTGTAGTAGTACTGCAGAGTCCCTTTGATCATACGGCCTTATGGAAATGTTCTGCATATTGAGCGCCTTTGTAGCTACTTGGGTAAAAAAAAGAGGAACAAGACAATGAGGAATGAAGAGTTAAAATTGCAACCAATCAAAACTGGATTACAACGTGCTCTGACACTATTTGCTACCCAACACCATGAAGAGGAGGAGGTTAGGTGACGACAGTTAGCCAACAGTGTCACAGTCAGTCTACTTTTAGTTTGATTTGGCCACAACTTCCTCCTACATTTCCCTTGTATTCACATACCAAAGAAGGGAAAACTCCACAAAATCCTTCACTGGTTTTATATACAAACAGTAAACTTAATGAACCATGATAGCGATAAGGTCACATGATGCTACATAACTTGCCTTTCAATAGGCTACATTAAGTCAGTTGTTTTTGTGGTGGCTGTGGTGGTTTTCTCGTCTGTTTCACACATTTGCTATTGTGCTACTTTTGCTGTCATTGTGGTCATGTCGTCTGGGGGAGTTTGTCTTAAAGAAAGAGCACACCAACACAGACATTACAGTCTTGAATCAGACATATGGCTCACTAATTTTTGCGCCTCGTCCAATCACTCTTGTCTTTTGACCCTCCACTCACGGGACCCCCTTTTTGCTCTCGCATATCTACATCTCTTCTGCTCTCACAGTCCCATCTTCGCAGCCTCGTCCTCTCCTTGTGATTTTCTTGTGCGTTCAGTTATCCAGTAGCAGCTTTGCCAGGGACTGGAGGTTTTCCCTCTTCTCGTACAGGTACATCTGGGTTTCCCACAGCATGTCCACCAGGACCGCGTCACTCACCTCATCCAGCATCACCTCCTGAGACAACTGGGGACTCAATCTGCAGAAAAGACAATATGTCAATGTAAAGAGTTTCAAAGTTCTTTAGTAATAATAAAGCAATATTAGATAAATCCCAATGTGACAAACACTAATAACGTAGGAAACATAAGAAAGCCTCCATATCTACACAATTAATTAAGCCTGATAGTAAATTATTATCATAACCGAAAGAAATACTGGCTAAAACTATGTAAGTGAGGGTCTCGATAGCTAACATTGTTCTTCATATGCATGCCATGGTAGTGTATTTGCTTGACTGACAGGTGCCTCAGGCTATGACAATCAGGCTCAGATTCCTGTATAGGTTTTCTGAATTTGTGAGTTTTCTTTTTTCATTGGCCTGATAGTGTGAGCAGTCAAACATGCTGAATTGTCACTTGTCACTCTGACTAATGTCAGCTATAGCATCTAATTGTTTACTCTTTGTCAGCCATGTCTGTCTGGTCTGTGTCATTACACACTGAACATTGAAGCACTTTACACAGTTTTGTCTCATTAAAGACAAACTAGTGGTTTAAACACACACACAAAGGGAAGTGTGTAGGAGACCAAGAGAAGTAGGCCAAAGAGGAGATGGAGTGATAAAGATGGATGACGTTGGGTTGAGTCAGAGATAAGACAGAGAGCAGAGGCAGCAGTAAATGAGAACCAAAGTGCAGCAGGTTTATAGTCAGCTGACCTGTGGTAGATGGTGTCGATCATTTCACACCAGGCACTGGCTCTGTCCACTGCACAGCCATCAGAGTCTGTACACTGTCCAGTCAGAGGGAGATTTTTAGAATTAGAAACAAAAAGACACTTTCTGAAGTGCTATTGTTATTGGTTATTATGTCCAAAATATCATGAACATTAAAAGGCTCCACAAAAAGTGGAAAAGAGAACTCTGAGTGGATGAAATAATATGAAAAAATGTATAGTTTCAGCTGTAGAATGGGATGATTTATATCTCATTGGTTTAAAGGGTAATTCCAGTATTTTTAAACCTGGGCCCTATTTTCTGGGGTCTAAATGAGGTACAAAAGGTTTTGGAATTGGTCCAGTAGATCGCCTTAGCCGGCATCCGCGATCAGGCTACAATGGCTGCAACGTAACCCTTGCGGGCAATTGCGCCCGTGAAAAGTACTTGTTTTTGCCACTGACAGGCTCAGATTGTTATTCAAAGTGTCTGACAACATTATGGAAAGGATCCCTACAGAGACAGACTTTTTGTTAAAGAGTAAGATCCTTTTTGTTTAACCAGAAACAGAAGTCTCGCTCAAGGAGAAGAAATCTCGCGAGAGGTGAGTTGTTGCAGGAAGACGACAATGTTTACAATAAGAATCCTACTCTTTGCAGCCAATCTGAGGCGATCCGCTGGACCAATTCCAAAACTTGTTGTACCTATTAGTCTTTTAGACCCCAAATTGTGTAAAAATAGGTTTAAAAATAGCGGAATTACCCTTTAACCAAGGAACAAAGTGCTGTGATCACAAACAGATTGAAACAGATGCCGTCGCTGTACTCACGCAGTCCACCAGCATCTTGCCCAGCTCTTTGGCTCCTACGAAGCTCTTGGCCAGCTCCAGAGGGTTGGAGGGTCGGAAAACATCCACTGAGGTCACCACCACCTGAGGGGGTTTACCTGGAGATACACAGGAGCACAGATACGATACAAGTGAACAAACGGGGACTTTGCTCAGAGACAGTGATCTCTCAAATTAGTTAATCAGAGCTATTTTAGTTTATACCAACTGTCACAGCATGAGGTAACAATTAAATATACTCTAACCTCCTGGAAAACTGCAGTAGGATTTTAATATAAAATGCAATGTATATTAATCTATACAATTTTAATTAAAAACAAGTATTTTTCAATGTCATGGAGTGCTGAAGCAGACATTCATGTTGCTAGGACTAGTTACATGACTAAACTGAGTTCAGCTGGGGCCCCGTTGGCTGTAACTTTATCTCAAAGTGCTAGTGTAACTGTGTTTGTGTTTGGAAAACTGCAAAATACTAATAATCAAATTCCCTGTTTTTAGGGACTTCTCTGTCTATGCACGTTATGTGCATAGACAGAATGAAAACTAATATACCAGCAGAGTATAAACTGATGGATTATGGATACACAACACATTCAGATTCACAAAGTGACCCTGAGTTTTGAATTTAGTTCACAAGAAGCATAAAATGCATTATTTGCCACGTTCAGACACAACTGAAGTGGCTTACCTGTACCAAGAGAGACCACTATACCCAACTTCTTGACTTCCTTCTCACGGCCCTGAGAGGGAGGAGGGTTAAGAAGAGTTAAAAAGGAGGAGACAGATATATAAATGATGTAATGACAAATAAATGCTTTCAAATATATATGGGTTAGCGACTGAATGTGCACTGAACGGAAGACCAAGGGACAACTACAAATATAATGCAGCTGTCAGGTTGCCTACCTCTGCTTTCAAGGCTTTATTGTACAGATGGATTTCTGACATGGCGTCTAGCGTCGGGTTATTGGCCAGCAGCCCTCCATCCAGAAAGCGGCCCATTGGTCGGAAGTAGGTGGGGGCAGCGCCACTGGAGCGGGCAGCTCGCCACACAAGTTGTTCTGGTGTAAAGACAGGGATATAGAGATTTAAAAAAGGCATGGAACAATTACTCAGAGACTTTGATTCTGGGTGCAGGCTTTCAGACTCCAATTTGCAGAGAAAGCTTGTTAGCACTCACAAAACATTCACATTCGTCCATGCTGAAAGGGGCCAAGGGCTATGTTACTGTTGTGCTATTAAAAGTCCACGGTTAGCAAGAGGCTAACTTAGCTTAGCAGAAGGAGTGGAAACAGGTGGAAACAGCTAGCCTGGCTCTGTCCGAAGGTAACAAAATCCACCATACCAGCACCTCTAAATCTCACAAATGAACACGTTGTGAAAAATGGGAATTTGTGAGGTGTTGCCCAGAACCTGTGAGTGACAAAATGTAATTCTTTGTGAGTCTGTTCCTTTCAAATGTTTATAGTCTCTCACTCCCACAGACACACACCTTCATCTGTCACCTTCCTATGCTTTCCGGTTGGCTCCTCTGTGTATCCTACTATCAACACATCCTCATCCTCCCATCCTGTAAACAACAACATGGCTGGCACTCAGGCACTCAGACACAGCAGAATGGGACTTGTTCAGGAATACGATGACATACACATTCAGATGTAGGTTTAACAGTCACCCAGAGCCTCACTTTCATTTCCTGAATGAACTGAGAATGTATTATTCTTTTACTGTTGAGATTACCCAATCCCAGAATTCAAAGCCACTAAGTGCAGGGTTTGAAAATGGCTCACTTTGATGCCATCCAGTGGCAGTATCAATGAACTGCACTACCCCTCCAGTACAACATTTGAGCACTAGTGCAGTAGGCCCACAAACGTAATTGATTCGTTGATTTGTTAAGTACCTTGCGGGATGGTAAGGGGCTTGAACGTGGCATTGGTGGCATATGGGGGTTCTCTGTGGACGGAGGGAGGGTCATAGTTCCTGAAGATGTGCAGCTCACCCGGATGCCTGTCTGCTAGAACACTGGTCACCATCACCCTGCACAGAAACAAATAAATGAGTGGGAAGAGAAAAGAGTGATTGTTAGAGTGGAGAGGTGAAATGCAGGCAGATGCTGCAACATCATAAAAAAGAGGTCTGACTTGGCATTGTGTTTAAAACCTGAAAACCAGCATTTGCACCAAATGACACAAACATTTGTTAATTTTCAGAATCTGGCTACTATTTCAAATTCTTTCAGTGGTTTCAGAGCACTTTCACACATTTCTAAGCAGCGGAGTTATTTTTTCCAGAGCACTGAGGCTTTCTGGAGCGCTCAAAATCCATCACTACAGGGTCAAATCAGCACAAATTTCAAAGGCGCTTTACTTGACAAAGTCATTTATCTCAAAGTGACCAATCACAGCAAAGGAGTAGAGTATTTAAAGCTGGTTGATGTCATTTTTACCAACAGCAGAAACACAAAACAAAAATTACCACAAGAAAAGAAATGAAGACGACTTTATGGGAACTCACTGGCTGAACACTGAATCTTCTGGGAAAGTTTAGGGTATGGCTTTTATATTTGCATATTTTCTTGTGGTACCATAGTGCTGGTTTACACTATCAGCTAGCTAACATTAGAGCATTTTACCATTTTGCTGGTGAGTACGCTTTTCTGCCTATTGCCTAGTGGACATAGTTAATGTTACCTGGGGTATCGGACATCTGTCATCTTGGTGTTCTCTCCAAACTCGTTCTTCAGGAAGTCCTCCAGTGGTGCTGATTCATAAGGCCGTGACCCCCTGAACACCTGCTCCTTCATCCTAAAGTACAGGCAGCGCAAGTACTCCATAGACTTACCTACAAATAAAAGAAACATCATTATTGTTTTAATGCTACATAATAAAAAACACGTGAAAATAAAAGGGAAAACACACACACACCATGGATTATAGCGAGGGCCAGGATGCCCCCAGTGCTGGTGCCAGCCACCCAGTCGAAGAGCTCTCTGGTGGGCCGACCGGCCTCTCTCTCCAGAGCGATCAACATCTGGATCAACACCAGGCCTTTAATACCGCCACCATCCAGGCACAGCAGTCTGTCCATCCTGCAGAGGAGAGGAGAGGGTTAAAAAAAAAATTCAGACCACATAATCACATTTTTTGTGTGTTTTGTTCATAGACTGTATATAAAGATGGACAACATGACAGCTCCCCAAAAGAGAAGCCAAAACATCTCAATTGCCCCCTGGTGGGTGGCTGCAGTAGAGGTCATAAACCCCACCCAAAGAATTTTTAATTGATGCAATAAAAAGGGGGTGATACGAGATGATTGACAACAGTAAGTGTGCTCACGATTGGTTCAGGCAGGTGTATGGGTGGGACCTCGATACCGTGGACCAGTGCAAGATGGCAGCGCCCATTTCCGGGATATTTTGGCTTCATTTTTGTACAGTAGGAGGAAATGGAGACGCATCGTCCATCTTTATAAACAGTCTATGGTTTTGTTGTCTCCAAAACTGTAATATTCATTAATAAAAAATATGAAAATATTCATGAATAAAAATAAAATACTTTAATAGTTTCTTACTCACTTCTTTTTCTCCATGTTGAGGCCGTCCACTTCAGATGTGCCTCTGCTCATTGCACTGACTGCAGCCCCCACATACATGATGTCCTCAAACCCTGTCAGCCAATTACAACAGGGACGAACACATGGCATCAAATTCATGAATAAAGGATAGAAAAGTAAAAGGGTCACTGGGTTTTCTACAAGCCACATGGTATGGTTTCACTGTCTAGAATAAATATTTAGTTTCACACAATGACATTTGCTTTATTCATGGAAGCTTTCCAAAAAGAAATTGAGCCAAGTGTGAAGCACTATCAGCATATCTACTTACTGCAACAGTATGTTGCTTATCAAAAAGTGTTTGGGAGCTGAGCAATGCTGCCTCATCACATATGTTTTTGTGTTTTGGTCAGTGTGGATGCATCAAAATAACGTCACACCTTGCAGCACAGGTTTCACAGAAAACTCTGATCTTGTTGGGTCATTAATATGGCTCATGTCGTAATTTAAGTTTTTCCAACAGCACTTAAATATAACTAATAAAAATCAGTTAATTTGTTAACATGAGTCTGTACTCTTTGGAAAATGAAAGAAAACTAAAACCCATCTTTTATGTTTGGTCAGAAAATAAAAGTTGCATTGGATGAGACCATCAGCCGTCCAAACTGTAAAATGTTCGGTAAATATAAAAAAAGAATAATGGAGAGTTATGGAAAATTAGGGGGGAAAAACTCCTCAGTATACATGATACTTGATGAATCAGGGAGAGCAGAAGGAGGAATGGTGGTGTTACCTATGCCTGCAGGCTTGGCCTTGTTGGAGATGGGGGGAGGACTGCTGGGGGAGGGTGGGAGGCACCGCTGGACCCCTACACTACACAGCATGTCCAGCAGTATCTTTCTATTAGGACCTTTCATGTTAAAACAAACACACAAGCAAGTCAACATGTTTGACATGCACACACACCACAAAGGCAGAGAGAAGGAAGATAGAGAGACAGAGAGAGGAAGAGAGAGAGAGAGAGAGAGAGCAAGAACACAAGCATTCTGTTAGCAATTATCATGCATTTTCCAAATCAATAAATGACAGCAAACTCCACCATCACCACATCAGAGCATCACGTGAGTGGTTACATACACAATCATCTCGTGCAAACAACAAATATGCTTATGCAGTAATCTTGTTTTTGAATAGAAACACAAATTCAGGAGGAACCATGTTCGGATCTTTTACAAGAAATCAAAGTGAAATTTCAAAAAAGGGAGCATTATATAGTCTGTAATTTCTATCAGCTGCTAGGAACTGCAAAAATATCTATTATCTCTGGCACAGTCTGGTGCCAAAATGCACTAAAAGCGAATTGGACATGCATCACACTGATGTGCTTCTTTGAGCTACAGTCGGGAGAGTTAAAGTGGCAATAGACAAGATTTTTGCTTTAACTTATCATTATGAAGCAAATGTTGATTGCACAATGTAATGGCTACAGAATAATGACACCATCAGCGTTTAGATTGGTTCCCTATAAGCCTCGCTTTCAGTGTGCAATTCTGTCTGCCACCGGGTACGATCTCCCGGGAAAATGAAGGCTCGATTTATGGCACAAAGGAAGTGCGTCAACCATTGCACAACCAAAACAGAAAGAGGATGGCCATGGATGTTTAAAGAGAACAAGGGTAGCGCTTTTACACAAGGTGTTGTAAACTTGTATAATTGTTTCAATAAAGTTTTTTTTTTAAAAGAGGATAGCGCTTTTGTTTTCCCTGGTAGCTATCGGCAGCTATCCTAGCGGAAATGGCGGACCAGATTAACTGTGGAAACTCTACCAGGCAAAAGAAAAAGAGCCCCAGGTTCCAAACTAACATTCACTTGGCATTCTTTGTACTAGATCAGTACGTAACCAAACATGCCTTTGTGACAGTGGTGCCAACAATAATACCAGAAGTTGAAAAGCTGAGTACCTCTTGAAACTAGAGTGCAGGACTTTGCTGTTTAAGCCTATCGCCGCTAGCTGAATCTCTCTGTATTTCGCAGTATACTGGAGTTTTTAAATTTGGTGTCCGTGGTGACATTCCCATGCTGGCGTGAAAAGCCTAAGAAGAAAGCTTTCTGGTGCTCCAGATAAAAAAGAAACTCAGCGTTCAGAGGAAGGATTACAGTCAAAAAAAGAAAGCGATCGACGGCGAGGACAAACGTGGATAACAATTGGTGTAGTTGTTCCTTGTTGGAGAGGCTGAAAGAAAAGCAGGGACTCAGGGCAGACAGGATGTCGCATTTCTGCTCTTGAACAGGTTGGTCAAGAGCAGAGATTTGGAGTAGGCAATGAAGCTATTACATTTAGTCTACCTAAACAATGGATTATTGTCTTGGAACTGTGGACATTTGATGGGGGCGAGCTCCCCTGTAGGCAAACGTCATGAGCACGCATCAACAGTGTTTGTGTAATTACTCTCACTGCTAGAAGGAGGAGACAAAAGTTCCGCACTCTTTCTTCATCTTATCTTATTTTACACTCTATGGCAGTAAAATCTTGCTTAATGCACATTTAAAAAAAGACGGTGAAAGATTTCTAACCATGCCACTAACAACTTTAACAGTCACAATACAATGTATTAGTTGCAGGAGCTGTAAAACAAGATTCAATATATTGAGACAAGGCACTCAGGATTGCTTGAAGTTTGTAATTTTGTAAATCACTCATGTCATACCCAACCATTTTCATGCAGTAGTCTAACAGTCTACAGTGGAACACATGCATTTAAATGAGACTACACATTAAAATGCGTTCAAACTGGCCTGTCAGGTTAAGCACATTAAGTTCATCACTACTACTTCTTTGCCTCCTCTCTCTCTTCCTTTAATTCATCCTCCATATACCTCCTTGCCCATTCCCCTTTCATTTCATCTCCTCACAGTTTAAAGTTCTCTTTTCCATCCCTTCTCTCTCTCTCTCTTACCTTTGCTGCTGCGAGCAGCGATGAGTCCAGGGGTTTCTCCCAGGTCGTTGTGGATCTCCACATCAGCCCCGAACACAATTAGAGCTTTGATCAACTCCATGTGGTCCATCTAATGAACAGAGAGAGTCACACAAATGGTGCTGTAACATATATATATCTTTTTAAAACAGACACATTTCTACAGCAAAATGACAATAAATGGAAAAATACATCTTTGGATATTCCTTAAGCTGTCATCAATCTGTATATTCAGAAAGTGTTTTTGTGCTCTTTAGTGTATCTATTTCAATTAAGATGTAGTTACAACATACAACATTTTTCCAGTAGAGAAAAATCTGAGTTGTGCACCTTTGATTAAACACATTTGCTATTCAAGAAATGTCAGCAAGAACTCATATCAAGTGAGAAAGAGAGATCATCTTGCAGTGTGAGTATGCTGGCTGGTGTGACGCAACCGGATTTCCAAAATGGCTGGGATTTTAAAACTTTTAGTGTTGTTTCCCTCTTGCTAATACTGTGTTGCAACCGCTTTGCAAAATCATTCCTTGACATTTCTCTTCCCTTTCATGAACATTGTGATTGTCAGTAAGAGATTGTTGCTTTCATCTGGGAAATAAGAACAAGGCAGAGATGATGTCTACACACACCTTCATAGCTAGGTGCAGGGCCGTGTTTCCATCCTGGCCCTTCAGGTTGGCATTCGCTCCATGGGTGAGCAGCACCATGGCCGCCTCAAAGCGGCCCTTCTTGGTCAGAATGTGAAGGGCGCTCTCTCCGGTCTTACTGAGATAGTTCACAGCACAGCCGTGCTCCAGCAGCATACGACACATCTGGCAAAAAGAGAGAGGAAGATTTATGTAAACATCTGCTTGATATTTCCCCTCAAATGTTGAGTTAGCCTTTCTAAAATCCACTTGACACATTTCTAATTCCTGTGCCATAAATTTGTGCTGGATTTAAGTTTTGTAACTGCTGCTCGAACTCCAACTTTGCTGGCAGAGGTTATCAAAGGTCATAGATCCATTGTTGTAACATCAAAGCTTCAACACATTCATCTCTCTGGGTGTATACTACCAGGCTGCAAACACATACTGTAACTTCAAACAGCTCATTATAGATTTCTGATGATGTAATATTTTTCACCTCAGCAGTTTTGGCCCAGTGGAGAGGTGTCCCTCCATACAAAGAGTCCTCCACCTGGAGCTGGTCCTGGTCCGCTTTGAGGAGCTCCTCCACACAGCTGACAGTCAAATACAAAATAAAAGAGGACTATTTATTGCTTACTAGATATTAACTGAAGTATATCATTCAATATCTCTTAAACAAACTGCATAGAATACATGCTGTTTTATTTTGCACGCTGACAATTTTAGTAACCCATTAAAAAGTCTACAATTTGTACTTACTTACGCAGTGTCCTTACTCTGTGGAATATCAAATTAACAATCTCAGCAGTTCCCTATCCATCACAGATACTCTGGCAATTTAAAGGTCCAATATTACTTATCTGAGAGGTACTCTCCAGAACTGTTAATAATTTTTACTTCTATGTACTGTCTTTTACCAAGACAATAAACTGGAGGAATACTGCAAAAACTCATGAGTATGAGCATTTATCTACAGGTAGAGGTGTATTTATAAGAGAGGCAGGACAGCAGGGTAACCAGGGAAACCGTTACTTCAAAACCATATGCTCTTTAGTGTCATGAAGGAAAATACAGACACTCTTCTAGCTCCAGGGATGCTGTTCTGTAACAGTAACACACACTGCATAAGGGTCAGGTAACATTCATTTTAACACCCCTGGTCTGATTACAACCTACTTTTGTACGTTGTACCAGCAGTTAGACCACACACACCCGAAAAGAGAGAACTACTCTGTGTTGCAAATCCACGTCCTCATCTCCACCCCTACTCACCCCTTCTCGCTGTACTTCATGGCACTGTGGATGGGGTAGCCAGCGCCACCGATGACGCCACACTTGGCCCCACCCCCCAACAGAGCTTTGACGGACTCCACGCGTCCCAGGCGGCAGGCCACGTGGAGCGGCGTCTCCCCGTTGTTGTTCAGCTCATTCACCCCCGAGCACAACCGCGAGCACAGGACCTGGAGAAGGAAAGGGTGGAGTGATTGACGACAGCACGGTGGGGGAAGTGGAAGGAGGGAAAATCGTGTTACTGTGCAGTTTAGAGGAGGTGACGGGTTAATAACTTTCTGAACTTTAACCTGAAACAGTAGCGCCCTACTTGGGTAAATCAGTTGAATTTTAAGAACACTTAAACACGGTGGTAAGATCATCCCATAAGTGATGGTCAACATTTGAGCAGATGGAAATGTAACTGTGACTTCACTTCCTGCTGAGTCTCACCTGGATGATGGCAGGAGAATCCTGCTTGGCGGCACAGTGCATGGGCGTCTCTCCGTTGCGGTCCTTGATGTCAGTGCGCGCCTGGCTTTCATCCAACAGCTCCGTCACGCAGGCCGAGTTGCCACGCCCACATGCCAGGTGCAGCGGCGTCTGACCTGATGCATCCCGAGCATTGATCTGACTGGAGACAGGAAGATGGCGTGACCACACAGGTCGGTTTGCATGGTTTAGCCACTAAATACATATTTTGTTCACAGCTGGTTTTGATCCAGGCAGCCATTGTTTTCCAATCATATCACTACAGTTTGACAGTGAGCTTGCAGAGACCTCAGAGTTCCTTGAGATACACAGGTAAACCACTACAGCGAACATTTAGCCCACTTTATTAAGGCAAGGTTATGTTGTCACTGTGTGGTAATAAAGCTCAATGAAGATCAGGAACAGTTATGAATTGTTTATCTTGCTTGTGCATTAAAGACTTTGCTACAAACCGCAGGCTTTTCAATGCAAGATATTAAGATCAAATTTGATGTTCATGTTTCCTGATTGTGTCTTTGAGATTACATTTTCCAACAACAATGTTTGTGAATGCTTTTTGGAAGACTCCCACATGTTGGCTGTCCTTCAGAGACTTTTAGCAAAACTTTTAGCCTCTCAAGTAAATGCAAGTTGACTGTCGTACTGTACTGAAATGAATGGAAACCAACTGCTGCATGGCAAATGGATAGAGTAATGTCAAGTTATTTGCAACTGCAAACCCACTGGAAGGGTTTTAAAGGCCTGTTGTTATTACAAATTATAAATACTTAATAGTATTTTTTGCATTTAGTATGCAAGCATTTAGCGGGCAGTCTCACACTGACAAACAACGAAAGCCTCTGAAGAATAGGCTTACACATTATAATCCACTCTTCATTTAGCTTTATCCTGAAGCACTTATCTCTGGGCAAACTGGCCTGAGCCAGAAACTAGTGCTGAAATGATAAATCAATTCATCCTTTAGCCGATCGCCAGAAAATCAACAGTTCTGATAATTGTTTAACAACACAACTATTTAAACTATTTTATAAAGCTTGCTTGTCATAGCTTCTCAAATGATAAGACTTGATGCTTTTCTCTATTTTATATATCTTTGTTAAATGAATATCTTTTGGACCGTTGGCACAGAAATTTTAAAACATAATTTTGGACTCTAGGAAACTGTCATAGACGTTGGCATTTTTCTTAAGCAAATCAAAATCAGCACTTACCTCTGGACATAGTTATGTTTGAGACACTCTCTCAGGCCTGTCTCCACGGCGATGTGGGCAGAACTCCAGTCCGGATGGCTGCGGATGCAGTCCACGATTGGCTGGGTGGTCTCAGCCTTCAGAGGAAGCGTCTCATAGAAGGGCCGAAGCTTGAGGGCATATTGGGCGAACCAGTTCATGGCGTCCTCCTCCGACGCCACCTGAAACAGCCTGGTTCACACAGTGAAATGATTACACGATCACATTTCACCAGAACATTAGGGGAAATCTGAATGAGGGCCAAAACCTCTGAGAATGTGATAATACTGGTACAAATGGCAGATAAGATAAATACGAATATTACAGGCAACGATTACCTGTTTGCATTTGTTGTGTACCCTGGCTTCAAAGAGCACCTTTGTGCATTGAACGTGACTTTTCAAATTACTTTTTACTTAATGTATATAAAGCAAAGATGCACTCCAATTTTCTCTTTTGTTTCCCACTACTAATTCATTTTTGTAACCTTTAAATCCATAATACAAATGTTTGCAGATTCTGTAATATTGAGGCACTTACAAGAAACGTTCAACTTTTAAAAAGTAGCTTAGACAATTATCTGCAGACTGTCATTTAAGAATGCTGTATGATGTTAAGTGTGCAGGGATCATAATGTTTTGCATTAGAGGCATTCTCCAAACTTACATCAAGCACAATACCATATGACAGATTAAAGATTTGGTTTCAGTTCTAACAAACCGTAAAACCTTCTTATCGTCATTGCTTAACCCTGCTTTTCAGATCTATGGCTGAATGACCCAGCACTGACTCATTGGAGATAAAGGGCTTTGATTTAATTAAGCTGCTTTGCTGGGTAATGCTGTAGGTCAATAGTGATCTAAGCTAAATCAATAAGATGTTATAGGCTGAATGTAGTAACCAAATCTGCAGGGGGTCACAGAATCACCTCAGCCTGCATCTTAGAAATATACATGTGGTAATTTAAGCACATTTAAACCTAGTTCAGTGGCTGTATTACGCTACAAATGACACATCTCACACCACTCTCTCCCCGTCTGTGATGTGATCGATACTGACCTCAGAGTCACAGCAGGCAACTCAGGGCACATGAGCAGACAGTCCCATGACTGGCACTGGGTGTTTTTGTAGAGGACTATGCGTCCCTCCTCTTTCAGCATGACTTTGCCTCCTCCACCGTAGTCGGAGAGCGGCACATCCCTGACCCGATAGGGGTTGGTGAAGAGGGTTGACACAGAGGACACTGTGTCCAACAGCCGGCCCAGGAACTGCATTGTTACCTAAGACAAAGAACAGAGAGCTTAGGCAGTCTGCGATCTACAGCACAGTCTCTGTGATCTCAGGCTGATACGAGACAAGAGGTTTTTGGCAGCACTTTCAGATCTGTTTAGCTCTGCCCTCGCTGGCAGCTCGGTTTGGCAGCCTGCGGGATTGTTTTCAGCATTAATGAATGATTTATCCCCCGGACAAGATGCGACTACTCGAGAATGGCAACAGGTGTAATATCCCAGATATTACACCTTATGGCCGGTGAGAGTCTCCAATTCGTGGTTAGATCGGCCGAGTGACGACCTTCCTGTGAGGTTTAGCCAATTATACCTCCGTTTTTACCGGCTGGTCGACCGCCTTAGTTGACAGCTGGAGATACCTGTCGACTCCCCACTTTCTGTTACACCCCAAGACCCTCGAGTGAGGGTGAACAGTGAGGCCCCCGGCCCTTTGAAAAGTGACGAACAAGTAGCTCCACTCGCGCTGCTCACGAGTTCCTACTTACGCAGAATCGATTTGACGCGGACACCGTCAGCGAACACCCCTCTAGCTCCTGTTCCTGGAATAAAGATCCCAAATATTCTGAGCACCTGTGCTACAGTTCGCAGCCTGTCGAGTGCAGCTAATCGCACCGGGCCCGTCCGTCCGTCCGTCCGTCCCTGCGTGTTTACCTGCCGGGGCTCCGAGCCGGCTGACTTCTGACGGCAGCGTCAACAACCGCCGCCGCCGCGCCGCCAACCAAACCTGCTACAAGTCTCGACTGACGCGAGTTGATCCAATCGGAGCTCAAGAACCGGGCGACTGCTGGGCGAGAAGGGGGTGGGGCGTGGAGACTTTTAAAACAGCAAACAATAGATTAATAGAGATTAAAATGACCCTACATTTGTTTTTGTTAATATATGTGTTTTACAGTTTTTAGTTATAAACCAGTCCTTGCTTCTAAAGCCATTGTAAAACATTAATAACACACACATTCTGTTTAGATTAACTTAATAAAAAAAAATACAGTAAAAATACTGCATTTGAAATTAAGCTTTCCTCACTTTCTTACTTACTTTACATTTCAACGCATAAGTGTTATCTGCAGGTGCCTTTTAAAGCACTGCATGATATAATAGTCCTGCACTTGTATTACTGACGCATTCGTGTTGCTGAGATTTAGGTTATTTTAACTGCTTTAAAAATTACTCTATAAAACCAAACACGTCTTCACACCAAAGCTCATTTGGGATTTCAGGATTTCGGCTCAACTAGTCTGAAGACAGATGTTTAGTTACAGCTCAGTTAATGTTATTAATGAGATTTGTGAGTTTTAGCCACAGGCTGCATATAAAGAGGTTTCAGCAACCAGGGGGGAGTTTACAGTACATGGTAGATGTTTTTATTAAAACTCAATATACTATCGATATCGCTCATTTTACATAAATACAAATAAATAAATAAAAGAAAGAAATATCCACCCACTATCTATACCCACTTAGTGTAATATAAAATAAGAAATAAATACACTTTATAGACAGTTAATTGAATAAATACAATAACAATAAGTCAAAATTTAAACATTTTACAATTTTCTGGGGGGGGGGCAATTCACGCCCTCGGTGTTTTTAAAGTCCTGGATATGACCCAGGACTGAGGTGAGTTTGGATTCAGGTCTTGGTTTCGCTGGCACCAGGACCACGGAGAGGGGTCGGCGGCGCTTTGCATCCTCCCGGGTGTCTCCATCGTTGCCGGGACGACCAGGGGGGCTGACCCCGGCCACGTGACGCAGAGCGGGCTGGCCGCTGCCGCTGCCGCCGCCGCCGCCGCCGCTGCCGCTGCCGCCGCCGCCGCCGCTGCCGCCGCGTGAGTGTGTCTGCATGTGTGTCTGCATGTGCGCCTGCTGCCTCTCGCACACAGTGTGGCTGTGGTCGACCCGAGCAGACAGCAGACCCTGACGCCCGGAGAGAGCGAAGCGGAGGCAGGCAGCTTAGTTTTCGGGCGTGAAAGATGGAGCTCTCGGCGGTGGGAGATCGCGTTTTCGCCGCGGAAGCCATACTGAAGCGCCGCGTCCGCAAGGTGAGCTACAGCCGCCGCCGCCGCCGCCGTCCCGCGTGTTTTGACTTCCCGCAGATGTTGGCCGCGATCAGCACGCCACTGCT
The DNA here is from genome assembly GCA_005408345.1 of Macquaria australasica. Classification (NCBI taxonomy): domain Eukaryota; kingdom Metazoa; phylum Chordata; class Actinopteri; order Centrarchiformes; family Percichthyidae; genus Macquaria; species Macquaria australasica. The sequence continues at coordinate 178,321 of SEMN01000036.1, read as the reverse complement.
CCGGTCCATAGGCTCGGGGCTGTCCCCTTGCGCCTATGCAATGCTATGGAGGCCTTGTGGCTGGCGGATGCCTTTACTTTGCTAGCCAGAAGCTACCTAGAAGCTAACTAGCGAGGCTATCGGTCATGGCTGGTGTATCCAGGCATTAGCAGGGCGATAAAAACAGCGACACAAAGAAGGGGCTAGCTGCAGAACAAGGCAGCCCAGCCGATGGGATGAGGGGCTGTGCTGTGAAATGGAGGGGCCCGATTTCTCTGCCAGCTAATGGTAGCTAAAGCTATACGGCCACAGTCTGCATTTTACAGCCTGCTGTGGACCAGTTGTGTGTAGCAGCCGCATTAAAGGCTGTTGGAGACTACTGCTGGCTTCTGCAGCCTGTGAAGAAGATTTCAAAAACATCAGTCCTTTCCACTCATACACTGTTGATGAGAAAGGAATCTTATTAGCCACAGTTGATGAAGGACTTCTGGTAGTTTTCTCAGTGTTTTATCAGTCCACTGTGGTTTGTATACTGAACCCCCCCTATAAATCATGGTGGGGTACCAATCTTAAGTGGCTGCTACACACAGTTAACCAGCAGTCCCGTCAGACCTCCAGTTACTTCTGAATTGCCTGCTAGAACTTCATAATTGCACCCCTTCTTGTGAGATGTAAGTAATCTAAGCACTTGCACAATGGCAGGAATACCATATTTAGGTTAAAGATTAGCTCCTGGCACAGCTTTTGTTGAGTGACTCATCCTTTTTGAAAATGATGCCATATGATGTTCATGACATTGTATGATGTTACTTCTATGCAAACAAACAAACAAAAAAAACTTTGTAGGAATGTATGATGCCCAATGATAAAAATGTGTTGGATATTATTGAGAATTTATGGGATTGTTGAGAGCCAGGATGAGCTCACATCAAGATGAGAACACTGAAGCATCCCCACTCAGATGAGCAAGTACCATTTCTTCATTGAAACTTAATCAAATTCAAACATGACATTTGCCAGACTATTATAGACCATGACATGGATTAAATTAATAAAATGGTTTTGCGTTGCATGAGAAGCAAGCAGGCTTTTGTCCCGCGTTTTGTATAAAGGACAACAAAATCCCACTAACTCCCAAATATAGATTAACATAAGACTAAAGACTGAACAGCCAAAAGGATGCTGCTGCAAGTGAGTTCCAGATTTAAGGGATTTTTAAAAAATCTCGTCCCTGTTGTCGTATACGAGCTGTTTTTGTTAATCCACCATCTGTCTGTTTCTTGCAGGGACAACTCGAATACCTGGTAAAATGGAAAGGATGGGCAATGAAGTAAGTGACTTCAATGAAAGTTGACAACCCTCCGCCTCTTTAAAGTGAGGCATTTGTGTTATGCTGTTTTTAATATCCTCACATTAAACAGAAAATCTTCTTTTGTGGGTTGGGGTTAGTTTCCTTTGCTGTGTGTTTTCTTCATGTTGCTCCATCCTTGTCTAGGCACAGCACCTGGGAGCCAGAGGAGAATATTCTGGATGACAGGCTGATAATGGGCTTCGAGCAAAAGTGAGTAAAGCCAGTACATACCACACCATTGTGCAAAATATAAGTCTTATTTTGCACAGCGTACTGTGTGCTTCGTCTGTCATTGTCTGCTGGGCTATGGATTCTGTCTCCTAACTTCAAATGTTTAAAGCTTGTTTATTTTATTCGTTTCAGATCTTAATCTTAATTTTACGCACTGTTTTATGTCCTTACATTATGTAAACTCCCATGTATCTTACTGTAAGTGCTTGTGCTTGCTTCTGCTTTTACCTCATCTGTTAGTGTCTTTACATTCCTCCTCCTTCTCTTCTCTTCCTGATTGTAAAGTGTTCATCTGGGCTGAAGTCCTTTTTATGTATGCAGCCAAGCAACTTGAAAGCCTTGTGCTGCTCACAGAGAGTAGATGTTTATAGTAAACTAAAATGGACGCCATAAAACGGACAAAACTCAAAAGACACATCAAATGGAAACTAAAATGGACACGTGAAGACGGAGAATCTGACTGTGTTCAAACATGGCTTCAGATGTTCTCTGTGCCCGAATGCTCTACTTTCACACACCCACAGCTTTCATCACTGTCTCCTCTTTAGATTCGTTATATTTGCTTTCATTGTGGTGTTCTTTTTTTAGACTGGCTTTACTTTTGTGAGCTGTATTGTTGTAACTGTCATTTCCTTTTTTATAGGGAACGGGAAAGGGAATTGCATGGGCCGAAGAAACGAGGGCCAAAACCCAAAAACTTTGTCCTGAAGGTACAGTTTTTGATGCAACACATCAGCTATGATTGAAAAGTCAGTCATGCAAAGCTGAAAAACAAGCACTGATACACAATGAGCATATATTTTTAATTTATCTTAAAGTTTATACCAAAAATAATTTTTAATTAGGGAATTATAGCATACCAGTAATTTTAGCCATGATTTATTGATCACCTCAATCTTCTCAGGTACTGTTGCTCAGGTAGCAGCACGTTACAGGAAAGTGGAAAGTTCTGTTTGTGATTTCTACTGTTAAAGTGAGAACAAGGTCAACCCACTTGAAGCAGGTTTTCTTGCTTGTTTGAAGTCTATTTTAATTATTGTACTTACAACATGCACCACTGTCAACACTGTTGGGAACACACAGTGGTGTACAACATCTATACTGTGCTACTTCCGTTTTCAAACAGTCATTTTCATTTTTACAAATCAACTTAGAGCAGGCACAGTGCAGTCAGACAGATGTTAAAGCCCACAACCTTTGGGCACAGAAAAGTTCTTTCTGAGGTTTAAAAAAGTTTCACTGTCTATCATGACACACCACCGTTCTCAGTCTTAATAAGAACTGCAGTTTGCACTGCACATGCAGTTTTGGACCGCATAGTGACAACAGAGATCTCTGTTGTCACTATGCATTAAATACGTTGTTCATATTTTAATCACAAATTGTTAATCAATAGCTGTTAAAGCAGACCTTTCTGGTTAGGTGTTAAGGGCAATTAAATACTGCTTAATATTCCCACTAAGCATTGATTTGGAGAATTGCAAGTAAAGAAAATATCTATATGTCTAGGTTAAACCTGGGATAAATTTAGCTGGAAGGAGACCATGAAGCAGGTCCTCCTTACTACATAATACATTCTACTTATTGCAGTGCTTTTGAAACAACTGTATGTTACCTGGATGTCTAAAAAACGTTTCAACCATATTTAAAACCTAGACATCTTTTTGACCTGCAAAACACCAAAACCATACAGAGTGTATTTTGTGCAACTTACATTTTCAAATTGTCAGTACAGATTGTGGTGAAGGAGGCAGGTTTTCTACAAGAGTAAGGCTCACACCCCTGCAAAAATGGCTTCTTAATTCTTTATCACCTCCCTCAGGCTCGTGCTCAGAAAGGAGGGACCAGCAGCCGAGCCTCAAACGCCCGCCAGACTGCATCACGCTCCTCTTCGTCCACTTCTAGCCGAGCAGCTCCTTCCTCCTCTGCCTCACCTCATCATTTAGCATCTTCGTCCTCCTCTTCCTCAACTGTGGCCCCCTCTCCTAAACTCAATTCCCTTGCAGCCACCCACAAGCTGAAGAAAGACATTCACCGTTGTCACCGGATGTCCAGGCGCCCTCTGCCCCGCTCAGACCCCATGGCGGCCACCTTCTCCAACTCAGGTGGCTTCCCCTCCCGCCCACATGCTTCCCCCTTCTCCGAGACCGTCCGCATCCTCAACCGTAGAGTCAAACCCCGGGAGGTCAAGAGAGGTCGGATCATCCTCAACCTGAAGGTCATTGACAAGCCAGGTAGGGGTGGCACAGCTACAGGCAGCAGGAATATTACAGCAGGACGCCAAAACATCCCTTCCCGCAATCGCATTATCGGGAAGAAGGGAGAAGCACCCTATAGACCTTTCCAGCCCCCTCTGAAGATGCTGGGGTTCCCGATGTACGGGAAGCCGTTTGGTCTGCAATGTGGAGGCCCTGTGCCCTTTCACTCCCACCCAGGGTCATGCTCCAGCACAGGGGCCAGGGACAGCCACTCCACTTCCTCCCAGTACCAGTCACCTCCTTCTCCTTCTAGCTCCAGTGGCTCTGAAGGAAAATCTCCCACCAATGCCTCAGCTGCTCAGTCCCAGCCCTCCGCAGGAGCCTCGTCTTCCAGCGAGGGTCCCAGGTCCAGTAAACCTCACACAGAGACCCAGAAGGGCCAGAGTGCCAAGCCGCCTGCTCCTGCACCATCCTCAGATGTAGACCCCGTGGCGTCAGCATCTCCCTTCCTCCCATCCTCACCCTGTTCTTCTTTGGAAGATGAGGAGGGTGCCCTGGACCATTCGGTGCCCCCAGAGGGAGGCAGGAAAAATCCTCGCCAACACAGGGCTAAACACCAGCTGCCCGCCGCCCCTTCCTCTGTCACCCCTGGGGACCAGAGCTCTGCCCCTGCTGAACCCCAAAGGGTGCCTGCTGAGGGAGACCCCGACTGGCACCCTGAAATGGCGCCAAGCTGCAAGGATGTGGTGGTCACTGACGTCACCACCAACCTTGTCACCGTCACCATAAAAGAGTTCCCCTCCCCTGCCTCCTGCCCTTCCTCACCCTCCGCTAGCCCCGAAGACGCCTCCCCCCCTCCCCCCAGCACCACCTCTGATGACGCCTCTCCACCCAAGCCATAGGAGATCAGATGTTATGAAGTCGATTGCCATTGATTATTGAAAAAAATATCATGCCAGTGTTGCCACTTCAGCCCCCTCCTACCTTTTCCTTAAAGGTGTGTCCATATTTCTGTAACCATTTAATGAAATGTAATGTAACTTAACACCGCCCAGCCACTGAATCGTAAAAAAAGAGCATATTTTTTTTAAAAGAAGTGTATAAATTCGAAAAGGGGCAGCTAATACGCCCTTCTTGTCACTTAAATTGCCATATTTTGTCAACTTGCACAGCACTGACTCTTTGAAGCAGACTTGGATGGAAATGTTATTTGTTTTCTTTCACTTGCTTCAGACATGCTGAGTACAGCTTGTTTGGTGTAATTACACAAAAAAAAAAAGAATGAAAGTGAAACACTCACCCATCTGGTGTGTGGGGTGAGCTTTTATCAAGCACACTTGGTGTATGTAAAAGAAACAAATTCTATTTTGATTCAGGCCCTTTTGTGAAGGCTGTGATTGACAGCCTTCAGGTGTTATGCCAATTTCCTGCCCCCGCCCCCCTCCGTCTCATTGGAAGTCCAGCTTGTTAATGATAAATGAGGTGATGTGTTTTTGCACTTAACACAGTTGGACTCTCATATATTGCATCAATACAGCGAGGTAAATGCAATGCACTTGACTGCATCGAAAAACGACCTATTTTATGTAGTTCATCAATTTTTCAAGGCCTTTTCCTCTTGCTCTCTTGAACGCACATGCATATACAGTATGAGTAAGTATGTATATGCACGCACAACCTTAAAAGCTGCAAAAGAATATACAAAAACAATAGTTTTTAAGTTATTGCTGTCCTTGCCGTCTTTCCCTGCTTGCCTTGTTTTCTCACGAACCCACCACCTTCTTTAACTCTGTGACGTCCACCAAGACTCTAAACTGGCCTGCAGTTAGTTAAAGTTTTACTTTATGCCAGATTTGCGCCATATAACTTCTCAACTTGTCGAGGTCTAGAAGGTCCATGAGCTGAACACAGGTCAGGCTGAAGCCACCAACCAAATGCAGCTAAAAATAGCAGTTGTCTCCAGGCAGTTTTGGCTTGTAAAAATCAATAGCGACTGGTAGGTTTGTCTGTTTACCTTCCACTTCGTCAGGTAGAGCAATCCGCTTTACACACTGCTTTGTTCTTTTGGATGTTGCTGGTCAGTCTTTTAGCTAATGGTGCTTTTTTTAGTATGTTCTCAAGTTTCAATAGAAGTGGTTCATGTAGCATGGTTCAGTCTCCTCCTGCTACACATACCGGGCTAGAGGAACCAAACCAGGCCAAGACAATGCCAGGAATTTTGAGGACAAAGGTTGTTGTCCTTTTTTCTGTCAACTTATTGACTAACTTTACCGCCAGGCATGGTAATGGGTTACTGTGCCTGTTGTTTTTGGATATGTCCTATAAACAGAAATGCAATCTTTACACCTTTTTAATGGAATCTTTGTAGAACTTTCCATTAAAAGTGCCATTTTCTGAACTATGTGGACACCGCTTCAGCTTTTCTCCATACCTTTCGTCATGTGTAGTGAAGAATATTTTCTCTAGTTACAATTAAGTCATTTCAGAAGCCCACTGGGGAGCTCCCCCAAGAACAACATACGAACAATGTCACTTCTGCGCGATGTACAACAACAGCTACAACTGTCGGCCCATTTGTCCGTGTTTTGGTCCATTCTTTAAGGCTACCGTTACGAGCTGTTGTTTACACTGCTAACGTTTTACACGTTTTCAAAAATGGCGATGGCGCTGCATTGTGCAGGGAGAGTCCCTACTCCGAAGTAGGAGCTAAAAAAGTCCCTCAAAACGGCGTTCTAAGAACTACGATCGTTCCCAGTTCTTGCAGTGCGAACACAATAAAAAGAGGAGGGGTCCTCCAACTGTTCTTAGAACTATGAAAAAGTTCCTCCAATCCGAAAACGCCTATATCAACCTAACTCTATCCAGTGGAAAAAATACTCGCCAGATATGTTAATTTATTGTCAAAACTGGCTGAAATCCATTGCAGGCCTCAATTGAAACTGCTGTTGATTGTCATTGCCTCCCATTTGAAATAACATGCAGGTTTGTCTTTCAAAGCTCAGCCACTGTCTGTAGCAATGCTGCGAGAAAACTGTGTCCTCAAATCATGGCTCACCATGAAGCAAAATGGGGTGGTGTTTTTGTAATTCAAGTGAAAATCAGTTACACTTTAACCAGCACTTTGCATTGTGTTTCAGCCACAAATGTCTCCTGTTTTGGCCGCATTTTTTCTGCTGAGGTCTACAATATCCTGACTTTAGACCCTGACCTTTGACCTGGATTTCCTTACTTGTAGTTACACAGTGCTCCTAATCACATGCAGAGGATCCATGAGGAATAAGACCCAACCAGGCTCAAACATGAAAAACATCCTCTCTTGCTGCTTGTTTCTCTAGTGGGAAAATCGCCTCAAGACAAATTATCTTTTGTCTGTGGCTGATAATCGATCTACTCCTCCTTCTTCTTGTACTTCTTCAGCCACTTTACCAGGTTACAATCGATCAGACGCTTCATTTTTACTGTCCCAGTTGACCAAGTCTTTAGTTTCCTGCCTTGCTGCTTTTACCTTTTTACCAAGGCAAAAGCCTACGACATAGGACCTGTTGTTTTCTGACCGGAGGGCAAAGGCTGTTGGCACAGTTGTTTTCTCCAAATACATCAGGTGTGCTGTCTTTCAGTGGCATCAAGTGTGTCAGGTAGTCTGGTGGTTAGAAAAAAAAGCTTGATCGCAGAAGGTGTGATCCATTGTCCACGTGTTCTTGACTGCGAACCTCTGCTGAACTCATCCACTGCAGGTTGTTTCCAGCTAAATGCCTGAAAGCTTGAAAGTGTTCAAAGTTTTTGACCTTCAAGTGTACCTAAAGTACTTAAATAAAAAAACTAGGCCCTTTATTCACAGACTCTAAACCCTTTTCTGGTGCTACCTGCTCTTTCTAGACCTTCCCAGACATTGGCTCTTACTCTGGTGTACCTGTATGTTACAATATTTAAAACTCTTCCGCATGTGTTGCCTTATAGCTGCTCTGTTCAACCCCAGCTGCACTCCAGGCGACGTTTACCTCGTCTTACTCAGCTCTTACATGCTAAAAAACAAAACAAAAAATCATACTTCCTTACCTGCCATGACTTTGGTGGTAAGGATAAAGATTACAATCTCGCAAACAGTAATAACCTTGATAAGCTTCTGATGTCTCATTTTCCAAAGTGTTCATGTCTTCGTTAACACAGACGAGGAAGATGTCGCCTCCTCTCCTGTCATGTACTGGATGGTTCTAGTTGTTGTCAATACTGTTTCAATACTCTCATAGGTTACACATGGAAGAATTTATTCCAAAATGACACATCCATTATATGAAGAAAAGAAGAAGTGAGTTACTCTTATGAAATGGTCTCTAGCTCAAATTCAAATTGAGGTACTTTTTAAAAAGGACAGTGCTTAACTTAAATCCTTATTTGACAAAGTGAAAGCAGACGGAGTCCTCTATATTTCCAGAAATAGATGAATTATTATTTTCTTCTCCAAATGGATATATTGTAATTTGGAATAAATTTTTTCATCTACTATATCTTTGATATCTTTAAGTGGTGGATAGAAGTGACTCTTGCAGTTGGTAGATTTGTAAGGTATTAGGCTGCTAGGCGATGTTTCCAACAGTTGATAGCAATGTTTGTCTTTCTTTTTTTCTTTCTCATATGGGGTAGCACAACTCAACTTAGTGGCCTATCTTTCAACCAAATAGGGCTCTTGATTTTATTATTTGACTTTTTTAAGGCTTTTTTTTCTCCCTTTTGAATTGTTTTACATTTATATGTGATGTAATTTTAAGTGCTTGATTTATTTGGCACTAATTGGAGAAAAAAAAGGAAGGATCCTTGTTTAAATGTATCGATAAAGATGCTTAATGAATTGAAAATTGTGCTTTTTAAGCCTTTTTTTCTCCTTTGTACTGTAATACTTTTTTTGAAATATGCATAATAATGTTAATGTGATGCTGTTTATTTGAATGCCATTTTTTAATAGTCCAATATGGGTTTGACCAGAAGGCAAACTGACTGCTTTTAATGTGTCAAGACTGCGGTTTTGTCTGGTTTAATGCTAATATGAATTATGTACATTGTATTGATGGTAATGTTGAGGAGGTGGAGGATAATGATGACATTGTAATGTATCTGAACTTCTGAAGCATGTTTTGCAAACCCTTATTGTACAGATTATGTATTCAGTGTCATGTTACCTGTTACTATTGTTGCTTTCTGTGTGTGTTTCTTGTACAAGGCTTTTAATTAAAAGCTATTCAAACAGCAGTTTGCCTCATTGTACTTTTTCAGCTGTCATCTCATATTTTGGTGCCTCTGTGTGGACTTCGTTTGGATGTAGGGTTGAGGGGTGGGCGAAAGATGCCCTGGTTGTGATAACCTCAGCAGCAAAAGTGTAGGATACTGAATAAACAGCAACTTTGTTATAGTAAGCGAAAATTTAAATATATAAGAAACTGTTTTAATTTTGAATTGAAAAGTGTAACAAGTGTTACACAGCTTTAAAACTGAACAAATCAATTTAGCGTCAAGCAAGGTTATCTTAAAGTGTTGAAATGTAAGTGCAAGATAAAACCATTTAGTTACTTTTTCATTTGTAACAGAAATGAGTTCACACAGACAGAGAACTTTACACAGTACTGCAGCAAGAAGAGATAACTATCTAGGTTTATTATGTCATCTGTAATCATTGCCTGGTAATGTCCTTACTTGTAGTTACACAGTGCTCCTAATCACATGCAGAGGATCCATGAGGAATAAGACCCAACCAGGCTCAAACATGAAAAACATCCTCTCTTGCTGCTTGTTTCTCTAGTGGGAAAATCGCCTCAAGACAAATTATCTTTTGTCTGTGGCTGATAATCGATCTACTCCTCCTTCTTCTTGTACTTCTTCAGCCACTTTACCAGGTTACAATCGATCAGACGCTTCATTTTTACTGTCCCAGTTGACCAAGTCTTTAGTTTCCTGCCTTGCTGCTTTTACTTTTTTACCAAGGCAAAAGCCTACGACATAGGACCTGTTGTTTTCTGACCGGAGGGCAAAGGCTGTTGGCACAGTTGTTTTCTCCAAATACACCAGGTGTGCTGTCTTTCAGTGGCATCAAGTGTGTCAGGTAGTCTGGTGGTTAGAAAAAAAAGCTTGATCGCAGAAGGTGTGATCCATTGTCCATGTGTTCTTGACTGCGAACCTCTGCTGAACTCATCCACTGCAGGTTGTTTCCATGTCTCCTAATGACCAATAATGGGCAGAAAAATAAGCTGAGTGGGAAAAACAAGAAAGCTGGTGGCAATTTTTTGGTCCCTGAGGTGCTTTGCATCTAAAATTGCATAAGATTTAAATAACTTCATCCTGAAATCCACCTTGAAGCTGCATTCATTGCGTTTTTGGCCACTTGCGGGCAGAACAACAAACTGGAAACAACACTGACATACTGTATCTACGGAAGCCGAGAACGGCTGTGCTTGCAATTATTTTTTGTAATTCTGTTATCTCGAGATCACGAGTTAATTACATGAAAACACAGCCGTGAAGTGATAGTCTAACTGCCAGAATTACTACAGAGAGCTGTCACTATGAAATTGTATGTGCTAAATGGAATAAATGCAAATGTAAGGTGATTAACAATGCAGATAAGTGCAAATGTAAGATGATTAAAAATGAAAACAGTGCATGAATAATGACACTGCGAATAATATTTTAAAAATACAACTAAAGATAAATATATAAACAAATACTATGCAGATAACATTCAGATCAGTCATTGTCATTTAAGGAGAACACTACCAGATAAACGAACCTGTTATCACGAGAAAATGAGCTTTGTTATCTTGAGATCAGCTTATAAAGTTGTTACAGCAAATGTGTTAGCAAACAAATGCCTGAGAAGACACAGAGCAACATTAGCGTTCATTTGGAGTTGTGTTTCAGGACACCTGGTGAATGAAAGTCCATTATTCACTCTCCTTTTATAGCTCTGTTGTTGGTCTCCACCAATCCACCATCAGGCTCTTTAGCTGCTAAATCCACTGTGTTCACCAGCTCTAACTGATGTTTGGTGCTGAGCAGGTAGTGTACAGGAGGTTTACTAGAGCTTTTTCGCTGCTGCTGTGGTTGGAAGCGAGGTTGATGAGACAGTTGATAGTGAACAAAAAAAGAAAAAACAGCAATTAGCTGAAAGGCTAAAAATGTGTTCCCTTTAGCTGAGGGGAGCTGTTGAGTCAGGTGACAGTTCTCTGTGTGCTCTTTACTACGAGCGACACCTTTCACATTACACGTAGTCATTTGATCCATTGTTAATATAAAAATATTGATTATTGCAGCTTTAAAGCCTGAATCTGGGAGCAATGCACAGCTGAGTAGATATGATTTTCAGAACAGGTCTCAACATTTCATACGTTTTTTAAAGTTAAGTCACTCCCTACATGTGCAAGGTACATATATATATAAATAAAGAATACGGGCTAAAAATTTAGCAAAAACTTAACTTAACCTAAACAAAAAACTGGCTTACTATAGGCCTACTTCTTATATTTCTCAGTAATATTCCTGCTGTAGTTCCCGAATGTCCCACAGAGAGTCGCTGTTGAGCCGCGTTGGTGCGTTCATGGTAACGGTGCTGAGCAGCCTCTGTGTTTTCACAGGGATCATGGAGGCTTGGGTGATATTAAGGTCACCACGCCTGGGCATTCATCTCTGAGTGTTTTGATGCTGCGATGAATACATACATCTAGTTCAAACAGCTTTCTTGTTTTCCACAGGCAGTGTTTCATTTGATTTTTCTTCTGTGCAGACTAATGGATGTAAACAGAAGAGAGACAGACGCAGAAAGACTGACACAGAGAGGTGACACACAGGTCCCTTGTCACTTCTTTCTTTGCTTCCTCTTTCTGTCTCTCTTGTCTATTCCCTCCCTGGCAGGATACCTCATGAGCTTATGAGCCAGATGGAACTAAAATAGTCATCGTGCTTTGAAACGAGGAGTGGCCCACATCTGTGTGTGTGTATGTGCGTGCAACATCAGCCACCTCTGGAGATTAATCCACAATCTAGGCTGCTGGTCTCTGCAGGGAAGCCTGACTGGACTGGTGTTTGAGCCCCTGACTGTGGTGGATATTTAAGCTTCATTTAAAGCCACACCATCTGAATATTTTCATGTGCTATTTGTTCCTCAAGAGTTTGACTTGAAGGCAAAAACCGCCACTTTTGTGTCCTTCTTAAGCTGTTGCATTGCAGTGGTGTATTCTTCTTCACCCACGTGTTAACATGTTAAAAGAATTGTTTGACATTTTGGGATATACGTTTACTTATTGTTTACTCTTGCCGAGAATAAGATGAGAAGATCGACACCACTCTCGCGTCTGTGCGGTAAATGTGACGCTACAACCAGCAGCTGGTTAGCTTAGCTTAGCATGAAGACAGGAAACAGGGGAGGACAGTCGGTCTGGCTCCGTAACAAAATCTGCCCACAAGCTCCTCTAACGCTCACTAATTAACACATTATATCTTGTTTGTTGAACCCATACAGAAACCAAAGTGTGAAAACAACAGGTCATGGATTTATGGGGGGTAATCTGCCTGACTGTTTCTGTTAACATGTGAACAATGTGGTCCACAACCTCACATCCTATAGCTCACCAAATTACAAGCAGAACAATCTCCTTGCAGACCCTGCAGCAGAAATAAAGAAAGAGCTAAGGAAGAAGAAGAAAGGTGAAAAGGACTTTTTCTTTGCAGTTTTGCAAGCATTACAGCCTTTTCACTCCAAATAACCTACCCATGAGTTTGTTTAGATGTCTCATACTGAAATACCAACTCTTGTTTCACAAGGTGAGGTTATGTCAGGAGAAAAACTTTCTAAGACATCAGTCCTTCAGAATCAAAGAGCGACAGCTTCCCTTTAGACTTGCATTGAAATTTAGCAATCTTGGATGATAAATGGATCAGAGAAAAGGCAGCAACACTGATTTCTGCACTATGAAGTTGCCTAAAAAAAAAAAAGAGACTAAAATGCAATGCAGTCACAAGACAAGGTTTGCTTTACATTTACTTTTTAAAGGATGGCAATGTCAGTCGCTTTTTTTCATGAATTTTGTCCAGACTGACATATCTCAACAACTGCTGGATGTATTGCCATGAAACTGAATACAGACATTCATGTCCCCCTCAGGGTGAACCGTAATAATTTGATCCTCAGACTTTTCATCTAGCGCCATCATCAGGTCAGATTTGTCCAGTACTTTGGTTTGTGATCAAATACCTGAAAATGAATGATTCTCATCAGCCTCGGCTGTACTTTGTGTTTAGTGCTAATTAGCCAATATTGGCATGCTAACACACAAATGGTGAACATTGTAAACATTATCCTTTAACATCAGAAGTGTCATTGTGAGCATATTAGCATGCTGACGTTAGCAGTTAGCTCAAAGTGCCACTGTGCCTCACAGAGCCGCTGGCATGGCTGTAGACTCAGAAAGACTATGCTCTATTGTTGTCACTCAGTCAAGCTGCTGAAATGTATTCTGGGAAATGTACAAAGTGATGGAAAGTGTATTCACCAACAAAGTGAATTTTGGCATTTCGTCATAATGTATTAAATATCACAGATTCATATCTAAAGTTATGTGTGGATGCAGTTTTCTTTTTATGTTGTGCTAATTAGCAGATTTGCATCCCTGACTGGCAGTAATGTGCCTTCTCCCAGCATGGTGAACCACCCTGCTGAGAGAAGATCGTGATATCAGGATGAAACCTTCCAAAAGTGGTTTATCCGCCCTGTGAAGAGAAGTTTTTGAGTGAGGATGTTTGTTTGTGGAACAAGGCCACAGAGGCCCACTGTGTCAGGGTCGGATCATTTCTGTTGGCGTCAGTGGTGAGTTTTAGTTAGAGCTGCTTCTTGAGGAAAACATGCTCTTCCTCCTACTCAGTCAAAAACCTTAGTGTTTAAGGTCCCAGCTTGCAATGTTTTTCCTTCTCCTTCTTCTGTTCTACAGTATCTCCTATTCCTTCCTCTACAGTTTCAAGAGGCTTTGCCTTTTGCCAGGCTGCCAGTGTAAATGTAAAAAAAGAATTAGTTCTTAATGACTTGCCTGGTTATATAAAGGTTAAATAAAATAAAACATAAAACTCTACATCTTTTTTGTTATTGTCACTTCTGTGAATACATGCAGGCTGCACATGTACACCTGACTAGGTAAGACTGTTTCAACTGCAAGTATGTTGAATTGTGCTATTGCAGATGTGTGTGTGTGTGTGGATTGTGCTTGTAAGGGTGCATGAGTCAGGGTGAGCACTGTGCATTAATAGGCTGTTCTTAAGCTGGTCTGAGTTTTTTATTCTCATTTTATTTAAAAAAAAATATTTCGATATTTCTGTGATAGATTTTACAAAATTTAAAGTGTCTCTCCAAACCAAAATCAGTGTCAAAATGACTTTTTACGCTTCACCCTCGTCACTCACCTTCTCTGTTCTCTAATTTTCTCCCTTACACACACACACACACACACACACAGAGCACAGCACGCATTGATCCATCCATCACCGCCTTGTATGTTCACGCTGCTGCTGGAGGTTCACCTCTCTGACTGACGCATGCCCACAGCCTCGCTCCTCCTCTCCCCACGGTCCCCATGGTAACGCACGGAGGAGAACAGCTTAGCAACACCGAGACGGATAGAGAGCATCTCTGGTTCAGACAGCGCGGTGCCATCAATATTACTACACACAGAGGGCGACAAGAGGAAGACACAAGCACCTCTGGCAAACATCGTCTGTGCGTAAGTGCCTCATTTTTACAGCAAACTAGCCTACAGCCCTGGTAGTTAATCCGAGATGTCAGAGAGAGTTTAGTTAATCGACTAACTAGATCGTGATTGCATTCGGGTGATGCAGTCTTCCTACACGCTGCTGTAGCCTACGGAGTGATGCTGCTCTCTGTAGCCTGCTACAGCCTCCGAAAAGAAGACGTCTTTCTGTTTCCAGTTGCGTGCATGTCCGCCTTTTTCTCTGAACCCTAATCTTTTGCTTCGATCTCCACAGTCATAATGAAGTTCGTGGTGGTGCTTGTGGGAGCGGGCGCCCTGGCCTTCCTCGGCGTGGTCATCTGCATCATCGCCAGTGTTTATCCCCGGAAACGCGCCGCGCCTCTCGGCGACAACGGCACCCTGACATCGGAGACGCTGCTCCAGCCCCTGGAGCCCGGGTCGGTGGCCCACGCCGGGCCGCTGGGCGCTCTGCACGGCTCCGAGTCCTACGGTGGAGGGAACGGGCTCGGCGGCATTGGCCTGGAGGTTCCCACTCTGAACGAGCTCAACCTTGGGGAGGAGACAGGCGGAGGGTCCGCGAAACAGTTCAGCTTCAGCCGGTTGATCTGCACACCTGTACCGGTCGGAGAATGCAACACCAAAGATCTGAGGCAGCGGCGGGAGCAGCAGCAGCAGCAAGCGGACGACCCGCTGTACGGAGCCGGAGATGAAGACTGGACTTATCTCCGGACCACCGCGGAAGAGCTCCGGCAGACGGTCCTGCAGCAGAACGACCAGATCCTCATGGACCACAGGACCATCCGGGAGCTGACGGGGAAGCTGAGTGAGTGCGAGAGCGGCCTGGAGGACGAGAGGAACGTCCCGGAGCGGAGCATCGGGGTCTGGAGCGGCAACCGCCGCGTCATGGCCGGGGATGATGTGAGCTCTTCCACCGCGGCGCAGCTGCAGACAGCGCGGGCCGTGGAGGAGCTCGCCAGGGCCATCATGGATCTGAAGGACCGCATTGAGAAACTCGAGGTAACTGGAAAGAAACTGAGCACTAGACAAACTTTGGCAAAGCCTGTTGTTCTTGCTGTTTACCCTCCTGTTTGAGTTTTGTTTGACAGCAGGAGATTTGGACTGATACCCAAGTCATGAATTAGCCAGGTGAGTCACTGTTGTCCAGTGACTAAATTTGGCCTGTGTCTGGTCCATTAAACAGCCAGTTGTCCCAGTGTTAGGTTGATATCCTCTGTGAAGTGCAGTTTAAGACCTCTCTGGTAAAAGTGGAGAAATAATCCTGTCAGAATTATTTATTTAGCCTACTTTACCAAAAATAAAAGATTCAGATTAGAAAAGTGCCACAACCCAACGGCTGCATGCAGAAATAATGGCAGTGAGACGGTTTAAAGGCCTGTGCGGTGGCTCTATGTTCATCATGCCCTGATCTTTGTCACAACACCCTCCCTCCCCCTCTTTATCCTTCCCTCCCTCTTTTATCTTCACCTCTCCTCTGACAAGCAGCTCGTGACACAGGCGCTCCTCATGTCTTGCGCACACTCCCCGTGGGAAATCTTTCCACCTGCTGGCCGGCCCCCACACCCTCCTGCACCACCCCCCCACCATGTCAGCCGCCTCTACCCTCTGTACCTCCGCATCCGACAGCAGGATAGAGACATAAATAAAAGATGAAGCTGGCTGGACAGGAAAGAGGGTGGGGTGGGGAGTCAGGTTCTCAACTTGTGTGTGTGCTGTGATTGAGACATAGGCAGGCTTATAACCACACACACACACACACACACACACACACACTCTGCTGCATCACTGCCAGCCCTCTCTAAGCACAGTCAGTTACAAGGTTGTCTCCGTCAGTGTGAATTTATATCCCGGTCGTCCAGATCCAGTCCTGCCTCAGCAACTCTCTTGATATTTTATATCGCCCTCGCAGCCGTCTCATCCACCCTAACAGCAGCATCTCTCTCTTTACTGCTGCTTCACCAACACCTTCTTACTTCAACTTCTGCTATGAATACTAATACTGCCACTGCTGTGCTACTACTATCATCATTACAACGCCTCTCGCTCTGTTGCTGCTTTATCACTTCAGTTTCATTTCACTTGACTATGACTAACATGAAAAGTAAACTGCTTCTATTATATATGCTACTGCAAAGAAAACAGCAATGGGCTCCACTCATTTCTTTTATGTTACAAGTCCTCATGGGTGATACCAGTGAGAGACAAAGATCCACAAAATTCACAGATAAGTAGGGCAAGCACTCATAAATCTTCCCCTTTCATTTTTTTTGTTATTACATTAATAGCGACAGTGCTCATGAACGCAGATGTTTCAGGCTCTGCCTTCTTCATTGTGTGTGTGTGGACCAGATGTCAGCTATCAATGATTATATCAACCCCAGCTCCACCCTTCAATAGTCAATCAGGACAATCACAGTCTACTCAAAGGTCTTTAGTCCCAACATGAGGCAAAATAAACAATCTTTAGAAAAAATTAAATTGATCAATATAGTCATTGATCATGGACACCTGGTTAACACACACTGAGGAAGGCAGATCCCAAGATGTCCGTGTGTTTAGGTGGACTGTTGCTCTTCATTTAATCTTAATAGATCTGCAGGCTTAAGTCCAATGCAAGTGTTTAATTAAAAAGCCAGTCTTTCGATCTTTAGACCCTCATCGGGAAAAAATTACAAGAGGGAATCTCAGAGCTTATAATGACATTAAAAGAGCACACATCTGCTTTTTTAGTACACATGGGAAATGCAGTTCCCAATTGTAGTTCCCAAGATTCAAATACACAGGAAGTTCCACAGATACAACATAAATCTGTACACAAAGCAACCAGGAAATCAGAATTATAGAAATACATATCAAGTAATAAAAGGGAAAGAAATATTGAAAAAAACAATTAATTTAATAAGAGAAAATCAAAAAAGAGAATTTATGTTTGCTCACCTACTTAAATGTACGTACTACCTTCAATACTATAAACTACAAACACCAACAGTTACTAATACTAAAAAATGACGTCAGATTGCTAACGTGCTCCCAACAAAAAACATTAACATACTGATGTTTAGCAGGTAAAATCTTTACCATGTTCACCATGTTCACCATGTTAGTTTAGCATGCCAAAATGTACTAATTAGCAGTAAACATAAAGTACAGCTGAGGACGATGGGAATGTCATTTCAGTATCGCACAAACTAAAATTTTGACCTGTTGATTGTTACAATTCATCCTGAGGGCGACATGAATATGTGAACTAAATTTAATGGAAATCCATCCAATAGTTGTTGAGACATTTCACTAAAGAGTCAGGGGATCACCAAAGTTGGTAGGATTCATCCTCTGGGGACCTTGACTGTCTGTACAAAACTTAATCTGTCCAATAGTTGTTGAGATGTTTTAGTCTGGACCAAAGTGGTGGACTCAATCATATTGTCTCAAACACCTACTTTACCTTTTTTCCTCTCACCCTCTCTTGCAGGCTGAGATAGGCCCTGCTGCCTTGAACCTCACCGACACACCCGTGGGTCCAAGTAGCAGCAGCAGCAACAGTGGCAGCAGCAGCCCGGCTGGTAACACCGGCAAGGCTCCCGCTCCGCCCACCGGCAGTGCTTCCTCCCCACCTGCAGTGGCTCCCCCAGGGGGTCGCCGTCCTGCCTCCCCCGCTTCCCCTGCCCCCAAGCCCCCATCTAAGGGCTCCCCGGGGCGCGGAAAGGGCACCTGGAGGGTGGAGGACCTGGAGGGGGAGCTGGAGAGGAAGATAAAGATGTTGGAGAAGGAGCGTCAGGCCATGAGGAAGGAGACGCAGGGCCAACATGAGAAGATCAACCAGGGCATCGACACAGTCAGCCACCGCGTAACTGAGCTGGAACACAGTGAGTCTGGGGGAGACAGAGGAGGAAGAGGAGGGGAGTTAAGACACGTGGTGGTGGCTAAATAAATGAAGGAAGGGATGTATGGATGGATGAACTGATGTACACAGGGAGGTAAACAACTGCAATAGCAAGCTGACCAACGTGAGAGCATCACAAGACAAGGCTAAAATTAAACTTTAATGAGCGCTGGGTCATCACAGCAGTAGAGAAGCTGTAGATAAAAATAAGATGATTAATGAGTGCTGAAGGTTGTGAAATGTAAAAGAGGGCTAGGAGCTGAAAATAAAAATAAAACATCAAAAAATAAATGAAATGTAAAAGAAATCACCTTACATTTTCTGCTGCTTTTACTTGTAACCTGTAAATCTTTATAATCATAGGAATTTATATTAAGGATCCTTATCTTATGGCTGGTTTCATTGACTGTATGTTAATGAAATTTCTTCTACCACAAACATTCAAGGTAACTGGAAGCTTGGTCTTTCTCTAGTAGTGATGCAGAGAGTGGAAAGAGGCTGGAAAAAGAGAGAGATGTTTGATAATAGGAGAAGTGGAAGTCTAGAGGAGAGATTGAGAGCTCGTGAGGTGCAAAGAGGAAGGTTAAAAAGGAAAGAAAAAGCACTTTTTAGCTCTGTCATTCCCCCAACCTCTCCGACTGTCTGTGCAGCTTCTGCAGCAGGGCCTCGAGTTAGAGAGTCTGATCATTAACTGTGAAGCTTGAGCTCTTGCCAGACACTGTGTGTGTGTGTGTGTGTGTGTGTGTGTGTGTGTGTGTGTGTGTGTGTGTGTGTGTGTGTGTGTGTGTGTGTGTGTGTGTGTGTGTGTGTGTGTGTGCACAAACTGAAAGGGACAAATGAAAAGAGAAATACCAGTGTCTTTGTATAAAGTGGCCATTAATGCATCGTCCTTCCCAATTTTCTCTCTCCGTCTGCCTTATCTCTCTCTCTGTCTGTCTGCTTCTCTTTACCTCTTTCATCTGTGTCTCCAAAGCGCTGACAGAGCCATCGTTCCCTGATGGCTTTGTCCTCTCCTTCCCCATGCGAACCAACTACATGTACGGCCTGGTGAGAAAAGAGATAACTGAGATGTATGCCTTCACTGCCTGTGTCTGGCTGAAGGCCAAAGAAGGGGGTATCGGGACCCCCTTCTCCTACTCAGTTCCGGGGCAGCCTAACGAGCTGGTTCTGCTACAGGGAGTCCACAACCCTGTGGAACTGCTCATCAATGACAAGGTAGATGGGAGTTTTATTCATATAATTTCTCATACCTAAAGTGGTTAAAAGATACATTTGGCGTATTTGTAGGAAATGAACTGCCATTTTTTTGTTATATAAATGGATTGGATGGATTGTTCTGGTAAAAAGAATTAATATTTTGTACCCTGTAGGTTTCCTTATAATTAGTCAAGCAAAATACCCCGCCAAGGAAATCATTATTAGCTTATTAAGCTGTTCCACAGAACAGTGCAAGCTTGTTGGTTACTCGTTGTAATTCATTGATTAAAATGAGTGATGAAAACATTTTTCATGCAGACTTTTTCATGTAGTGTTACTGAACAGCCAGTATAATTGAAAATGTCACAGCATCCAATTATTGTTTCAGCCATTCTGATGTGGATCAGAGTTAATATTGGGTTTGGGGTTGGTTCTCTGGATGCACTATAGCCTGAGGTGTGTACGTGTGTCGATCCCCCTCTAAGCCTTACCATCCATTTAATGAGTCATGGGTAAAACACATTTATTCCCCTTGCTACTGAAAAGGTAGAACTAAAGCAGATGGTGCCCTTGAACAGCGCATTCAATTTTTAAAACCACAAAAGGAAAGACAAAAAATCACAAAGAATCTAAATGCCAAGGGCAGTGATTAATCACAGCATAAATACAACAGTACATGACAATCTTACCTTGGATCTATGATCAAATCTTTTTCATCTAAAATAAAAACCTTAAATGGTGCTGAGTGTGAGAGAAGCCCATGTTCTTGGTTTGTTTTTTCACATTTGAAGTGCTGTGGCCCACAGCAAACATATGTTATTAAGGAGAGATGGCACAGAGGCAAGCTTTTTGCAGCTGTTGTTTTATATATTGCATTAATGCTTACCTTTTATAGTCCTTACGCTTATAGTTCCCATGACAAAGAGGAGTGGGGTTTTGCCACTGTGGCGTAAGGAAGGTTGGGACTGTCCACAGAGTGCAGTTTTGCTAACATAAACCACCAGTGTGTCCACATTCTGCTATGATTACTGCCCACACTTGTCCAATATCCAATCACAATGCAAGCTTGATGTGTCGTAGCTCAGTAGACCTGAAATCACTCATTTTGTAAAGAAAGGTGTAACCACAGCCACTGTGTTCTCTGACCTGTAGGTGGCGCAGCTGCCTCTGTCCCTACCGCAGGACGAGTGGGAGCACATCTGTGTTAGCTGGACCCTGAGGGACGGGGTGTGGAAGGCCTACCAGGGGGGAAAGATGAAGGGGAGGGGAGAAGGACTGGCTGCCTGGCATCCCATCAAACCAGGAGGAGTCCTCATACTGGGACAGGAGCAGGTGAGATATATGGATGGATGGATGATGGACAGATTGATGGATGAACAGATAAATGGATGGGTGAACAATCTAATGACTGGATGACCATTGGACATATGGGTGGATGAACTGATTAAAGGATGGGTGGATGGATGGATTGATGATGGATGGATAGATAAATACAAGAATGAATGTATGAACAGAGTGATGGATGGAAAGTAGATGGATAGATTGGGGTACAGATGGATGAACAAACTGATGGATAAATGGATAGACAGTTGGATGAGCCAACTGATGGATTGGTGGGTGGATGGACAGATGGAAGGATGGAAGGATTAGCGGATGAACAGATTAATGGACAAATGGATGGGTGGATGGATGTGCAAACTAATGAATGGTTTAATGATGGATGGATACATACAGGGACAGGAAAACATGAGACACATGGATTGATGGATTGATGGTTGGGTGAAGAAAGAGCTATTTTAAGGGAGCAGCATTAACTTTTCACACATGAACAGACCCAGCGGTGTTTATCCTCCCACTGGGCTGCCTCTTCTTCATAAGCGACCCACCCACATTACAAAACCATTATAAAATCTGACATTATCCCTCATCCCCGGCTCCTCCTGTTCACATGTCAAAGTGTCCTTGAGCAAGACACTGAACCCCAAGTTGCTGCCGATGGCAGCAGGCCAGCGCCTTGCATGTTTGTGAGTGTGTATGGGGGGCAAATTATAAAGCGCTTTTGTCTGTTAAGGTAGAAAATAAAGTGCTATATAAGTGCAGTCCATTTACCATTGTGCACCCCATCGCCCTTGCATAAAGGATGAAAAGCAGAGAGCTGGGAGTCCAGTTTTTTTTTTGCAATTGCAATTCTGCAAGATGCTGCAATGATGCAACAAGACTTGATTTAATAGATATTTTTAGAGAGAGAGAGAGCAAGTACTTTATTAATCTCTGTTGAGGATGAAAGATGAATTGTTGTTATGCGGATGTGTTGACGAGATTTTATGGGGAAAATCCCAGGACACACCCCTCACAAGGGTGCTCTGAAGGGGGATAAACATTTTTAATCTTGTTTAGGGGGAATCATCAAAACACAATATTTCTTTGTATGGATAAAGCTTTAGCCTTCATTTTCATTCAGGAAAGATGAGCACAGTAGTATTTACTGTTTATCTTGCTCTTTTTGGGAGAAGGTGGGAAGTCAATAGCATAATTTTGTTTAAACATCAATAAACCCTTCAAACACTCCAAAAACACTCCAAATCCTCATATTTGATAGTAGCACCGACTGTTGCTTGCTAACTGTGTGAATGAATCCTGTAAACAGCCTCTCAGCCTCTAGCTTGTTTGACCAGTCAGTAATGTTCAGTGTTTAAAACTGCCCCATAACACCCCTAAAGCAGGAACTTTTTGGGGGGCCAGGACCAGGAACTCAATTTAAAGCCTAGTTTCTCCGCTTGAGACTAAGGTAAAGTTCCCAAATTCCTAAAACAGATCCTGAAAAAGTTCCTGAGTTCCTGAAAAAGTTCTAATAGATGCCCATTGGTCTCTTGGCTCTTCATGCTAGCATTCTGACATTCAACCCTTTGTTTTTTCCCAACTCTTCTACCCAAGGATACATTGGGCGGGCGTTTTGATGCCTCGCAGGCCCTGGTTGGGGAGCTCTCCCAGTTTAACCTGTGGGATCGGGTGTTGAAGCCGGCAGAGGTGGCCGCCCTGGCCGAATGCAACTCCTCAGCGCTGGGCAACATCGCCCCCTGGACCGACCACGACGTAGATGTCTACGGTGGTGCCACCAAGGAGTCTCTGGACCCGTGCCACGCTGCCCAGAGATCCAACCCCTTCAGCCCCAAACAGTGAAGTGTGATTGGGAGAGGTCAACCAGGGACGGTTGTGTTTGATAGGTCGATTTAGGAGACGATTTAGGACTGAAATGGACTGAAATATATGATGGAGCTATTAAGCCGTTAAGAGCGGTGTATCTGTTTTGTTTTTAGTGTTGGTGTCCACGCTCATGTGTTAACTTCTGCAGTGAGATACAGTGAGTTTAGTCACAGAATCGCCTCAGTGAAGGCTGCATGGGTGGATCAACTTCTGGCATGAACAGGACTCTTATGGAAGCATTCCATAATAGATTAATTATTGGCTCTGGTTAAATGTACCTCCCTCTGTTTTAGGTAATGATCTGTTGGGCCAGTTAACCATATGTGATTATTCAGGCAGAGGGCTTTGATGGGTTTGAACACAGCTATAGAAAGAACTTTTAATGATGCCATATATAAGGGTTTTATTAATTTTACAACAAAGTGACCCAAAGCTCTGTCTTTCCTCATTTTGTGTCCAGTTGGTTGTGTTTAATGCTAATACTGAACTCTGTGATGCTATCATGGTTATATTGATTTCAACACTCAGTGGGAAACAAAATGAATTTTTTTTTTTTTTAAACTGTATGTGTTGAATATTGTCTTTGTATTTTTAAGTTTTCTACACGGCATACCATGATTTGGTAAAACAGTGGTCTTATAAATGTATATTGTGCAATGTATCTCTGGTAATGTTGCTCTGTGCCAGTCTGCTCCCCCTGCTGTAGCCTCTCACACCACTCACAGTCCTGCAAAGTTAAGTTGCAGCATTTTCGTTTGCAACTTAGACAAAGCAGTGCTCTCAGCTGACCTCGTGAAATAAACACCTGATATCTATCTAAGCATCATTCAGACACAGAAATTGTGACAAACCTGAGTGAGTTTGGTAACATTGTGTTGTATCCTTGAATGTAAACCAGATGGAATGTAAGTGTATTTGCATGAGCAAAGTCACATTTCCTGTCACTAAAGAAAGAAACTCAAAAAGTGTAAATTACAGTGTTGTTGTCCCCAAACTACCCCACACTCTGAAGCACACAGGTGTCTCTTTGGTAAATCAGATCCTCACAGAATGCTCGACGGGGAGGGAGGTGTATGAATTGAATGGTGGCCATTTTGTGCTAAAACATCTGACTTGGTATAAAAAAATAGTTTTACTTTCATTCTCTTAGCAAACTAAAGAACTACCAAGCTAATGTGAGCAAAAATAAATAAGGACATAAAACTTGGGATGCATTTCAGTTGCAGCCTCCAAACCCGATGCCTTTTTTCTGTCAAGACATTGCCTGTTATAAAAATGTATCTGGCCAAAACTGCCACCAAAAACTTTTTTAAAAATGTATCTACGAAAGCCCCAATGCTTTGTTTATGTCATATGGGATTGAAGATAATGAAAGGAAAGATTTCCTTGGTTAGTACTTGCAAGCTTGTTTATCAAAAGGAATGTAATTTTGCACTCTGGATAAAGGCAGAATTGGTTATGTGGTGGTAAAAATAGTGAGCATGATCAAAACAGCATTAAATTAAAATTACTGACAGATTACAGACTTTTCTGATGCGAGCCATTCATGTTAATTTGATTTTCAGGCACAAATTATTTGTGGCAAAGTCGATTATACTCCACCTTTTAAATCATCTGAAATCTCAAGTCATAGTCACCACTTTTGGCTGTTAATGTAAATTGTATTTAATAGAAATTGAGGTAACTTCCACATGACATGAATGGGACCTAACAGCAGAATTAAGATTCAATGCCATATTCATCCTGAGAAAGAAAATGACGCACAGTATGATCTATGCCTTCCTGATTAGAGCACCTCAAAGAAGCCACATTTTCAACCTGATCAAAAAACATTACAAAGTGAGGCATCTCGCTAATACAAGGCATCTAGAGCGCCACACTAATGCACAAAAGGTTTCAAACTAACTGACGATAATTAAAAGTTGTTTCCCTGCCAGATGAAGGCCAACAGCAACTGCATGATTTTTAACCACGAGCCAGCAGACTATGTATTAGTTAACTACTGTATAGTGGGCAAATATGTATTACCTTAAACTTTGATGTTACCTCCTCCAGAATCTTAGATCAGTTTGGTTCTTTGGTTTGACTGTGAGATAATCATGTTTCTCAGATAATGTTACATGATTTGCATCTTTTTACATAATAAGGAAGTTTGGATGTGCTGAATCTCTCGACTCGAGTAGAACAAGGCACCCAACCTGTCAAGGGTTTGGCCAAATACACTAAACATATATCCAGTCAACACTGTGCAGTAAAGTGAACTGTAGTCAGTGCTTCTGTTCACTTATTACCTCAAGACATCAGCGCTACATATGATTTGACACCCAGTTGTAAAGTGCCTGCCTGGGCTCTCATGCCCGAAATAATAGTGAAATGTTTTTATATTTTCTTCTTCGTGGTCTCTCTCTCTCTCTCTCTCTCTCTCTCTCTCACTTTTGGTTGTTGAAGGCTGTGAAAGTTTTGCGCTTGTCTTTATTTGCATCTTCATGGATCTTCTATGATATTGTGAAATAGATGGATAAAGAAATAAAAATAAAATGGTTATGACAACATTCCTGGACTCGTAGCTCGAAAAATGACATCAAAAGACAGATGTGGAATTGGTGTGTGTGTGTATATGTGTTGGTATGAATGCCTGTGTGTGTTGGGTGTGAGCTCAGTTTATTGACAGATCTCCTTACACCTGTCAGCTCATCTGGATTACACCTCAACTAAGCAAATGCAGGGATACTGTAAACCCTTCGTGACCCTAACACACACAGACATGTAGGCTAATCTCATTTAGTTGTAGTCAGATTAGATTAGCTGCATCTTTGCTGTCAGGTGAATTTGCCTTGTGTGTGTGTGTGTGTTAATATGGAGATGGACAGGTGAGTATTCAGCTGAGACGCCACAGAAAGTCAGATCTTTGATGTAGACATAATAGATTACTCATAGTTTTAACTAAGACCGTGCTGATTCGTGACTGTTGATCTGCCCACACGCCAATGTTTCTTGGCGTTCGGCTCAGCTGAACTGTGATCTGATGTGTAACCTCCCACATGCTAACATTTCATAATATTATTTGTCTCACTTGATCTTGATTTCCTGCCTTTTCCTTAAGGCACATAATCTCTGTTTCATCACCAAAGAAATATGATTAAAGTCCTAGTATTTTTATCACTAAAGCTGCTTGTAGAAAACACACCACCATTTCTACTGCTGTTGCTAATAAACAATACTAACACAAGTGCTGTGAAAGTAACTCCATTCCTATACTTGTCACCCTTGTAAAATTGCATTTTCATTTCTGCACTCATTACTTTAAAAGGAAAGTTACTTATTACATAAGTTTAGGTTTTATAATATTCATAAAAAACCTCCTCATGTCTCCTTGTGTCACTTGCTTCACTCCTGGTTGAAAACAGATTTTGCCATTGTGGGACGATGTTCCCATCTGTTCAGTGTGGGCATCTTTTCTGATCAGGAGCTTGAGAATCTTCCAATACAAAGGATCCAGCCTGACTTTCAATATTTACCTTCTTCTGTCCTGCATCATGGCCTGATTTACCTGGATCGGGTTAATAAAAGGTTTGGGCCCTTATTGACACCCCATCACCACCACCTCTCCCTTGTGTATGAATCCAGTCGTCTTCAAGTAAACAATTTAAGCAATTTAATTCAAGAACATGGTAAAGTACTTTTAGCTTAATGTACAGCCTTACAGAACTGCTAGCATGGCGGTAGACTCTTGTCTTGTTTATTACTTACACAGCTCACGAGGACTCAACAAACATTTTAGACCAGATGTGTGTGTGTGTGTGTGTGTGTGTGTGTGTGTGTAGTACAACTTCTGTCAAAAAGTAATTAACCGCTAACAAGAATAAGCAAATTATGATGCAACAAAATGCATAAAAATGCCTTTAAGATGATACATTCACCCTGCACACTTCTAACCTGATTTGGCTGCCTGTAGCCATTGATCAATTACAAAATCAGTCAATCAATCAGTGAGTGAACGAGTTAGTGAGTCATCAACCACTCAGTCAGTTAGGTAATCAGTCAGCTTTACAGTCAGTCAGTGAGTGAGTGAGTCATCCAGTCAGTGAATCTTTTTCTTTATTTTTTGATTCTCTGCTCCATCTCTGTGTTGATCTCTGTCACAGCTTGTTAGCAGAGTCACATGGGGTCTTCCTCTCCCCTCCCCAACAATCTGCTTCCTCTGCTGCTGAATTATAGATGTGCCTTAATTACCTCTCTCTGAGGCGGGCAGAAATGATGGTAATCTTAGTGTGACCAACCACCGCCCACCACCACACTCTCTGTCACACACAGACACAAATACGCCGACTCACATATTAATTTTTGCTGCAAACCTTCGTCCCTTTCACAGTCTTTCTCAACTTTTTTCTCTTCCCCTGAAGAACAGACGCTGGCAGCGTGTGTCAGCCTTCCTCGTGACTACAGAAACAGATTACAAATGTTTTTTATTCTCACTGCAACGCATCACTCTACACATCCTCCATATCTACATTAATAATTTCACTGTCGATCAGTCCTCCACCTCGAACTGCTTCACCCTCAAAACCTGTCCTCCATTCTCCAAACTATTTTCCTTGATTTTTTTCATCATGTGTGTTTCTGTTCAGGACTGTGCCTCATCTCGTAGCCTGTTTACCACAAAATGTTTACAGAATATTTTCCCGTCATGATGAATACTTTTCTCAAGGTCTTTATACCACCACCTCCTCCTCTTCTCTTTTATCCACCTCTCATCACCAGTTGGCATCTTTTCACTACACCGTCTGTCAAAAACACCTCCGTCTGCTTTTCTCCATCCTTCTGCTTTGTTTTGACATTCTTATTTCAGCTTGCCTTCCAGCCCTCTGGCACTGTTCTTTGTGAGTCTCTCACCTGGGTATTTAATGCTCCCTCTCTCGCTCTCTCTCAGTGTATCTGAAGTTGTTTCACACTTGATCTACAGTGAGTGCACACACCCACATGCACAAGTTGTCATTGTCACATCTCTTGTTTTAATCAATAGAAAAATAGAAACTCAAACACATTAACATGCTGATATATAAAAATCAAACATATAACATCCTCTTGTTGAGAATAGAGTAATACATTTTTTTTGCTCTCTCAAAAATACATTATTTTATATACAGAACAATGCAATCTGAATACAATTAATTGATCTTGTAGTCCAGCATAACTGCTTAAAAAATCTAAACTAATAAAAAGTGTTAATAATTAAATTAGTTCCCTTCAGATGACACATGTATGTATTCAATGCTACTTTTCCAACTCAAGGTCCACGATGAAGAAGACCACGATGAAGAAGTGAATGAAGTCTGTGTGAGGCAGCAGAAAGCTTTGGGAAAAGCTAGAAGATTGTTTTGTCAAACTGCTATTTCCAAGGTCAAGAATGAACTTTAGGGATGTCCTGGTAGCCTAATGGTTAAGGCGTATACCACATTACTGCAACATCCATGGTTCAACCTGGCCGGGGGAGCTTTGTTAAATCTGTCTTCCTGTTTCCCGTCTCTCTCTACACTGTTGAATGTCAAATAAATGCAGAAAAGTTAAACATAAAATAATCTGTAATACAAAAAAAAAGTGTAATACTTTAAGCCACCGCGGACAAGACATCTTAAAAGTGCTATGGATTAAATAATAACGGCTGCTGAGCTCTAGGCTATTTCAACAGATGCATCGCTATGACTTCTGATGAAGATAGAAGAAAAAAGTAAGTTTGAGTCAGGATTGTCCTGTCAAGCCATATTTATTTGGCACTCGAACCAATGTTGTAACCAAACTGGGTCAATTGGGCTGATCAAAGAGCCTGCCAAAACATGTCATAACGTAATCTGTTGCTATGCAATCAGTTAATGGCTCCCTGTTTCTCTGAGTCAACACACTCCTGAGAAGAGGAGGCAGTAGAGGTGAGGTGAGGTGAGCAACAAGTTGCCTCCCTCTTCTGGTTGCATAAAGAGAGGTAGAGACAAGGGCAGAAGAGAGAGAGGGAGAGAGAAGAAGAAGGAGAGAAAGATTATCGGATCTGTTTGTCTGCCTTTCCAGGGATTGATAATCCACTCTGATCCAGAGGAGAGTCATTGTTTCAGAAACCACTGGGTTATTCCAGTGGGCGTGTGAGGCTAAATGCACAACGCAGGTTAACAGACACAACTCTCACACAGAAAATCTGGGACTATCTCACTTTCAAAGCTTTGTGGGGTTTTTTTGTGAGTGCGATTTCGGGTGTGTGTCTGTGTCTGTGTCTGTGTATGTGTGTGTGTCGTGCACATTGACAATTCTGGGTCAAAACTCTCCACTCGGGGATTCCACCCAGATGTTTCCAGCTGTATGTGGGTCAGATTCAGTAAGAGGGCTGATTTGGGAAGGATAGAGAAAAGGTTTTACTCTCACGCAGCCTGATAGACAGTGGTGTAATTTTAGAACAGACAGACAGACAGATAGACAGACAGCGGTGGAAAGTAAGTAACTAAGTACATTTACTCAAGTACTGTACATAGATACAATTATGAGGTATTTTCACTTCACTTCAATTTTATTCTAATTTTTTAGTCCTACTTCACTACATTTCAAATTTTGTACTTTTTACTTTATGGACTAAGATTTTTACACAGAAAACATCATTTATACACTATGCTGCATTGTAATGGAATAAAAGAGAAAATACCTAAAGCAGTTAAAGTTAGCTCCACATCGATCGACAGCAACATTAAAGTACTAGATAAATCTATTTATTTATCTAGATAAACAGATACTGGAGACAGTAACGAGTCTTTCAGCTGATTGACAGACGCTGAACCAATAGGGACGAAGCCAGGCTGTAGTGGGCGGGGCTTCCTCTGTACGTCTCCCTAACAACCGAACTGGAGACAAACAAGAAGTTTTCTCCGGACAAACGCCTCGTAAGTAGCGCACAGCTGTGTATCTACCCGTTTGTCATTCTGCGTTCATTAACTACCTACAACACACCGCAACTCGCAGTATTACGACGGTGGATTTAAAGAAGTCGGTTCTGAGGTAGAAAACACCAACCGGTAGCATCAGCTGTTGGCTATCAACCGAGCTAAGCTAATTAGCCAGCTAGTAAAGCCTGGTTCGCTAGTTACCGTTATTAACCCGGTCGAGTTTACAGACCGACAGTCACGGGCCATAGCTGTCTAAAGGAGAAGCCTCCTGCTCTGGTGTGAACTGCGATGAGATACTTCTCGTAGCTAGCCAGTAACAGCTAAGTGATTGTAGCTGGGTCATGTTTCAGTGTTGTTAGCTACAGATGTGAGCAGGACCGTCCGTGCGCCTCACGAGATGCTCCTCCGTTAGTAGATCCTATAACAAGGTGGGTTCATTTTTCTGTTGTTTTTTTTTAACATGCAGAAAATGTCCTTTTCACAGGAGTCGGGATGGCTGGGGCTGGCGAGGGAAAGAAAGAGGAGGCCGACTACAAGAGACTGCACAGCTTCCCTCTCATCAGGGTAGGACGGGAGCGGGACGGTGCCTCTGGATTCAGGGCGAGGACACCCGGACTGCGGCTGGGAGCAGTGGCAACACTGCAATTACATTTCGATTGCATTGTTTTGCTGTGCGGGCTGCACATTTTAGGCTGGTGGGTGGGGGTTATAGCACGTTGCACATGAACTGTATGTGCATTGTGACTGACTTGGAATTTGCTATCATTAAGTACATAAAATGTGCCTGCAGAAATCTGTGTCAGTTTAGGCCTTTTGAAACGTATGCATCACATTTGCTGACTCAGTCACCAAAACACATACAAGTTCACAATCAAATGTAGTCGTGACAGTATTACTCATGACTGCAGTGCTCTACAGACTCTCACCGCTTACAGCCGTCTATCGTAAGCCATGGGTTTTGATCATAGACAGGCACACGGAGAGATTCTTTGAGGACGTCCTCACACACTATAAGATTCAAGATCCTTAGAAGTTAATTTTACCTTTTAGACTTTCTCTTCCTCCTCTTCCTTTTAGGAAACAAGACGACACGTACTGTACACTCCACAGTCTGGTATTTAACTGCGTGCATACTATACAGACAACTGCAGAATGAATCTGGCTGCAAGCACATTTGGTCAGTCACGGCAAAACACTGGCATCACCATGGTTGACAGTGCAGGTCTGTAAATCACATTGTTGATAATCACGCACCATTTTTGTTTTGACTTTGTCATTAGGGTTGGGTTATGCTCGAACAGATCTAGTTCGCGCGACGTGTTGTCTGTCACGTTGGGAATCAAAAGTGTTTATAGCTGTTCCAGACGGCCACAGTAAAAGGTGGAGTGAAAATCCAGCCGCACATTTTCAGACAGTCTCCCCTGGAAGGCATTCGTAGTGTCGCACAGGGTTGTTCACGTGCAACGTGACGGAAAAAAAGACAGCTAGAGAGAGAAGTTCAAACCCAGGCTCCTTTCTCTCCTTTGCATAGCTTCACGGCGTCAAGTCTGTGTGAACATCGGATTGTTGTTTTCAGAAAGTTACAGAAATGGTTGGACACAGGGCTCCCAAAGCTATTATGTAGAAGCATACTGACACTGGCAGCTTAGTAGTTAAGTTAAAAGACTGTTACGACTGTGTCTTTTTTTGCTTAGGAAGGTTCCTAACTTGAGTGAAAAGACGTAATGAAGTATCTAAGTGGCAGCCATGATAAGAGCAGGCTGAATTCTCAAAATCTCTAAAAGGAAAGGTGCCTCAATGCTTCCTTTAATCTCCTTTAGCATAGGGTACACTGGACAATCCTTTACGAAGGAAAAGAGAGAATGCCGTCCCACAGTTCCTTGCGGCAGCAACATTTAAAGCGACCAGCTTTATTGACGGCAGACCCACGTCAATAACACCCATCGTCGCATCATTACGTAGCCTAGTCTAAGTGCAGTAAGATTCTCTCAGCTCCGCGGTTGTCTTTTCCTAAGTCCTTATGAATTCTCCTTCACATCTTTCCTTGACCTCATGACATTTTCCATCAAGGAAAAGTGTTTAGGAAAAGACAGCACGTAACTTTTTTGACTATTCGACCGCAGCCTTAAAGGCGACACACACCTACGCTGTCGCGTGGTGACACACATCAGCTTGTCAGGACACGCCGCTGTCGTATTTCCCAGCATCTGAAAAGCATCAATTTAATCACATTTGCTTCCTGGATGAGTCCATCCCGGCTACTGTACCGTGTCTGTATGATGCATTCAGTGTTTGCTACAGGCATCAAGTGACACAACACGACATATGTGTGTTGCACTTTTGCAGCATACAGAAAACTGTTCAGCATTTACTCTGTTTTTGAAGTTTGTCTAAAATTTGTGTTGAAATAGTTTTACATATCTAAAGTCAGAACGTTGAATTCTTGTTTGTCCGTATCTCACTCACATACTAGTATGTAATAGAACAGACAGATTCAGACGAGGAAAGCGTAGACCCTTACCATTCGTTTGTCCTCAGCACACAGACATGCCAGAGGAAATGAGGGTTGAGACCATGGAGCTCTGTGTTACAGCCTGTGAAAAGTTTGCCACCAACAATGAGGTAAGTGTATATTGTGCAGTCAGTCTCTGATGTTTGTCTGGTAGCTTGGTCACAAATTCATATTTTCCTGCTATGCTGTGTCTATAGTTAATGGCTTTTGTCAGGGAATTAAATCACACTCTTGACAGATGTTGGTTGATACTTTTTTGTCCTCGCTGTCTTTCCCAGAGTGCAGCGAAGATGATCAAGGAGTCCATGGACAAGAAATTCGGCAGCTCGTGGCACGTGGTGATCGGCGAAGGCTTCGGCTTTGAGGTCACACACGAAGTGAAGAACCTGCTCTACATGTTCTTCGGGGGGAGTTTGGCCGTGTGCGTGTGGAAGTGCTCGTAGCACGTCGCCGCTGTCCCTCCTCCCCTCTGACGTGGTCACTGGGCTGGGAATGAACACCAGCTACCAGCCAAACGCTGGTTACTCTTTTGTTATGGCAGGTCAGTTTGTCCACACTACCAGCCACTGTGGCAGAAAATAAATCATCATTTGGAGATCTTGTCCAGTTTAAAAACGTCCTTGGCAGGGAAAAAAGTTGAAAGGGAATTTTGAGTGCGGCAGTCACTTTGGCTGGTAGGCATAAAAAGCTAAAATAATAGCTTCCTGCCTTGTCTGTCACTTTCCATTTTCTCTTTGTTTTCATCCGCCTCTGAAGCCGTATCCATGGTCCTAAACATTTGTGAGCGTGCATGTGCAAGTACGCAAGTTCAACTTTTACAAACAATACAGCCAGCCAGGGTCTCCAAAGTCCTTTATCCTCATTCCTCTTCAGGGAGCGCGTGAGTGTGTGAGTGATTTTATATGTTTGTGTGTGCTGGACACACACTGTTTTTTGAAATAACATTTCATTGACACCTTACTCAGCAGTTTCTGCCAAAGTAAACTGTCCACGCCATCTGTAACTTTTCACACGTGTCTTTCTCTCTCTTTCTCTTCAACCGCACTAGTCTTTCAATAAAATTTTTAATATTTTTTATGTGTACATATTTTGATGCGACTTGAAAAACTTCTTTTTAAAGACCAGTGTCATCTTCTTACAACTGAAGGCTCCGAATCTCCTGAGCCAAACAACACTAAACCCAATCCACCTTTTCTCCCTGTAAAGGTGTTTGTAATAATCCCTAATAATATCCTCCCCCAGCTGGGTGATATTAGCAATGTGATTGTTTTCATGTTGATGCCAGTTTTATTGGTCCAGTGCAATGGACCATTTTGTGTGAATTGACCTGATTGTACAATAAACTCTGAAATGTGGTGAAATAGGAACTTAAACTGCAGTCTGTCTTCTTCATAATATTTGTAAGTGGCTGAAGGGGTTCAGTTACATTCATTACATTTTAGGCAAGACATTGTAGGTCAAATTTATCATAAGCAAATACGATTTCTTTACTATGGAAGTAGATCTGTCTCACCAGATTTTGAAGCCATTGAATTTCTAGCATTGAAATTATGTATCTGGATTTTTTTAATTCAACTCAATGAAGTTTTGAAAAATTGAAAAATAAAAGTGAAAATGAGTTATTGAAAATTTCAAGAGTTGAATTCAGAGCCAAAAAATTAAGTGCTAGAAATTCAATAGCTTTAAAATGTCAGAATCTGGTGAGACAGATACTCGTCGTTTCAGCAGGTTGAGAGCATGTTGGAATGAGTAGAAGAGGTACGATTTATCCTTTTTGAAAAACAGTTATGCAGTTTTACAGTCATTAGTGACTGCACCAACATTGCTAAGGGTCAAATGAAACATTTGTCTCAAGTATCAATAGATTTTGAATGTGAATGCCTGATTTTCAAAAGAGTAGAATTTTAGAAAAAGAATACAAGTATTTGCTTCACACAGAGGAATAACATGCCAGCAGCTGCTTTTTAAAAATAAGAAATACACAGGAGGAGACTAACAAAGGTGCCTCCAAAAATGCCCGACAAGGGTTTATGTTCACACAGAAAAAGAAAAAAGGTAAATGATGGATGATGAGTGTTAGGGACTTGTCAGATTGGATGAGGCAGGTTTTCCCTGAGAAACTGGAGAAAGTTGTTACTTTACAATTTAAATGTGATTTTCCTCTAAAGGCAATTGATGTATTTTGGGAAAAAGTTTCTCAAACTGCCAGTTTTCCTTTAATGTCTTTGTAGAGTTCCTTATTGAAACCAGCAGGCGGAGTTACACTCCGTTCTGCTTTGTGGTTCCAATGAGGGGTACTCCAGTTCATGCAGTCCATTTTAATCAATACAGCGGTTTAAAAAAGTCAGTCTCAGTGAAACGTGATCTTGCTGCACCTGCCTACGGAGCTGCGTGGAGAGAGGAGAACAAATGATAATATCAAAAATAACCTCTCGCCCACCGTCAGCGCTTACATGAAACATTTGTCAGGCATTTCATGATAGTTAAAATCAGCAAATTAAAGATTAGGACTTTGTAGAGTGAGTTCAATAATTAAATTTCTGCCAAAGGACCTAAAGGTTTCAAGGATATTTGCTAATCCATATTAGTACTTAATACCCTACATTAACAACATATCACATTTCAAGGGACTAGTGAGCAGGTTGTGTTAAACGTGAGACTCAGATGTTACAAACAAAATATGAACATGTGAAATGACCTTTATTTCAGTTTGAGCCCTTCAACTTGATGCTCAGGTAACAAAAAGACAAGTATATCATTATCTCTTGACTATTTGCTGCATTTATACATATAAAAACGTACAGTACATATATGTGTTTAGGCATGTACTATATTTGTGTATGTATGTATCCCTAACCCTGACCTCAAATTAACCCCAATTCTAATCCTAACGCCATTTCAATCCTAAACTCAAACAAATCTTATTTCCAGTGTTAAACTCAGGCCTAAAATAAACCACGATTATTATGTTAAATATTATTACCTAATGTTTAGAATATGAATGTGTGGCCTCCTCAGAGCAAATCTTGTGCACTTGACACACATGAACCGGTGAACACAGCTGATATGCAACACATAAACAGAGAAAAGTACCTTCACTTTCAGAGCACATGTGCAGAAATGGTAATATTAAGAGTGTCTTCCTAACAGAATAGTCCACAGCTGACCATAAGAACAGCATAGTTCTTAATAATGGTAGTGCAGATTTTAGGAGCTGAAAGAAAGATGTGACACTTGTCTTCTTAAGAGTAAGCACTTGTTATGTGACATAATGAAGTGCCCCTTTTGCACCCTGACAGCACAGAGGACATTTTGACCCAGCAGTGGAGGGAGGGAGGCCGCCATTATTGACAGATTAGCAGAATCTGGCAACTTCCACCTCAGCATTTTGTGTACCCAGACACCATGACCCTGAATCAGGTCAGCCTGCACTTTGGCCTCGCAGATAAGACGACTCTCGCCAAGCCTCTTTCTCACCATTTCTCTTCTGCTCACACTCTTGTCGCCAACACCTCTAATTGGTCACAAAACTCTCTTCCTGTGCAGGGAATAGTCAGTGACGATGATCCGTCTGTCACCTGAAGGTTAAGCCACAAATTGAGCTATCCAAATTCATTTTACATGTATATATTCTCCTTATTAGTTATACTGTATCTGTGAGTCTTACATGTACCTGTAGATGTTTGATGTTTAAAGTGTGGCTTTAAAGAGAATTTGATTGAAGTGACAGAAACATTTCTTCTTACGTTTTGTTCTGTTTGATAAAAGAAACCATTGAGTATCCCACTTGTATGTTTTGAAAATTTGGGCCCTACTAACGTACGCTAACAAAGGGTTAACAGTCTCAGAAATTGAGGGACCCTGTGGCTTTGTTGCAAAATGTTCTTGATATCGTTTCAGTTCAATCATACTCAGTTGCACATTTATAATTGACCAGCTATAAATGACTAACTATATAGGCTAAGGCAATGTTAAATGAGCTGACATTGCCTTAGCCTGAAACTGAACACATTTTAAGCATTGGTGATGTTTGAGGAATACAGTCATTGCGATACTAATGTTTTGACCATCACTGGTGGACCACTCTTTTGTCTCAAATCATAATCCTCCTGTGTTTTGGTCTTCAGTGTAGCCACCTAATGAGGGACACCAGATGAATGCAGTTAACTACCTGCTGTTTATTAATTGTTCTTGTCTGTTATGTTCTCGTGAAGTTGCTCAACATACAATTTCAGGGCAAAACTACTATTCTCAAATCTGAAGAATGCAAACAACCACAATGGTTTTCATTTCCAGCTGTGGTCCTCCAAAAAACGTTCATGGTTCTGTGACTGTCAGTGAGAATGAATCAGGCGTTTCAGAAGTCATTTAGAGAATGGCCGCAGCTTTTTAGTATCTTTATATCAGCGCATCCTGTTTCAGTATGCAATGAATGACTCATTTGAAAGCTTCCTCTAAAGTTCTCTGAAAGTAGATTGTTGTTAACATTATCCAGTTTTGCTGCATCACTACCACAGTTAATAGCTACGCTAGCATGGTCCGCAAACACATACAATGTTTGCAACACTGACAGACGCTATCTCCATCCTTGTGGTGTTGCCAGAGAGTTCTTAAAGGGAGGTTTTGGCAAGAAAGTTCCTCTCAAATCCATTCACAGCATTTCTGATGGTGAGGAACAGTCCAGGTCTGAGAGCCACTGGCTTACAAACATTTCTCCATCTTGTAAACATCTATTCTTTATGATTGAAATGGATTTGACAGGGATACATCTGGATTTGTGTGGATGTCTGCCAATATAATACACTGATAACTTTCACCCGGATTCACCATGATGCTGCACATTCTGCACTTATTGTAACAGCTCTCTGATTAAGCCGATGGCTGTCAGTAAACATGTTTCTACCCTGTGATGAATCTCATTCATTATTCACCTCAGACACTCTTTATATATCTCCTCCCTCTCCCTGTGTCTCCTCGACATTGTTAAATATTCATACAAAGAGCCACGGAGTCACACTAAAGACTCTGCTTCTTTGCTCAGTCTCAACACTGAAATGCTCTCCCCAGTGCACTTAAAGAAGGCTCATTATCCTGCAAGAGGCTCACATGAACTTTCAGTGAATTTAGGCACACATTACCACAAGAGGAAAATGTTAAATGTCTTGCGATCTGCATGTTACTGGGTTTTTGCTGCAGCTTTAAGTTTTCCTTCTCTTTTTCTGGTTTTATCTATTGCAAATAAACCACAGTTGCTGCTGCTGGCAAGGCTTTAGCTGCCAGCTGCCACTAAGGATACATAAGTCATGTCCACTGTACTTGTCTGGGAATTTTGGGACCTAAAGGGCAGTTTATATTTTTAAATTTAAAGTTGGTTTAAAGTTAGTTACATAATGAATTTCCAAGGGCAGTAGCCATATTTATTTTGGCCCAGTGCTTTTTGCAGGTATTTCTGCCAGTTTCATTAATGTGGAAATACCATTGATTAGCACTTTAACTGTTGATGCTGAACCTCAAACACAGTTTTGTACCGTCACACTGTTTCCTCATTCGAAGCATCTCTGAGTTGGAAAAGCTCAGTGCCGTATCTTAGCAACCTCCTTACCACCTGCATTGATGGGTTGAAGGTTGGAGCCTCCCTGAGTGTGTGTGTGTGTGTGTGCGTGTGCGTGTGTGTGTGTGAAAGACACAGGAAGTACAAGAGCGAAGACATCTGTAGGGGGCTGGAAATGTAGTGACTGACAACTCACAGAATTCAAGAGCTGGTACTGAAAAAAGAGACTTCGTGATAGAGAGAAAGTGGGTTTTTGAGAGTTTAGAGACTGAAAATTCACAGATTTCAAGAGTCACTCAAGGATACAGAGAGTTAGAGAGGAGTGGAACGAGAGAGGAGTGTGTCGGGCAGCCAGTAGAGACGGAGGGCGACAGTATAGCAAAAGAGAGCGAGAGGGATACATTTTTCATCTGAACATCGCTAGTGGGCTTTTTTTTATTGAGAAATGAGAAACACAATCCAATATTAATATGAGTGCGTGCGTGTGTCTTTCTGCAAGCGTGTGCATGAGACAGCTCTTCTTTTGACCGTCCGTAGCTGTGGCTGTGTGTTTCATTAGCTCTTTTCCGGACTGAAATGAAAGGGGACCATAAGTTTTTGGGAAAATGGAGGATGGTGGTGAAATGAAGCCAGAGTAAAGAGGCAGAGGGGGATGAAAGACGAGTGGTGTGTGTGTGTGTGTGTGTGTGTGGATCAAGCCTGAACCAGCTTGTTATAAAACATCAGTGAGGGACAGAGACAGAAAGAGTGTATTAGACAAAAAGAAACTCACTTAGCAAAAAGCAAAAGGCCCAGAGGGCTGGTAGGTGAGCCGAAGTAAGAAAATGAAATCATAACAGGAGGGAAAGACCTGGAGATGACTGATTTTCTGACTGATTCCTCTCATTGCCTTGCTGAAGGCTGAAGATATCCTTGAGAACTCTTTGCTTCACCTGTAATATTTGTCAGCAAAAGTAAGACAGTGAAAAAAAAAATACAAATTACATCTTGATAATGGCTCAGAGGGACACAAAATATGTGCTCTTTTATTCTAGATGGAGCTGAGAACCTTTACAATTAAACAAGGAACAAGGATGAAGGGCCAAAGGGTTCAAGCACACACTCATTTTAATTTAATTTGAAGTCAGTTCCATGAACAGCATAATGCAAACATCAAAATTAATTATAGTGACAAAATGTATTTCCTGCACCAAGAAAAGTTAACTGGGTGGACTTTCTGCTTTCCTTCTTTATTTAAAGTGAATTTCATCATGATAATGAATTTATTATCACTATTATTATAGTTACAGTTTCCAAACAGACAGGCAACAAATTAAAGAAAAAAACATGAACAAATAAGTGAAAAAAATATAATGAATCCAGATGATTCCCTTCAGGGCACAAGGAGTCACTAAATGCTTTGATGAGAATGAAAATAATGTGAATCATACAACACGTCCTACAAATTACACGACAAAATGCGTTTTTTTTCAGGCCCTCTAGAACGCGTGGTGGTTAAGGTTTTAATGCTATGGTTAAGGTTTGGTTAGGTTTAGGCACAACATCGACTTGGTTAGGTTTAGGGAAAGATCATGGTTTGGGTTCAAGTAAGTACTTTGTTAGGTAGCACCCTCCACCACCATCATGAAAGCACCAAATGAGGGGACATATTTAGGAGGAATGGTGTTCATCCCTCCACTAGAGTTTCAGAGACTTGGAGAATCTATGTCATGGAGCACTAAGGCTATTATGGAAACTTTTGATGGCCCAAAACCTTTCTGAGACTAGATATCAACAGCTTATGGTTATTTATGGTTCCCAGAGGATGAATTCTAACTGTGTGTTCA
This sequence comes from Macquaria australasica, assembly GCA_005408345.1. Taxonomy (NCBI): domain Eukaryota; kingdom Metazoa; phylum Chordata; class Actinopteri; order Centrarchiformes; family Percichthyidae; genus Macquaria; species Macquaria australasica. Next base: position 138,712 of record SEMN01000036.1, on the reverse strand, counting down.
GACAAAACTTGGAAATTTAGATGCGGTGCATTTGCATAAAAAGTCAATGGAAAGACGTCATTGGAATTTGTGCTTATATCCGGGACTTTATGAATGTTGCGTTACTTCATGAACATACAGAGCAAGAGGAAAAAGGAGAGAGACTGGAGGAAATTAACAAACACAAGTGGAGTTCCTGGACGGTTCTGAGATCAGTCAGAGGCTGAGGTGTCATGCAAAGACAGCAACATCTGTACAGATGGTACATTGGCTGTTTGCGGTGAATAAACAGACTGCCAAACAGTCCAGTGGTCAAATTCGTGCAAATAACGCAAGGCCAAAATTTGCTTCGCTTTCTGTCTGAACACACCTTTGGTCCTCCCCTGACTTGTCATCTAGCGTCATCATTGTGTCATTAATTGTCCAATACTTTGGTTTATGTCCTGCAAAACTAATGATCAGCTGTATTTTCAAACTGTATTTTGTGTTTAGTGCTAATTAACAAATGTCAGCATGCTAACGCTGACTACTGACGTTACCATCTAAATAAAAATAAGATAAGCTTCTGTAACAGGAGTACAGCCTCACAGAGCCGCTAGTGTGGCTGTAGACTCTGTTTGTTTCATATGTCACTCATCTGTATATCACAAGCCATGTCCTCTGGACCCACTGAGACATCCCCGCACATCAATTAAACCAGATCCCACATATCTTTGTGTGTTCTCTTTAGTCACAGAAGTTTGAATTTGTTTTTGATAGTCCCTCATTACGAAAGACTCATCCTTATAGATAATAAACACTGCACACATACAAAAATATAATCTCCTTGCTTCAGTCTCCAACAACTTTCAATCCCACTGTGGTTTTTATAATGTTCATTTCATTTGCTTCATTTGCATGTAGCTCATGTTGCAGTCCAAAACATCCATGTTTTATGAGTGCTGATAAATAATAAATGAATATGACCACCTGCATGAATACAGGAAAAAAGCTTGCACTAAATCTGTTCAATGCTCTCTATTAGGCTGACAGAGATGAGTCAGACTATCATTTATAAGGTAGGTGATCCTTTTCTTTGCACAGTCAATATACACAGACTACAGATAGTCACATGGGTATGACACATGCATTTTGTTAAACTCTCAGATATTTCACGTGGATTGCTCTGCGTGAACACACACGTATATGTAGATACAAGCACACACACAGACTTTAAAGAGCCATACTTCACAGAAACAGTGTATCCTGCGGGACTCTCCATGAGGTCTGAGGTGCCTGAATCAAAGTCTCAGTGCAAACACACTCAGAATATGAAATATCTGTCTTGCCACTGCCTGGTTATGAAGTCTACTTTGCCGAAGACTCTAACAGACTGCAGATAATTTTCTGTTTATGTGTATACAGTATATTTACACATTCGTTCTCCAATAACACACTGACTAATGCTTCTTCACTATTGTTATTTATCTTGCAGTAGTGTTAGATCTACAGGAAAAACTGTACTAAAGCCAAACCAAAACTATGAATTAACCTGTTTGAGGAAATTAGTCTGCTTCCAGATTTCTAAAATGCTGCCCACATTTCATATTTCTCTCAGCAATTCAAATAATGAGGTGAAACAAAATGGCAATTCAGTCTGATTATGTGAGTATAAGGAAATATAATTTACTTTACTCTACTTTTTAATTAAAAAATATTAAAACTCTTTATTCTACAGCCAAGGCCCCAAAACAAAACTAAACAAAAAAACCCCAACCCAAATTCTGTTATTACAATATTTTGTATGGTGAAATTCTATGTTATCCCATTACTAGACACTGGATCTCTGCGCTGATTAGCTTTATTGTGGGGCAATAGGGTTTGGGCCACTATATTTAATGTGACAACAGATGAGGCCAACGAGTGGCGTGTAAAGGGTGTTTCCAACAACTATCAGAGGTACAGCACCTCATGCAAGCTGCAGATTGATGCCAATAAAGGTCACAGATTACTTAAAGCCTGTCTCTGTCTCATGAATTTCAGTGCCAAGTCACTTTTGACAGATGTTAACAGCGTGCGTTGGTGTCTGACTAAGGATGTGTGTCTGGGGTAGCAGATTCTCCATCTCTACATTGTCGTAAGAAATGCAACAGAAAGTGAAGATTTCGGCTAAAGGGCAGGAGTGCAAACGTGATTTCCTGTTCTTAGAGGCAGAACTTAATTCAGGACATCAAATCATTTTGTCTTGAGAGTATAGATCACCCTGCAACCTGCATCAAGGTCATGTTTGTGGATGTGTGTGTACTAAAGTAGCTCCTGAGTGAATGGTTTAACACAGTCCTGGCTGTCAGGCAGGCTGCCATTCCAATACTGCCTGTTTAGCATCAAATACACATTTACATTTACATTCTAGTGTTTTTTTTTTCTTTTCTGAAGTGACTCGGTAGAATAAGGTTAAATTCTTGCATTGTACAAGAATACGGTACAAATTAAGTTGTGGACGTGGCACCTAAAGTAGAATATTGGACGGTCTAACTGATGAATGCACCGACAAAAGGACACGCAAAACAAATAAACTAGCAGAAAAAGACTGACTTTAAATGAGAGAGTAAACACATTGATCCGCATCCAGATCACTTTAACCTGGCACCCGTCCCTAGCTGAGCCTGCTAGCAGAAGTGGAGAAAAGTACAAACAACTGGGTAAAGGCTGACTGGATATTGGGTAGAGTCCATTCTTTCTCCACTGGGAAACAACAACAGCAGCGGGGAGACAGAAGGTAAAGAAGAAAGCTGGGTGTAAGTTGTCTTCTGCTTCTCTGCATATGAAAGATTATTTGTATAGTGATTTGAGTAAGGTCATATGAGAATGATGACAGGTAGGAATAGACTGACAGTGTTAGAAGCTTCCTTAATGTCTTTATCAAGGCCATGTTGTTCATTATGTCGGCTAGATGCTGTTGCTTTAATTAGTTTTTAACACTCTACACCATATGGCTTTTCTCATATTCTCCTGACATGTTTCATTTTTTATTTTTTACACAACATTTTTCTTTCTCTCTTCTTCCCTTCATGTGTTCACCTCTCCCACCCTCCTCTTAGTAGGATGATGTGGCGTATGCGCTGTCGCTCCAGGACAATCTGTCTGTCCTTGGCCTTCATCTCCATTTTCCTCCACCTCCTCCTGGTGTTTGTCTCTCTTCCCATTTACCACCAGCCCTGTGACCCCCCACTGCCACTGACGAGTGGTCCAGCTGAGCCAACAACTGATACCACACAAAAAGATTCTTACAATAAAGATGCCAAAGGTCATGTGCGAACACTTTCTGACGTGTTCTTATCATTGAAAGACGGTAAAAATGTCTCAATGAACATGCCAGTCAATGTGGGTCGCTATGGTACCAACCGAGCTGAATCTGTGGAGTCTGGGCTGTTAAAGCTGGAGGCGCTGTTTGACCATCCTCTTTACAATATGCCCAGCTCTCCTGTCCCTGAGGAGGACTGGCTGTTGAAAGTGAAATCAAAGGTCAAGGCTAGTGAGAAGAGCTCCCAGATGTGGTCAGTATATGATACAGTGAATGTGCAAAATACTGTGTGTGTGTGTGTGTGTGTGTGAGAGAGACACATTATGTATGTGTGTATGTATGTGTATGTTTCTCCTTTGACATCATCTCTCCAAAACCACTTTCCTTAACCAAACATACTTGCATATTTGCTTTATTTAACTTCTTTCAGTTGCCATAATCCATTAATAGAACTTTATCCCTGCGGGAGCTATTATATTCAACACCTAATTACCCAGCACAGTATATAATACACACACAATATATTATGGAAAAACAGTTAAAAGCTAAAGCAAGTGAAAGATATAACTAAACACTGTATGGACAACTGCTATGTGGAATATTACACTGAAATATAAATACATGTTCAGTACATGCAAGATTTTTACCAGATGGGTCAGACTGCAGGGAGCAGACATGATCTCCTGTTGTCAAGCCTGGTTTATACTTGTCACAATGCTGCAGCTACAGGTTTCTGTGGGTACGTACAGAGCTACTGTATGTTGTTGGTTAATGGCTACACAGCCTTTGTAGACACAACAAGAAATGCGAGTGCGAATGCTTTGTTTTTTTCTTTGGCATCTTTCCGTTGGCATTGCCCTCCTTAACATGACCCCATAGTCTCTACAACCATCTACAGATTCTGTTATAGCTGCAACTATAACTATTTTTCTTTACTGATTGATTATTGTTTCATCTATAAAACATCAGAAAATAGTGAAAAATTCCCATCACAATTGTCAAGAACCTAAGATAGCATCTTTAAATGTAACAGTCCAAAACCCAAAGGGATTCAGTTTTCAATGAAATAGAAATAACTGCAAATAGTCCCATTTAGAAGTTTTTAAAGGCAATTTTCCTTGATACATGACTTGATCAAGGAATATGTTAATTTACATTTTAATATCATTTTCATAATTCTGCTGGACAAATCTGAGAGAATAACATCATGCTGACATTTTTATCCTCCACCACATCACTCTCTCACCTCCTTCTCTTACCAGGGTAAGTGCAAGCCAGGAAGGCTATGAGGACGTCCAGTGGAACAGCAACAGTAGCAGCCACCCTCCTTGGCTGCGCTTCCACCTAGGCATCTCCCGCTGGCAGCTGTACCCCCATCGTGACCCCAACATGGAGCCACTGACCCAGCAGCTCGCCACGCACCGCATCGTCAGTGCAGGTGTGACACAAAACTTCTGAGCTGTATTTTCAGCTGGGTGATATATGTCTGTGCAATGTTTCCTTTTTGTATTTATTGAACAGTTTTACTCTTGCATGACAGAGGAGGTGTCAGACGAGCAAAGGCGAGATGTTTTTGTGTAGAGGATCTGAGTCAGTTTAGAAGGTGACTCAGTGAACCTCTTGAATAAATAAGTTTATGAAAGACTGCAGTCGGCACAAGAACAACATGCTGTCTTGAAAAGGACTAAACTAATTTCACTCCCAAACCCAAATCTTTTGTGGAAAAGGTGGGTGGACTTCAGGGAGGGAGAAGTCAGCTGAAGGGTAGGGTTGTTGTGATTGTGTGACACCTGAGGTTTACGGTTAGACTTTCAAATGTAGATTCACTTTGAAGTTCTCCTGAAATGAAAGCTACTGTGAAGCTTTGAAGGGCCTTGGAGGCTCAGCAGAGGATGGACGGGAATACGTGAATCACTGGCCATGTAGCAAACATCTCAGTGTTAATCAATCATGCATATTTCTCCACACTAACTTTTTCACGTTGAGTGTGGTGCTTCTTGGCATGTTTGTGTATGTGGTCTGGTTTAGTTAAACTTGTGACGACTGACCTCTGACAGTCTACTGTTGTCGTGAGGACATTTTGGTTTGGAAGGACATTCTGCCTCGGCCTCATAGTGAACAATTATCATTTAAAGTTTAGTGGTTAGAATTTAGAAAATTGGTAAATTGGCTTATTTAACTTTTGCTGAATAACAGCCACTGTTGCCACAAGTGACAATTATATATTAATGTTAAAACATAGTGTAACAGTACCACAAGTAGATAACAGTCATAAAGTCAACAAACTGACTCAGTAATGCCAGTTACACAGCAATATCTATGTTTTTCAAAGAAAAAAATGTGGGTTCAATACTTCCTTCCACAATAAAGCAATAGTACATATATTAAATCAGAAAGAAATAGTACCCAAACAAAGACAGAAACATCAGCTAAATCATGTAGACTTTCCACGTTGTCCTACAAAGCTAGAAAGGTGTAGTCTTGGTCTCTTTTCTAACCCACCACCAAGAAAACCATATTATCAGACCTGCTCCAATATCCAATATCCTTCACCCGTTCAATAGCAATATCTATTTAACGCTTGCTAAAGTTAGCTAACATTAGCTACTGGTCATACCAGACCAGTATGGCTGGGGCAGGAAAAACCCTAAGTGAATTAAATTGAGCAAGGATGTTTTTTATTGTATTTGAATTCAACTTTTAATCTGTAAGAGGAAGAATGTGTTATTTCGTCTTTCAAAAGTGACATAGCCTTGCTTTAACAAGCAGCGGCATGAATATGGGCAGGGAGGGGTTTTTGTTCTCTATTTGGGATGGCATGTGGTTGAATCTTCACTCAGCCTTGACAAACTGTACATTGTTTGAAAGCACAAGGTCTCACATTCTGCGTAAATCATTTTAAGATTCCAGTTTCACTGTTACAGCAGTTGCTTTTTGGCAACAGGAGTAGTCTACATACAAAACAGTGGAATAAACAGAAACATTTTTACCATATTTGTGCCTATGTACATTTGGTTCACTATCACTTTTATTAATTGTGACTTTTTGATAGTAAAGTCCAGAGTAACCATTCAGAAAAGACCAGGTTTGCGTCTATAACAGCCCAGTGTGACAGTGAAAATAATCAAAAATGCTCAAGGACAAAAACCATGTGCAAAATAACTAAACAAAAAACAACATCTTGACTCCTGTGATATAAAGATATAGAAAAAAGTCCAGAAAATTGAGAAAAGGAAATACAACATTTACAGTAAAAAAAATTATGATGAAGATCAAATTATGTGATAAAAAAGATATAAATTGATATGATATACAGAAACATTAAGGATAAATTCTTCTAATTTATTGGACCCAGTGCTTGTGATAATATCACATTATAGGCTGGGTAGCACTCATGGGAATGAAAACAAGTAATACAATGTAATAAATATAGCAAAAGCCATGTGTGTGGGTGTGTGTGTGTCAGAGAGATGATACGGTGGTGTGTCTCCACAAACTGATTGAACTGTGTTATATCTTGGTGATGACGCACATATTTTCTCTGTTACATTTTGCTTTGAGTGTGTATGTGTGTGTGTGTGTGTTCACATTGTGTGCTTTGTTGCTATGGAAACATTCTCAGTACTGTTTTTCAGTGCAGAAGTCCGGGGGGACACAACTGAAGCTGGTGATGTCATTTCCCAACTATGGACAGGCCATGCTCAAACCCATGAAGTGAGTCGCAAGTGGCAAATCCAACACATTGCTCATGTAACAGAGCATGTATAAAGTCCAGGAAAAATTAAATCCTCTCAGTTGCCTTAAAATGAATCCATTTAATCATGAGGATGAAGCAAAGAGAGGGATTTTTAATCCTTCAGACAACTAAGAAATGTATTGTTTGAGTAAATACTAGGAAGGACGATGTCTAATTGTGTTTGTTAGTAGATTTTATGGTGAACAGAAATGTCTACAGCTCATGTGTGCTTGTTCAAAGCAAGTGATCAAATAAAAGAGGCTTTACTTGATGTAAATTTTAATGTATTATGCACTGTAGTTTGACTTTGCCTCTCCCTGGCAGGCAGGAGAGAGATGAAGAAACCAATTATAACCTCTACTACTTCTCAGACTTTGAGAGACACAATGCTGAAATTGCAGCTTTTCACCTGGACAGGTACCAAGTTCTTTCTTTTTTTTTCTTCAAGAAACTACAGCACAACACTGCTTGAGTTTGCACAGTGAGGGAAATAGTGGATGAAATGGCCACATAATTAATACATGTTACGTAACGCCGAATTGTATTTTCTTCTCTCCTGCCTTTCCCTCTCTGGTTTTCTCTTTCTGTCTGTCTCTCCGTCCGTCCCACTTCGTCTTTGTCCTCATCTCATACTTTCTTCCACTTTCTCTGCAGGATTTTGGGTTACAGGAGAGTCCCTCCAGTGGTGGGGAGGCGGGTGGATGTGGTCAAGGAGATCAAAGACGTCACTACTGACCACCAGCTGGCCCGAACCTTTTTTACCTCCCCCGGTACCGCTCACACAATCCTCCATTATTCATTTACCCTGCTTAAAATGCCCTTGTGTGTCAAGTGATTATGAATCTCTTTGAATGTTTTACTTCTAATTCTCTCTGGCCACAACCACCCACAACCTATTTTATCACAATTTTTCATTGGTTATTTTTTCTCCTCTCCTCTCCCCTCGCTCTCTGTGCTCCTCTGGCTCCCCCTAGTGGGTAATGTGTGTTTCTATGGCCAGTGCAACTACTACTGCTCAACAGAGCACGCTGTGTGTGGCCGCCCCAGAGACCTGGAGGCCTCGTTGGCTGTCATGCTGCCGGATCTCTCGCTGGCAGCTCGCAGGACCTGGAGATCCCCCTGGAGACGCTCCTACAGCCGCAGCAAGCTGGCAAAGTTAGTGGGTACAGGGGACTTTAGTCATAGAGGAACCAATATGTTGGATGATATCAAGTGATTCAACACATCAACTCAGCACGCCCCAAAAACTTAAAGTCTCTATATGAGACCAATAATAAAGAAGGCTGAATGTTTCAACATAATTTCATTTTTCACAGGAGGTTTAATCTTTTTTTTTTTTCATTTAGGCTACAGCTACAGTTGTGTGGCATTTTAATATGAAATTAATCATCATTAGTAAATGTCATACCACATGAATTTTGTGATCCAAGCAGAGTTGCTGTATAGAAACAAAACTTTGGCAGTTTCTTCTAGCATCTGTACTGCTTGGTTGGGGCACATTTTGCACAAAAATGGATGTATTGCCTTATGGCACAATAAAGGAGGAGGACTGGTGTTAACCATAAACAAAACCTGCAATGGGAAATACTAAAAAATGTAGTCTTAATTTTGAAAAACATCAGCAATAAAAAATAGTGAGAGATACAGGCTACCAGTCATATCAACCACGGGTGCTTTTGTTTAAGGTAATTAGGCCAAAGGGTGAATGATGTCTGTCTGTTTCAGGTGGGAGTCAGTACCAGACTACTGTTCGACGGTGAAAAAGACCCTGCCGTACAACAAAGACACAAGACTGGTGGACTTCATAGATATGGTCATACTGGACTTCTTGATGAGTAGGTAACAGTAACTGTGTACACTGCCTATTTTAAGAGGTCAGGATCAGATTTCAAACTCCATAAAGGTCATGGAAGAGTTAATGGGGTTGTTGTTGGTCAACTGGGCACACAGCAGAAGAGTCTTGACATAGGTTTGGCTTCTTATTCGCCAAAGCTTGATAAACAAAACATAAACTCACCTAAAGCTAAGGCAGCTCACATACTTTCACCTCTACAAGGCTGTACACAGGCAGCAGAGGAGTTGAGGATTTTAACATCGTAGAATGATTTGCCGTGATTTCTTGTTGGCTAGTGTTTTCTGTCGTTTACTGTAGTCTCGACAAGCTATGTCGGATAAAAAACAATAAAAAAAATAAAAATAAAAAAAAAGCTATAAGGTTAAATGTTACGACCAGTTTAAGCTGGCATACCTGACCTTCACCAGCAGACCGACCGGCTCCACAGCGCGACTGAAGTTGCTGTGTGCGTTACCGTGGCAACGAGCCGTCGCCGTGGTTGCGCTGACAACTTGTTCCCAGCCAGGTAAGAAAGTCACACAAGTTAGTTTTGTTCCTCGCGTTGTTAGCTAGTTAGTTGCTTTGAAGTACTTCTTTTAACTTTTAGAAACGTCATTATCTGCTTTCTAATTCTCCTGGCGTCTGGACTTGGTCGGCACCGAGGTGTTTCACAGGCGTTAAACTGTGGCAACTGCAGCGTCTTTGGTTTGTACTAACGCGCTGCTCAGCTACGGAGCGGACCACCAGGTCAGCGTAACCAGCTAACGTTAACTAGCGAAACGTGCTTGGCCGTGTAAGGCTTTGCTTTGCTGTGTTCAGCGAATACTATTCATATTAACCCAAGATTCTGCTTATCCCTGTCCAAAATGATGTTTGTTGCTTACAGTAAGGAGCATGATCCTCATAGAGACCTTGCTAATTTCATGTACATCTCTTATCTAAAAAAAATGGATCATGTTTCTGGTTTGTGGCTAGTTAACAAGGCAGGATAGGTATGGCATGATATGGTGGTGATTCACGCTACAGATTTTCGTTACCTTTCTGTTTTTTTCTTTCAGACATTCCAGAGTAAAGTCCTAATGTAGACTGGCAAGACAAAGTTTGCGGTACCTAAACCTGCTGATGGTATTCATAGAGATATCAGCAGCATGTTTGCTGCCCCTTCAAAGGAAAGATCCCATGACGGAGCTTCTCAGACCAGTGGGAAAGACACTACTAGGCCTGGATCCAAGGTTAAGAAAAAGGCCCACTCTTTGGAAGTGACTTTACCACCTCTATGCCCGGTGCCACCTCCTCCCTCAGCAGCCTTTGTGGCCAGGTCTTTGTTTAGTCATACCCCCATCCTCAGAAATGTCCCCTCTGACAGACCTTTATCAGTGGTGGAACTCCCTCGTCTTATAGCCCAAGTAGGACCTGGGAGAGCCATAGCTGACGCAAAATGGACAGAAGGACCTCGACTGATGGCCTCAGCATTAGGGACCGACATCCCTATCAGAAATGCTGATGAGCTGACAGCACAGAGGTACATGGAATAATTACAGAGATTTGATTTTGATTTTATTGCACCCATTTGTTCTGATACAATTTTTTAAAGTTTTGGGTATGAGTGTCATTCCTAATTTAGTTTTTGTGAAAGTCTTTGCTAATTTATGACAAATACAATACTGTTTATCACACTACTTCTCAAAAATGAGCATGATGAAATATGTTTCTATGATGATTGTATGTAATAGGACTAGGTGTGTGTTGATAGGCCTTTGGCATAATGTCTGCTGGAAATAAATATTTTCCAGACATAGTTTTATTCCAGTATATTATAGGAACTCTGTCACACAGTGTTTTTTTCACTTACCAAAGTGCCATAAAGAGCTGACAAATTTAGCTGTTAACAAACTATTTGATCCCTGGATTAATTGCTCTGTTGTTTACACTCAGTTTTTATTGTTTCAGTCTTGCAGATAAAGAATCAATAAAAGTCACAAGATGTAAGGATAAAAAGATAACGACTGTGAAAAATGGGAAAGCGACCAAACCAAATAAAGTTCCTCTCACTGGCACAGAGGTAGTTCATATCTTTGCAGAGAAAAGAGACCTGGGAGACTGGCTTTATTACCTGAAAGAAGTGGACAAGGACTCTTACAGGTACACTGAAATAAGGTTATATACCCTTTAATTTCAGACTCCCAGAGATGTTCTTATGTAGAAACGTCCTTCTGCTGGAATGCACACAATTAAACTATGAATGCACAGTGATATGTCCTCTTTGGTTTCAGACCCTATGACCTGCGAGTGGTCCATTCCAGTGAAGCTGGCTCTGAGCACTACATCTTCTCCCCTAATACTGTACTACATGTGACAGAAAGGGGTTATGGTGGACTTGTCAGTCTGGCAGAGTGGTACAGAGAGTCTGTGTTGTGGACAGCTTTGCAGGAAATCTCATTTTTCAGGGACTTTAGACTGCAGAAAGCTTTCACCTGGTAAGTACATATAAGCTGTGCTTTCTGTCTCTTCTTTTGTTTTGTTTTTTATATTCATGCTTTGCCTGCTTGGTGTTTTTTGTTTTGCCAGGTGGCATAGAAATGTGCGCAAGATCTTTTTTCAGCGCAGGTGTGAGAATCTGCAGGATATGCTGGTTATAGCTGTACCTCAGTTCAGAAATGCTTTTTTTCTGTTCACCAGGTGAGTCCCATTGACATGCAAATCATTCAATATTAGTTAAATTGTTGATTTTGGTGTAATATGTAATGAGCTATTGCACCTGTAGCCAATTTTGGATTTGACCTTTAACTGGTAGATGGGACAGATGTTAAACTTTAACATTAGTTGTTCAGATTACCTGGTAATGATACTGTATCTTTTACAGAATAATTGAAGAACTGAAAGGGATACACCGGCTGCCCCAGGAGGAGTCTAAAACCTACACATTGGTGGAATTCAAGAATGTGCTGATAACCATGAGTGAAGAGTATTTGCAGATATTGGAGAAGTTTTCACAGTATCACTCTGTTACCCTAAATGCGGTACCACAATTTCTTTTTTCTGACATAAAACAAAACAACAAACTCAAACCTGCGTTAAGGTGTGAAGAATAGCTTTAATAAAAGAGCAGTCTAGAGCTTTATACATTTTTTTCATTGGCTCATGAATAAAATTTCAGAGCATGGAAAAAACGTTACAGTGTCATCTTAGAAAGAAACCTGTTGATTTCTGGAAAAGATGGGCATGTGGTCAGTTTTCTAGGAAGGATAATTTTATTATAACATATGTTAAAATCTTATCACTGTAAAACTATATCTATATTTATTTTTATTGCAGTGTTGTTTTGTTATCCCCAGGTGAAAGAAGACAGTTACAAGGCACACCAGCAGCTGCAGCTGCACATGGAATATGCTAAAAAGCCAAATAAAAGCTACGAATCCATTCACCTCCATCTGGCTCACCAGCAGGAGCTGAAGAAAGAGTTGGCCCAGTCTGAGCGCATTTTGAAGAAATTGGGCAACTTTTCTGCCCTCATCAATCAAATGATTGTGCAGAGTCTCGTCACGATCATCCAACAAGATGTCATTTCTTTTCTCAACAATGTTTTGAAGGTGAAAAGTGACTTGCATTCGTCCACTTATGTAGCAGTATCCGGCTACAAGAACACAAACCTTCCTGCTATAAAACAAATGTTGATTATAAACACAATAGACTTTTGTCTTTAACACAGTCTTTTCAGGCACAGCAGTTACAACCTGCTCTCGAGCTATTACCAAGAGAAACTACGGATACAAAACTTTAATTGCTATGAAGCACCACTGCCACATAAAATAATGGAGGAAGCATCAGATAAAGCAAGTTGACAAATAATTTAATTCATATTTAATTAAATGAATGCTATTGATGTCTTTTTGTTTGTTAGAGGAGGAAATCTCTGCAGTGCTCTCTCTTCCACACTGAGCTGTGTTTCAGCACCAATAGTCAGCTGACTGTGGACCCACCAATACATCTGTTCCAAGAAGCAGTGAGTGAAGCACTCCTGACTGGTGGCGACTCTATAATTCAGGTAATTTACACATTTGCACAGTTGCAAATACAGCTACACCTACATTACAGTGTATTTTTTAGTTGTGGGGGCTGGGACATGTGCCTCATTTTGTGACTATTGGTAGTAGTAAAAAGAAATTAGAACATATTTCATTTTTCTAGTTCATAATCTAAGCACCCCATAAACAGCAAAGTTTTTGCACTAGTAACATGACTGGATTACTAAAACACATGTAAGTATGAACATGTCCTAAAGGTTAATTTGCTCTTCAGCATCACTAAGAACGTCATTTTCAGTAAGACAAATCCAACAATTACGTAGGATTAATTATATTTAATATGTTGTGCTTATTACATCTGTTCATTCAAGCAGTATTTTATTTTTTTTAACATGAATTTATCACCAACCTCATAACACCTTTCTTCTCTGGTAGATGTGTGACACTTGTGGATTCTTCCTGGAGATCAGCAACAGTGTCTTCAGCTCTGGTTTTTGTCAGGATTCAACCTCTGACTTCAGTTGTATTGAACATCCTACTATTACAGGTAAGGCCATTTGCATTGAAGTTGTAGCTGGTCTTCAAATTTCACTGTTTTGATTTCAGTTGATTTGAGCTTCTGCTGACACAAACCCGCAGTATTCATATGAAAAGTTGTCATTCCTGTTGCTGTATTGATCAATGTGGTCTAAAACCAGAAATGGTTCCAGAATCATATTAGTTATATTTTTTGTTAGAAACAGTCAATTGTTTTGAGTGTCCATGTGTTTTAATTCCCAGCGGAGAATAAGAACAATGATGACATGACTGGTCGCCGAAAGTTTTGCTGCTGGCGATTGCTAACAGACCTGCCATCTCACTGGCTGGTGCTGCCTAAACAGACCTTGCTAACGGTGCAGGGCAACAGGGTGCATGGCTGCTACTATCCCCTCCCCAAGAGACAGCTGGAGTGGCAGATCAGCATCAATGACATTACAAAAGAAGCTGAGAAAGAACAGGCCAAGATCATGCAGGCAAGACTGTCACTTTCAAATCAAAAACAAGCCGATGTTAATGAATAATCAGTAGTCGTGTTAAAGAATTTGCACACCTGCTCATGTGTTTCTGGTAATTCTCACTGTACTCTGGACAGGAAACTGAACTAGAAATCCAGCAGCTGTGTGAAAGCTACTCATGGTTGGTGGACATTCATTTGTTCATTAGCCAATGGAGTCGAGCCTCTTTGGAATCCATGAAGGATCAGCCTGCTCTACTGTATGAGGAGCACATAAAGAAGGTACGCCACTGGACCGAAAGAATCTACACAGCTCCCTCATCAATCTCTACCTCCAACCAACTATTCATCATCCAGTGCACCTGCATGAAGGAAAATCTAGGTATGTCTGCTCTAAAGTAATTACATCTCCTCTACACTGTTACTTGTAGACTCTAAAATACAGATTCCTATTCAAGAACCTTTCTAATCAAGGAATAATTAGACCATGTTTCCTAAAAGATTGACTAGTTATTTTTCCTTGGCATTGTAAAATAGTATGAATGGTCAGTTGATGGGTTGTCTTTATGCTCTATGCTTTGATACTCTTTGCCTTTGTTTTTCAAGAGCAACAGCTGCGGTTCATTGAGGAGGAAGTGCTGGAGCAGCTTGTTGAGCAGATAAAGCTACACTCAGAAAGCCTCATATCAGACTTGGAGAGGGCCACTGCTGAACTCAAGACAGAACCCCAAGATTTACATGACCTCTCAAAATATGCTCTTATGGTATAGAAATTCTTTAAACTTTACATACTTGCTTGAAAAATAAGTGTAAAAGAAGAAAACATATAATGCAAAGAGAAGTAGATTACCAGTTATGCAAAAGAGATAAAACAGCCCAAAGGGTAAGAAAAAGATCTCATAAAAAGACAATACCCTAGTTTTTCCTGTTTTACTTTTACAAGGTTAGTAAATGGAAGATTCAGATCCTCTGAGACTCTTTTGGTCACACATTCACTTTAATTTAATTATTCATCAAGGACTCTGCCTTGTCAGAGCAAATGTGTTCTGAATTTAGATTCCATTATCCAAGAATGATCAGGTGATGCATAGAGGTTAAGGTCAGATATTTTAATGATTTCTGATCCCAAAACCAACCATGCTAAAGTACGTATTACTGTTGTCTGACCAACACCCTGTTTTTGCAAAAAGCACCAGCACTTAGTGAGAAAGAAAAACTTACTACATAGCTTTTTCATCTTCAAATTCAACTTAAAAACTACAGTCAACTATAAATTTAATATTTTTTAGGTGCTCCATGACCTTGCAGCCAGGAGATACATTTTAGATCACTAACTAAATATAGTTTGTTAGCTATGATGAACTTGTAAAATTGAATCTGTCTTCTCTCTTCAGTTGAGGGAGTCTGTGAAAATGTTGCCTGACACGCAGAAACGTTTGGATTACATTCACTCCCTCCAGGACACTATTTGCATGAACTATAGGAAGATGACTGAACAGGAGGTGACTTTGGAAGAAAAGGTCTGCAGGCATAAAAGTGAAAATTATGCCATTAATAACCACATTATAGTTGGACAATTCAGTTTTATAACATTATTTCAGAACATTACAGCTGTTTGATCACATTTCAGTTATGGCTTTTTTTTACACTGTGTGTGAGCTTCTGTTTGTGTTCTATATTTAGATGATGGCCATGTGGGATTCCTTTATTCCCCTCTTGAAGCAAGCAGATAGCATTGTGTGCCACCGTCTTCCTTCAACGGCTAATGCATTGGACACAATGTTCTCATTTTTGGTCTGTGACCTTAAAAATATGGTCTCTATAACTACATCTGGACCCTTCCTTGACCCAAGCCAGAATGCAAAAGAGATGGTCTCCAAACTGAACCACATGTGCGCACATGTGCACATTCTAAATGCAAAGCTGGAACAACTTAGTAGGAACAGTCAAAGCCTACAAGGTGAGATGGTATACGTTAAGGATGTAAATTATTTATAGGCTTGAGAAAGTTACTTTTGTCCACTGGTAGATTAAACAAGAAAAACAGAAAAAAGAAAAATGAACCTTAAGAACAGCAATAAAAGATGGGGGTTTTGGTCTTACAACAACCATGGAAAAAACCCTTAATCGTCTCTTCGTTATGTATTTACAAAAATCCTAATCTTAACAGACTTTTTTCTTGCCTTACATTAGAACATCCAATGGATTTGACCATTTTGACAACAGATGTTCAGAAGGTCACAGCCTGTAAAGAGTTGTGGGAGCTGATAGATGTGTGCACAACATGGATGGAAGAATGGAAACAGTTGCTTTTCACTGAGGTAACATGTCAAATGAACCTATCTCTGATTATTGACAAGATGATTCAATCAAAAAAGTTTGGGAAGAAGGTAATTATTTGTATGCATTCATGGTGATGACAAATTTCTAACTAATTTGTTTTAAATTTACTTGAACTTGAATTTGCTCTCTCCTTAACCGATTCTGATAACTTTTTAAAATTTCTTTTGAGAAAACAAGTAGTCTGATGTTAATAACTGGCGTATTGGCAAGCACAGCCTCATAACACATACATGCAGAGATGCTAAGCACTACGTATAAACCATTCTGAATTATAAAATTAAGAATATTTTGTTTTGGGATCATAACAAAACCCCTAAGCTATCACCATTGTCCATATGAATTAAACCAACAAATCTTCTGAAACATTTTTCTGTCAGGTTGTGGTGTCACAGGCTCAGGGGAAAATTGCCAAGTGGAAGGAGCAAGCTCTATCTCTAACAAGTATCATACCTACCCATGATGCAGTGCTGCAGGAGACTTTAGGAATCCTGGAAAGCTTGAGCCATCAGCTTGCAGTCATGGCCATGCTGCAGAGGCCCACACTCAAACATAAACACTGGAAAGCTATTTTCGAAGGTCAGACACTGCACCCATATCGTAACACATGCATGCAACCACAGCATATCTGAAATGATCAAAATATATTCCTTCTGACAGGCATGGGCCTACTATATGTCCCAGAGAAGAAGGTGACTGTTGCTGAACTGATGTCTCAACAACTTGAAGTTGACCACAAACGTATTACCAAGGTGAGAGCAGGAGAGGTGTTAAATGTTAGGCATGTTATGGCAGTGCTATTGAAATCAGGAAACATCAAACTATCCTTATATGCCATTAACACATGATACTTGATTACTTTTGTTTATGGTACCTTTTACTTTGTCAGATATGCAGGGATGCACAAGCAGAGTGTAACATGGAGCAGAGTTTCCAAAAGCTTCGACAGGGATGGGAAGCCAGACTCTTCCAGCTGGATAAATTCACTCTCCCTGTTTGGCAGCATTGTGTGCCACAACATGGATTAATAGAGACAGAGAAGCCCAGAGAGGGCACTGTTTCAAATCTCCAAACTGCCAGTCAACACTCCTGTAATGATGTGAGATTCACCATTATCGGTAAGACTGAATAACAAGCTAGCAAATTAATAATACAGATGTAGTCATTGTAAGCATGCTAGTGGGAAGCATCACTAGGGGAAAATGTGTAAAAGCAATATTCTGCTAACAAGTTGCTGGGAATTACCATGTGTTTTCTCACTCAGATCTAGAAATACACTTTGCTGAGATAGAGAACGATTTGATGACCTTGTCCACCATGTTGAAGTCCCCACACAGTGTTGAGATCAGGCTGCAGATGGAAGATTGGGTGCAATCACTACAAGATCTTGGTATGGTGGATATTCAGAAAAAAAAAGGAAAAAGACATTTTGAAAATGTACCACCAATTGCAGAAACAGTATGAATGTTGTATTGTCTTTTGCTTTCCCTTTCAATATTAATAGGTAAGCTGCTTTATTTGTTTGAAAGATACCAGCAAATATGGACCTTCCTGAACAAGATATTCCATGAAACATCCTTTAGTGTTCAGAGAGTGGATCTGGTATGTCCCTGTGTCATCACAAGTCAAACATTTTTGCAATGCTATGAACATGATACATTTCAGAGCTTTGCTTTAAGTTTATATGTCAGATAAATGTTGATTTTTTTTTTTTCATAGCTGGAGCGATTCAAACCAGTTGATGAGACATTTAAGGAACTTATACACTCTATATCAAGTGATCCTCACGTGTGGAACTTTGTTCATTCCAAGAAGACAAATGACCGATTCCATGGTAATAGCCTTTGCCAGATTCTCATTGATGGTCTGTCTACAATGGAGGCTATTTCCAACCAGATGGTAGATCTCCTGGACACCCTTTGTGAACAGTTTCCAAGACTCTGGTTCTTGAGTGACAGGGAAGTGATACAACTACTATCCTTTCACCCAACGCCATTCACACTGCAACCCTTTGTATGCAAATGCTTTAAAGGGGTACGTTGGCTCGAAGTAGATTGTGAAATACCATCTAATACAAGAGGTGTAAAGAGTTGTGGGGCTACATCTGAAAGCCACAGACAGATGAACGTGCTGGGGTTTTCTGGCAGCCTCAAGGAGCACATTGCCTTTCTATCTCCTTTGGAACCAAATCTCAATGCCTTGGTTTGGCTTTGTGTCTTTGAGAAACAATTGAAGTCGACCATGATACACCTCATGAAACAATGTGCTGTTGTGCGAAACCAGCTTGAACCATCCAGTCAAGATTCGGCATGTGATAAGAGAGTTGGAGACATCCTGCTCCACGTTGCTGATAGGAGGAAAATTGCACTACCTGTACTGGATCTGCTGTCCGAATATCCTCTTCAGTGTCTGCTGGTGGCTGAGGAGGCAGTTTGGTGCAGTGTTGTTCTACAAGCTTCCCAAGAATCGAGCCCACTGAAGTTGAGCAACATAAAGGCATACAACTCTGCAAAACTGAAAAACCTTGGCCATTCAATAAGGGATGGAGTAACAGGGGCTAAAAGTGAATCGCTGGTTTCTAAATACACAATGATGTGTCTGCGTGCTTTAGTGCAGCTTACAATGAATCATGCACAGCAGCTATCTCGACTCATGGAGGTACAATGTGTACCTTTGGAGTCGTCGTTTGAGTGGCTAAGTTTGATGAAGTATCATATAAACTCAGAAGATTGGAGTCTGAAAGGCAATAATGATCCAGCATGTTATGTGGACGTTTTGGGCCATCAACTCCAGTATGATTATGAGTATTTTGGTCCAGAAGATTGGGTGATGGTGCATACTCCGTCCACTGATCGGGCAATACTGGGGATTCTCCTTGCTCTGACAAGCTACAGATGTGGGTTTGTGAGTGGACCTTACATGTCTGGAAAGAAAAAGACTGTAGTCCAGTTAGGAAAAGCGCTGGGGCGACAGGTTGTCAATGTACAGTGTTGTCCAAGCATGAGACCCGATGTTGTTCAGCGAATGCTGTTGGGCGCCCTCCAGACTGGAGCATTGCTTCTGCTGGACTCTGTGGACTTACTAACACAAGGGGTCCTGTCATTACTGGGACAGCATCTAGTAGACATTCACCAATCCTTCTTTGAGTTACCAAGAAATATGAATCAAAGAGTGAATGAGGAGCCTAAGGACAAGACTGCTGATGAGGTCACAGGTTGCAAAAACATTGTTGATTCAGAATGCCATATGGTACTTGCTGGGAAAAGCATTTCTGCCAGCCTAAGCTATGGATGTGTTCTCATTTCATCAAAGGGGTATACATCTGCGGTTCCAGAGAGTCTGCAATGTGCAACCAGACCCATTGCGTTAACCCATCCAGATTACAGGGTCATTGCAGAAGTAATGCTGACTTCCATTGGTTTCTCAGAGGCCATGTCTTTAAGTCGACATCTGGTGTGCCTCATGAGCCTGGCCAAGGATTCCCTCTGTCTGCCTGATTTCATCACTGGTGACCAGAGCTGCTATCTTGTTGTCTTACAAAAGATCATCTCTGCCTCTGAAATACACTTACAACAAAGTGTAAGGCAACGAGAAATTTCAGATGAGGCCAAAGGATTGGCTCCAGAACAAACTGATCTTACGTCTTCACAAAATGTGACCACCAGAGTTGTTGAGAAGGATGGAAAAGAAACTGAAAAGCCTTCCAGGTTGTGCAGTTCTCATTTGTCAATTATACAGGGATTAATGGAGGAGACAGCCATTGTCAAAGCGATTCTGTCTGTCTTATTACCTGTTCTTCATGAGCACAAGAAAGCCTCACAGTTCTACATAATTTTCAAGGACACATTCCCTATAGCCTGCCAGTTTCCTCTTTTCCAACAATACATTGAGGAACAAGAAAAGAACAAACTTAAACATGCAGTTACAGAAGAATTACAAAGGAAATTGTTTCACTTTGACAGGGAAATAATTTGCAGTGCTCTTACACTTTACCAGACCATGAAGTTCTCTCCGGCAGTTATGCTTATAGGCCCCTCAGGTAGTGGAAAGACAACCTGTTACTGTACTCTAGCTGGAGCACTCAATCGTCTGGCTGCCAAGGCAGTGGAATATGTGTTTGAAAATGACAATATGACTGAAGAAGATACACCACAAGCCGAGCCACAGATCTCTGTTTCAACCTGGAACTCTGTTGACACTGTGGTCTTATTTCCTAACGCCATGTCCCATGAAGAAGTATTTGGCTACTTCTGTGAAAAGAGAGGATGGCAAGATGGAGCTGTAGCAAAGGTGCTGAGAGATTCAGAACGACGTGAACAAACAAGTTCTACAATCTGCAACAATAAGAAGAAAAGTGATCAGACACGGATAGTGAAATGGCTGGTAATGGATGGGCAACCTGTGGGGCAGCCTGGTTGGTTAGATTACTTAACCACACTGTGCAGTCCTGAGGACCCATGTCTGTGCCTGTCATCAGGTGAAACGCTGCCATCCCAGTCACACCTTAAGCTACTTATGGAGATCACTGACCTACGTGATGCAAGTCCCTCTGCAGTGACCCGTTGCAGCCTTGTTTATTTCACAGGTACTGATCTGTGGAAGGCTGTGTGGAAGAGTGAAATGGATGCCCTCTCTTTTGAACACAAACTGGATCAAGGAACCTTGAAAGTGTGGAATCGTCTGGCTGAAGACCTTTTCTCCAGCACTCTTAGTTTGCTTAGGCAAAAGGCTTTAACCTCTGCAATCCATAATGAGGAAGAATCATTGAAAAGCCTCACGTATGGATTGCAAGAAATCATGTCATTTGTTCGGATCCTCCGTGCCCTCATACAGAATTTTGGGAAGGAAATGGAAAAAGCTGAGGCAATACCACAAATAGACAAAAGAGGTATAACCATCACACATGAACATATAACCTCATAAATATACAGACCAGTTAAGATAGTGACTTTAATTTTATTTTTACTGCATCAATTTTTCTCCCACCAGATATACATCTACACAGAACCGGCACAGCAGGCACAGATTCCCACGCTAAGCAAGACCTGCTGACCAGGAACCTTTTTCTGGTGGCTTATATTTGGGGATTTAGTGGACATCTGCATCCTCGGTCAGATAATCTTTATGGAACTTGTTATGTAGTCATATATATTTACGCAAATAATTTAGTATGTATGCTATTGCTATAAACATATGTAATCACTTTTTTTTCAAAAGGCCGCCAAAATGAATATCAATTACTAATTTTCTTTATATATTTTATGTTTTTACTTCAGCCACTGGCCACAGTTTGACTTACTAGCCCGTCAAGTGCTGTTTACTTGCCGGTACAAAATTGTGGTTCCTGATGAAGAGAGTGTGTTTGAACACTTTTTTAACATCGACAGCAAGATACGCCCCAAGAACACACTGTTGACAAATTCCATCACTCCCAAGGTTTGTCCTGAACATTCTGTCTAGTGTAGTGAAAGTACATAAATGTAGTGGTCACTGCATTTAAACATTTTAACTGACAAGTGTCTTAAATCTATTTACATAGTATGGGAAATATACCTATCTCCTGAACCTCATGTTGGAGGCAAACCAGCCAGTGTTGCTCGCAGGAGAGCCCAGTTCTGGAAAAACCACTCTGTGCAAAACTTTGCTGAGTTTTGACAAGCCACATATTAGCCTACCAGCCAGTCCACTCCTGAGCTCCAGAGACCTGCGCACTATATTGAAAAAGGTCAGCTGCCAGAAGAACTGTGAAGATACTATGGTTGCCATGCCAAAACAGCCGGGACTGCTTCTTTTTCTGGATGATTTGCATGAAGCCCCCTGTGGTGAGTAAGAACATTTACCTAATATGATTAAATTTAAATCAGAGAAATATTAAAGCTAATATGATTAAATTTAAATCTGATTTTGCACTTTATAAAGTTAATATTTCTATCATTTTTGTTGATAGATGTCTTTGGGAAGACGTCAACAGCTCTTGAGACGCTCCGACAGAGTATTTCAAAGGGAGAGATTCTAACATTTGATACCTACCACTTGAAGTTATTGAGTTCTGGAACCATCAGTTACATGGCTACGTGTTGTGCCTTTGGATTGGGCAATCACCACAGTAATGTGATATCCTCCAGGCTCTCACGCCTGTTCTCCATCTTTGTGCTACCTAGCCTATCTATGGATGTTATATTGTCTATCCATTCTCCTAGGCTAAAATTCTGGCTCAAAGAAATCCCACTTAAGCAGAGTGGTGAAGATATGGCATGTTGTATCATCACTGCCACAAAAAATCTGTATGATGCAGTATGTGACCAATTCCAGCCTACTGTACAGAGGCCCCATTTCATATTTTCCCATCATGACCTTCAGAAGGTGTTTTTGGGGATGTGCCTGTGGCAGCCTAACATCCCAAACACAGGGACACTGCTGAAAAAGGACTATTCACTACCAGGCTTTCCTCCAGTCCTGCCAGGGCCTGCAGCATCAGTTCTTAACATAGCACATCTCTGGATGCATGAGTGCATGCGTACTTTCAGTGATAGGTTATGCTCAGAGGATGAAAGCAAAACTCTTGTGTCACTCATAGCCAAGACAGCAACAACACACTATGGAATTGGATTGGCTGATGATACCCAGCCTGTCAGTTTACATGACCCACCCACTGTCAGAAGCCTTGCTATTAACACATTACCTGCAGATACAGCAGGCATGCCAAGAGGTCAGAGTCTAGATACACAAAAGAAAGGCCATACATTGACTGAATCTTCCCTTCTGTCAGAACACAATCGTTCAGAAGAGGCAAGCCTAAAAACTCACCCTCTGCAACCCTATATCCTTCAGCATATGGAGGGCATAATGGCTAAGCTTGTATATGGCCCTGAGCTATCTGAGGCCCTTAAGTCAATGAATCGGCAACACAATTTTAAATATAGCCATTCTTATCAGGACCAAGACCTTGATGTACTACTGCAGGAGCTGTGTGCACTCCTCGACAGAGGAGAGGAAGACAAAGGACAGAAAGTTGATAATGAGTACAACATGACAACCAGATACATTGTACACAGACAGAGGGTGAGTCAGCTGTTACATATCCTCAGGACGTTGCTCATACCTGGAGGTCACGGAGTGCTGATTAGCTCAGACAGAGGCACAGGCCGTAAAACCACTGTGCGTTTAGCTGCCTATGTAACAGGCCACCAGTTGATGGAGGTGCATCCTGGTAATGAGAATAAGTTGCATGAGATCCTAAAAGAGGCTGGGAATCAAACTAGAGTGAATGGAGTTAATGTCATCATACTGGTCCATGAAGGAATTAGCCAGTCTGTCAGAGAAGAACTATTGGTGGCAATGGCCCACAGAACCTACCCAGGGCTCTACACAGATGAGGAGTTGAGAAATCTTGTTTCCAGAGTGACTACTGTGAAAAACTCAAGAAGATACCTTATGGACAGTTGGATGTTTGACAAGTAAGAGGAAAATACCTAATTAATCTGTTAGTCCACATGCTAGTTTAACTTAGAGAGACAACCGGTAGACAGACTCTTAACCACATCAAATTGTGTTATTAAAAGATTAGGCCTAAAGTATACGTAATGCAAATGTACTTGTGATGTGGGCATTCATCACTACATACAGTAGCAGTACTGATGATGGTGATTTAACATAATTTACAAGAATGGGCTTATAGGAAAATTGTCTGACAACTTACAGTAAATATTTAAAAAAGAAGATGTGAGTACATTGCAAACCTTCAACTATTCTTTCTGTTTATTTTAACAAAGGTACTTGAGCCAAATCCACAGAAATGTACATGTGTTCCTGTTGCTTCCCTTCACCATGTCAGACAGCAGTGAGATACCTGCCAACAATAGAACCCATGGATGGAATGTAAATAAGTATTTTCTTTGAATTAGTACACTTGTCATTGAACCTTTGTACATGTATTTGATAACACACAAACTGTGCTTTTCAGACCAGTAATATGGTGAAATTGGCCCAGACACAACCATTTAAACACATCCTTTTATGTTTGATTCTTACAGGACCAACCCTTGGTTAGGGTGCAGGACCCTTTGTACCCCAACTGTCACATCACAGTTCAGTCATTGAGGTCCACATTCCAACGTAAATGCGGACCATGTGAACTCGACTGATGTGATATTAGGGGTGAAAAGGGCTCTGTATACTGAGTGCAGGTTGTGCCATTAAGTGTGTTAAATTTCTAATGTAATTTTAAATGGTAAACCTAAATGGATGACTTTTTATCCTTTGTTATCTAGGCACAACTGGCCAAGGCCCTGAGCTTCAGTTACTGTGTGGAGGTGTACCAGCCTTGGTCTAACCAGTCTTTAGTGGAAGTTGCTGCTCAATGCCTCAAAACCAGTCCCCACAAAAGTCAGTCACACCACCAAAGTTAATCTATACTCACTTCATTTTTACCACTTTTCACTGGCAGTGTTATATCCAGGCTGTACCAAGACATTTTTCTCTTTTCTTTTTAATTAGTGGAGAGAGAAGGCTCACAAGCCAGCCTGTCTGTGGCTATGGCAGGAATCCATCAATCTGCATGTCAGTATGCTTCTGTCCTGCTAAGAGCTCAGCCTTTCAGCCCTCAGACTTACATGGAGTTCATTGCCCACTTTGGTTACCTCTGCAACCATCTGCACAAGCAACGGCAGAGCCAAGCTAACAGGTAGTTATTCTTAAACCGGTAGTTGGGTAGGGTTTTTTCCCTCTTTTTCTCCCTGTGTCTCCAGTATTTAATGTGCTGCTCTGCATATACCAATACATTTGTGATTATACTACCGTGAGCTAGCTTTATCTGATAAAGTGACCCTATACTGTACCTACAAGAAACAAAAAAAATATTAGGTACACTGAAATATATCATGCAATCCAACACAGCTGCAAAAACAAACTACATCCTGAACATTATCTGACATAGTTGTAACAAAAAATTAAAAACACATAACCTTTACAAAGATAGCAGAGCTGTTTAATTGAATTGCAGTAGACTGTACAGGTCTAAATGATATTTTCTTGACACCCTATTATGTCTTTTTAAAACAAAGCAGAAATACACATGCTGGTCTATAACTATTGTATTTTTTTCCAGATTTTCAACTCTTTTGTCTCATTGTGATGTCATGAACAACACAGTTGAGCAGTACAAACAGCATGTAATAAGACTGCAAGAGAAGGTTGCTGAGACTCAGCAGGTAATGTAGAGCAATTCAGCATACAGTTCAAGTGGGATCAATACTCTGTATAAGGTTGCAGCAGTATTGGCTGCCACAATTTCTCTAACACAATTTTTTACCACAGTCAAAAATTATTTAAACAACCTTGTAAGCAATATATTCAGTGCACTTCAGAGGCTTATAGAGGCTGAAGAACATACTGCGCTTATTTTGTTTGCATCTCATTTTTAAAGAAGAGATTATGTTAAAGTAACCCTACATAATATTGCAATTAATATAGCAATTTGAATGTTCAGTAATATTTACCTTATAACACAACATATTTACAAATTTAGATATGTTTATAAATGATATGTTACCTTCCTCTCCATCCTGCAGTGTGAGAAAGAGCTCCTCAGAGCTATAGATTACCAGAGAGACCTGCTCGAGAAAGCCCGGGAGAGATGTCTAGTGGAGGAGAACAAGCTGTATAATCTAGAAGAGCAGATAAATCACGCTCAGAAAGAGGTAAACAGATTTCCTGTTTTATTCATATCTGCATCCAAAATCATATAAATAATATATATTTTGATATTTAGATACTGGGCAGTCAAATTCCATTAAAGAAGAGAAGTGTCACAGAAAATGAACTTAATGTTTTAAATCTTTTTTTCCAGGAGAGACCTGTGTTCCTGTCAGGCCTCAAGATTCTTAATTGTCTGAATCCATCTGACCTGGAGGAGGTACGTCACTACAGAGATCCACCTGATGGAGTGGTGAAAATCATGGATGCCATTTGTTTGCTGTTTAATCTTCCACAAGGCTGGGAGAGTGCTAAACAACTTCTTGGACAATCCAACTTTTTCCAGGTGCGTGTAAAAAATATTTGTATTTGAACATACCTCTTTTATTAATAAAAATAGTATGGTGTTGTCATTAGTGCGTTAATAACATTCAGCAGTGGTTCAGTAATGGTCAAATTGCTCTGCTTACAGTGGCATAAGAGGCTGTTTTGGGATTGCTTTCTTGCTAATATCTCTCCTAGGAGTTGGAATTTTTTGACCGCTACAGTGTGACAAATAACCAGCTGCAGCAGCTCGGCCAAATAGTTCACAGTCCCCAGTTTGTGCCAGAGTCTGTGCGAGAGGTGAGCAAGGCCTGTGAGTCCCTATGTCGCTGGGTCCAGGCTGTGTATGAGTGCTGCTGTATACAACACCAACTGTTGGTCAAGCAGCAATTGGAGGTGCTGGCTGAAGAGGCACGAGGTCAATTGCACCTGGCCAAGCAGTACAAGGAGGATGCATACCATCATTTAGAGGATGTCAAGCTTCAGCTGCACTTGGTACAAAAAGAACTGGAGGAGCAACTGCTGGTGCTGCACGCAGATGAGAGCCCAGAAACAGAAGCTACTATAGCTGCAGGGCAGTTGGAGATACATGTCAGAGACTGGAGGGCTGCTGCTCAGGTAACACAGAATTTGCAAATATGCTGTCCATGTCATCTAAACATGCCACTTAATTTCGTTCTTTAGTGTTTTTTGATATTATTTTTTATTAAAATGATAATGATTTTCTCTATTTTCCCTTCAGGAGGCAGAGTTAAATAACCAAACCTTACCAGGAGATGCCCTTATCCTGGCTGCGATCATTTCTTATTTAGGCCCCTTTGGACCTGATATGCGTGTAGAACTGCTGAGCAAGTGGAGGGAGCTATGTCAGACTGGAAGCATCAACATGAACCCTAAGGACCCCAGAACCTCCCTGTTTACACACTCTGACACTGCAACTTTTTACCCCTTTCTCGGTTTTCCCATCCCTGTGTCTGAGAGGCTGCAGCTGCCTCTGGGTCAAGCATTAGGTATGTCACAGGATGCTCCATCTGCCAGAATGGTTGTGAAGCTGCTGCTGTGGGGCTGCAGGAGTGCCTGGGTTCAGCGCTGGCCTCTACTGGCTGACACCCAACAACATCTAGATATAAGCTCTCAAAGCTGGCTCATCACAGGTAGGTCCTTAGATTTACAAAACATTTGTGCTGGGATTTGGTGATTTGTTGCACGCTGTGTTATCTGAATCCCCCGACATTCTAGGCTTGTTTTGATAATTACATCATATCCTGTAGAATTGCTGGTGACAGTCCATTCATTCATATTTAGTTTTTTTTGTATAGAAAAGCACCATAAAGCTTAGGCGAATTGTAAATTGTATTGAAAAACTTAAAATCAGTACAATAAGTGTCTGCTCTGCAGGAGAGAATGCCACGCTTGAGAAGGAGGCAGAGTGCGGAATGGTGGTTTGTGCTGATGATCCAGAGCTGCTGGACAAGCTGGACCAGGCTGTGGAGAAAGGTGAATTAGGGGATGTTTCACAAATGAAAAATATTATAATACTTGGTTTTACATGGTTTAGTAGTTCATTTGGTACCCAATGATGTGCAATTTCTCATTCTATAATTTCGTTTTGCAGGTCTGAGAGTCCTGGTAACTCACATGGAACGTGCGATTCCCAGTCCACAGTTTCTGGCAAGATTAGCACGCCCTGCTGGATGTTGCCTTCCAGGGTTAAAACAGCACGTTCAGCCGACCCACCCTGAATTCTGCCTCTTCCTTAGCACCCATCTGCCTGTCCAACTGCTTAGCAGTGGTAAGAAGGATTTGTTGGATCAATACAACTGTACAGGGATAGTCTCTGTTAAAGTTGCTAACTTGGCATTTTTCTTGCAACAGAAGTGCAGGATTTTCAGATTCATTCATCATCCCAGTTCAATAAATGGTCAGGAGTTTGTCTTGGTGATTGGCTCAAGTTGTAACTGATACAGAGATTTACTAATAATTTTTCACACATCATAATGACACACAGTATTAAGACAGCATACTGCTCAATACTGTTTGTATTGCTCTGCACATAAAGAGTTAGGTCCTAAAATTGGATATCTAAAAACAGAAAGTAATGGAATGGACACTCTGGACATTTTGGAAATTAGCTCTTCTAACTCATCTGAAAGCGGTGGCTCACTAGGTATTCTTGCCTTTGTTCGTTAGAGATCCATCCGTCCATCTTGGCTCAGGTACGTGTGATTGACCTCTCTCTGAGCTCAGAAGAGATCCAGGAGCTGATGCTGACACAGCTGCTGCAGCCTGAATGTAAAAAGCTGCTGATTCAACACTTGCAGTTCCAGAATGACAAGCAGTTGCTGCAGGAGAAACTGGTCACAGAAGAGGTGACAAGACCATTATTTACCATCATATCAAGCAAATACTGTTTATGTTGGTTTTTAGTCTCATATGATTCAGTGAAGTAGAATGAAATTAGTGTGGGACATTTAGGGCTTATTTTCCCTTAAAACAGTATGGTTTGAAAAGTGTTAAAGGCCCAATCTGCAACTGGCATACAACCTGATTTCTGCCTAACCGTCAGAGTTCACTTGTCTCATAATTGTTGCCCAAAATTTTTGCTCATTTTGGAATAGTCATGATCAGTAGGCGGAATCTACTTCATTTCAACTGGCTGTACAATAAATGAGTGACAGTTATCCTCTCACACATCAGCATCAACCCTTCTTTCACCTGCTTAGATGATAGCACCACTTGCTGTCATTATCAAAATCAAAATCAGATCAGTTTGTGAATTGGAGCTCATGTAGTTGCAGAATCCTACATTTTATATCTAAAATACCTTGTTAAATTAAAGGGTTTTGTGAGGTGGCAATTCATGTCATCTAAATGCTCTCTCTGTATGTTGTGCCCTCGAGCTGTAGCCTGGCTTTGCATGTCCACATTATCTAGATTAGTGTTAGTTAGTGATTGTGGACTATGTAAACCTTATTACCTGGACTATAATATAGGAATGGAGACCATGTGGACTCTAACATGATGTGGTGGTTGTGGTGAGGATACTGTACATCAATCATGGACTGGGCTTTTGAGAGTGGTTTATGCAATTATTAATTAAGCTGCCACTATGATTGTGGTCAATGAATGAAGAAGTGATTTTCTACCTTTAAGTCAAACTAAAGTGCAGTTCCTTTAATGGTAAATCTGACTTGATAGATGACTATATAATTATCGGTTGTTTGTAGCTGCATCATCAGTTGACTGTACACAATTTTGTCTTAGGATGCTCTGATGGACTACATCCTGCAGTCTAACACCTCACTGCCGCTGGACTCAGATTTTCTCCCTTGCATGGCTGTTTGTGAAAACGCAATGAAGAAACTTCAGACTGAGATCCAGCAGCTGAGTGAGGAGCTGGAGTATCGTGAGTCCCTGCTAGCTGCGCCCCGACATTTAATGAGGCTGGCTGTTGCCCTCTACCAGGCTCTGCAGGAGGTGTCCAGTCTTTCCCCTGCCTACTACTTTTCCCTACGTGGCTTCATCACAGTTATGCAAGAGGCCTTTATTGTGAAGGGTAGGCCATTAGTGTCATATTTTGGTAAAGTGCCAGGGGGAATAATACCAGAGGTCACAAACCGGATGGTAGCCCAGCTGCTGGTCCAATACAGGCCTTGTCTCTTCAAGAACCATGTCGCTGTTCTGAAGCTGCTGGTGTCTGTGGCTCTGCTCCAGCACAACCAGCTCTGCTCTGAGGCTGAGAAGGTGGCTTTCCTCAGGGGCCTTCAAGACATAGAACATCCTGTCACTAAAGTGAAATGCTGTTCCCCTCCTCCCAGTGTCTCACAGTCCACCAGGGCTCTGCCCAGCTGGATACCCCCTCATATCCACCCAGAGCTCCTCTGCTTGGAGAAGATCCCAGTCTTCAGAGGGTTGATTGCCTCTCTCTCCACTTGCCCCATACAGTGGCAGGAGTACCTGCACTTCTCTTCCTCCTCTGTAGCAGGTGCTGTTCCCTGTCACTCTCACTCCCATCTATCCCTGCTACAGCGGGCTCTCCTCTGGAAGACCATGCTCCCGAACTGCCTGGAGGGACTAGCTGAGGCCATGGCCGCCTACCACCTCTGCCTGCCTGGACAGACAACAGGGACTGAGGCCCCTCATACTGGGAACCCAGAGGCCCTCTCACGATATCTTGTCAAACATGAGGGACCCATCATCCTTACATTGCCCAGTCCAAGAGGAGATAAGTGGACAAGCATTCAGCCTTTTCACTTAATAAACAAATTGGCCCACTGGGTTGCAGAAAAAAAGGAGGTAACACACACTGTTTCATTTTGTTTCAAGTTAATAGCTGTAACCCATGTACATCAATGCAGTGCTTGATGTTTTTCTTAATAAATGTGTTTTAGGTTCAGGTGAAAGTCATTTCTTTTGGGGCTCTGTGTGACAGAGGGGTGATTCTCTCAATGCTGGACAAAGCTGTTAATGATGGCCACTGGTTGGTTTTTAACAACTGTCACCTGTTGGAACAATGGGATGATAAAGTAGTGTCTCACCTCAGTCGGTTGATCACCTCTTTAAGAGGTAGGTGGTCCGCCAAGAATCAATTCAAATTGCATTTGTATCATTCGTTATCATTAACAAATGCTTACAACCCAAGTTACAACCCAGTCTTTTCTATTTATGCATCTACCTATCTGCCTACTTGCCTGCCTATCTACCTATCACACAGAGGAGCGATTCCTGATTCACCCGTGCTTCCGACTGTGGTTTATAACTCAAGAATATGCATCGTGCTCCATACCAGGTAGATCTATAATATTACCATTGCTGCTCTATCCAAGGGATGAACCAGTCTTTGTTTTTCACTACCACCACCACTTGTACTAAGTTATAAATATTGTTCTATATGGAGTGTCAGGCTGACCTTCTACAAACAATACACTAAGTACATTAGTGTGCATAAAGTATATCACTTTATATTAATTAAAGCAATCTCACAGTCTTTACTTTTCTCTCTCAATTGTGCAATTTATGATTGTTCCTAAGTGAATTTATTGCCTCTTTTTCATTTTGTTTAGGTTGTAATAATGATTATTATTTTTATTATTAAACAGCGGCAGTGCGAATGTGTGCCCTGCCTCTGGTCTGTGACTCTCCCTGGGATCTGAAGGAGGAGCTGAGCTGTTCCTTGCGACAGGTGGTGTCCATCATACGGTGTCAGTCACCGTCGGGTGTCACAGCAGACATGGAGCCCCTCCTACATTGTGCCATCTTTCACTCTGTGCTACTGCAGAGACAGACCTATAAATACCAAGGGAGAATCTCCAATTGGTGAGGATATGTGCCCACATACTGCATACTTAATAAACTATATTAATGTACGGTAGAGGTGTCATCGCAAAATATTTACAGTACATATTTTCCTATCATATCCATTTAGAGTGAAACCAAATATGACCTGAATGTATGTCTCCGTATCTTAAAACCAAGGTACATTATTCAAATGGTGGATATGTCATGATAGATTAAGTGTTTATGCTTGTGTATGTGGATTGTTACTGTTTCAAAGGAGTCAGGAAGACCTTGTGGCTTTGATGGATGCACACATTTCCATTGCTAGTCTCTGCCATGACAAGACTAAGGCTTTGCAGTATATAGCAGGTGAGGCAGCAGTAACAGATAAATCTTTCCCTCTAGTTGGGTTACTGTATGCTTTAACCTTGCTGTACTTTTCATTCATAGTAAATTTAGTGCATGGCGGCCATGTACTAGACTCTGCAGATTTGGAGGTGGTGGAGAGCATTGCCAATACCTGCTTCAGCGGAGTGTCGCCTCTTTGGGGCAGTGGACCACACATCCTCTCAAATATTATCAGCAATCCTGGCCACTTTGGTAACCAAACAACTTTAATGTATTTTGGATAGTACACATCTTACAAGGTGATTGATGAGACAGTGAACTGAAGGATTCAAGCAAGTTTATGTCAAGCAAGTTACATGATTGCAGAAAAACAACAAGTAACAAGGAGTACTATAGATTACTACATTAGACAAGTACAATGTATTCATTGATCGTGGCTATGTTTCATGTCCTCAGATTTGTCAGGACTACTGCAGATTTTGGAGCAGGGTCTTCAGGATTCAGCGAACATTAATGACCCCCTTGTGCTGGGCATCAGTGCAGATGTGGCAGCTGAGATAGTCAAGATCAATAGCCACAATTTGAACATACTACTGCAGGCCTCCCAGACTCCTCTAGGAACAGTGAGGAGTTTCTACACCCAGCTCAACCAGCCCACCACACTGCCATCCTACAGCCATGCTAGAGACAGACTGCAGGCTCTGAAGAGTCATCTCGTACACAAGAATGACAGCCCAGTTACAAATGCAGGAGCTGTTTCTCACAGTCCCCTGTGTGACTTCCTCCAGGCTGAGTGGGATGATCTCATTGATTTGGTGTCCTCGCTCCTCTCACAGCTCCAACAGCCCTTTCAATACAGCACTCCAACCTTAGCTTCCCTCCTCAAGCTCACTGACTTGTCTCACTTAGAGAGGAGGGCAGAGTTGCTCAGTGCTTATCTCTGGCACCATAACACTTCAGATCCACCTCGTGCCTACCGACTATCTGCTTTCAAAAATGCCAGAGGCTTTCTTGCGGCAGTGATGAGAGAGGCTGCTCAAGAAAATCGCAAATATATCAGTGATATAGCCCTGCATTTTCAGGTAAAGCATACAAATAATGAAATCATACTAAAATGGCCTTTCAATTATGGAACCCACTGGACAAAAATAGTTAATTTTCCCACTATATGCAAGTGCTGCAGGTTGATTACTTGTATTGTTCTCTTCCCTCCAGGTTCTGAGTGATACTACATACCCAGCCTCACTTCCCCTGGACGCTTTGTATTTGTGTGGCCTGGAGCTGAGAGGGGCATCATGGGATACACAGCTAGGAGCCCTGCAGGACACATTCTCTCTGCAGCCATGCTCTCTGCCCCTTGTTTGTGTCAAGGCTCAAATCAGGAGCACAAATAATGCCCGAGATACCTTCCCTTGTAAAAGGTCACATTTAAAGGGCGCCAGCAATGTCCAGGTTGCACATGCTTCTCCATCGATTGCCCCACAGTTACCACTCTATCACTGCCCACTCTATCTTGATGGAGAGCGGGAGAGTGGAAACTGGGGACTGGCAGATGTTAACATTATCACTAGGTTTCCCCTTCATGCCAAGCTAAATCCTGTTTTGTGTAGTTTGAGAAGGGTGAGGCTAGTGAGTATGCTCTGACTAAACCAACCTGGTTTTAGCTGCTTTGATGCACCAGACTGACGCTCAGATGCTTTTACTGAATAAACAACTCTGGAGTTCTCCATACTACATAAAAAATCTTGTAAATGCATGTCATTAGGACTGTTCACATAAATGTATGTGACTTTATGTTGTTGTATAATGCCTCTATACATTTTGAATTTTTGTTTTTCATTAAAATTTTTACACAATGTCATAATGGCAATTTGTAGCATTTTGTATAAGCCACCTGATCCACATGGCATCACTGTTGGGTGTGGTCAGAGGTGTGGTCTTCTGCACCCGTAACCACACTGTACGGACACACCCTGCAGTACACTTCTATATCAGCTGTTTTAAAGCTGGTGTTAAGTTCTTTTGAAAGATTGTAAACACATAAAAATGCCCTCAAATATATTTGCAGTTATCCTCAGGTCTGGGGTGTTTAGTATATCAGTGTTGGCATGTTATATCATTTTGGATTATTTGTGTAAATAGATGTTTGTCCAGATTTATGTAGCAAAATCATTGCAAATATAATCAATGAACACTTATAAAAATGATGTGTGTTTATGACACCTGCTGTATTTAGTTTTAACACTTTAAGGTTTCAGGTTTGCATAGTAGCTAAACAATAAAATAAATAGCACTTTTCATTGTTTAAATATATAATTACATGGTTTAACATGTGTTGGTCATGACAAAACTGTTTACAACTGAATGTTTGAGAAATACTTACATTTTTGATAGATCGTTGCACTTTATCACAGGATATTTACAGCAGAAAGCTCTACAGAGGAGGTGTGAACTTTGTTGACTATAGCAATCAAATTCCTTTTTCTCCTCTAGGTAACATGGACAGGCACCATTATGAAACTTTCGAAAAGTTTGGCAACAATACTTTCCTACTACACCTTGACAATGGGAGGGCGTGAGTATTTCTGCTGTGTGTGTGTGTGTGTCAGTCAATGTTAATATACTTTTATATAGTGGTTGCTGTGGTTGTAATTGTGATGTGGCTTGACTCACTGTGGGTCTGTTCTTATTGCAGATTTGGGCGCCACTCCAAAGATGAGCCTTCTATCCTAACTCCTCTAGAACAGTGTTGCAGGTACAAACGAGAATGTGATCAAATGTGTTGAAATCTTTTTAAAATTGTCCTTGTGTACTCTGCAGGTATTTACTTTTTTGTCTTCAGTTAAATTCAGTTAGTTGGAATAGTATTTCATTTAGCACAGTTGAGGTTAATCCAATATTGTTTATGACAACTATGTTGTCAGGGGAAAAAAATCAAAAACTATCACTTTAATATCAGAAACAACATGAAGAAGCACCAGTAGGTGTTGCCAAAAAGAGGGTTCTTTGGTTTCAAGAAGTGCAAAGAAACACCCATAGTTAAATTACAAATCTCCACTATAACCATCAGATGCTGTGTCCAACCATTTTCTTCTGTTCTCCATTATTTCTTCTTCCCTAATCACCCCATCCTATCCTCCTGTCTCTTCAACACCTCTCCCTATCATTTTGCTCTTTCTCTAGAATCCGTCGTTCCACCTGGCTACGCCTGCGTCTACTGTCTCTACCATTGTACCGTCTCAGTGATGTGATGAGGGCCTCGCTCTCCCATGATCCCCTTCACAGTGTGGCTCCACTGCTGTCGGAGCCCCACCTCGCCGCTCTTGATCGCCGCTTGAAAACTGTGCTGGAGACTGTAAGTCATTGCCAAAAGAGACAGCGTGAAGATGGTGGTGATGATGAGGTCATCTATGACGACATTGCCCACTTGAAAGACATGGTCACACCCGCCAGATAGTAGGCAGTCTGTCCCTCCCTTATGTTATGATATCGATGTATATGATTACATGTCACACTAGGACTTTAATGGTGTCCTGACATATTCCCAGTTACAGTAAAACAGGTTGTATAAACAGGACAAAACATGAGGAGAGACATAAATTAATTCTATCCCCCCCAATGTAACAGTGTCCAAGGAAAAGGGAAAATGGTTTTCAGAATGCCAGCATCCAAGAAAATATCCATGTTTCCAACTCACAACCTTTTGAAAGTTCTGAAGAGTTTTAGGCTTATACTTATGATGGGAAGCAACAATGCAAAAGATTGTTGGTCAGATATTATACAATTTTAACTCTTTTAAGACACTTGTACCATTTCCCAGTATAATGATTATTATCAAGTATTGAAAATTCAATATTGAAATACAAAAAAGATAAATTTAGTCATTTACTTGGAAGGTTACTGCATTCAAATGTGATGACAACAAAACTGGTCTGCTACAGGTTAAAATGTCTGTGTATGTAGTAAGGGAGGGGACTTGTGACTACATGTTTGAGATGCAGGTTAGTTTGACAATTTGATTTTAGTTTTGTCATTTATTTTGCATCCTGTGACAATATTTTTCTTCAATGTTAAAATATCACTTTGACTTTCAGACTGACAGATAATGTCAGATATACAATTTCCAGTAAAATCCACATTTTGGCCCTTGTGCTATTCATTTTTTCCCCCAATGCAAATAACAGTACTATGTACAGTATACAGCATAACTTTCTATTGTCCTTAATTATTTCCTTGAAGGTTTTTTTCCAGTCTATTTGAATTATTTTTGCCATATTTGAAACATGAATATTTAAATAACTGTTATTGACACTGACCAAGACACTGTGGTGTAACGTTGTATATGAATTCATTACACTTCATAAACAAACTGACTGATAAAGGCAAATTGAAAATTGTTGCTTGTTTGACACTCAAAGACAATTAAACTTGTTAAGGAATAATACATGTATTTGCCTCAGATTCTGGCACCATTAGCAAAATTGTTATTATTATTTAAATTATAATTGTATGTTTTTCTACATAACAAATAATGAAAATGGCTTCTAGCGGAGTGGATTTCTAGTGTGGTTCAACTGCTGTACAAAGTACAAAACATCAGAAGCACCCTCTAAATTTTGAATTTCACCTTCTAATTCTTTAATGCACCTATGAATTGTTTCAAGACCTGTCTTCAACTTGCCTCTCCTCTTCGCGACTGACAACTAGAGCCAGAGATCGTAGCTTTTACATGCTGGTCTGTTGATGGACAGAGAAGGTGGTGATCCTTATATTATTTTTATGTACTTGGTGTGTGAGAGGTTTACAGTATAGAGCTCATAGATACTTGATATGTGAGTCTTATGAAGCAGATGTACTTGTAAGTGTGATTGACTATTATAGATATTTCCTCATGGCGTTTGAAGCGTTCAAGAGCAAGTGTTCCTAATAGTTTGTGGAGTAATGTCTTTGTATGTAACTGTATATGAGTACATACTATGTACCTTTTTTAAGGCAGTAGTTTGTTTCATGTTGAGGTCCACCCTTAGGTGTGAGTGTATGTCACAGCTAGTTGGGCAGCTGGCTGTCCTCCTTCTCCTTTCCTTTCAGGGCTTCAATCAATAATTTACCCGGCCAGTCATATCGATGGCACCTACTCCCTTTTCTCTTTCCCTCGCTCACTCACTCGTTCTTTCCATGAAAACTGTTGATGACACAGGGGTAAAAGAGCTCATTAACGGATGACAGAAAAAAGGAGAGGGAGGAAAGCACTATCATTCTATCAGACAGGTGTTATCGGTCTTTGGAACAACAGCAGGGACAGTGGGACTGCAGTGAAGGTGACTTTCACATCCTTAAGACGCCGATACACAAAGGACAAAAAAACGCCTGAGGAAACTTCTCCAGAAGTTCTTTACAGAAGTTTGTTTTGTCTCTGACGTTCACTTTTTGAGGCTTCATATAGTTCATATTGTTACTGAAATTGGTCACTATGTCGGGAGCCACCAGTGACCAGCTGCACAGATCAACTTTAACTGTCTATTTGGTGAGTTTATGTTGTCTCCTGGTTCTCTATTTTTGTTTTCTGTTCATGGTGTGGACACATGGGCTGTGATGTGGAACTATGATGTATATTTAAACATGGCCTGGCCGGAGTGACTTGGGTGAGTATCTATGTGATTTAAAATTCCAGTGTGTTTACTGATAGCTGAAGTAACAACTGTTCATTCTGGTGTGTTGGATTGCATGTATTTCTCTTTGTGTGTATGTGTGTGTGTGTTATTGTAGAACCTGATGGAGCACTTCAATCCTGGCCTCCAGAAGCTTGTTGCTCTAGGAAACAGCTATGTCAAAGCTTTCCAAGGTGAGCGAGTTTGTGAGTGACTGGTGAGTAGATGTGTGGGTGATTGAATGAGTGTGTGTGACAGACAGACATTTTCTAATAGTTATTTTGGTTATTTTAATTTACACTTAAGTTTTAATTGTCAGTTTACACACATCAATATGTTTTTTTGAAAGTATACAGAAGTACATATTCTTTTGCTTTTGCACGTTATACTTTTTGATGTTTGATAAATAACAGTAATCCCATGTTGGATGGGCCAAATGTTTGGCATGTGGCACTACACTTAATGTGTAAAATATGTAATACACAATCAAATTTTAATACTACTGTGGGTTCTGTACCTGGATTTTGTTGTCTTAGTTGCTGTTAGTACTGTCAAAGATTATTTCATACAGTAAAGTGATACTTTAAGTACTGAGCCAGAATTAAGTTTATACTTAATACTAAAGTTAGATTAGAAAATTCTTGTTTATACTCAAATATAATATGTAAAATTAAGCTTATATTTTAGTACTCATAACAATATGGAGTAGAATTTAAACCTGTTTTCGTCAGAACATGAGATACCAAGTTTAGAACAGAAGCTTTTGTGTGCATCCCATTTTATTTACCTGTCTGACCTCACTAATCCTTCCTGTCTACGGATCTCCCATCTTTATCGTGTGTTAACTTGGTAATTGGGTGAACAGCATGTATCATTAATGCACCTCTCTCCCTGATAAAACAAGAACAGGCCGTCAGTCACAGGGCAGCAAGGCGGTGTGGTAAAACTATACCCACTGACATGGGGCTATTCCTAGACCAAAATCACATATCACATGTCAGCAGTGCGAGGTTTGTGTTTAGAATGAATAAAAGCAGAATTGTTTCACCCAGTTAGGACTAGTTTAACAAGCTGTGATGTGACTCGAAAGCTTATAAGTTTCTAATGTTAAGTATTCGAAAAGCTTTTAGTTAATTGTGCATTTGTGTGTGTGTGTGTCCTGCAGCCTTAGCTGTTTGCAGTGAGGCCTACTTCAGCGCTGTGGCTAAGATGGGTGAGCAG
Organism: Macquaria australasica; assembly: GCA_005408345.1. Lineage (NCBI taxonomy): Eukaryota > Metazoa > Chordata > Actinopteri > Centrarchiformes > Percichthyidae > Macquaria > Macquaria australasica. The sequence continues at coordinate 100,010 of SEMN01000036.1, read as the reverse complement.
GCCCTTCACACGCTTTCATCTCGCTCTCTTGGTAAGTGTGTGTGGGTCTGTGTGTGTTTGTATGTGTGATTGATTACTCAGTCTTTCCATTACAGGTTTTTGCCCTTAATTTATTGCATTCATTAGAGTACCAGAATTGTCCTCTAGAGATGGCCAAGTGCTCTATCAAGTTAATGTCGAGCCCAATCATACTGACGCATCCCAGATTATAAAACACGACACACACTCAGTAACCTTAAAATTACATCCTTCCAGTGCTCTTTCTCATCCTCTCTGTCTCTGTATATGTGTATTTGTGTGTGTACTGTATGTGCACAGTTCTGAGTGCATGCATGAGTGCACATTTTCCACAAGCCTCACTTTCACTCTGACCCTGGGTGTGTGTGATAGCATTGTTAGCGGTAATTAGCATTATGCTAACGCATCACCATTGAGAGTGTGTGGGCTCCTACACCAGTTGCTAGCACTACATGACACACGTGGTTCTGCTAGGTTGGCTCACTGAGAAGGTCAGGGAGCCACAGCGTGACCAGGGGCCCTATTGAGTGGCAGCCTCTAAATTATAGATGGGGACAGTCTTTCAGCTGCACTGAATTCATTAGCACAACCACAATCCATGACAATAGACAAGACCAGAGGCACCCATAATATAAAGGGCTTGGCTAACTTTCCACCATCTTAGCAGTCCAGCTGGTTAGATCAAAAGAATATCTAGATGACTTGAGTGGGGTTGAATTGTGTTAAAGTCATATATCAAATTACTGACATTCCCACTAAAATATTGTGCCTTTCTTTTGTAATGGACATACATTCACACAAAATGAGTGATAGCATTAGATAGTATATAGTATATTGTATATAGATAGTAAGTCAAAATGTCACTGGATCTTTTGTATTCTAGAGATTTCAAATGAAAGATTTGACATATTCTTTCTTCAAATGGCTATTTTGTTGCAAGAACAAATAAAATATATATAAAATATAATATGTAACATTTAGAAATAGTTCAGATCTCCTAAAGCATCATAGACTTTTTTATATTTTAAATTGTGACAGCTGGTTTTTTTATGTGTCTTGATCTGGTCCAGTGTTCGTCAGTCAAGTCTTTTTGTTTTAAACAGGGGATGTCCTGATCCAGATATCGGAAACACAGAGGAGACTTACCGCAGAGATGGAGGGAGTGGTCAGTATATGTCTTCAATCAGTACTCATGTAATTCAAACCAAAACACAGGACCCCAACAGTCTTTGAAATGCTGGCTAAACCTTAGAACTGAAGTGTCTTGAAAAGTTTAGCAAAACATGTAGCGATGACATATAGACATTATCGTGCTGATTGTGCTAAATTGCACAGCCATAGAAAAAAATGCATTTAATTTAAAAGAATACTGTGACATATTGTTAGCATTTTACCCACAGATGATATCAATCCTCTCATCTAACTCTGGGAAAGACTGCAAAAAACAGATTTCCCTGAATCCTTTGTTAAATAAGAAATTTGTGTAGGATGCTGATAGAATTTTAACTCATTACAAACTGGTGGACCAGAGTTGAGCTTTACAGAAAGATTTTGGGAGATGAGCTCCTGCTTGCATTTCACTTCTTGTTTTAAATTCATCGTGCCACTCGAACCCTTGCACTTGATTGCAGTGGCTTTCAGTGATGTGAATAAGCAAAATGTGGCCTCTGATTAAAAGGTTGGACTGAGGACGGAGGATATTTGCATATAGATGTAGTCAAACAAAACAACCTGATAATGGAAACTACTGTTTGAACAAGGCAAGGGGACAGTTTCCCTAATGACTCGGCTACATCACAGGGACATTGTTTTTCTTTCTGCAACAGTTCCGATGGTTCCAGATAGAGGTGTTGCAAGCCATGGAGAAGAATGTCAAGTTGGATGAGGAATACATTGATGTGAGTTTACAGAGGGGAAAACCATATGTTTTTATATTTTTATTTGTGTATAGTTCATTCTCTAAATTCATAAATATTTTTCAAGTTATTGGATGAATAGAAAGATATTTCTGAGAGAGAATCAGTAAGATATTCATCAGTATATTTTTGCAAGTAAACATTTAGTGGAGTTACTAAATTAATTTCAGGACTATGGCTCATTCCTGCTTTGTGGCTCAACATATGGAGTTCACATTTGTTGCAATTTTCCTAATGATCTCCAATGAAGAAAATCTGCAGATTTGAAACTATTGGACCAGGTCAAATATCCATCTGAGTCTGAATTCTTCAGTGAGGTCAAGTCATTCAAGACCAGATTCATTTGAGAGGTGGTTAGTCCACAGCTGAAGTGAGATGTTTGTAGAAAACGCTTGTGAACAAATTCAGGAAAACGTTTCATTACCACACCAGAGCTTCTTCAATCCAGCTGTTTCCTGTGCTGCAGGGTAGTCGCAGAGTGTATGAGCTGGAGGTGAGGAACCAGGCAGAGGCTTTGGAGAAGCAGCTCAGACGAGGAGCCTACAGAGACTCTCTAGTAGTTGCACAAACATACACACATAAACACTACGCAAGTTCACACACTCCCTGAGATATACTGTACACAATGTACATCCACGCACACACACACAATCCAGTAGCAATCCTTCTGTACCATTGTATATGTGTAATTTCAATAATATGTGCGTGTGTTTTTAGGAGAACAGTGAGTACATGCTGTACCTGAGGCAGAGCCAGCAGGAGATCCTAAAGGAGGAGGAGAGGAGGTATCGCTTCTTGGCAGAGAAACACTGTGGCCTCACTCAGTCACTGCTCTTCCTTATAAACAAGGTATACACACACACCCACACCCCCCAGCACCACACAACAACTGTGCAAGCCAGAGCAACCTACCTCCTTCTGTGGCATGCCTTAAAAAGTGAAATGAGCATATTAGTGAGCTAACTTTGGGCCTAAACCCTTTGGTCTTATAAGCTGGCTCAGTTTAAAATGGTTACCTGTGGTGCAAGGCTAACATGCACCAGAGCAGGCTAAATTTAGGCTTCTTGATCAAGAGGTAAGCAAACAATTACTCAAAATTGCAAACTAATGAGCAAAATATAAATGAGAAATGCGCTACAAACTACTACTCTTTCCTTTTAGTTAATGTGCATTCCCTGTAGTAAACATTAGAAAAAACGTAACCTCAGGTGTTGCAAGGTATTATTCAGCCGATTAGAGCTGACGGTAAAGTACTCAATAATTAAGAGGATTGTAGAAGTTTTGTAAAAATAAGATTTGAATATTCTTATGTATTGGATACTGTGAATAAACAAAGTAATTTAACAATATTATTATACATTATGACTTTTGCCAGGTGAAGTTGTGGTTTAGCTGACGCCAAATATACCCACGTCAACATCATTGTCTCTGCAACAGTTACATGTTTTCTTTCAGCCACCATGGCCAAAACATTGGGCTGCACTGCATGAGTTAGAATGTTAATTGCTTGATTATCTGATGAAATTCACGCCTCAGTGTCCATTGTCTCATTTACTGGCACGTTTCTGTTCATTTTGTTTCTGCCTGATCAGGTTGAGATTTAATGAGGTGCTCACCTCTCTCATCTGTTTTCAGACTGGTACGTCTCTCCAGCAAAAGGCAGATGGATGGAAGGAGAAAGTGAATGACACCAGAGGGTCCGGACCTCGAACTCCCACCCATTTGGACCAAGAGGCGCAGGTACTAACGCGTTACGTGGTTTAGTCAGTTATTTTGATCCAATGTGAACATTATACTTAGTTAATTAGTATTCTAAGCAGCAGGCGGCCTGTAAAGAAGCTGTACTGGCTTGGGATGCTGCACCAGTGTCTGTGTATATCCTAAGTGACATGATTTATGGAAAGCTGCACATCCTGTGCTGTGTTGAAACTACCATAAATTATCAAATAGGGGCCAGGGCCTTTGATGTTATCAACTAGAGAGAACATTTGAGGCAGAATATTCAAACTATTCAAACTTAAACCTCAATAATAAACATGTAGTTAACTACATGTTTATGATTGAGGTTGTAATTTGCAGTGGTGTTGAACTGGACTTGCATTATATTGAGAGGTGTTTGTAATATTCTTCTCCCTTCATGTTTGTAAATGGTGGGCAAAACATTAGAAACACCTCTCAATATGATGCAGCTCATGTGAACCCTACTTCAAACTACAACCTCAGTAATAAACATGTAGTTAAATTAATACCTCTCTGACAGTGTAAATTAAAATGGAACATTATTATTGTTGTAAAGGTTGAATTTATGGCTGAGCTGGCTTAGATTTGACAGGTGTAGCTAACAAAGTGGCCCCTAAGTGTAAATCATCTGCAGGAAGTGCTGAATTTCATAGAATGGATCACAAGTATTTCAGCTAAAAATGTTTTGTGTACATTCAGACAGCAAGTCAGTGTGGCTCTGCACAGATCCAACTAAATCCAGCACCAACCCAGCTTCTTTATGGTCTATCAGCTGCTGTAAACTTGATGCCCCCCGCTGAAAGTGGACCCAGCAGTTAATTTATGTTGTTTCTGACCAGCTGCGAGGTTCAGTGAGCTCCCTGCTGCAGACAGTAGCCAGAGATGAAGATATGTCCTGGGCCAGGAGGGAGCAGCAGGCGCTGGGCAGAGTGCCCTCTAGAGGTGGGAGGAAGACTGTACTTTGTGGAAGCTATGATTGTTGTAAATTAACGTGTTTCAATTCTGACAACCTTTGAAGCCAAACAAGATCAGCAGTATTTGCCTCTGCAGCATTAGACTAATTACACAACCAATAGATACTGTTCTGTACATTGACATTGTGTAAATTAACATAATAGAGTTCTTGCATTGATGTCAAATAATGATAATAATAATGAATAAATTAGGTATCCTTTTATTTTTGCCTGTGGATATGCATTCATTTGTGAATATCCAAAATAGTCCCTTCTCCCACACCTCTCTTTGAATTTGTTTTTTAATGGCATGTTAAGCATGAGGTAGAAAAGTTTTTCCCTGACTGTTTTATGACTAACTCTCTGTCTCTCTATCCTATTCGTCTTTTACGCTCTCTGTTCCTCCTCCACTTGTCCCCACCCCCACCTCCAGCGCCGTCTCCCCTCCCCAGCCGCTCTCGCTCCAGCTCAGTGGGGGAATCTCTGGGTCTGGGTAGAGGGAAAGCCATGAGAGCCCTCGTGTCTCACCCCTCCTCATCCAACCCAAAGCTTCTACCTTTCAACAGGGGAGAGACTGTCACTGTACTGGTCCAGGAACCGCGCAACGGCTGGCTCTATGGACGCACTGACAGCAGCCTGCGGTGGGTAGCTGAGATAGAAGACGTATCTGTATGCATTAACGTGTTTTTAAGTGTTTTCACATGGGAATGAAACTATTTGTGACTATTTATGGATGTCAGCAACCAGAGGGAATTGCAACTGATAAATCACTGGCACAACCGTTGCTTCTTAGCCCTCTCCCTCCTTCTTGACAGCAAAATCACATTGTCACAACAGAGAGGAAAAAGCTAACTAATTATGAGATACAAAATAAAATGTAATGGAAATGGTAACAATACTGTCATTTGTTAATTTATCATGGGAACTTCTCGCAATGCTGATTACTCATTTGTATGGGCAGTAGGTTGATGGCCTTGGAAAGGCAGAGTGTTTTGAAAAGAGAAATCTCAGCACCATTCAATGTAATAGCTGAGTCATGGGTATTGATCAGCAACTCAACAAAGCAACACAGATGTACAAGTGTCATTTTGTGCAATAAAGCAGTACAGCTATTAATTCTGACCACTTGAAACCAGGAGATGAAATCTAAATGTTGTTTTGTGTAGGTTTCCATTTGACAACGGCACAAAAGAGTATTGTAAAACAAAATACTACTTTAGTAATCAAGATTTGACGTAGACGTTCATAGACACTCACACTCTGAAAAATACAGTGTGTATTGAGTGTTTTACAATATATAGTCATGGTCCAAGGACAAGAGGATTTATAGAGATTGAGTTGTTTTGTTTGCTGTTTCCTCATCTCTATCTGTCTTATCTCCTTCAGTCAGGGCTGGTTCCCCGCTGCTTATGTGGCCCCTATCGAGGACGTCTCCAACACTTTAGCAACAAGGTAGGAATTACTGTCCTTCATTTCAGCAGAGAATTTTAGATGTCGGAAACAATCCACCTCCATAGTATAGTGGCCAACATTTCTGCCTGTTGCAACGTACAAGTGACAGGGTGACAGATTTCAGTGTGACAGGTTGACCTTGGATTTACAAAGACCCTCACCTGGAAAACTGGACTTACTCCCAGATGTTGGTCAGCATAAGACCTGCCAGTTTCCTCGAGCAAGTGCCCAAATGCCCAACATTTTTAGGAGCACTGTTCTTTTGCAGATCCTAAACTTTGACCTGACACTGAACCATGTGCCTCTGAACCAAGAGAAAAGATTGTTGTCTTACAGGGATCACAGCACAGAATAACTGTACTAATTCTGTACTAGTACCTAAAATGCATATTTAGATTGCTGCTCTGTAAAATATATATAGGCTTGTGGAACATACCCAGCCCAGAAGTGGGAATGGACCAAAATATTCCAGGTCACTAGCCGTGTTTCCATTCAATTGTCAAGCGAATTTTAAGCGAACTTTTGAAATGTCACAAAAATGAAATGCGAATTAAGCGTGTTTCCATCACCTGGCTCTATGGACGCACTGACAGCAGCCTGCGGTGGGTAGCTGAGATAGAAGACGTATCTGTATGCATTAACGTGTTTTTAAGTGTTTTCACATGGGAATGAAACTATTTGTGACTATTTATGGATGTCAGCAACCAGAGGGAATTGCAACTGATAAATCACTGGCACAACCGTTGCTTCTTAGCCCTCTCCCTCCTTCTTGACAGCAAAATCACATTGTCACAACAGAGAGGAAAAAGCTAACTAATTATGAGATACAAAATAAAATGTAATGGAAATGGTAACAATACTGTCATTTGTTAATTTATCATGGGAACTTCTCGCAATGCTGATTACTCATTTGTATGGGCAGTAGGTTGATGGCCTTGGAAAGGCAGAGTGTTTTGAAAAGAGAAATCTCAGCACCATTCAATGTAGTGCCCGAATGCCTTACAGGGATCACAGCACAGAATAACTGTACTAATTCTGTACTAGTACCTAAAATGCATATTTAGATTGCTGCTCTGTAAAATATATATAGGCTTGTGGAACATACCCAGCCCAGAAGTGGGAATGGACCAAAATATTCCAGGTCACTAGCCGTGTTTCCATTCAATTGTCAAGCGAATTTTAAGCGAACTTTTGAAATGTCACAAAAATGAAATGCGAATTAAGCGTGTTTCCATCACCTGATTTGGAGCTAATAAACTAGGCTCGTTGCAAAGTGTAGTTTCCTCAGAAGTTGCTGGTGTAGGCTACTTTTAGCACAAGTCGCCTTGAATTTGTTTCTATTGGGCAAGTTTTAATTGTTCATTCATGTCAGCTAGTATTGACCATGTTTCATGCTGTCTGGAGACAAAGACAAATTATGTCAGAACTTATTTGGCAAAGGCGTTTACATATCCCATTTAGTGCATCGACTCTTTTTTGGCAAAGGGAAAAACCACCTCAAGCAAGTGTAAAAAGTTTTTTGCACAATTGAGGAAGTTTTATCAAATTTTTCCGTTTCCATACAGCTTTTCAAATGGGATACTTCAAAATGCGCATAAAAATATGTTTATGGAACCACGGCTACTGTCCTGTTCTGAATCACTAAAAGTTTCTATGTGCTCCTTTGACCCCTCAGTGGTGGTTCTCTAAGAAGCCACAGTATGAACAATCTTCTGGACCCCACTGACACCTACACTGACCAATCAGAGAGCAAGAGCTATGGCGACGTCCCGCCACCAGCCACACCCAACCGCAGAGCCTCTGTAGACGTCCGGCCAATCTCTCCTCTCCCTGAGAAGAAGCTGGAGCCAGCCGTGGAGACAAAGCCTGGTCAGACGAAGAGCTACAACGAACACCCGCCTCCACCTCCTCCCCCACCGCCGCCTCCTCCCCCGAGTCAAAATCTCAGAAGGGCCTCTGCAGATTTTCGACCAATCTCTCCCCTCCCTGACAGGAAGGGTGAATCAGCATCTGATCTCCAGGTACCAGAGGTTTAATTCTGACAACAGTTTACTCTCAAAGGATGGCAAAACGTTTTTATCTTCTGTTCCATATAAAGTAATCCTGGTACACTAATCCTACTTCACTTGTTTTGGTTGTTCACATTGACAATCCTCTCTTTTCTTAGGCATTATCACCTCATGGGCAACCTGAAAACCCACTGTTTCCCAGGTAACTGTGTGTAGTGGGTTGAGAGAAAAAGAAAGTTTGTATTCCCTGGATTCAGTGTCTGATGAATTCCAGTACATTTTTGACATTTTATTAAGGATTATCTGTTGGCTGGTCAGTGTTGTATTTGGGAAATAATTTGTCTGAAATTATCCTAATTCAACACAGTGACTTGATTTCATACAAGTATGCATGATCATGTATCAGGAATATGAAGAGTAGTGGATTTGTGCTCTTTGCAGTTGTCTGGGTTTCAATGGACATTTTACGTATCCATTTATATGCTGTTTCAGAGGATTTCCACCTCAACAAGAATACAGTTGTGAAGAAAAACCTTATTAATTTAATATAAAGTATACATTTTTTCGGAATCAAATGATTAGATCCTAGATAATTAACACAAATGTTTAAAGTGCAGGTGCATGTATTTTGTAGATGCACATTAGTTTTGTGGTTGTCACTATGCATTTGTGTTAAGAATTCTACTATTTTGGCTAAATTTTGTCTATTTCATTTCTCATCTGAATTTAGCGACATTTTGTACTGCAGACTGAGGCTTAAATCCAGAACAAATGACCATCACTATCAGCCTCAAAAAATGGATTGAACCCTAATTCCAACCACAAATGTTTAAACCAATAAGTCAAATTTGAGTTTTAGAAAAATGGAGGACCTCTGAAGCATGCTCCATAGTGACAGTCAAAATTGACCATCCTCTGGCTGGGGTCTGGTGTTAGTTTCCCAGCCTGGAGTGTGTGCATGTGTGTGTATGTGGCTTATTTGTGTTGGCAGAAAGCAGTTGAGCGCGTGATGTATTGTGTTACATTTTTCGTCATCCTCTTGTTTCAGAGGCACAAACCCATTCGCCACTGTAAAGCTTCGACCCACGACGACCAATGACAGATCTGCTCCTCGGATCCCCTGATCCATCAGCACTCATGCAGGCAGGGTTTGTAACTGAGGCTGCCGGATCAGGTTGTGGGGTCAGGATATGCATTTTTGTTTCAGGAGAATGTAATGACATGTCTGAAATGTGAAGGCTTTTTACAGTGTTAGTTAAGATGAGGTATTTCTTGTACCAAAAGCAAAAGATATACTGTAGTACATCTAAATAATTTAATATTAAAACCATAAACTTTTAAAATAGTTGTTTCATCAACTCTTTGTACAGTATTTAAGTTTTTATATAGATAGGTTTGTTTGTATCTTATAGTAAAACATTAAAAGAATACTTAGACATTTTGGGAAATATGCTTACTTGCTTTCTTGCCAAGAGTTAGATGAGAGGATCGATATCACTCTCATATCTGTCTGCAGCTGGTTAGCTTAGCATAAAGACAAGGAAACAAGGGTAAACAGCTAGCCTGGGGTCTGCCCCAAGGGTAGCAAAATCCGCCTGCCAGCACCTTTTTTGTATTTGTTACCTCTGGACAGAGCCATTCTCCCTGTTTCCATTCTACATGTTAAGCTAAGCTACCTGGCTGCTCGCTCCAGCAACATAGTTAGCGTACAGACATGTGATCTTCTCACCTATATCTAGGCAAGCAAAGCGATTAACCGTATTTCCCACAATGTCGAACTATTCCTTTCAGCTGATAATAGCATATTTTGACAGATCTATACGTAAAAATATGACCCTTTCACATCTGACTTAGGCCACTTTTATATTTGATCCTAAATACACTACGATACACATCGGATCTCTCACATGACAATAATAATTTTCCTTCAAGGCCACAGCTTCTCACCTTGTGTTTGTACATTTGTAATCTTCTTCACCCTCCTGTGATTGACATGTTTTGCAATTTTCAGTGCGTTATGTTTTGTGAGTTTAATGTTTTGTGTCCGCTGTGAGTAGCAATAAGTAAAGAGACAGTTATTACTCAAGTTTTTTTTTAATTATCATTTCTTATTCAGATCTTTTCTCTCTTCACAGCTTACCTTATATATCAGATTATTTACTACATCATCTGATCGGAGGCAGGGGGTGAGGAGGAGGAGGGATAGAGGAGAGGAGGTGAGGTGAGGGAAGGTGGATGAGGAAGAGGAGTGGGAGGAAAGTGCACTGATATGTGAACATCTAGAAGTAAAACCAATGAGACAAAATGCACAACCTGAAATACACAGAGGAAGGAAATTAAGATTTAAGAAGTCTTTTTAACATCTACACCATCTACAACACTAGTACCACCTGTTTTGAGATCACAAACTATCTTCATGAAATCATTAAGAATGATTCTGAGACTCGTACAGCATGTGTGATTAAATATATATAAAAAATGAAAACTGAAACTGGTGCCTGTAGCTTCCTCCTCATGGTAACTCCCTGTTGGCCTGCTTCTGTAGTGTGACTCCATGTGTGGGGTCCCGAGGAAGGTGAGAGGAGTTTGAAGGTGGCAGATACAAAATATGAGTGCAGGGACGAAGAGGAGGAGGAGGAAGAAGGGGGTGTTCAGCTATCTCCTACTCATGCACCAAGCCCTCAAACTCTGAAAAAGAAAAATGAAAGCATTTGCACAAGCGATGAGACAAACTCCACTGACGTACAGCTTAAATATTTTATATTTCCATGTTGTCAACAAATCCAATGAAAAGACCAACAATGAATTGATCTTACTAACAACTATTGTCTGTGTAACCACAGCCTGATATATCTTATTACTCTCTGCCATAGAGGTTCATTATTCTCCAAAACTCTCTGCCATAGAGCTTCATTATTCTCCAAAACTTCTCAAAAACTATTAAAAACCCTTTAATAAGCCACACTGCTGCACTGGGTGACATGTTCCTTGATTACCATGACCACACACACTGTAGAAGTATTGAGAGACGGACTAATGCATTGTTGGTATTGGTCTTTCAGGGAATTTGCAGACATTATGAAAACTACAGAATAATGTGAGTCATATATCTAGCCTAAATCTTAAATACTTAAACTCCTGTGAACACCTAAACTACACCAGAGGAGCTAACATTGCCAACATGTCAGAAATTTTACATTTTTAAATTGAATAATTATTTGCACATTAATTTTCAGACATGATAATTTAAATAAACAAATGAGTCAACTTTAGGTTATGTACAGTTTTTACTGTTGAAATTGCATTGTTTTAACTTAGCTTAACTCTTCAGAACGCATAGACTACCAGATGCCGTTTGGTTACAGAGGTAAACATCCTCTTTGCAACCGGAAGCAACAGGGATTATCAAATCTTGGTATAATTTTGTGAAAAATCCTGCACACAGTACCTGCACTAAAATGCAGGTTGGATTTCTCACAGAGGCTGGATGTGCAGAGCTACAGTAACCCACTTTTAGCTGACATGCTAAATTTTATACTCCCCACCCTCTGCCTTCTCTACCTACAACCTTTTTTTATAATAAACTTTGTTATACTTTGCAATGTTCCTCCGTTCTCTCACCGTCGATGCCAATCTTGCCGTCTCCGTCTTTGTCTGCGGCTTTGAGGAATGCTTTTGTCTCAGCGTCAGTCAGATCTCTGCCGTCCTTGGAAAAGCCCTTCAGCACAAACCTGAGAAAAGTACAGGGTGTTGCAGAAAAGGATCACTGTAGAACATTGTTATTGACCACATGACAGTGTTCAGGACATAGACTTTACACAGTATGCAATCTATTGGGCAGACCTAGCCTCCTTTTTGTGTGTTTTTGTGTCTGTGTGAGTTCCTCACTTGAGCTCTTCCTCCTCTATGAAGCCGCTACCGTCCACATCCAGAACCTGGAAGACCTTCTTGACGTTTTCAGCTGACATGGCCTTCATTCCCACCATTTCAAAGAACTTTTTAGGGTCGAATGTTTCTGCTACCAAAGGCAAGACAGAAGGTACAGACTCAACCATCAAACAGCTCTAACTTCTACCTTTACATTGAAATGTTTTGGAAATTAAAATTGTATAATCAGCCTAAGAGGGCATAATGAATTCTATCACAGCCAGTTGTTCAAGAGCTGTGTGAACTGTTACTACACATTGGTTTGAAAAGATAAAAACGTTTGTGGATACTGTGTCAGTATCCAAAGATAACTTGTGGAACTTTGTAGGCTAGTTTCTGCTGAGAATACCATGTCGACTCTACAGCTGCTACCGACCTGCAAAGGCATCAAGAGCTTTCTTGATCTCCTCAGCTTTCAACAGATCTGTCATCGCCATTTTGTCAGCTGGATAGAGGGACAGAGAGGACATAAAAGGTACAAAGCGAGACATGAAAGTGCATTATTTCAAAGAGTTCAGTGCAGACAACAGCCGACATGGGAGCACAAGAGTGGAGGCTTTGGTACAAAAAACTCATTCAAACTTAACATTATGTGTGCATGTCAAAGAACGTATTGGTTGTTAGAAAATAAACCAAAGGTCTGTGTTAGAGATACTTAAGGACTAGATGATAGGAAGTTAACATAGTCTGTTGGTTGGACATACTGTAAACAAAGAGGATTTTGGCCCCGGTGGACCTGGTAGAATTACGTTCAGGCATTCAAAAGATGGCCTCAGTGGAACTTGGCAAAACAGGGGAGACGATCCAAGGCCATAGTTCATAATTTAAGACATGGGCATAAACACAGTCTGGCATACACTAAGGGGACACAAATACATATACCTCAATTGAACACACACACACACACACACACACACACAACCACATTATCTAACCATTCACTTTTTATATGCATAGTGTACAACTATGTACACACACAAGCACACAAATAATTTACTAATTTATTCATGTGAATTCTTTCAATTCTAAAACTATATATTTGTAGTCATGTCCGTGATCATGTCTTTTTGCCACCTTGCATCCCTCTGTTAGACAGATACAGTGTCTTATTTATACAGTAACACAAGACGCTAGTACTTGCACATCTGATTCGCTTTCTAATTACCAAACAGAAAAATGCACTGCTTTGGACATACAGTGATCAAGTGACTACACCTATGCTGTATATAACACTGCAACATTAAGACATGGAACATTAGAGACAACATGGAAAACAATAACATCACTCAGACATGGATGGCATCAAATCTACCTGCACAGCCAAACAAATATTACCGCAAATTGCAAAGTGCTTACTGAGAATGTCAAATGTCTCATAAAATATCCAGTATCAAATGTGTATACAGTATGTAGATATAATGCCTAGCTTAAATCATTCTCTGGATGTTTTCCTGATTTTATTGTATAAAGATTTTTAAAGATTAACCCAGTGCCAATTTTGCCAGCATTTACATGCATGTCAACATAGTTGTGTGGCATGTATGCGCCATGTCAGTTATGCAGTGTATAATAGATGGATGACACAGTGAAAATGTTCAGAATTCACAGTGGAAGACTGGGCTATGTATGTAGTATGAATGTAAAGCTGGGTGTTGCTGTAAAAGAGTGCAATGGATCTGTTAAGTCACGTTTCCCCAATGATTGAAAATATTAAATTTCTCCCAGTTGCAGTTCACGGCAGTACCTTGTTGATGCCAATAGGTGTCAGAAGTGAGCTGATGGCTCTCAGGGTCCTTGTTTATCTGTTTAGTGCACTGGGAACAAATGTTGAGTTGTCAAGACAGATGTTTGATGAATGTGTTTGCGCCTACAAGAGAACTGAGCTCCCTTGTGTATGTTGTCTTTGTGAGAGTGTTTGTGTCTGTGTGTGTTTCTTATGCCACATGGTGCCCTGGTGAGGATATGAGACTTGCGGTTGGACTGTCTTGACCCCAACAACATATTTACCCTCCCTTGACCAAAGGACAGAGTGACTTATAAAACAGATCCAAAGTCATCCTCTTCCTTTCTATCCAATACTTCTTCTCAACTTTCTCTCCACCTGTTATGTATCTAAAACTGTTGGCAGCAAAAGATAATTAGTGGGCATCTATTTGTGGTTTTTGAGATGTCTTGAGATGTGCAAATTTTTTCCCATCTATGAGATAATGTCTTACAAATAGAAAGCCTAATGTCACCAGCTAAAGATGTCTCAGATTATCATCTTTTGGTTTGTTTAAGGTGGTTTTGGTACCTAATTTCACATTTTACCTGTCAACAACAAACTTTGACAGAAAGTTCTGGTCTGCCAAGTTGCTCTGGTTCTTGATATTCTGTCAGTGTTGTTAACAGGTGTAGTAAAAACTCACATCATGATCTCAGTCATCCCTGGCAGTCATATGTTTGACAGCATTCCTTCAGCCTAATGTAAAGTGCACAGGTTCGTTCACAACAGCTTTGACTTTGAGGTTTGCAGATGATAGCTGTGGTGAAAGAAACTGTCTTGTGATCAAAAGGCCAACGCTTCTATCACCATTTCCAGCAACCGAGTCCTAAGTTCCCTTGAGCCCATTCCTTTTTCCTCAGTGTAGCCTAAAATGTAAATAAAATTGCAATGCAGACACGATGACTGCTATCTGTCCCGGAGAGAACAGCACCACAGCTTGTATATTCATCAAAAGACAGACTTTCAGCGGAGACTGAAAGTCAGTTCATGGCTGATGGCTGTCAGTGTGCTATAAATAAACAACAGAAATTACGTGTTAAACCTTGAGTTCTACATTCGCAATCAACTTTTTTCCCAGCGGGAGGCAGAAGTTTAATAATTTGAAGAGCAGGCCAACATTGGTTGAGAACTCCAGAAAGCTACATAAGCCTACAGCACAGACGATCTCTGCAAGACACCACAGTCAGCAGAGAATCATGGCACAGCAAGTATTTTATTAAAACTGGTAGTCTCATTGAGCATCTGGACCCTCTTTTTCAAGAAGGGCCCGGTGAAAATAGTAACAACACTGAAAGACATCTAGAATATGCATTACTATTATTACTACTAACTACTGTACTTAACGCCTTGGCTACCGTGCCATGGCACTGTTCCTAAACACCTGTTCATGGTGACACATGAGCCAAGAAACCATTAGACCTGCTCCTAACATTACCCCTTTACCTGATACAGGCTACTGAAGAGAAGAAAAAAATAAAAAGGAACCAGCACATTGCAGCACGCCAGGGATGTACGAAGTGAAAGATCAACATTAAACCGAACAAACTGTTATAAAAATAATCCCAAATTCCTCAAAAACACAGCCATGTGTTTTAAGGGACTTAGGGACAGGTTATACTAAAAAAGAAATGGTTCGTACAAGGTGTTGTCCGACCACGTCCAAAATCAAAAGTTTAGAGTTGCTCTGGACGGCCACACAGGAAGGCAGAAACTGTTTTGAACTGATATCAGAAAATATTTATCTTCCACCTATTGACGACTTTGGAAGCTGTTTCTACATTTCTTTAAGATTAAGTTTATTGGGAATTAAAGAAACAGTCTAAATCAAATGATAATGGTGGTATTCAATATTGTATGATGTTGTGGTGTTACTGAATGATATATGCCTCAATGTTTTTATTGATTGCACCACATTTCATTTAAGTCGTGCTTTTTTTTAAATAATCCTGCCTGAACTTAAATCCATGATGTCTCTGACGTTCTGAGTCAGTTTAGTTCCTAGCAGAGCATCGACCCGGAGGATTATCCAGAAGTACTCCTGCTATACAGCTACAAAATATTTTATTATCGTGTTTCACTCTGACTTAATTATTGATACAACTTGCAAAGGTATTTCATTCAATTGCAGCATGCTTGTCACATGTAACCCCAGCAAGGGGTCACAGTAGCCTAGAGCTCATTCTTGTCGCTCACCAAAGCACCTGAAAGACCTTTGATTTCTATTGTGTGTTTCCTCAAATAACTATTCTCTGCTACAACATTTAATATGTTGTTTTCTGTCTTACCTGAATGAAGGGGTGGATGAGTGCACCTGAGAGGAGAGAAAGAGGAAAGGTGATGGAGGGAGAATGGAGTAGAGAGAAGAGGTTGGAAGTGGAGGTAAGATGAGTAAGTTGGGAGGGGAGCACACAATAAGACTTTTATAGCTGCATCCAAATACCCCATATACCCCCACTCACCCGCCACATCCCCACCTCTCAGTATTCTCTCTATTTTGAGAAAGGTGGGGTGGTTGTCAAGACATGACGCACACACCCGTTGGCCCTGGAGTGCGATCGCTTTCTCCGCAGCACTAGCAAATCACACACAGGCCTATTAATAATACCACTTTATCTGACTGCCCTCAGACCTCATCTCCTCCCTGCCTGAGCCTCTTCTCCTTTTGTTTCTACACACATCCATCCTTTTTACTCTTATCTGCTTTGATTTCATCTTCATGTTATGACGCTGGTATCTTCTCACTGCCACGGTTGCCTCTATTTTGTCAAATGTTTTAAGATATTTTTTCTGTCCAATTATTAACAAGTACATACAGAAAATGTGTGCTGTAAAAATTTTACTTTTATTTATTTTTTGTTTGCACATCGATATATTGTATTGTACAGATTCACATACACATGCACAAACACACGTACACCTACGTATATAGCAAGCTGTACAAAGACCTCTCTAATCTAAATAAATTACATAAATTATAAATAATTAAGATGGAAAGGAAATATATAAAAGAAGAGATGGGAAAAAACTAAAATGATTTCTCATTCTAGCCATCATCTTTGTAATTGTATATAAGAATTGATATTGGTGTTCTAAAATTGAAGGATAACAATGCTACCTTTTGGTTAAAGCTGAACTAATCAATTTTTTTATATTAACAATGGATGAAATGTGTCCTGTGAAAGGTATCGCTCGAAGTGACTGACTGACAGAGAGTTATCACCCGACTCTACAGTTTCCCTGAGCTCTTCAGAGTGTTTTAGCGTCTTTCAGCTCATTGTTCAGCAACAGACAGCTGTTTTCAGTTAAAAAAAATAAAACTCTTATAAACTCACTGTACGCTACCTGCCTGCACCAAACAGCAGACAGACAAAGTTAGCAACTAGCTAGTGAACATAGTGGAACATTTAGCAGCTAAAGAGCCAGGTAGTTGGTGGAGACCAAAACAGAGTTAAAAGGAGAGTGACTATTGGACTTACAGTACAAAAATGACTCCAAATGGAATCTAATGTTGCTCTGTGTTGCTGGATGTTTAAACATGTAAACAACAACTGTATAATTTAAAAGTGTGATTTTTAGCCTGTTCTGCCCCCAAGTGGTCAAAAAAACAAAATTCCACACACCAAAAGCGTAACATGCACAGATCTTCAGCCCTTCTTCAAAAAAAGTCAGATTTTTTACTCAACTTGAACTTGTACAACATAAGAGATCAAGGCACTTGCACTGCTAGGGCTGGGTTTCTGATTGCCCTGAGGGAAAGCCATGCTATAGTTGCATGTAATCATCTCTCTTTCAACGACCTCCACTCTTCACATCCTTTTTCCCAGTATCTCTCCTTTCATCTCTTTTGCTCTCTTTTGTCCATTACTTTCCTAATCTCTCATTCATGTCTCCTCCCCTTCCATTTTCCTCTCTCCATATCAAAGAGCAAATTTGCTCCTCTTTCTCTGCATCCATACAATTTTATCACTTTATCACATCAAGCTCTATCCTGTCAGGACCCTGACAGCTTTCTCTTCCCTCTCCTTCTTTTTTCTCTCTCTCATTCTCTTATCTTTTGTGTTGTCTCTTATGCTTGTCAAGGCCAAGAGAGGAATTAATGAATGGTAGGTGAATAGAAAGAGAGAGCCATGTGAGCTGTTACAAAGCTGCAGCCAGTTAAACAAAACAAAAGGGCACGAGGTAGCATTTTTACCCTAAAATAGACTCTTTTTTTGTATGTTGATTCTGATTTTACTTAAAGCCTTTGAGTTAGAATCCACTGTTTTAGGTTTTTAACCATCTTAGTTACTGCTCTCCAGGACTAATTCAACATAAAGTGTTCACCTGGATCGCACTCACCTGCAAATCTTGTGTCTCAGAAGGAGCCTTAAATCTTGCAACACTTTAGGCCAATAGCCTGTAATCACCTTGTTTAATATTTAAGATAAATATCTTTTTTTTTTGGCATTTTGCCTTTTGTTTGACAGTTGACAGAGTAGAGAGACAGGAAACATAGGGACAGTGAGAGAGGCCCACAATATTTTCTACTGACATGTTAATTGCAAACAATTTTGACATTGATTTTAGTCAATTATACAGCCATATAAAAAGCTGAAATCCTGTTCAGGTCTGCTAAAGACGATTTCAGTTTTGTCAAGAATGGCTTCCAGTTGACCCTCATACCTAAATGACAATACTTGTTCATGTACTAAATGCAAGCTATTGTCACATAATCCTTTCTTAGTGAAAGAACATCACTCATATACATAAGAAAATATGTAAACTGCAGTTCAGAGATCATGTCCCTGACGTACAGTCTTGGAACTGTGTTGCTCCACTGCCTTATGCATTAAAATACTTGTCTGCTGGTCCTTATGTTGGTCTGTCTCTCTCTTCATGTCCTGTGCTGACCCTCTGTTCTCTCAGTGCCCTGCCCTGAGTCTCTCTTAGCTTTCCCCTCTCTATTGAATTACCCCTCATCAGCACTTTCCAGCATTGGAGAAGGACAAGGGAGGGTGGGGCAGGTGGCGAGGACACACAATACACTGGAAGGATTTGTAGTGGGGAGAAAGGGTCAGAGAGATGCAGGGATACATATGGATGGGTTAATGTGAGTGAAATGTGTGTGAGGAGAGCCGGGCCAAGAGTTTGTCAAGGACGAGGCTGGAGAGAGGCAGAGGAATAATGGGGATAATGAAGGAGTAACAATGTTATTAACACTGGAGAGCAGAATAGACAAAGTGTAGGGTAGAGGGGACAGAGAGAATCCCAAAGCCTTTTATTGTTGTCGTGCTCATGGTTGTAAGCAGTCATAACCAAACTATTAAAGAGACAATGCAAAGATGGACAGATAGATGCAGACATCCAATAGATGCATAAATAGGTATTAGATACACAGCGTGCTCCACAGATCAAATTGAAAATAGAGAGAAAGGGAGACAGACAGTGACAGACGGAGAAAGAGCGAGAGATGAATTAAATGTGTTTTTAATGACCAACTTGCTATTCAGCAACAGGTGGTGTATTAAGTCATGGCAGGGGTAGATACAAGCCACAGCTGTGTATGTGACTGTGTGTGTGTGTGTGTGTGTGTGTGGTACTGATGTCACTGGGGTATCCCTTGTCTACTCACCCAAAGATTAGCAGATATTACCCCTAAAAATAAACATGGGGGAACCCAGCGGCTGTACTAATAGGAGGCTCTGTGAATATCGGATGTGTGCTTGTACAGTGAGGACTAAGAAGGAGGGTTCACAACTTTTC
This sequence comes from Macquaria australasica, assembly GCA_005408345.1. Lineage (NCBI taxonomy): Eukaryota > Metazoa > Chordata > Actinopteri > Centrarchiformes > Percichthyidae > Macquaria > Macquaria australasica. The sequence goes on along the minus strand of SEMN01000036.1, from coordinate 80,488 downwards.
AGTGTAACCCTTAATTTATACCTTATGTGGTTTATTAACAGTATAAACTCACATGCATACAAGCCTATACAATTATTTTCAAATGAAGACAGCTGCATTTGGGAGTGACACCTGTTCATTTTTGGTCTAGAATCGGAAAACAAAAGGAATGACACATTTAATAAAGCAGCTTTTGATGTGGCATGTAAACATTTATTGTTCAAGCATGAATCATCTCAAGTTCTATCTGACTTCTTAGACTCAACCTCAAGTACCAAAAGCTCAGTGGTCAAAAATAGTGTTGGGCGGTAACGCATTATTTAGTGACGTGTGACAGCAATGTACTACTTGCATTTTCAGTAACAAGTAGTGTAAGAGATTACAGCTTGAAATTCAGTGATTTAATTACAATTACTAATCTCACTAACGCTCCGTTACTTTGACATTTTGGGGATCGGCATCTTTGCCGTCTTAACTGAGAGTTTGATCGGAGGTTGATATCAGTTTCGCCTCTGTGTGTTCAGGAGACAGACTGATCCAGGACATGTTAGCTTGGTGCAGGAGCTGGAGGTGCTAGTGTAAAGCTAGTGCTGCAGTCAAACACAGAAAGAAACAGAAGATGTGACGTGTAGGTGTGGAAGCTTTGGAGTTGTAATGTAACTGCTGAGGTGATGTATTTACTTTTGCTATTGAGTAATTAGTAAAGTAATGTGACTACTTTTTCCATAAATAATATGTAATGAGTAATTGATTAAAACATTTCAAGTAACTCACCCAACGCTGCTCAGAAATGATCTCAGTTTTGAACATTAAGGAGTTTGCAATCCTCAGTTTGTACTCATTAGTGTTGGTGACTTAACTACAGCACCCCTCACAACCTCATGAGTTCACTTCAGGCCAATATGTACAGTAGAGTGGGAGAAGGAAGCCCCACTCTTTGCCAACGGTGCATGACTGCATTGCAGGCACTGGTTATAGTGGTATATTTAGTGCTAATGTTATGGCTGGTGTGTGTGGGTGTGCGTGGGAGATGGTGAGTTTTAAAAGGCATGCACCAAGTTGTTGGGAGTTTGGCTTGTTACACAGCCAACCTGTTAAGTAATGAGACACCGAATCGTCCACGTTTCCCTGGTAGATTCCAGTTAGTCATGCTGATTGTTTAGTATGCACTATGTTTAGTGACAGTGGGTGACTAGCTTTATCTCTGCAGTGAGAAAATCAGAACTTAATGTATTTAAACTTAACGCTTATCCTTAGCAATAAGTTCATTTACAGTTACAGCCTCTATCCTAAATGATAAGTATGTTTGAATTATATTTTGGCTATGACATTTATATAACACAAAAAATCACTAGAGGTCCAGCTCCTTATTACTCATACTGTTGCTATAGACACAATATATCTGACTATTTTAGATACCACAAATGTTAAAGGACCTGCAAACCCTCAGTCCTGAGAAGAGGCCTGATATAAGTGAGAACACCTGTGTAGGTGTACCATGAGTCTGTAGGCACTGGTCATAAACACCTTCAACTGTGAGGAAAAATATTTTTGTTGGAGGTTATTATTTTAGTTTATCAACCCATAGCTCATTGTGCACTATAAGCTAATTTTAGGAGAAGCTACGGTAGGATAAAACATAAAGGATGAACATATTGTAACATGTTTTTCATTACACTTAAACATATTTTACAGACAACCACATGAATGTCTGACTCTCTGTTATTACTTGCATGTAATGATAATGTTCCTCAGCTCTTAGTTCTGTACAGAACGCCACAGGAGTCGAAGAACAAACATTATGTACTGTTCTTCTCAGTTTACACACAACATATCAGGTTAGCAACAACAACAACAACAACACTTTTTTCTGTCTAAAAACTATTCTTTTGCATTTTTTCCCCTCTGTGTTTTCAATTCCTCAACTACGGCAAGCGACTTGGATCACTGTTACGGAGAATACGTACCCCAGTATTATATCCCAATTACTGTCTCATATATAAATAATAAAGTTGTGTTTTTTCCACATTTTCGAACCAGCGGATATCAGATTTTGGATAAAAACATGTTGTATCACCAGTATTACAGTAACAGTAGTGACATTATACTCATAAAGACATTCATACTGTGTCTCAATTAGCGTTACTCCGTACTTACACTTGCTATTTTGCGTTCACACTGACAGTGTGCAAACTCCTTAAAGTAAAAGCACGTTCATAATTCTTAATAAAACTGAATTAAAGTCAAGTGCGCAAACGAGCCGGCAGATATTTTGGTGTGCGGCAATCGTGGTAAAATGTTGGCGATAATGCTCCGCCCGGCTGCAATCCGCCATTAAACAAGAAGAAGAAGAAGAAGAACCAGTTGTCATTTCCGGCCGTGTTCGATTTGAGACAACACTACTCTGTCAAAATTAACGCACTACACACGTAAGTACATAGTGTACACAGTGTACTGCATGTAAGTATCCAAATTGAGACACAGCAAAAGTATCAGTATGTAGATTAGCCCTGTGTTCAGGTTCACCTCTTCCTCTTTCTACTTCCCTTATGATGTCTCTATGGTAACCAGCTGTCAACATGGTAAACACAAGCTGTGTGTTTGTTGAGAGTTTCTGTCAGTCTCACTTCTTCTGTTTCTCTCCGTGTGTTTTGGTACCTGTTTGTCTGTCAGCTGAATGGCTTATTATATTTCATCAGCAGACTTTTTACAGTGTACTTCTGTTACAGAGTTATATTCCAGGCCTAGCTATGCAATAAACTAAATACAAGCACAGTTACAGTACACTCTGCTGAACAGACAAACACACACACACAATCCTTCTCTCACACGTATACACATTCACAATCCTCAAATTCTCTCTCTTACACACACACACACACAAACTAGCACAACAGACTAGCAGCTGGCCTGACCTTGAAGATAAATACATCCTTGAAAAATGTTTCTGCAATTCATGGCTGGCGATGGTCTGTTATACGAGCAGCGTTTCAAAGGATCCATCTCATGCTGCATGAAAATAGATATAGAGTCAATATGTGCCACACACACACACACACACACACACACTCCTCTATGCTCCATTGCACTCTGTTTCTGTTTTTTTTACACACACAACCACTTACACTCAGACTTTGTATAACAAACACAAGCAAATATTCACACCTACACAGTTTTGCCTCATACACACTCCTACATTATCTCTCTGCATCATCTCTTTTCATGTAGTTGACCATGTTTTTACTGTTTGCGCACTAATAAGTTGCAGTGTAACCTGACCAAGTCACGACTCAGAGAACATAACCCAGAGAAAACGCCTTCAACACACCTTGTTTGATCTACTGAAGCATGTAACTGCTTCGGTAAATCGAACCTTTCAGCTCTGTCGATCTGTGTATGTAGTCAGTGATGCAGTGATTCAGGCACTGTAGTTACAAAGCAAACAACAGGCTGCAGTACTGAAGCTTAAAGTAACTGTGGATTTTCTGTCTTTATGTGGGACTTGCAACTATAAAGCAGTGGTTAGCTGAGCCTAGATATTGTGTTTGATATGTTAACATACAGTATGACAGGGTTCATAGAGTCTGAAGTAGAACTGACGTCACAAACAGAGATCAGATGGATTGAGCACGCAAGAAACCATTTTAGATCAGGCATTAAATAATGCTTGTTATCTCTCTCTCTCTCTCACACACACACACACACACACACACACACACACACACACACACACAGACACACACACACACAAACCTCCAGCACTGCAACACCTTTGCTGACATCTAGTGTTATAAGATTTAATCACTTCAGATGTTGGAACTGTGTCCCCAGATTTTATTCCAGTTATTTCCCCTCAGATTAATTTCAACAATCACCATCCCCTGTCTGTGTTTACTTATAATGGTCAACTACTAAATAAAGGTGTGTCGTGAAGTGTTTGTGTAAGGGTGTGTGTGTTAATGTAATGCTAGTGACTTGGAGAAGTGAGAGAAAACAAAAGGAAGGATGTCAGCACTCGCTGAAAGATAAGAGTTGACGTTGACTGAACAGGTGGAGGAGACAGGTTATCTCCTGAACACAGATTAAAGGATAATGCACATGAAAATTTTGATCCCACCAGTCAGAAGCTTGATAACAGCCTTAGTTAAGTCCACATTCCACCAGACAAGTAATGGACTCAGAGCTACTAACAAAGCTCTCAAGCTCAAGTGTAAAACCATCATTACCATGTTTTAGTTAGTGATTGGTTTCCAAACTATTTGGGCGACAAAATGTTCTCCCGGCTCGTTGTCTTTCCAACTGTGACAACGCCCAAGTAAGAAATGTCTTGCACCTTAACTACACTCTTAACTCTACGTTGCTGCAACTAACTTGTGTGGTGTAGCCTGTTTTTACAAAGTTATGGGGTAACTCCTACATTAAAACTAAGGCTATGTTTGAACTTACACATAGCTGGTGTGACCGCCTGCAAGAGCACATCGTAGAATGTGAACAAACTAGTTCTGCATGAGCCGCTGGTGAACTTAGTCGAGTGTAATATTTGTCTCCATTCAGAGATTTCATTCAGTTATAAGGCTCTGAAAAAGGAGCGCTTACGCTGTCTCTTTAAATTTGACTTTTACTTTTTAGTTGACACATCCCTTATCTCTTACTGTATCACATTAAATAAAAGCTCAAAAAGGAGCTCTACAGTATGTTCAGGCTAATACCACATTCAAAATAGAACCGCTAAACTGGAGTAAGGTTGTGCTTTTTGTTTGTGTGACATAAACTGACAACCCTCCATTGTGTGTTGCTGTGTGGGAGGCCGTCAATAGTCAACAGCCATCTTGCTTGTACACAGTATGTACACTAATCAGTCAAATTGAATGTGGGAGTGATTTACTGATGTTTAAGATGGTACATGTGGCACCGCTGGTGTGCACGGACTCGGGAGGAGACTGCTCTTCTCTGCTAATACACAGAAGGCCTGTAAAAAATAATCAGTGAAAAGCCGCTTTCTGAGAAGTGCTTTGGGAGTCCCAGGGCATGATGTGACCCACAGGTTTCTATTTTTTAGAAAAACTAATTTTCAGTAGGTGCTTTTGGTACAGTGGCCTCTAAAATGAGGTAGAAAATGCAAAAACAGGTACAAAAATTAATGCAATATGAAACTTCTTTATAGCCATTATTTTATCACCTAAAATAACAGCCACCAAATAGTGTTTACTGATGTCACTTGGTTTGCAAAAGCAGCTGCTTAGTAAATTTTTTAACTCCTTTTGTGTTTAATAATTCCAGGTGAATCTGCACTTAATTTTCAGTTTGACATGCTATTACCAAAAAGTACTCATGAACCCAGTGGTGAGAAAAATAGAGGCGGTGTTCCTGCAGAAGATGAAGAGGCCCTGCTTCACCTGTGCAAACAGAAACACATGCATCAGAAACTTTATTTCAAGACACAACGAAGCATGATCATAGCTGACAGGTTCTTTTTTGTGTAAGGACACTCCCGTTGGTAATCCCAATGAAACTAGTGGCACTTTACCAGTTTGTACCAGACTGGCGTGGTATTTACTCTCTTAAATATAGCACACGACATGGCACATGCTGCTTATGCCCAATCAGTGCCTGTGTACCACAGGAATGTAAACAGGAGAGACTAGTAAACACGTCTTTTAAAGGCTTGGCATGGCTGAATCAAAACTGGAAGTGTAGTGTTCTGTCTTTACTGGCACCCCATTTAAGACACTTTCCCCGCCCTCGCAGTAACTTCGGCACACCGGCACGGCCAAATGAACTCACCATCCTCTCTGGTCTCTTTAGGGAACTCTCGCTTCCTGTTGCCTGTTTCCGTACAGTTACATCCGCAGACAGTTTCAGACGTAGCCAGTCAGTCAGTGCAGCCTGCAGTGTGTGTGTATGTGTGTGTGGACTTCATCAAACACCTCTGTAAGAAGCGCTTCTCTCCGCTCGTCTGCAGTCAATAGCCACAGTGCGCAACATCATGTCGCTTCCGCAGCAGTTACGAGAGGAAAGGTGAGTGTGTTTGACGGAATAAATGTCAGTGAAAAAATCACTAATCATGATATGACTTTATGCGTCTGCAGTTTTATAGCAGTTATAACTGGCATTAAAATGGGCAATAAAATATCAATGCACCGATGTTTTATTAGCCTATAGTTATAATATCACAATATAGTCTAATACCAGGTTATTATTAGGTTCTCAGTTAACTTTTTCTTTGACCCATGCATCTAAAATATTACAGGGTAATGAAACTACAGGCTGACCTTTCTGCGCAGTGTTTGCAGAACCTTCGAGGAAGTCCCGCTGATTTCTTCGCTCTCTCTTGAAAAAATAAAAGTTAGAAATGTGTTGGTCATGATGTTTTATTGCTGTTTTGCTGCTGTCATAGATAGAACGGCTGCTATATAGGCCACATGTACCAGATATGGAAGATGAAACTTGTAAACGTGTAGCCTCAGATGAACTGTACAGGCTTACTGTATCTCTTGAGCTATCTCACTTTAAGTCTGTTTCATATATTTAACATTTAATATTCTAAACACCAACCTGTAAAATCTGATGAATTAAAAATAAATAAAAATGTATATATTTCCAGCAGCAATACCTTAATAAAACAGGACTACAGGGTGAAATTGAGGCTTAAGTGTCTAAACTATTCTAACCAGATTATTTCTTTTTACTCAGTGACTTTGATCAGCTGCCTGATAACATCCCTGTCAGCGCCACCATTGCTGATATTGAGGAGAAGAAAGGCTTCATTGACTACTTTGTAAGTTTGGAAAATTACCACAAACTTTTAACCGAGCCTCGATGACGAAAAAAAAAGACAAGAGCAACAAATCAGTTTCTCTCTCTCATTCATGTCTCTGGTTCTCTCCCAGATGTTTGTGACTGAGGTGAAAACTAAAGGAGGGAGTAAGTATCTCATCTACAGGAGGTACAGGGAATTTTTCAACCTCCACCAGATCCTCGAGTCCAAATACTCTCCTGAAGACCAAGAGAAACCTGGTCCCAACACCTGCGTCCTGCCTCCTCTTCCAGGTGAGTGAGTGTGTGTGTGTTCACGGCACTGCAGACACATCACGGTGTCCAATTTCACATTGTTCAAATACATGTCTGTCAGGGGCCCGCAGCTCAACGGACAGTTCGTTATGCCCTATAATTCTGATTTTAATCTTTTCAAGTCATGAGGAAATCTCTGACCCAAACTATGTAAACAGTCACGGTCTCTGATTTCAAGTCGCTTTAATGGCAAGATGAAAACACACAAAAGGCTTCAGTGGGCTAAACAAAAAAACAAAAAAAGCTGGTTACATTTGAATATGTTCCTTAGAAATCCAGACAGCATGGACATTAGCTGGTTCTGATTTGAACCTACTGCAAGGTTAACCTTTTTGTGTTGAAAGAATAACCTCAGGTTTTTTTGCGAGGGCAGCTGGTGTTAGATACGATAAGCAAATGTAAAATGTTTAAAACAGTATGTGTCTTGATCCTGACATACATTACCCCGCAGTAAATATGGACACCATAAAGGCGTTTTTATACAGACAGCAACAAGGAAAACCTAGAGTGGTCCGGCATATAATTTGAAGCTGGCTCAAATTCTGCTGCAACACAATGTGATGCCATCTATCAACTGTGTTGGCCAGTATATGCAAGTGCACCTTCCTGCTGGATTATCCTGCGAATGGTGTGATATTAAACCGCTGTGCAGTGTGTGATAAGCCTTCAAACTCATGGATGTATTAATCAAAATGGACTTCCTGTTCTTGTTTAATTTCTTTTCATTCTTTTTGCTACCTGCAACCCCCCCCGTGATGCACACTGGCCCCAAGAGACTTTTTCCTATAGACTTACATTGTGAAAGAAATGCAAATAATTTATAAATACACAAATGACACTCTGGAAGTATAAACTTTTTGTTCATTTTGGATTATTTACCATATTAACAACACTGCATTGTCAACCATTATTTACAATTTTCATTTTACACTGTAGGCATTTAACTAGCGCTAGCACTGCAACAGTAAAATAAGCTCAAATATCAGCCACCAGTGGAAAAATGTTTTGGAGGATTATGATAATGAGATTTTAGGTACTTAAGATTGATTTTATCACTCCTTTTGTTTGATACCATTCCATAGTTATAGTTCTGTTTCAGGTTGCATTGCCAATCAAATCGTCACTATAATGAAAACTTTATTTCTAATAATAAGGGTTTCATTTCTTTCTTGTTTAGTGAGATAGATTGCAGTTGGCAGGGCTACTGTAATTTGCAGTTTCACAGTGATTTTGCTGTGTCAGGGCTTTGCTGCTGACTGAACACAGAGGGAACACTGCACTTTACTGCATCATTTCTGCCTTGCCACTCTGTAACCTTCACCTTCAAATGCACACTCATTCTGCTCTACTTCATGCATATGGAGAGGAACAGACTGGGTTTATGGTGACAGCTGGCTGAAGTTCCTCCCTGTGGCTGGAAGAACCAACACCCATCTGAACACGGTCTTAAAAGTGAGGATCTGCTGCACGTGTTGGACATAGATTTGTCATGTTGGATAAAACACCCATCCTGTTATGTCTCTAAGTGTTCAGAGTGGATTGAGGCATGACAGGATTTGCTTGATGAAAAAAACACATTAGTTGCAGAAGAAATCAAGGAAGAATAGCAAAGACTAATTACTGTTGCGGCCCTCTCAGATTTGATTACAATTTAGCCGGAGTTTCTAGTGAACTCACTTTCCCTAAATCCAATTCTATTCAAGCCACAAGGGTATAGTGACAGTATATTTTAGGCACATGTTGCTGCATGATAATGTGAGGTTGAGCACTGAAAATGCTGCGTACAACACTAGTTCTCCAATGAGATATCTGCTGTCTGAAGGGTAACACTTTCAAAATATTTATTCAGTAGAATTAAAATTGTTTTGGGTACTTTGTAAAGCATAATGAGTAGGAATGTCCCGATCCTGATCCGAGGACTTTATAGCCGCGTTTCCACCAAGCAGTCCAGTTCAGTTCACTTCAGTTTGTTGCACATAAAAACAGTTATTTTCGTGTTTCTATTGGCAAAAGTTGTGGATGGTACCAATAGAATCACTCCATTCCTTCCCGATTTTTCGTTACGACTCTGTTGAGTTACCTAGAACATTGACCTTAATGTAATTTCTCTTCGCAAAAGGTCTTGAAACCCTTTTGTAATAAAACTCTTCTCTTTAGATATACCTGTAGCGAAGTGTCATGTTGTCAGGCTAAATGTCATCAGTCATCATAGTGCCACTGAGGAGTAAATCCCACAAGGTCAGTCTAAAACCTTATATCAGAAGACTGTAATAAGTAAGTATAATCCACAGTGACATCCAGAATAGTCAGAAAATAGCAGATGGAGATGAATGCCACTGGGGGGGAAAATAGAGAGACAAACTGCATGGAAAAACAGGCATGTTGAAGGGTACGGGTTTGGGAGAGATGAAAGAGAGAGATTCATCCATCTATCCTCTTTCAAGAGGCTTATCCTTGTCAGGTACGTGATGGCAGCAGAACGAGCAGAGAGAACTCAAACCTCCTTTTCTGCAGTAACCACTAACTTTCTCCAGTTTGCTGTAGCGCTCCCAGGCCAAAGCTTTTATCCAAAGCGATTTACAAACACGCAGTGATTAATGAACGACCCGCTCTACCTCCTGAGCAACAGGCGCCCGAGTAGCTGCAACTGGATGCCAAGAATCCAGAATCGCTGATTTCCAGGTAGAAAAACATGAGCCACAATGCAGATAAAACTTATCTTGGCTGCCATTGCCCGGTGTATCATCCCCCAAGCACCTACTTAAAGTTCATAACTGTATACCTAGTTCATAACAACAGGTCATATGATATTTGTTTGCTGGCTATGATTTAGAAGGGGATTACATGTCCCAGGGTCTCCCTTTCCTCCACCATCATCATCTCCTCTACTGACTTCTCATGCACAGATGCGGGTTGCTGCACCTCAGACAGCTGGCGATATCTTTCAGTCAGTATACAGGCTCAAATAGTTGTGGACAACATAATACACCTGCTGCATAAGATGTATTATTGGAAATAAGTTGAGAAAGGAGTTTTTAATTTCTTTAATGCTCTCTTTTATAGTCCCTACCCCCCTCTTCTGTCTTGGCATCTATTGAGCTACTGGAACTACTGCCTAAAGATTTAAGGATGAGGCAACTTGTGCAGCTTTGATCACCTATTTTTGCTAAAGAAATAGCATGATTTGTAGAAAATCCAATACTATAAACTATCAAACATTGATACCCACAGGTGATGCGGGTATCAATGCAGACTACTAAAGCCACTGGGAACAGCAGTGTAGTATAAAGTTGTAAGATGACAAGGAGTTTCCACAAAGTCCAAAGAAGGAAAGTCATTGGCCCATGCCAGTGAGCTGCTGTTAAATAAGATTAAGTGCTGGGAGGAAGCACCTACGCCAGCCACAATCAAACAGAAACTTTAAATTAGAAAGAGTCAGCCAGTCCAACGATCCTTAATAACGAGCCTCAGAGTGAAGAGTGCTGTTTAAAGCTCAAAGTCAGGCTGAGCAGACAGAGGCCTGCTAATATGAGACCAGAACCCAGTCACAAACTCATTTAATATGCTAAATACAGTCATTATACAGCAGGATTTCTATGTGGCATCGTAACAGTTTTAACTTAACCAACATACCATTTAAAATTTATTTAGTGGGGTTATTTAATGGTTTCCTTCTGAGTCCACAGAACACATAATCTTTGAAATTAAGTCATCTTAATGAAGTCATTAAGACTGTACATACGAGATTTTCACCTGACAACATATATTCAGGCTTCAGTCATTGGCTGTGCTGCAGTATGTGTTTGTCCTCTTGTCCTCATCTGTCCGATGGCTCCAGTTTTGTTCTGCAGCTCCTTGTTTTCCCATAAGTCAGTCTGTCTGGGAGCCGCCGTCAGTGTCTGTATTGATTATCGGAGCCTGGAAACCAACATCTAAACCAATAAAAGCCTCAAGGCTGTGAATGGGTGGTGCAGACCATTGATTTTAGGTAAGATGAGGACAGAGTGAGGCATTTGTGTGTGTGCGTGTGTGTGTTTAAATTACTTGTAGATGGTGAATCACGTTACACTGCTTTGCACTGTAATCACACTTAAGTCGCATACAGATTTATTTCTGTTCGAACTCAAATGGCTTTAGTTTAGCTATCGACTTGTGTTTAACAAATGAAACACTTTATTTGGTTTAATGTTCAATGTCACATTTACTGCATGTGTTATATAAAGCATTAGTGCAGCAGAAGCACCGCAATCTGATCACAAGAATGTCGACTCTACAACACATACACATACAAAAAAATAAAATAAAAAATAAATAAATAAATAATTGGTTACATTTTGAAAAATTCCAAAGTAAAAATGTGTTTACTTTATAAAATTTACACAAAGCTATGCTTAGAAAGCATGATATCTCTTGGACAATCAATTATTATTATTTTTATTTTTAATTGGAAGTTTTAATTTAAAGGAAGTCACTCTCAGATCATGTAGTAAAAAGAATGAGACTAATGGCGTGTCTACACAGGAGGCGTTCTCTGACAGGACAGATACGTATCTATTTTAAACAATCCATCTGTCCATACAAGCCACGCAATGGCTCATGTTTTACTTATTTTTACACTTCAAGTCTATTTTCTTCCGTTTTATGCACCTAGCTACAGTAATGTGTTTCAGAGCACTCCCAGAACATGGGAGACCTACACTCAATACTGTGCTTGAATGCATCCTAACCTGCTGCTCAGGCTACAACTCCTGTGTAGACATGGTATATGAGTCTGCAGCCATGCTAGCCTCTTTTTGAGGCTATACTAGAGCCAGTGACGTGCAGTCAGGGGATGCAAGTTAGGCAGTGCCTCACCTGTTATAAAAAAAACTTGCTGTGGTTTGTTTGTTTGTTTTCTGTATGATTTCAACATTTCTATGGTCAAAATCGCTAAATTTACGCATTTCCTGTTCAAATCCATGGGAGAAGAGGTGAGGCAGGGATGCCTCACCTCTGACGGTGCTGTGCTACACACACTGACTGATGCAGGCATTGCTGTCTCTCTTTATATCGCCAATATACATGTTTGACTACACATGTACTACACATGCTGACATTCCACAGTCTGTCTAATATATTCAATGAATGTGTGTGACATATTTAGTCTTTCTGATCGGCCATAAATGCGCAGTGAAAATGCACAGGGTGAGGCAGAAAGTACCGTGCCGCACTGATAGGGGGCAGTGCTGAGCCCCATAGGCACAATGGGGAACAGGTACACGTCGCTGCATGCTCTTCTTCTACGCAGAGGGCGAGGGTGTGGCGCCGAAAAGTGTGTAACGGTACACTCATTTGTTTTTCTTGCTATTGTATTGTTGAACAGTGTGGAATTGATTAAAGCATAATTAAAAGCTTTTAAAAACAACTAAATGTCTCAATTAAGGTCAACATTGAAATATAAGCTTCTATTTTGGGTTCATATATTTTTACATCCGACTCCAGAGGAGTCAGTGCCTCACCAGTCATGAACCTCACCACACGTCACTGACTAGAGCTTACCATTGCTTACCATGATCATCATCTTCGTGTAGCTGGTTAGCATGCTACCATTTCCTAATTAGCACTAAACACATAGTAGCTTACAGCTGAGGCTGATGGGAATGCGATTAGTTTTGTAAGTATTTGGTCATAAATCAAAGTAATGGACAAAGTCAAATGTAGACTTGCTGGTAGCGCCAGAGGAAAAGTCATTAGATCACCAAAGTAATTAGGGTTCATGCTCTGGGGAACAAGAATCTCTGTGCCAAAATTGCATCATGGCAATCCATCCAATTAGGAAACAGAAATGTTTCAGTTATTGTTTACTTCTTGCAATACCAACAATAGTACTGTATAAACTTTAGCATTATAGCATGACTGTAGTCTGTATGTACAAAGTATTATTTGTTTGATTATGAAGAATGTCTATGAATTTTTGTATATTGGAAGAAAAAGAGTCAAACGTGTAACTCAGCTCCCCTCATGAACCCCCCAGTTGGGTGTCATTAACACCACATTAGGAACCAATTACTGATGTAATACTTGTATTGTAGTATATTCTAGAGTTGCAAGTAACTTCAGCTGTTTCATCTCCATGGAGCACCTGTGGTGTTGTCTTGTGGCTGGAGCTCTGCCAGAACTGCATCCAATCCAAACCATTAAACCAAGGCTTCTGCTGTTCTCTGATCTCTTTACTCTTTTCTCAGCTCCTCTCTGTCCTCCCCTAAGTGTCTCTCTTCTTTCCCTAGATGTTTACGGTATGCGTTGTGTGCCAAACAGGGGGTAAAGGTACAAAATGATTCTTATTCTTGGCATTTGTTTCAACCTGCTTAGAGGAGCAGATGAGTGGGGTTTGCCACATAGAGTGTGTGTCTTCCAGTGTGAGTTTCAGCAAAGTAAAGGTCAAAATGAAATTTAAAATGACTTTTTAAGATTGTGAGTGGTTTGTCCTTATCTTAATGTATCTATAATGGCAAAAAAAAGTATTAAAACTCAGTATTTTAAGTGGTTATGTCACGGTGTACCAATCAGTTTAACAAGCAGCTGCGAGTGGTACAGCGAGTGCTTTGTAGTATTTTTTGGGGTTTCGCCTCACAGACTACATACAGCCTGCTCTAACTTTGTGCTAGGGGTTGTTGGGGCCATATAGAGACTGGATGGGAAGACCTGCAGACTTCACCACCTCTGGGTGTAAAAAAGAAAATATTTTCAGTATTTTTATTTACAGTTAATACTCTCCTAAAAAGACCCTGTGACATTTTTATGTAACCCATTATAGATATATTAATTTTAGTTACATGTTGGATTTTTGTTTTTGTGAAAGCATAAATAAGCACAAAAGCCTTTATTGAGAATTTTTAACTTAAATTCTTCCATAGACTTTAAGGCAGTAGCTCTCATTGTCACTTTCTATATTGGGAAAGTTCTACTTTTCTACAAACTCTGATTTAGCATCTGCCACGAGGACTCTGCTGGATAATATTAGATCTGATGGGTTTAATTGCAGTGCCAGATCTCATCAGGATGGAAAGGGAATAAGACAGACGGGGGGACGGGACGGACAGAGGGGAGGATGGGTGATGGGTAGGAGCGAAAAAAATAATAATGGAAAAGGATATAGGTCTGTTTGGTCAAACTGAAACAGTTTTGATTAATGAATATCAATTAATGTGTTTTGTTCCTTCCCCCTCTCTCTTTTCTCTTTTTTCTTTAAATAGAATCCCTTTTATTTTAAATTTTATGCAATATATCAGAAATTTTCAGCATACAAGATGTAAATGGACATCATCAATTTAGTCTCATCATATGAATCTAAAGTCAAACAAATTCTCCTCTCCTGTTATCTTGTTTTATCACATGTTAGCCTTTGGGCTAGATGCAACATAGATATTATAATAGAAAATAGAGATAAAAAAAATATTCTACAATAGATTCAAGGTCAAAATTCAGTGAGGCCGCAGCAGATGGCGAGTGGTGAGCGGATGAGTGTGATTCATCAAGCGAGTAAAGGAGTGAATTTGTGTCTGCGAGTGACTGAGTGAGTTATCGTGCTCAAGAGTGAATGAGACGAGAGAAATTGAGAGAGGAGAGAGGGCTGAATATTGTGGCTGAGGGTCATTAGGACTGTGCTAAATTTGATTTAACAGCAGTGTTAGATGGCCTTGGATGAATTGTTGAGGGGCCTGATTTAGAGCATTGGGAGTCTGTGCTGTGCCTCATAATTTGTGACTGGACTTGGTGTGATATTAGGGATAAAGAAGGAACAAAAATGGTGTCTTTTTAAAGGAGCATTTGTCCAGTTTGGGACAAAGTATATGGCATTCTTCTAGAAATATAACTTCAAAAGAACTGGCTCTTGGAGTCAGATGCATAAATCTCTGTGTAAGTGAAAGACTTCAACTCTGTAAGATAGACAGACAGATAGACAGATAGATAGATAGATAGATAGATAGATAGATAGATAGATAGATAGATAGATAGATAGATAGATAGATAGATAGATAGATAGATAGATAGATAGATAGATAGATAGATCATTGTCAAATGTCACACAAGTAATCAATCATGATTTAGAATAGCTTCAAATAGTTCAGTTTTATTGTCATTCCAGCTGTCAAAAATACAGCTAAAATGAAGTTTAGTTTCCTCAGGACTAGAGTGTGAAAATCCACAAAACATCAGCCAAAATATAGAAATATCTAAAGCGTATTGGTGCATTAAATTACGCTTAATTTAGATGCTTGAGATATATGTTATGTTAACATTTACACCTCTAACTAATCCCAGAGAGAGGCCTCTGCGTGCTGCCATGTTTTTGCTAGGTTCGGCTCCACAAAGTGCTTCACAATTAAAGGATAAACTGAAAAGGAAGTTAACAGGAAATGACAAAACAATGGAAAACAGCAAAAGCAGAAGTCATAAATGCACATTCGTGGAAGAATGTGCATTATAAACATGATTTAAAGGTGCCCTGTGGAGTTTTATAGTAAACAAAAGTTATGTTTACATTCAGCGTTTCTTACCAAAACTCACTGTGTGTTTCCTTGAGGGCTAACAGACATGTCGGATGCACTTCCTTCCTCATAAAGCATTTGCAAAGCACATTTTTGGGAATATTTTAGATTGTGTATTGTTTCCATGTCATGTTTGTCATGTAATTCCATGTTTGCTTGCTAGTAGATTTCTTCTTCACTGCCTCTGTTGGTGCACTGCTGAGCTTCTTTGCACGTTACGGCCACCAACTGTCAGTCAGTGGAGTAGCACAGGACTGTATATCACGACGTTGCGTGGGTGCAGGTGCATCCTTGTGCACGGGGTATCTTTTAAATTTACTGGTGTGTAGACTGCAAAAAATCATATGCTGTCAGTGAAATTGACTTTGAGCCTAAAAGAATAACTTTGCATATTAGATTCAGTCTATCGCCTTATTTTTTCATTTCTACTTTACCATAGCACACTGAGCTCGCTCTAGAAAAACATCTGTTCGCCTGGTCTGAAGTACAGTACGTGTGAAGTGTGCACATTCTCCATGTTCTTCTTCCATAATACCAGTTTTACAGTATGTGTGGGAAATGATGTAGGTCTTGATTATACATCTGACCCCTGGTGATTTTATTCCTGCACCTTTTTTCATTGTGATCATGTTTCTGTTTAGGAAAAGTCTTCATTGGCAACAAGCAGGAGATTGCAGAGAGCAGAATCCCTGAACTCAACACGTACATGAAGGTAATCACATTTAATTTTATGCACATTGCAGTCTTTTCTTTTGTGCAAAGGTTGTTGAGTTGTTGGCATGCTTGGTTTCTTCTGCAGTGTGCGGTGCAGAAGCCTACAACTTAGTGGGCTGAACGATGCTGTAGGTGGATAAGCATTAAGCACCGACTTGGATATTTCAGCAGTAGTTTGCAGATGGAGCTCAACATGTAGGCGTTGCTGCTCTCTTCTCTTTGCTCTGCCCTGTGCCCACATCACGTCTGACTGACTGAAGTTGTGGGACTTTTGACATGTTTCAGTGTTGCTCCATCGCTAAAAACACGATCAGGTTCTCTTTCTCCCACTCACTCACTTCTCTTTTCTGCTTTACTCTTTTTTTTATCCCCGCAACCTACGTGGTTCTCACTTTGCCACACTCTCTCGCCTTCGCTCGCCTTGCACTTGTAATTCTTTCTCGCTTCATCTCCTCTCTTTCATCCACTCCTTCCACCCTTCTAGCTCGAATCTCCCACCACCCTACTTCTACTTCTCCTCTTCCATCAAACTCCCACTCTCCTTACACCCCTCTTGTCTCCGCGGACCTCTTAAACCAGTCACCCTGATTTCCCTCTTTTTCCATCTCTCCTCCATTTCCACCTGTCTTCCTCATCTTTCACCTCAAACTCTTCCTCATTATCTTCCTTTCTATCCTTCTTTACTCTACTCCTCTCCTTCCTTCCTTGTTATCCAACCCCTTTCCAATCTCTCTCACCTCATTCTCCCTCTCTCTCCTGTCTCCCAGAGGTTGCTGGGTCTGCCGACATGGTTGTTGCTCGACGAAGCTCTCAGGATGTTTTTCTACCAGACGGACCTGGACAGCCAGCACAAACCGCGAGCCCTCAGGCGTCTCCGCCCACCTACCCGCAAAGTGTAAGCACCCCCCTGCACACAATGCTAACAAGCACAAAGAGAGTGACTCGTAGTAATGCTAAGCAGTTAGCCGAACCCCCTGAGCACCAGGCCAGATGCGACTAAATATGAAGAAGTAATCTCAGATTGATTTTTATCAGAGCTTCAGATCAGAAGATACAATACTCTAATTATACAAAGTGTTTGAGGGGGCAAAGGTGCCAGCCTTGGTGAATCAGGTTTAAAGCTGAAGCACCTGCAATTTGCATTTGAGGGCTTGTTTGTGCCCTAAATTGATTTGCATACATTTCTATGTGAAAAAGAATTCCTGTAGGGTCTCAGTAAAAGCAACTGAGGCCCTCAAAATGTGACCTTAGTCTGTGAAATACCAGAGGCATTTTGATCAACAAGATGTGAAATGGTCTCCCTTTGATCTTTTTAAAAGTTCCCATAATAAGTATCAATCTAGTGCCATTAGGCTTTTTAAGATGAATACAAATAAATGAATTAACCCTTTAGAACTGAGCGTTGCATCGATGCTACGCTAGACATGTTCTACAAAACATTAAATAACTTTGGAGCCGTTTATGATAGAGACAAGCTTTAAATTGTGTCTTAACCGTGAGATTCTAATGATAAATTCTAACGGTGCATTTACAATAATCATGGCTGATTTATGGTGCGTGCGATCATGTGATACGGGAACAGAAGCTTGCTGGCACTTGAGTGGAAACAACATCATGGACTGTGGTGGAAATTTGCACATTTGCCACTGTGATGTGCAAATATATCTACAGATTAGGTTGTGTATTTTCCAATGATATATAACACTTTGATGTTTACTCTCAGAGGTGATATTGACCAAAATATAAAGTATAAATGTACAGTATATATTGTCACATTGCCTACTGAAAAAACACCCAGGACAATATCCAATAATTGGCTGTAACTCAATGAGGAAAAGGTTTGCACCAAACTTCACATGGAGCTCCAAAACATCTAAATACAGCTTTTCACATTGATAAAACAAATATTCCCTGGTTGATGCAGAAGAAGGCGAACAAAAATGACTAAAACACAGCAAAATGTATTCAACCAATGAAACACCACATAACCAGACAAACACATATAGCACATATTAGTGAACTTTGTATTTTAAATCTGTTAACATGTTAGCTACAGTGACTGTGCAATAATGGCCTCTGGTGAACTGATGATCACTGACTTACAGTATATAGCTGTAATTTTATTATACCAATCTATAGTACTTGGATATTGGATTTAACTCCTTTATATATATATATATGTAGGCCTCTATACTCTATACATTGCTGACTTGTCAATCAGGCCTCTAGAACTTGACTCTTTATGGTCGATAAGAGAAAACTTTGGCAGACTCACATCCATGCAACTTTCATTACAGAGCTTTCCATCTACAGCAGATGAGTGCTATTAGGATCTGTATATTGATTAATGGAGGTCATTTGGACTGAAAATTCAGCTGCACAGAAGAACTTGAATAGAAGTATGCAGATGTTGTATCACAATTTAAACTAAATTCAGTAGGTAGACAGTAGAATTCTAGAGATACAGCATTTAGCTGTCGTAGTAAAACTAGGATCTAAAATACAGAACAGTCACCTTCCAGCCCACTGACAGGTGGTACAGCTGTGCAACAAGTCATAAATATTTTATGTTAAATCAAAATGAGCCTGTCCTGAGCTATGAT
Source organism: Macquaria australasica (assembly GCA_005408345.1). NCBI lineage: Eukaryota > Metazoa > Chordata > Actinopteri > Centrarchiformes > Percichthyidae > Macquaria > Macquaria australasica. The sequence goes on along the minus strand of SEMN01000036.1, from coordinate 61,590 downwards.
GTCCCATTCGATTGATTCCTCCCATCTTATCCCTGCATCTCTCCCTCACATCATAAATGGATGGAGTTAAGTAGCGAGGAAGCAATGTAGGCAAGGATACATACATTTAGCACTGAGAAAACTCCACAGAGACGTATTACCCTTTTTACGGTCTACTTCCTCATTCATAACGGCTATTCAGGCTTCTGATTGGCCCATTTGCCTGTGGTCGGATTACACCAGCAGGAGATGTGGTAAAGGGGGACTCTCTCAACAGGAGATGATGCAAAGGTAGACTCTCATTACTTCCTCTGCTCTTGCACCTGACCTGCCTTTATCTGTATGGACATATGATCGGTTTGTGTGTTGGAACATTATAAGGAACTGTGACATTTCCTCTTTCCATTGTGGCCACATATTTGATTCTCTCATTGTCCTAGAAACCAGATGCATTTAGTCACATAATTCCAATATTTTACAATTGGTCCATTAGTACATTTTGTGTTCTTGCATAAGAAAATGAATCTTGATCTAGATGTGTGAGGATGATGCTTTTTGGTTCTTGGGTATTTAAACAAGACTCTACAGCCATGCCAGTGGCTCTGTGAGGCTGGACCTAGGCACAGCAGTGCTTTGAGCTAAATGCTAACATCGGCATGCTTACATGCTCACAATTACAATGCTAACATGCTGATGTTTAGCAGTATAATGTTTACCATGTTCATCATCTTAGCTTAGCGTGTTAGCATGCTAACATTTGCTAATTAGCACTAAACATACAGTGCTGAGGCAGATGGGACTGATGATTTGCGGGTATTTGGTAAGAAACCAGACAAATTGAAATTTTGACCTGGTGATGGCGCTAGATGAAAAGTCAGAGGATCGCCAGAGTTATTAAAATTCATCCTGAAGGTAAACATGAATGTCTGCACCAAATTGCATGTCAATCCATCCAACAGCTGTCAAAACATTTCACTCTGAACCAAAAATGTCAACAGCATGGTGGTGCTAGAGGAAAAGTTGGGGGATCACCAAAGTCAGGAGTCATCCTCTGGAGAACGTGAATGTCTGTACTAAATTTCATGGCTATTCAGGGAATAGTTGAGCTGAATAGTTGAGACATTTCAGTCCGGCCAAATTGGTGGACTGACCGACAGACCGACATTACTATCTCTAGAGCCATGCCACTAGCATGGATAAGAATACAGAGATTTGATCTGACAGGAACTATAATTAGAGTTCAAAATGTTACACTTTAAAAGGCCTTAAATGGTCAGATTTTGATCTCACATCCAGGGATAATGCATCCTTTCATTGATCACACCTGCAATATTTGTAGGAGACGAGCTGTTTGCTTACAGTTTATCTGTCGTCTTATCTCTGTCCCTCTCTGTCTTTTAGGAAGACAGTCCTAAAAGACAAACCAAAGATGGACCTCTTCTCCTCCCCCAGGGCCGAGGTATGTGTAGTTAGTTTTTTTGTTGTTGTTGTTGTTGCTTTGGTTACCATCTCCATGGCCACCCACAGAGTAACAACGTTTTAGTCAAACAACCACGCAGAATGCACTACAGCACCATGTGATCCTGTCAGCACCCTTGGTGTGGCTGCATCTCATGACAGGCACACACACACACACAAACACACACACACACAACTTAACACAGTCCTGCCTACGGCACTGCATTACTTTGTGACACTCACAAACAAGGCACATAAAAACACACACTGCAAAAGAAACAACATACACAAACATATTGACTGATGTGACAAATCAATAAGGACGACTTCATTTGTCAAATGTTGTCACACTTTTTCTCCTCCCCCTTTTCTGTGACTCCGTTGACCTCATCAATAGTTCCCGCCTCGCTTCACTTCCTTTTTTAATTTCTGTATCCATCTCTCCTTTCGCATATTAGCCTCCCTCTCCCTCCTCGCTTTCTCACCTCCTCCTTATTCCCCCCCTTCCCCACCCTTCCCCTTAAACAACCCTTAAATTTGTCGTTGTTTCCTTTTCCTCTCCCCTCCCTCTGTCTCTTTTCAAGGTTGTGACCATCTCTCATCCCTCTCTCCCCCTCCCCTTCTTCTCCTTCACATCCACTCATTTTTATTCTGTTCACGCCCTCTGCTCCGGCGCCGTAAAAAAGGGAAGAGAACCAGTGTTTAAATTCTGTGGTCGTTTTACCTAGAAGGTGTGTGTTTGTGTAGCCGGTGTGTTTCAGATGCAGGTGTGCAGGGGGGACTATAGTCAGAGGAGAGGTTAAAGTGGTAATGACCTGCCAATTAAATTCTCCAAGGAGGCAAAAAAATTATTTTATTCTTTGTACAATCAGCACAATCCCAGACTGACCTGTGAACGCACAAACACATACGTTCTGTTCCTTTGAGGACCCTTATCGACATAATGCATTCCCTGATCCCTACCACTAACTTTAACCACCACAACTAAATGCCTAACCCCAACCCTTACACTGACCTTAGCCTGTCTGTAAATCTAACCTTAATCCTAAACAAAGTCTAAACCTTCAAACAGCCCTTTGAAGAATGAGGAGCGGTCAAAATGACCTCACTTTCCAAAAATGTCATCACTCTTAAGGTCTAAAACCCAAATTGGTCCTCAGAAAGATAGAAATACAAGAGCACACACATGCACATGCTCAATCACAACCATCATAAATGCCTTGTGCCTATGCATAGTGCCTTGTAGTAACAGTGCGTAATACTGTTTGTGTAGGAGTATTACTGTTGATAGTACAATCAGACTCATGGATGACACTTTACTTTACTTTACAGATACTTTACTGTGATTTTCTATTTGTATGCTTTATGGTGTGTACAAATATATTTAGTCTTTATGTGTATTATTTGGGTGTGTACCTGCACTGCAAAACTCCCCGTCTTATCAGGTCATTTTTGTCCGTAATTCAGCCCTTAAAGTTTCCTTTTCTCAAAGTGCCTTGATGAGCTGGAGATTTTCTTGCAGTGTGAGTGTTTGTGTGTTTGATGCACCTTTGCTCAGCTGTGTAAGTGGCTATGTCTACACTGCATACGGCCTATAATGTGAGTACATGTCTGCAGGTGAAGTGTGTGTGTGTTTCTGCAGCTCTTGAACTGTGTGCTTTATCCCCTTGCAAAAGCGTTTGACTTTTCCTAACCTTGCACTACACAGAAAAAGGTACAGCTCTTTCGAACACACACACACACACACACACACACACACTGTATCTCCATGCACACCAGTGGTGTTTTATTGCCAAACTAAGAAAGCAACAACTCCATTTTACTATCTTCTCTCTCGCTCTCTCTCTGCCTCCCCTCTCTCCCACACAGAAGTAAAACATTGGTGTACTCTACTCACGAAGCAGCCAGCCTACTCAACTTTTATTTTAGCTCTCTCTCTTTCTCTCTGACAAAAATGAGTGCTCCTCTGTGTGTTTGTGTGTGTCCTGCCGTGTGTTTTTTCAGTGAGGGGAAGTGGCTGTTAAACTCCATCCAAACAATGATCAATGGCTCGTCTGAGCCTGATGGATAAGAGGGGAGTGCGGGTATTTGTCACAGTAGAGCTGCTGCAAGCCTTAGCGTTTACGCTACGACACTTCATTCCACTCCACTTAGTATTAGCTCAGGCTTTGCCCCAAACCATGTGATGAATAATTGTTGTTGGCTGTGGCACTATGAGCTTCAAACAAGGTCAATGGGACAGGTTGCTCTCGGTTAGCATGATTTTAACGATGCACAAGCTGGAAGGCTGGTTTGTCTGATGGGACAAAATTGGGGAGCGACAGACAAAGAAGCAGGGATAGATAACGGAGAGAAAAGAGGCATATGAAAGAGAGAATGAGAGGCCAAAAGATGGAGTGCAAAAATGCAAGAAAAAAAGCCCATAAAATTAGAATATTGAAAATCAAGCAGTTCTTAATCGACCGAGGCTCAGTCTTTCTTCTTTTGCAGTGAGCCATTAGAGCAGAAATTAGATCCTATTTTAGATAAAGACCTACCAGAGCAAAAAAAGCTGATATGCAGGTACACTTAGTACTTATCCTCTCCAGAAAGAAATATGACCATACAACTCAGATGTTCACTTTTACCGGTATTATGAACTGAAATTGTGCAGGAGAAGGTTCATTAGTGAATGTGGATGTGAACCATTGGGATGAAATAACTATAGATTTAGCAGGTTTGATCCTGGAGTTTAGAAAAAGATTCGAGACCAGCAGTGTCATGGCATTGCTTTTTACCAGTTTACCTCCGTGGATATGTTTGTACACCTTTAGTTTAAACTGTGAGGTTGATGCATTGATATGTCAGCAGGTTAAGTGAGTCTTTGTGTGTGTGTTTTTTCCAGTTAACTGGGTTTACACAGGCTCAACTACTCCACTACTCTATATTTTTTTAACAGTAAATCAAATGACTATGTCTAATGTAAAAGGAGAGTCACAGTGATGAAACTGCAGAGAATTATACCTTAACTCTGCAGCTCTACTGAGCTTTTTAGCCTGTTGTAGCTTCCTGTTTTGGTCTCACAGCAAATTAACTCTTTGGTGCACTCTCACCACTCCCATTAGCCTCGAATCCAGCAGCAGCAGTACTGCCTGCCAGGCACTGCACAGCAGACAGACGAAGACAGAGACTAGCTGGTGAACATGGTGGACTATTTCGCAGCAAAGGACCCAAAGGATATTTTTTCTCAGGAGTTGGCAGGGACAAAACCAGAGCCAAATGAAGAGTAAATGTTGCACTTACAATTATAAGCTCACCGGAAATCTGACTTCAAATAAATGCCAGTCTTGCTCCACGTTTGCTAAATATCTAAAAATGTAATTGCTTGCCAACACATTAGCAATAACAACTTTATGAGTTGATAATGTGTTAGGGTTTGGTGTCTGTCAGCATCTATCTAATGGTCCATAGTGGCCCAAAATATCAATATATGTAGCTTTAAAGATGTTTAAAAACTGGGTACTAACACTGGTGTTATAACTGCTACCACTGATAAACCTACACTTAATTACAATAATCAGGTTGAGGTTGGATTATCATAATCTGATGCTCAGTGTACCTGCTGATGTTTTTATCTAACTAACATGCAAAATGTCCAATGTTGAAGGCAGGTTTTGAAATCAAATATGTAGACATAAAATATTTTTGATTAATGCAGATCATGAGATTTGCTGATGCTCAAATGAATACTGCAGTTTCTCTGTGTGACAGCTGAGAAGCAGAAGTGACCTGCACAGATATACACACACAACCTCTGCAACCTGTGCTCATTCTTTATATGCCTATACATTCACATCCTCCTATAACTACTCCAGGCCTTTGAGGAAGTGGGCCATCTACTTAAAAAAATACACTTTCATTAAACGTCAGGGAGCGGAAGAAAAAAAAACTAAATTCTCATCTCCACCTCCCTATTGCCAGACTAACGAGCTGAGGGTTTAACAAGCTCATTAAGGCAGGGTCGGCGCGAGTCTAATTGTACCGGATGATTGCTCCCGGGGCTCGCTGAACCCAAGGGTTGTGTGGCTACATTTAGAGGCCGTCTCTTTACTGGGGACATGAGGTACACCAACACAAAATACCTGCTCTGGATAAACTAGCGAGAGGAGACAGAACGATCTTATTGTTTGCTTTGCACGGCTGGTCAAATTACAAAAATGTCATTGAGGAGGCCATTGTATTTCACACATTACCGAAGACAGATTTGTAAGGACACGAGCTGTGGCTGCATTGCGTTCTACTTTACTGATACTGCTGTTGGTAGAGAGACCGGCGTCTCTGCTTCTTCTAAGATAGATTTCATCCTGCACGATAGTTGAGTAACGTTGCGAAATGGTGAATCATAGAATCAAGCTCTTTCTCTTTGATTTATAGGGTAGTGCCTTTGCCTAAGCATTGCATTATTTGTTTCTCCATCAAACAATTTTATTTTGACTGATTACCCCTCATCTCATGTCTGTATGGGTGTGGACTTTGGCTTTGTTGCACCTGTTCGGATGGGACTATAACTACAACTTTAACATTCGTATTAGTTGAAGCAATCAGGTGACCTCACGCAATTCACAGCAAACAACTAAAAACACCTGTGGCGGTGTGCAAGGCCTTCAATTAAATCCAATTGGTCTGGCTGTTTCCCCAGCTGAAAAAACAGTCCACCAATCAGAGCTTTGCAGGTGGGATTAAAATTGGAACGTCATTTTCCTACATACAATAGCTAGCCAGCTACTTACCTAGCTACATCCATGAAAAATAGAACAGAAAAATGGGAATCGATGCAGCTGTACAGGTTGTTATAAGTCTACCAAACTACTACTTAAATAAAGCTTCTGTGTCGACTGAAAATGATGTTGGTGGAATGGATATGTCACTCGCTACTGATTGATTAGGGCAAAATAGGACGAAATACACTCCCCTTGCAATCAGAAATCAGCTAACTGTTTTATGATGGACTTCTTTGAGTTGGCATACGAGTGTATTTTTGTTTGCTATCTATCATCTGTGGCTCTGTTTCTACAAGTTAATTGTAAGGTTTTTTGCAATGTGAGTAATTGCTAAATGTGTCACTGTTAAAAACGTTTTAACATTTTACTTATGTCAAAGTGAAGTTATTTTGCTAGGCAGATGCTGAAAAATAGTATTTGACTAAAAACACAATTGCCTCTTTTATGCAGCTGTTTAAATGGCATACAGTCATACAGTCAACTACTGTATTTCACATAGCACAGATAGTTTATTATAGTTCCCTCATCAAGTCAATCACTTGATTAGCTGGCTAAACCTTTTGTAGAGACACAGAGGGAGACAGAGAGACAGAGAGGGGAAAAAATAACAAATTGGATGAAAGAAACACTGAAATAGAAACAAGGAGAAAGTAAAAGTAAAGGGATGAAGAGGTGGAACAATAATGGCGAGGAGATGGAGAGAGAAAGAGATGAAAGGAGGTATAGAGAGAGGGGGAATTGCTTTGTCACATCATATTTGGTGTTTGTGTTGGAGATAGTAGCTTATCGCCTCCAACACATTTTCACTTCATCTATAAATTACAGCCAGCGGCAGGTCAACACTATAATAAAACAGCGTCTGGAATAATGCCTTAAAAATAGCAGCCCTGTGTGTATGTGTGCTGGTTTAGGTGTGTGTGTGTGTGTCCTCATGGTCAGGGTAATCTCAATGGATTGTTAATCCAGCCAGCTCCCTCTCTCCCCAGCTTCATTAATCTGCCATCAGCCTCTGTCTCATTTTCTGTAGACACACATATACACATACACTCCCACACGCGCGCGCACACACACACACTCTTGCACATGCAGTCATTCATTCGCACACAGACACACTTGAACATATACTTTAAAGGGTATAATCCTTAAGATTTTCAACATATCAAACATAGCATTTTTTTCAGTCATGCCATTCAATATATTTCCAATCAGTAATTGTCTCTTGATATAATAAGTTAAATTGATAATGGCAGAGTCCGCCTTTCCTGCGCTGGATTCAAATTGCGTACCCACACAGATTAAGGAAAAGGATGCATACAGGTACTAGATGTGTTGCGAAAGATAAAACTCTAACGCAGAGGAACTGTAGCTGTCTTTTTTTTTGTTCTTTGTTACAACAGCGTGACGTGACGAATCCTCTCACCCCGTGATTAGTTTGAGTTGTAAACGGATACCCAAGTTGATCTTCTTCTGTTGCATTTCTGACAGTAGCTGTTCAAAAGTGTGTTTACTGCCCCCGGTGGTTGATACACGCCTGTATTATTCATGCACACTTGCTGTTACCACTACAGAACTAAATCTACCAGGACTGAAATCTTAAACCCACATTCATTCATTTTTTTGGCCACTTGAGGCGGCGCAACGAGCCGTAAACACAGCACTGACATTTTTTGGCCTTATAAAGCTGTTATAGCCAACATGTTAGCAAAGAGTAGTCTATTTACACTTCCAGCAGACATGGAGCAACATTAGCATTTATTTTGAGTCATGCTAGTGTCTAAGTGGCGAATGTAAGTCCAATAAACTTTCTCCCTTTAGCTCTGTTTTGCTGTTTTGGTCTCTGTTGAGTGTTTAGCTGCTAAGTGCTCCACTGTGTTATGTTCACCGGCTGGTCATTAACTTTGTCTTTCATGTTTTGGTGCTGGGTAGGTAGTGTACACTACATTTATCAGGGCTTTTTAGCTGAAAACTGCTGTGCTGCATGCTATGGTTTGTAACAATCCAAAACAATGAGCTAAATGACTCTAAAACACTTTCTAGAGCTGAGGGGAACTGCATGAGTCCATGATTATCTGTGGGTTCACTGCTACGAGCCACACTTTTCACGTTACACATGGTCTATGACCTATAGTTAATATAAAAGCATTGATTAGTCCAGCTTTAAGGACTATAACTGTATGTTTATCACTCTTATTCTCTCTACACTCACTCACTCACTGTCCTGTGGGGATTATCACACAGTCACTCACTGTGACACAACCACATGAAAACAGCAGCGATCTGTCAGCCCTCTGCAGCCCTGCACCTCAGTTTAACTTTCACTTTTCTTATCTCCTCCTCCTCCTCCTCCTCCTCCTCCTCCTCCTCCTCCTCCTCCTCTTCTTCACCTCCCTCCCACTGCTTTAACCGCTCCTCATTCTTTTTTGGTCTCTCTGCACCTCTCCCGATTCTCCAACTCTCTTTTAGTTTCACTGTCTCGAGTGATTGCTCTCCTACTGTGGCTGTAATTCTCTCCCCAGTTTCTTAGTCCAATATAATTTCTTTCTTTCTTCTGTCTCTCTATATTTGATATTGATAACACAACTTGTGTATGTGCGAAGCTGCTTACTTGTGTGTGCGGGTGAATACCGGCAAGAGTGTGCACATGTTTGCTTCTGGATCTACATCTGCACATCAGATTCAATGTATTGTCATTACACAGTACTACTAAGTACTACTACAGTGAAAAGATCATTGTAGCTTGTGTTTGTGTGTGTATGGTTGTGCATTTGCAAAGGCTTTTGTGTGTGTGTGTGTGTGTGTGTGTGTGTGTGTAACAGGCTACTTTATCATCTGTCTGTTCGAGGAGTCTCTTTGCAAAAGGACAGGAATAGGTTTAAAGCATCGGTAATGACTCTACTGAGTTCTACTTTAAATGCAAATTAACCCCCCCACCACCACCACCACCACACACACACACACACACCCTTGCACTGCAGCATGGCATCTCCTCAGGCTGTACCAGTTTTGCGAACTCCTCGTACATGCTTTTAACTTCATCACCCACAGACATACATTCACACACTCACAAACACACTTAGACAGAGGCAAAAAAACTTAGCTATTCCTAGCAAGTACAGTATAGTTTGTATAAACACACAGAAGTGCTGCATACAGGAATGTAGTGCTGAAGTGATCAGTCAGTCAATCGATTTGCCAAGAGTGATCGACAGTTCAGATAAGTGATCAATCACTTAAGTCATTTATCAATTACAGCTTCTCAAATGTGAGGATTTGCTACTTTTCTCTGTTTTATATTGTTGTAAATTTAACGTCTTTGGTGTTTTGGACTGTTTGGGGGGCAAAACAAAACATTTGGAGACGACCCCCTGGGCAGTTGTGATGGCCATTTTTCACTATTTTCCGTCATTTCACAAAATAATCTACATATTTAACGATAATGAAAATAATCATTAGTTGCAGCCCTAACACGCGCACCTTCAAGCACTTACATATATTGCAAATGGCTAGCAATTACATTATCTGCTCTGTACAAACACACCGACAGAACAGCTGCATCCTTCTCTTGCATCCTTTCTTTCTCATTCCCTCGCTTTCTTTCTCTCTCTCTTTCATTCATCCTCTCTGTCTCTCTCTCTCTCTCTCTCACTCATACGTCTCACTGGTTCACTCCTTTTCATATCAATTCTTCCTCACAAATCTTTACTTCTTCAAGTAGATAAATTCATCCTTGTCTTCTCTCGCATCCCTTCACTCTCTGTCTCAACACACTCACACACACACGGGTCTTTTATACCCTCCAAACTTCACTCCTTTTGTGTATCAATTCTCCAATTTGCTCACAAATCTTAACTTCATCAAAACTGAAAAAGACACAGCACCTCTTCTGTCTCTCTCTTTCTCTCACTTATTCACTCACACTTTGTTCTCCATCTGCAAAAAGTGTGTTAAGTCTTACCTGTCCGCTCTCACCGTCTCTTCTCTCTTTGTGTTGAGTGTGTCCGTCTCTCTCCTCTCTCGTTCCTCTCTCCTCTCACTGACTTGTGTGTGTGTGTGGTTTCTTCTGTATGTGTGTGTGTGTGTGTGTGTGTGTGTGTATGTGTGTGTGTGTATGTATGTGTCTGTATTTGTGTCCCAGGCGATGTTTGACTTTCGCGGCAACAGCAAGGCGGAGTTGAACCTGAAGAGGGGAGAGGTGATCTTCCTGCTGCAACGAGTCAACGTAGACTGGCTGGAGGTAAGAACGGAGAGAGAGAGAGAGAGTGGGAGAGGGAGGGGGGAGAGAAAGAGTGGGAGAGTGGAAGGCAGTGAAAGACAGATGAGAGTGAGGGGGAGGGATGGGAAAGATATAGAAGAGGTGGAGGGGGAGAGGAGACATATGCCAAGAAGAGAAAAAAAGAGAGAAACAATGGAAAGAGAAAGAGAGAAATAGGCATCTTGATCGGGACTGTGGAGGGGAGGAATGAGGAGAAAGAACGGAAGAGGAAAGAGGAGAGCGGTGGAGAAAGAGGAGAGATGCAGAGATGAGAGAGAGATGGAGGGAAACAGAAGATGAGGGGATAAGTTAACACTGTATGAAAAGAGAAATGAGGAGAATAGAGGGAGATTTTGTTGCTACCTGAATGAGCGGATGTGAAACCACCTCCTCTCCATCTCTTCCAAAAGATGCATGGCCAAAAGTATACAGACAAAAATATTTACAGTCTAATTTATAGTTTCTGCGTCCGCGTGGCCACAAGGGTCGTCTACCCACCACACAGACCACTCCTGGTCTGCACAGAGACCTGACTTTGACCTTCATTTAACATCACTGATGCTTTCGTGGCTCAATGTGGGCAAATCCCTGCAGCCAGGCCCCAAAGAGGCTGTTATAGCAGCAGATGAACGTCAACAGCTTTGGGATAACATATTCAAAAATCTTATATGGGTGTGATCTTGACATATCTGCATACTTTGTCCAGTGTTTGGACAGTGTCCACATACTTTTGGCTATGGATGTATATTTCCATCTTGTTTTATTTAATGATGTTTTTATTGTGTGTTTTTAGCTTGACAAATGTTTCAAAAAGCAAAGGAAATACACAAAACAGTCAATTTACAAGTTGCTGCAGTCAAAAAGTTATTTACAGAATATAATAAAGCTTAAAAAAAAAGATAGAAAATCATGTCATCCCCACATGGCAGCAGCTGAGTACAGTGGCCGCAAAGTATCTTCATCGATGTTATTGTAGGCGCCCTGCTCCAGTTTCCTTTAGAGGAACAGTTACTTAATGAGCAAAATGTCCTGATTACACACTGCAAGCGTCACATGTAAGTCGTCGCCGTCGTCCAAAAACGGGATGTGGGACATTTTAATTAGCTGCTCAACACAGAAATGCAACCCTGGAACATTGGTGCCGGCAAATACTTGTCATAGAAATTCTGCTTTGTCACAGAGTACTTAAAGAAAGGTCAGGAAATGTGTTGAATAAAAATGCGTAAGGTGTTGAGATAGAGTGTGAGAGAGAAGCTGGGAGTGGGTGAGTGGGAGAGAGAGAGGGAGGAGGTGGAGGCTGATGTGGTGGGAGAGAGAGAGTGAGAATCAAGATGGAGGAGGCAACAATGCACTTATCCTGCCCTTGGCTTTCTAGAGAGATCCAAAAATCGCAACGGAAAAGACTGATGATAAAAATAACCTTATACAACACTGCAAAACACTAGCTTGTTGTTCTTTTTTGGCAACTTTGCATACATGCTTAGTAGTAAGCGTTTTGTCTTTTTGGGGTGGGTGAGGTTAATGCAACACTTACAACTTGTGAAAAGTTGACTGAGTGCCTTTGATTTAGTCAGTGGACATAGCGGCTGTGGGTGGAAAACGTGACAAATCCAACTGGCAGACTGGTGCATCAAGGTAAATGTTTCAAACACGCCAGTGGAGAGAAACCTGAGCAGTTTCAGGGTTCCCAGAGAATATGAGAAATACTTTCTATTTGATGAGCAGCCTGTGTGAGGGGTGGCCAGAAAACTGAGACTTAAAGGTTGGAAATGTTAAAATGGTGAACTGTGCGTAGGACAACCTAACTGATAGCTGTAAAATGAGGAACTCCTCGACTGCGGCTTCTCTCTGAGTTCCCATGTCCTCTGCATAGAGCGAGGGTTAAAAAAAAAAATGCTTTCTTGTTGTTAGTGGCTGTTTGGAGTTGCAAATAGTGGTTATTTATTGATATTATTTCATATAATTTCATAAAGTGGTGTATTTCCTACACTGAGCAAACACTCTTAACTATTACTAATATATATTTTTTGATTTCCTAGAAGCAGGGCTTTAAATTTGAGTGTAACACATTGTTACTCCTTTTACAAATGTGCCCCCCTTCTTTGAGTGTATGCCCCCCCCCCCCCCATTTCAAAAATGTCTAGACCCTGGTCCTGGTGGAGCTTCCAATGAGAAACAGACTTCGTCTCTAGTCGTTGCACTGGGCGGTGCTCAGTGGCCAACAGTAAAGAGAGTGATCGAAATGTGCAGCTATGAGGTGTTAATGCAGAAAAAAAGCATGTGTGCTCAGACTGTTGATCCAAATTATAATGGATTTTTCTGTTGCATGATCACATGGATGTTTTTATATAAAACTGTTGCCTCGTGCTGCACACACACACACACACACACACACAAACCCAGACATCAGGGGTGTAGTAAAAAGGCTGTATGGTTGTGTTGAGTGCTTGTAACATCAGCAGGATATTACGAACCGGCTAATTAGTCTGGAAAACTTCTCTCTAGATGCACGTCCATGCTGCTTTCGTGTGTTGCTCTTCTTTAAATCATAAACCCATCTCTTCATCACTCCATCCTCTGGAGTGATACCCATTTGCTATTTCTCCTCACCTCTTTATCCTTTTTCTCTTCCCTTTTTCTCTTCCCTTCTCCTCTCCTCTCCTCTCCTCTTCTCTTCTCCGCCATCTTCTTTCCTCCTCCATCTTCTGTCCTCCTGTCTTCTCTTCAGGGCACAGTGAACAATCAAACAGGTATTTTCCCACAATCCTTTGTGAAGATCATTAAGCCCCTCCCAGAGAGTGACACAGAAGGTGAGGGGGAATGCAACACCTACAGCTGTCTGCGCTGCTTCCTGCTCACCCCCTCTGGAGTCGACACCAGGTCTGAGAGTTATTAATAATTTGATATTGACGAGTTGTTAGGTGGTTCTGATTCTGTCATAAAATGTGTTAAAGAAAACGTTGATATTACATTTTGAAAAGGTTAGAAGTGTCTGACTCTATTGATAAGTCAGAAATGACAGACAGTGAAGGATTTCATGCTTAGGTTTTGGGTCGCCATACTTACAGTGACCCCACTTTCTACTGTGTAGTCGTCATAAGTAACAGGACAGATTGTTGAGAAAAGTAAGTTATGGATAACTCAGCATCCCAGACTTCAGGTTTGATTGATCTACTATACAGTTTTTATCCAAACTCTTTAAAAGTTTAGATTGATTAGATCGGTAACAGATTGAATGCTTTTTTGTTTTCCCCCAGAAATAAAAAAGATGTTTTAAGTCAACAAAATCAGAAGTGACTCACTTCTTCTTCACTTCTTATTCGTATTCCTTTATAGCTCATGTTAAAATAACAAATGCAACTGTGCAAAGTTGTTATTGTGAATGCTGCGCACAAAGTAAATCTACTTACTCAAACCATTTTTATTGAGTGTAATTTATTGTTGCATATCTGGTAATTACACCTGTAGGAGTGAATCTTGATGCTGGTTTAAATTTTGTAAATCTGCTTTAAGGAGATGATTGTGTGTTCCTTCTTACAGAGATGTGTGTGTACAAGAGGACCTCACTATCCAGCCAAGATACAAGGACCTACTGTCTCGTATGAGGTACCAAAATCTACACCTCTCTGTAACTTGCTGTCACTGTGTTTTAGTAGCCCTGGAGCCATTTTTAGGGAGAAACAAAGGATTTGATGGACATATAAAAGTGTGGTTTGTGTCATGTTTTTATTTCATTTACACCCATGTGGGAAATGGTGATTGAGAGAAATGTGAGGATCAATTTTGTGGGTGTTAAGAGCTGACTGTTGTTTGGCTGCGGAGGGGGAAATGATTGTATGCAGCCTCACACCTGTGTGTGAATTAAAACACCTTCCAAAATATGTGATAATGGAATGTAAAACTGACATGTCTGATGAAAGCTTGAAAACCTTCAAATTTTCACATCATAATCAAATTAACAATCTTATTTCTCAGTTTCCTACTTCTTGTTCTTTTCGTCACAGTATCACATCCATGAAAAAGCACAAATTGTTGACTGGTAATCTGTGACCTCAGCTTTGTGAAGGATTTGTGGAGTGTTTAACACGTTTTACTGAAGCCATTTTAATAAATTAGACTTTAAAAGATGGTGATTTAAATTACAAATTAAAGTGTTTTGTTCTTCAATCTCTGCAGATTTTCATATCTAGTGTTTCTCCTGGAGATGTATTGATGAACTAAGGTGATCGCTGACCTTTGTGACCACATTTTCAGCATTTCACTCCCTCAGTATTTTTTGTGTTAATTCCAGAACAAACAAGGATGAATAAAAGTGCATTTATTCTCCGGCCTATTTAGCCGTTGTGCACTGCAAACAGTGCACAACGCCCCCCCCCACCCCCACCCCCCCAACACCATCCCCGGATACATATGCTCATTACACTATCATATCTGTTCTTCTCTGTCTTTTTCTCTTTCGTTCTCCCTCTCCCTCTATCTCTCATTATCTGGTAATTTAGATAGGTGAGCGCTATGGTGATTAGACCTCCCCATTCATAATCAGTTCATTTCTTCCGCTTGTCTGCTCATTATTGTTTTTCTGTGTTCAGGCCGATTGTGCCCTGGAGTAGGATAGATGAGACCCTGGTCTTGAGTTTTAATATGGCTTCGCACTGATAAAAGGAGGGGGAGAATGAAGGGATCGGGGGAGGAGAGGGTGGTGGTGGAGGCATGAGGAGATAGTAAGTAGGAAAAGAGAAGAGAGAGGATTGCGTCGTGTAAAACAGGAAAGTGGAAGAATCAAAGAAATAGTGAGGAAGGTGTGTAGCAACCTAAAATGTTGCTAAACTCCTAGATAATGAAATAAATGAAAACATAATATAACTTGCCTCAAGTATAAATGAGTCTCAATTTGAATAAAATCAGCTAATTTAATAAGCTGTCACATAGCATCACATCACATTAACTTGTCATTATTACTGATTTCTTGTGTGATTTTAAGTTTGCAAGATTATCATTAGCACGTTTTAACGCATTTAAAAACACTTAATTATATTTGGACATTTCATTTCACTCACACTAACAGTGTTGTATCAGCTGATACGAGCAGAGAGAGCCTTCAACAGTGCTGCAATGTAATACTTCATCATGTTGTGCCTCCAGGAGTCCTATAGAAAACCTCATAAACTGTAACTGTGTCTCTCTATTTCTGCTGTTTCTATCTCTCTCTCTCTCATTGATTCCTGAACACAAACATTACTGTCTGTTCGTGCAAAAATAAAATTAAAAAAGTGAATATAGAGAAGGTGGTGCAGTTGTCAAACCTTATCTGCACTTATTACCCATTCCCTTTGGTCCAGCACATGTTTTCTTGGTGATAATTCTCACAGCAGAATTTTAATTAAACTGTAATATATCAATAAAGGCATTGTGGGGGCAGTAGTCATTTCCTTCACTGGAAGTAGGGTGCAGGGCTTTCTTATAATTTCGCCATTAAATATCTTTATATAAAAGTATTCTCGTAGAGCAGTCTGAATATGAACCATCACACAATAACAATACAATCATAATCATAAAATACAAATCCTAATAAAAGTAAGACAAAATAAAATAGGAATGTTTAAACAAAGAAATATTGCTAAATTAATATATAGATTACCAGTCACTCAGTGTACTCGTATTGCATTATACTGCTTGATTAAGCAAATATAAAACAGAAGCTGCTTTTGTGGATATTTGCATTTGTTGTCCACCTCTCTATATTTGCTGGGTTTTGTATCTTTTACCATCCTCAGAGGACTGAATAAGCTTCTGACTCACAAATTCTGTGTGCTAAAAGTTGCCATAAACAACTGATATTGCAGTTGTAACATTTATAAAACCTCCATCTCAACTGAACACAATTAGTAGCACGGATGTTTTTCAAAATACAGAGAAGTTGTCGCTGCCTGTCCCCTTCTTGTCTTTATTTCTCTCCAAGATATTTAAACATGTTGAAAGCTGAATTTTAATTGGTCTCTCGTGCTTTTCTGTATCTAGCATAACAGGAAGATAAAAAGACATAATTCTAATTTATTTACTTTAGTCTGACTGCTGTGATGTATTATACTCAAATGATGATAAAAGTAAAAAGGGAAACGTCTCTGGGGTTTAAAACAAATGAAAACAGTCTGAAGTCGCTCTCTTCCTGTCCTTGTCTGTCTTCAGGAACGTCTTCAAGGAGGACGACATTGCCCTGAACTACCGCGACCCCGAGGGTGACCTCATCCGTATCCTCGACGACGAGGACATCCAGCTGATGATCAAGGAGAGCAGAGGTCAGCAGGGCAAAGTCAAGAGACCTGTCAATCAGTTTCCATGGGAACTGCACGTGACCATGGAAACTGACCTTTCTGTTTACCACTCTGAGGCCTGAGAGAGTGGAACTCAAGGGAAGTAGAGAAGATGTTTAGTATTCTTATATCAAAACAACTTGTTGAACAGGCTCTTTCATGTTAAAAATGTCACTGCTGTTTCAGATAATGGCCAATACATTTCATTCAGAAATAAACTAATTTAATAAAATATGCACATTTTGCATTCTTTAGTGTTTTTTCTTGTTGGAAGTTGTTGCTATCAGTTGTCGTACACTGGAGAAGCAGAGCAGTGCCTGGTAATACTCAGTGTTAGCCTGGGAGCCTCAGCTCAGGGCAAAATAAACCTCAAACTACATTTATGGCTGTTAATCTAGCTCTTGAAGATAAATACTTACACTTTTCATTCACTAATATTATTTATAAGGCTATTTAAATTAAATTATTATTTGAGTAAATGCATGAGTTGTGAAACTGTATTGATTGATGCAGTTTCACAACTCCACTGATGTATTCGCAAGTGATTTAGCTACAACAAGAGACTCATAATTTATCAGGCAAAATATCAAACTTTTGCTGGTTCCAGCTTCTCAAATATGAGGATTTTCTGCTTTTCTCTGTTTTCTGTCACTGAAAACTGAATCTCTGGACTGCTGGTCTGACAAAACAAGCAATTTGACGATATCACCTCAGCATTCAGGATATTTCACTATTTACTGTCACTATTTTCTGATATGTTACAAAAAACAACAACAAATTAATTCATTGTGAAAATCTGTGGTATATATTCTAGGTCCAAGGTCAATTTACTATTTCGGGAGCTTTCAACCGTATCCCACAGTCTTCTTCTGAGTATAGAACTTGCTCAGGTGTAACAGGTTGTCATATTGTGGGAAGAAGGTCATGGGATACATAGGACCTTGCATTTAGAATATTTACCATAGACATGTGTCCCCAAGGTTGAGAATGTGTTTCCACTCTCAAGATAATGAAAATAACTGTTTGCTGCAACTCTACTAGCAGTTTCTCTGACCTTTCCACCTCTTTCTCAATGGATCCTCAAACTAGTCTCCACTTAATCTGCAGCAACCCAGCTGCATCTTCTCTCTTTTGGATGAAGCTAAACTGACATGTTTTAACACAGTCTGTCAAGCTGCTTCTTGCCAGATCTAACCCAGATTCTGTGCACCTTTGGACAAGTGAACTGTAATTTGGTGCTACAGGGGAAAATCTTAACCTAGACAGTTTGTCTTCCAGGGCCCCGTCTCTCGCTCAGACCCTGCATTCACATTTTATCCATCTGTCTGCATTTCATTCACGCTCGCCTCAGGAAATTCAAATACTGTATTGCCTTTGCTGGCTGGACAGTTTTTTCTCATCTCTAATGCAAAGTTATTCCCCTCATATTCCCTTTTAACAACCTCTCCCAGGCACTGTGGAAGTTATGCATCTTTAAAAGTTGCTTATCGCACCAGAGGCGACTGATACTAGCCCAATACTTAAGTGTAAACACCCTTATTCTATTGAGTATTCTGGTGTGTATTTTGTTATTTTTCTAGGAGTAAGCATTATTGGAAAAATGACAAATCCAGAAGGAACATATGCATTTTGATTCTGTGATTGGTTGGTTCAGACAGCAAATGTACATATTTTTTATGCTTCTCATACTGAGAGGAGACATTTTGTTGTCAATTTGGGGAGAAAGCCAACTTCTTTTACTGCCCAAATGTCCAAAACAACAGACAACACCTAAAACACAGTTAATTCTTTATCCTAAAAAAGCAGCTGGGATCCCTGGACACATGTTGGTGTAAATGGTGGTTTTTCAGGTGTTAATGGGTTTTTCTGGTGATGATCTCATCCTGTGAGACGATCAGCACATTGCCCTGCATGACACTGATGTGGATGCACATCACTATAATTCACTGTCACAGAAATGTTATGTTGGTATACTTTATGCAAAACGTGTAAGATTGTAGTAATGTAAGGTAAGCAACAGACACTGCACACACAAATACACTACAGTGCAGGGGGAATTATTTGGATGAAGGGGACATGTCCTTGATAAACCAGTTTGTCTGTGTGATAACTTTGTTTCCAATTACATATATTGCCTTTTTCATTTCTAAAGAGCGAGTGAGATTTCCCTATTTCCAGTGATTGACAAACACAGTGATATTGGTTTGACCTTGGTAGAGCTGGAGTGAGACACCATGTAGTACGTGATTTCACTCAAAAGGCAGCCATACCTCATGACCACAATCACTTTTTACTGCATATTAATGCTTTTGCCGCATTAGGCTTTTGTGATTGCTTTCAGTCACTGCTTTGTTTTTGTTGTGATAAAAGGAAGAGTCCATCGCCGCCACCATGGTCTTAACCTGCTGTCACATTTTCCACTTACATTTAGCTGATGCTTTCATCCAGGGCAGCTAGACGCTGAGTGAGCATGCGAGGCTTCAGGTCCTGTTCAAGGACACTGCTTACTGGCAGATCGGAGTTGTTGTTATGGGGTTTCTCTGGAGTCAGAAATAATCTCCTTGTTTAGGTTAAGCTTTTAAGACTGAATTTCCTAACCTTGTTTATTAAAATGTCATGATTATAACCATTATTATTCATTTTAAGGGGAGCTGTGATTGGAAATGCTCTTCATACTCTGCCACTGACAAATGTTTATTGATGTTGATGATGCTAATACTGTCACATCATTTTCAAAGTTGTGTTACCTGGTCAGTTCATGGCATTTTCACTGCATAACAACAATGAAAATCTGAAACCTCCCAATGTTGGTCTTGTTGGTGTAACTTCCTGTTAACATTTTGGGAAATGTGCTTATTCACCTTCTTGCCAAGAGTTAGATGAGAAGATCGATACCACTCTAATGTCCATCCAGTAAATATGAAGCTACTGCCAGCAGCCAGTTAGCTTAGCTTAGCATAAAGACTGGAAACTGCTAGCCTGGCTCTGTCCAAAGGTAACAAAATCCGCCTATGGCCGCAGTGACTTTCTGTCTTGTCACCACAGTGAGATAGATAGCCAGCCAATTATTGGAGACTCCAGGAAGTCACTGTGCCCTGCCAAGGAGTAGTAATCTGTTTTAAATGAGATAAAACATGTTGGTTAATGAGATTTACAGGTATTGGTAGGTGGATTTTGTTACCTTTGGACAGAACCAGGTTAGCTGTTTCCCTCTGTTTCCAGTCTTTATGCTAAGTTAAGGTAATCAGCTGGTGGTAGCTTCATATGTAGCGTACAGACATGAGAATGTTATCAGTATTTTCGTCTAACTCTTGGCAAGAAAGCGAATAAGTGTATTTCCCAAAATGTTTAACTATTTCTTTAAAAGTTACAGATTTGAGCTTAAATAGGTAAGGTAAACAACATTTTTCAAAGCGCCACTCAGCTAACTGGCGAATTAAATAAATGCCTTTTAGCCATGGTGGCAATTATTTCATTCATTCATCGGGTTAGGAAGCTAGCCAGCTGTAAGCTTATACACTTTGAACCTGGAATGTCAGCTAGGCTAACTTGCTAACCTAGATATCTCCACTGGTCTGAATAACAAAACTTGGAGTGATGCTATTGAATGCTTTAGCAGTGTGTTCTGGCATCAACGTACTCTGATGGGTCTGACTGAAATGCTTAAATCAAATGTTAAACTTTGCAAACATACAACTGCAAGAATATCAGTGAGGTTTTGGTGATATTTGAGGATTGATTAATCTTATTACTGACGGTGACTGCATCATTCTGTCACTTTCACGCTCTGTGTCTCTCGCTGTCTGTCATCCTCGGTCTCTTTATGCCTCATAACCTGCTCGGTGAGAAGGGGCAGACTCTATCTACAGTAAGTAGCATGTTCTCCAGTCAACCTTTGCCCAGAATTTAATTATCAACATTCGTCTTTGCTGCCACGACGGCCTGTTGTACATCTAATTAAGCTCATAATGAATGTCATTAGGGCCAAAGTCATGTCAGCCTGCAAACTAGCCATGTACCATGAACCGTCAATGAAATGTGGGGCACATGCTCAAGTAAGAGATAGATAGAAATAAAGGAATTAAATTTCTTTTTGTATTTTGAATTAGTTTCTGTGTGCTGTAATATATGCATTGCAGCCAATCCGAGCAAAATCAGCAGGACCCAGGTTTATTTAAGGTCTCAGCAGAGCCCTGTACAGTGGATGCATGGATATTGGCTGTTCTGGTAATGTGACACATTTGGACCTAGCATGTCTAATTCAACATCAGCCCTAGAGGGTGACAAGCTGAAAACCGGTGAACGGTGCCTGCTGCTACTCAGGGTGTCTGACTGGTTCACTGAAGGCTTGTTAACCTGAGCAGCAGGCAGTGACAGTGGACCGGGGGAAACTCAGGTGCTCAGGAATCTGAAATATCAGGGTTTTAGACTCAGTAAAAAAGGACTGCAGAGGTTCTGAGGACACAGGCAAGAGCTGGGGCCAGCAGTGGAGCAGATGGGATGCTAGCCAGTGGAGGTGACAGCAAGGAAAAAAGCCAAAAGAGGTGTCTAGGAGAGTGGGAAAGCTGATGGGAAAACGCTGAGAATCACCAGCAGGAACTGGAAGACAATTCAAATACAACAAAATAACCCTGAGAGATATGAGACCTGGAGCAATGCACTGACCAAGCCACAGGACAAAATCTCTGCCAGCCCAGGAAGAAACCAGCGTTCGGAGGACACCATCCAGACTGTGGTGAGAGCTGCTGTACTGTCAAGTCCATATTTGGCCTCATTGTGCAGTCACAGTCTGGACAAAGTGGCAACAGACTGGACTCAAATGCAGACAAGAGGACTCATCAGGTAAGCTTAACAGGCAGTTAACTTTGCTCAAATGTCCTGTTCACAAAAATAGACTGATAGTTGGCAATGGGGGGCAGGAGTCAAACAAATCTAAAGAGACTGAGGCAGGAAAGCAGGAAATAACAGGCAGGCAGAAGGTCAAACAGGCTGGCAACAGGCAAAGACTAGTCCTACAGTCACTGCGAGGCAGGAAATCTCAATCCAACCTCTTCCCTTGTGTGGTTTCTCAGTGGTAGAAGGACGTCTGTCTTCAAAACTCATTCAAAGACCTACTTCTGCCTTTCTGCACGCAGGCACCGGTGACCTTGTGGCGCTTGTGTCAGGATGAATTTGAAACTGAGCGTTGTGGCATTTATACTCGATGGCTTCTCCTTGATCTACTATGGCTTGGATTGTACCTCATTTGCACCTCACTTTGAACAAAAGCATCTGCCAAATGAATAAATATTTCAGCAAGGTAAACTGGCTAACGGGTAACAGACGACAGGAATGAAGAATATGCTCAAATGCTAAGATAAAAAGGCAACATAGGTGATGTGGTAGAGAGGTTTAGTGAATTTAGAGCGACTGTAAAACCTCCCTGATCACAGTAACTGGCACTATTTTGTAAGCCTGAAGGGGGAAATTCATCTTATTGACCTTTACCCTCCACAAGTAAGTAAGAGAGTAGCATCTCCACACAGTCGCTATTTGAGATGCAATTAGTGCAGTTGCTGGGTTTCATGTCAAAGAGATTGTGCCTTGAATCTGTGGTTGGTCACCCTCCTGAGTGACTGGTGAAATCGACAAATGTAACAGACTCGGCCTAAATTTACCAACGTGTGGTTGGTGGATGGTGTTAATTTCCCCACACTGGTTCCTGTGTGCCTCCTGGCTCCCTCCATTTTGTCCCTGTCTCCTTTACCTCCCTGACCTTCCTTTCACCTTCTCTTCTTCTCACTCCCTTGTTATCTCGCATTTGGCAACACCCGTAATATAAATCTTCACTTACCGAAATAACAGTTTTCCACTTACAGTTGGTACCCACTCAGAATAGCACAGGGGGTAGTTAAATCACATCCTGGTAAGTTACTGCTCTTGCTCTGGCTGTTTTTCACCGCAGTTGTTTTGGGAGATTGCTTTTTCCAAAATCACATTACTCTATGATCCAAATTGCTTTTGGAAGGGCTTTGCAGTAAAGAGGATATCAATTTAAAGTTTCCTGATAAGGTAAATCCTGCCATTAGTTTGAGTTATGTAGCTTTATAAAACAGTTTTTTGGAGCTTTTCGTAGAAGGCGGGCTAAACATTTGTTGAACATGTACTTTGACAATAGCATGCTTTGATAAGTGTATGCCTTTGTCCCACATCAAGTCTGTATCGCTGCTTATTTTAACAATGTTTTGTATTGCATTCACACTGGGGGAAGACAGCAACATTTAATCTAAATAAAATGGCAACATGCTTGGAGAATTACTTCAAGTGAGTATAGTGAGTATAGTGTTGATGGATACTAGTGTGCCATAGTGCACAACAGTATCCATATTCAGGATGGTGGCTCCAACAACAGCTCTGAAAATAAATCACAAAAGGTAATGAATCCATTGGGAATTCCATGGGGAAATTTGTTTGCTATTTGTAAAGGTTTAAAATTTGCAGTTGGCACTAAAATCTCAAGCTGTGTCCAAAATCACTCCCTCATTTACTCATTCACTACTCCCTATGTAACAGAAATTCAGTGGTTTAATCTCATCACTGACAGCTGTAGCGTTGCACAATGGTAATCTGCTGTCTATAAAATCCGGAGCATTGCACCGTGGGATTGTTAGAAGAAAGTAGTGTACATGCGAAGGGCTTCTTTTACTACTTCTACTTCTTTTTGTTCCATTGTGGGAACAAATGTAGTGAATAAATCTCTCTAAATTATATTAAATTAATGTCTATTGGTGCATCAGTTCCTGTTAACACAAAATGATTAATTGACTTCTTACATGCTCACTGCCAAAATAGTGCCCTGTCAGCAATATTAAGGTTCACGCTCTCATTATATAATATGAAGCTGTTGCTAAGTCTAATGGATTTTATCAGGTTTGATGTTGACGCTTTATTTACCGAGATGCTCACAACCTGCAAACGTTACAACGCTTAAAGGGGCACTCCACCAATTTTACACATCAGGTTCACTTTACTCGTCATGAGGAGTACTGCTCAACCTGTCGTTCTGGAGGAGCTTTCTAAAGCTTGGGGTTGGAGACTTCAAAATTTCGATGTAAAACTTATATTACAAACTAACAGCCTGGGGTTTGAAAGACATGGACATTTACCAGTCAGGGAGGGTCTAACAAAAGATGCAATTGGGTTGCATTTTGGGAACTGTAGGATCCAGTATGTGAAGCTTAACTCATACTAGGGACTAAAAGTCAGCATATCTCAGCCTCTGCCACACGGATTCATACCATTCTTTTTTAAATCTGCCTCTCGTTGGTCCCTCAACATTATTAATGTGCAATACTAAATCACTGGAGTACCCCTTTAAGGTCCGAGTATGCTGCAAAAGAACTAAATCTAATCTAATCTAAAGGCAAAAGGGTTTATACCTGTTCTGAACGGCCACACTCAAAGACAGATGAAAAAAGCCTGCCATCATAGAGAGGGGAAGACATTGATGGTGTTGCACTCACGAATCGTGATGCAAGTACTTGTGTGGAAAAACAAAGAAAGAGAGAGGTTTTGCACACCTGGCCAATCACAGCGCAAAGATGGGCGTGTTTGTCAGACTGTCTGTTTCAAAAAGTTACAAAAATTATAAGTGGGGTTTTAGAAGTTGTTAGACAACCCGACAAGCACTTTGTTTGAAGCATACTGAGGCCTTAAGCCAGTTAGTGTTGTTTTTGCTCCTTGCAGCCTTGTTCCAGTCTTATAATTCAGTCCAGAAACTCATCACCCTGAGTTACATCACCTTCTGATATGTATCACCCAGAGTGTTACACGTGTATACGTTCATGTTGAATTATATCAAAGGACATCTCCTGACACTGAGAGCACAACTGCCAGTGTTGATTATAGAACTTCATCTTTATCTTTCATCTGATAAGTAGCAGTCTCAGTAATTAGACAAAAAAATAAAATAAAATAACCCTCTCTCCTCTGCTTTGATCCTCTCACAGATGCTGTGAAGTGCTGCCACTCATTGGACTTTATAAGGTACTGCAGAGTCAGCTGACAGTGCAAAGTGTAATTGTTGCTGTTAATTGCTGCAGTAACCTTTTGTGATTCACAGTTTACATGATTTTATGTTGGTGAGATTTCACAGGTCGCAGGAGAGCAGCAGCAGCAGCAGCAGCAGCAGTGTTGTGCTGCTGATGAAAGACAGTGATGAATGATTGTTAATGGTGACATAGAGCCAAACAAAGATAAATAAGTAGATGTGTGAATACTTTCTGTTTATACTGTTTACTGTTTATATCTGTTTTCTCTTGGTCACTAAATTTGGAAATGTACAGTATGACCACACACACACACACACACACGCTGGCAGGTGAGAGATGGATCGGTCCGTCTGCTCCTGGTTTTCAGCGATGAGTTCAATCCATCTTTATCTCATTGTGTTCCAGCCGGCAGACATTCACTTTCCTCATCCACATTTTTGATCATGTAGAGATCTGTCATACAGACAGAACACACACACGCACACGCACACACAGACACACACACACCACCACATGCTTCAGACAGACATAAACATTGGATAAAACATGAGTGCATTTAACATTTGGCGTGCAGAAAGGGGGAATCGGGAACAAATCACAGTAATACAAGATCAAGATAATGCATACACAATAACAATCCTGTCACATAAAACACTCCCACTAATATTTGGCTCATCAAGTCATTAACTTTATTCAGTGAGCTTGGCTTCATGTTTTCTTTTTATGACACAAGGGGGCACTGTTTAACTGCTTTGGTGTGTGACAATTATGTGCTGTAGGGTCACTGTCTCCACCATCACCTCTGATGCATATATCATTAAATATATTGAGATATCACAGGAGATATGATGTTATTTGTCATCAAAAACAACCCTTAGATCAATGTCAAGGTTTTACTGAGAAAACCATTAAAGGCCCTTTAAAAAAAACACACACATTACACATACAAGGAATTTGCTTTGGTATTTTGGTGCAGAACAATAAACATAACAAGTTCAGAATATAAAGAAAGTACTGCAAGTCATGAAGCTTAAAGAGAAAAATATTAAACAAAGATAAAATAGAAAATATGTAAACACTAATCAAAATTTCCAATAAATCCAAAACATCCATGTGTGTAGAGGACTGTTGCTAATGATTTAATAAAAAAAAAATGTATGAGCGCTCACCCTTTATGTGAATCCTGCATTAAAGACCCTTTGCAGCATAATTTTTCTCTCTGCTTGACTTTTCCATCCTTGCCACAGAGGGGCGCTGTTGATCTGTGCAGATGTCAGATGACTGCATGCTGCAGAGGCACAGTGCATCTTCATCAACATAATCATCATCGTCGAGGTCGTCAGCATCAGGACCATTATCATCATCAACATTAGCAGCTTCCTGCAGATTAGATTCTAAGAGAAGTAAACAAAATTACCCTTTACTGCTCTCCATACCACTTTATTTGTGTTTCCGGGAGTTTGGTAGCAGAAATACAGTTAGAACATTGCAACAGTACATGACATTGACGTCTTTATAATTCATGACTGTAATGTTGTGTTGATTACGAAAACCTAATTCTTCTTATACTTTTGATCTTCTTCCAGTTTTTTGCCCCTCTTTTATGCCAAAAATGAAAAATATATAAGATTGACACCCTATTCCAGACATAAGAGAAGCATGACTGGGTAAAACTGCATAACACTGCAGTGAATTTTCCATCAGGGGAGAGAGGAGGAGAGAGGGGGAGTTTTTATGGAGAAATTGGTCGATACTGTCATCTCCATTTAGTCCTGCAGGGTTTGAAGGGATAGGCAGACAGAGAAGGAGAAAGAGAGGGCAAAGAAAATAAGTGGAGATGGACCAGTGAGCAGCACTCACAGTGAAAATGTTCAAACAGGGCGACTGGAGTCACACAGATGGCCAGACACACACAGAAGGTCAATTATGAAGCTGTGGAGGAGGCAGAGACTGCTGGGAGTCTGTTGTCAAGAACTTGGCCTGAGATGTTGGTGTGAGGATACTGTGTGTGTGTGTGTGTGTGTGTGTGTGTGTGTGTCGGTGTCAGGGGGTGTGTTTTTGTCTCTGCATCAATCTTAAATCGGTCTCTCTCTTAGATATGAAAGGAGGGAAGACAAGTTGGTAAAGGATTGAGGCAGGTGGGCGGAGGGAGAGAAAGAAAAAGAAAGAAGAAATAGAGTGAGGTGTCGAGAAGAGAGGGAGGGTTAAAAAAGCAGCAGAGAGACTTTTGATGTTCAAGACAACAATAAAAAGAGGCCGCGCCAGGAGATTTACAGTAACAAATCTGTTTTTCTGGATTACAGTAAGCTGGCCAAATTGTTTATTTTGTGTGTGTGTGTGTGTGTGTGTGTGTAGGTTTGTGCATGAGCGCATGAGTGATAGAGTTGGTGGGGATTTTTTAGAAAAAGACCAAAGATCAACTTTGGTTTATTGTACTTGCCCCCCCCCCCCCCTCAACCCAACCGGTCGAGGCAGATGACCGCCCACCTAGAGCCTGGTTCTGCTCGAGGTTTCTACCTGTTAAAAGGGAGTTTTTCCTTGCCACTGTCGCATAGTGCTTGCTCATGGTGGGAACTGTTGCGTCTCTGTAAATATAAAGAGTCGGTCTAGACCTGCTCTATTCGAAAAAGTGCCCTGAGATAACTTTGTTATGATAAAATTTCCCCGCTGTGGGACAATAAAGGCTTATCTTATCTTATCTTATCTTATCTTATCTTATATGGCGCTATATAAATAAACTGAATTGAATTGAATTGAACTTCTGACAAGAAATGACAACAACAAAAAAAATGATTGAAGTCAAAAATCCAGGAAAAGTACTTAGTAAGAACAAAATCACTCCTCTTGTTGCTCCTCTCTTCCATCCAAGAGGATCACAGGTACATACTGTAAGGGCACCTCGACCTTTGACCTTTTTACTACAGGTTACTACAGTAGCTAAGGATTTTACTAGCTTATGGCTGACCTGAAGCATGTAAACTACAAGCAGTTAGTGGAGAAACCGTGGAACAAGTACCATTAACAAATTAGATTTTGGTCATTGGTAGCCTCTGGCTCATGTAAGTGTTGCTCCAGTTTAAGACCACATTTCCTATAAACCTTGTTGCTTCCTGCTGCAAAGAGATATTGCTGTTTTCCTCACTTTTATCATTGTCCCTCTTAACTTTTATTTTGTCAAATGAGTGTCTCTTATTTGCTTTTCTGAAGAAGATAAACATACCAGAGGCGTCATCCTGAAATAAACTAATCACTTAATTTTGTTCTGAAGTTGAAGACGTTTTGATTTGGATGAATTGTAAAATGTATTCAACTTCACATTAAAAGTTTAGCTGATAGCTTCATTTGGACACTGTACACAGACATGGTGAAAGTGATTTTTCTGTGTCTTCTTTGCTCCTCTCAACATTTATTGCAGCAATAAACTTACATCTTTGGCTCTTTGTGCTGGAAAAACAGTGCCCTTGTTTTGTTCCATAAAGCAACAGCAACGGTAATGGGTTGAAAAGCACATTAATTTGCATTTGCATTTTTTTGGGGAATAAGGTTACAATTTGCACTACATTTGGATGGAAACTCGTCTATTGACACCTTTGATATATTATATATATAATTCATTACAAATGATGAAATTATAAAAGATCTTCTTGAAGGAAAATGACGATATATTAGCATATACTGCAAAATATGTGTGGAACTGCTCTACATGTTCAGATATATTGTTAATATCTAGTATATTAAATTGTATTTTTCAGTAAATGTCAATATAGTTTTGCTCCATAAGAACTTGACAGTGTCTTGTAATTATAGTGGTTTAAAATGAGTATAATGATTTAAAATGTACTTACAAACTCATTTTGCTTTTACATTTGCTTTAAATGGACAAGATATGAAGGAAAATGTCAGTCAAAGCACAACAATGAGACAGACATTCGTCATCCTTCAAAACAGAGACAAAGTTGGAGGCAAAGTACAAAGGTAGTAGCGGATATTATGTGGGAGAAACGCACACGCATACAGAAACACACCCATAAACACACAGGCTTTTCTCTAAACACACACACACACACACACACTCCTCCACAGGATCTGCAGTACAAACTGTCTGTCCAATCTACTGACAAACAGGAACACACACACATGCAACAACTTTCTTTGTCACACACACGAGAATAAACTGTTATCATCATCACATACCGTCACTGTCATCAGAATAACCGGCCCAAGAATATCCAACACACACACACACACACACACACACACACACACTCCCTCTCAAACACACTCTGGACAGTGCTCAGACATGGGTGCGGGTGTGTCAGTCTCCTGTCCACTGCAACACAGAATAGACCATTGTTGACCTTAACTGACAGAGAAAGGAAAACAATTAGGAAAAGTCCCTGATATAGTCTGCTGAAGTGGAAACTGGGAGAATTTGCTCATGAAGTGTGTTTCATTGTTCTGATCTGCTTCATCTCTTAGCGCTTTATCCACGTCCAAACTTAATGGCATTTCCACTGGTCTGATGTGTGTGTGTGTGTGTGTGTGTGTACTTGTTTCTCTCTACATCCATCATTCTTATCATGTTTCCATTTTTTTTGTTCACTCTTGTCTGTTTCCTTGTCTCGCTGTGCCATTTTTGTCTCCACTATTGTCTCTGTCCAATTCTCTCTCTCTCTGCCGGCTCTTTCTAAATGCCGTTATCTTTCTGCCGTTTCCTCCTCGGCCCTCCGCTCCTTCTGCTGTGCTGGCATCTGAAACAAAGTAAAAAATGAAAGCCTTTGTACTTCAATAACTTTGTATTTGATGTCAGAACGGAAGCTTTTTCATGACAGTCCAAACTGTAATTAGGATTTACCCATACAAAGAGCTGCTGCCCTTGATGGGCCTTGTGTGGATAAACTACTGAAGGACTCACGCCTCCAGTGTTGTTGGGGGGCGGTTGAGTATCTGTGCCCCCAGACCGAGATGTGTTTAAGTTTGGTTTCTGTGGTTTGCCTCACAGTGACACAGCTGAATCCACAACTTCTTTTATCAGGCTACAATGGAGCTCTTTGGTGCGTAAACCGCCTTGTGCCACACTAATCATGTTATATGGTAAAGTTGACTGATGCAGCCTCCTTCTACAAAGTGATTTTCAGATAATAAAAGACAAATAACCAAGAAGTCCTCCAACCCATACGACCACATAGGTCGTCTGTTCCTAACTTCTAATATGACCCACAGGAGCGTTTTATAAATTAACAACCCCACCGGTGGCAGGAGATATGACTCCAAAAATGACAGAAGAGGTCGTTTGCCAGTGACTCCCAAAATGACATACATAGGCGTACCGGACCTTTGTCCCGATGGTTAACAATAATAAACACGGGGTTAACATTGTGAAGCGGTCACAGTTTGGTTAGCTTTTAGGCATCAGATCATGGTTTAGGTTAAAATAAGCATGTTAGTAAGTTAAGTTTAGTAAAATAAGTCAAGGTTGACTTACTTTAACAAGGTTTCACACGGGTCATGAACAACGGTCTCCTGGATGAAAGTCCTGTGTTGTTTGATCCATCCATCCATCCATCCATCCACCCACCCAACCTCCTCCGTACACGGACTTTGTTGCTCTTTATACTACCTCACCGAACTTCTGCCTTTGCTCTCATCATAATTACTTACTACTACTTACGACCTATATGGACAAAATTTTGGGGAGGACAGTGTCCAAATAACAGACACTAAAAGTGCTACACATCAATTAAAAACAAAATAGAAAAAATGAGAGAAGAAAAACAATAGAAAATATATGAGCAGTATGAATAAGTCTCACATTTTAGACAGAAGAAAACCCTTAAGTAGAAGTAAAATCATGTGACAACAAAGCTTCTACACTGTGTTGCACTAGATAATGATTTTTGTAGTCTTTATATTGCCATTTGATAACCACAAGTACATGTTGATTCTGTTTCCCTTTAGTCAGGTTGAGAAAAAAGCTGAAATCATGAAAACAATCTCATCGTCAGCATACAATCTGATCTTTAGGGAGGAATAAACTGCACACTGAAAAGACAGCAATTATGTTGTTGGAAGTGATTTTACAGATTAACCTTTAACCTTAACCTTAACTTTTCTAAATATCCAAACACACTTTTCAAATATTTTTCCTGCAAAATAAATGTTATTCCTTCCTTTAAATATTCCTGCAGTTCAACTTGTCCACTGTTCAAACAAGTACTGTTTCATCAAGACATGGCTAAAAACAAAAGTTTTTGACACAATCATTGTCGAAGCAAGTGTAATTGTGCAATAAATGTATTTAGCAGTGTGCTAGAGGTTTATAACCTCTACAGAAAGAAGGTTTGGGCCACCAATTATCTTTAATTTCTAATTTACGGCCTCTTAGATGGAGTAATTTTATTTATTTATTTTATTTTTATTTTATTTTATTCTTTTAGGTCCTTAGACAACATTGTTTAAGTGGTTCTAAGATACTGTGGGCCATCATGCACAGATGCCTAATACATTTGATTCTGTAAAAGCGTTCCCAGTAACAACCTATCTTTGATCTTTTACTGTCACTTCTACTTGACCTTTAATCTAAATCCCACTGTCCTCTCAACTCAGTGGTCAGTGCCGCAGGTTCACTTTATATAAGTATCACAATGACTAATGCTCTAAGACACTTTGCATAAACAGATTATATTATATTATATGACATTTGACCTTGGCTCACAGGCCAGTGACAATGGCTTGAGTTGTATGATGCAACTGTATGTGTCTGGCTGTTTAGGTTCAGTCCAGTATCATTATGGTCAAGCGAGGATTACTGCTTCACGGAGGCTGAATCTTACAGCACATGTGAGGACTCTTTCAATGTTCACGAATCGCTCTAATTTAAAATTTTATGATGATTTAATGGGCTATTTTTATATAGTTGTTCCAAATGTCTGACTTTGAGTTGGCAGTTAAGAGGCAGTGAAGCAGCACTGGCAGTGGGAACCTCTTTCAGCACAAATTCAATGTACCAAGCAACAAGCTGTTAGTTAGATTCTAACATAAGGTATATTAAATAAATACCATTGACCTCCATCAAATTGGGGTGGCAGCAGAAATCTCAACAATAGATATCTCTAAGCCTGGAAAAATGAATCCAAAGGCATGGCTAGGTACCACTACAGGAAAGTGGGAAAATATATTTTCTTTGCCATTTGACCCATTTTATGTCTCTACATGCTTTTCTTAATTATTATATATATATATATATATATATATATATATATATATATATATATATATGTTATATAGAGGTGAACAGAAACCAGTGGCTGTCAAGAAGGTAATAAAACACATTCATCGGAAAGGTTTGCTTGAAAAACTCATATAGCCCCCAATTCTCCCCTGCAGTCACTCAGTGGCTGTTAGCACAGTACATACTAAAGGGACTATTTTCTGTCTTTTATCTCAAATATAAAAAGTATTACGAGCTCTCTAAAATGGCAGTTACGGTTCAAGGAGAGTCTCCACTCTCACCTTTATGTCTGTTTTGTGTTGTGTCTTCTGCTATAACCCTCAACATGCAGCTGGGCTTGCACCACATTAACATTTCCACTTAAAGAGGCGACAGATGCAGGTTAAGACTCTGGTATTTTTGTGTGTGTCTGAGTGTATGTGTACCCGTATACACACAAGAAAAAAGACACAGAAAAGGCTCCACTTTCACTTTCAAAACATCCTGAAGAGGGAAATAGATACACTTGGTCTTGAGTGATACCCTCAGTTTATGGAAGGGATAGAAGTTAGCCAAAGTGCATCCATCCCCTATCAACAACTTGACGTGATGGGAGAAGGATCCACTTTCATTAACAAACCACTTCCACTACCACCACAGCATTTAACACTTTAAATAGGACACACTGACACGTAGGCCCTGCATATACAGGGCTGACAAAACTGGTTTTACTTTTCACCAGAACAAGGTCTTCAGAAATGGATTGGTAGCAATTGTTTAATCTTTCTTCATTTAACCTATTCTATATTGTAAACCTTATCATATACCAAAGTACAATTGTCAACTACCTTTTTTTTGGACACTGTTTAATCATAGTGCATGTGTTTTTTGCATTACTCTCCAAACTTTTAATTTGTACTCACAGTGAGACCTACAATTTTCAATATGTAGAAGTGGAGATAAACCACACACAAGTCTATATGTGGGACATGAAACAGAGAGGCTGCTGGTATTTGGTCTTTGGAGGAAAGAGAAACCAGACTGAGATCTATGAACTGAAGCCAATCTTCCCTGCCTCTGTGTTTCAGGCTGCCTGTCTTCAGGTATAGCCAGATGAATGGCGGCAAGGCTGGCAGGCTCCGCTGACACTTCCCACTGAGAGCCTCTTGTGGGCAGATCAATAATCATGCTGTCAGTCCAAACACAGTTTACTGCTTTCTCCCATAGTTGTTGCAGTTTAGATCACAGATGACACAGATGGGCGAAAGGGCTGCATCTAATTGGAGTTGCATTTCAGCAGTCAAATATTTAAGTTGCAATAGGCGTTTATACATTAAATTACCAGAATATGTCAGGTGTGAGTGTTTTTGACCTCCTGCCTGCATGTCCCTTGCCACCTGTGATCCCTTGTACTCCTGGCAAGCGGTTCGGCACCTCTCAGAGAAAATAAATGGGATGCTGTACTCTTTAAGGACAGCAGAGTTGCGGCTTCTTCATCTTTGTTTGGCTTTGTGGTCCATTAAGGCATCGTAATTACAACATTGAATGCATGCATGCGTAGAGGCTTAAGCAATGCTGCTTTGCTTGCCTTAACTTTACTGTTTGCCCCTTAATGTGACCAACAGTTTTGAATTGTGTGTTCAACTCCTTTTCAGAGTTTGCAGTCATTTGATGAAACTGTGTTGACAAATGCACAGGCAGATAATCCTCACATAGGCAATCTTGCCAACACTTGAAAATAATAACCATGAAGGCATTTAGTTGTACTTTTTCAAGTGTGAATATTGCCTTTCTTTTCTTTACTGTGAGTATATAGACACTTAAAGATGAGCTTTTGGTGAGCTTTTGGTGGAACATAGTGGTACAGTGAGTAGATGGTAGTGAATATTTTGTTGACCCTCAGTGGAAACAGAGCTGTTACGCCTTGTTGCGCTGTTACGGTCGGCATCATAAAATACAACAGAGCTTTGTTTTTTTAACAAAACCAGCAGATCCACTGAGCTGAAAGGAGACCTGAAGTCAATACTCTGTGCACCACTCAAGTTCTAAACATATTAGTTTTTGTGGAAAATAGTAACTTAAAACATTAGGATTAAGACAGTTTTGCAATGGCCGATAACACAATGTGAGCACGAGACACATCTCTGAGGAATGTTTCTTAGTGTGTAATGGAAATATTCTCCAATAAGTTATTTGTGCAGCTTACGTGCTCAAACCTGAAGGGAGGCGTGCTTTACTGCACAAGGCTTTGTGTTAAACATTAGACATCATAACAACTGGTAGTGGTATCTTATTCATGGATAAGTAAGAAACTAAGCTCTAAAAACGGCACGTTGAAGCCAAAAGTCTGTGCTGCATTACTAAAATGTGCACCTGCTTCCTTTCCATCCATGATATGCTGTCTAATATTTGAATAACTTAAAATACTAAGACAACAAGTTACTGTTTAGGGTAACAAAGTGATTTAAAATACCTTCCCAGGAAATTATTATTAATAAAGCAAAGCCTCGTATCTCTGAATTTAAATTATTACTTTTATGCATTTATTCCACTGGCAGCTAGCTTAATAGTCGTAGTTTTTAAAGTAGTACTGAGACGAAAAAAAGTACCAAGAAACTTACGCAGAAGAGTTTTATTGTAAAATGCTTCCTCATAAAATATTTGCAAAGCTGATTATTTAAAATATTTTTTAAATCTTGTTTAACTACATCCATGCTTATTTTCTATCAGTTTTCTTCTTCCCCAACTTTTTCCGGTGCATTGTTGCATTTCTTGGTGTGTTACCACCAACAACTATCTCTCTTCCTCCACAAACATGTAGAATAGCATGAAGCTGTCTTCAGGAAGGTGTATTGTGGGATGCCCGGGTGGCCTAAGGCCAGGTTGAACAGCTGGTGTGCAGTCATCACAGAGCCGATCGATCAGTCTCTCTTCCATCTTCACAGTTGCTCGGTAAACAGCGGAATATTAAGATAAACAGCTAATGCTACAATGCTACAGGTAAACAGAGTTCTTCTTCACCTGGGCGTCTGCCTGTCTGATCACCAACGTGATTGGCTGTCGCAGCGTGACGTCGGGTTGTGTTTCTCCAAAAGTTGACTCTGTTTCAACTTTTTGCCACAGGCCGCTGCATTTTGTTGTGGCACCTCCTGCGTCCCCCACCGCCACAGCCTGAACGCAGTACCCCGGTTCAAATGAATGGGAATATCTGCGTTTTCGCCACAGCATCTGATTCTATGTGAATTTAACCTGAGGGTTAAGGTGCCGGCCATGAAACCCCGGTTTGCATCCAGCTGGGGGCCTTTTCCAATTTTTTTCCCCCCTCACTTTCTATGATCTCTGTACTATCAGCTATCTAATAAAGGCATAAAATGCCCCCAAAATAATTTGAATAAAAGAATGGACGTCTCACCAGCTGCATGCTCATTCGTCTTGCTCATGCTAATAGAGCACGGGATACAAATAAAACAAGGACCTGCCAATCAAAACACGATGAGTTCCATAACACCATTAGTAGTGAAAAACTCCACCAGCTACCTTTAATGCAAAGAATGAACGATCAATACTCGTCCAATTTTACATGTAAGTGTACAAGTTTACATGTGGAACTGAATTAAAGTCAAAGACTTGCTCATGTCTCTCTCGATAAAGTATGTAGTTTTCAGTTTTTGTGTTATTACAGGTAACATTCACACACATCGTGCCAGCTGCTACTGTAACACGGCTGTGTCACGACAGCCTCCATCAGCAGCTACTGTATGTTACAGCCTATGTTTGTGTCTCCAGCACTATTACCGCAGTGAGGAAGAAGAGCTTGTTCACTGAGTTCAAAGCCGTTTCTGATGCTCTCAACGAATCCTAACACCATCTGCAGTGTGTCTCTCTCTCTCTGTGTGTTTGTGTATGCATGTGTGTTACTCTCCTGTCTTTGATGTGTACAGTATAGGTCTGTGCATGTCTCTCTCCCTCTCTGTGTTACTCTGTCTCTCTTTCTCCGCTGACATCTGGACGGGTGTGAAACAGCTGTGTCTGCTGCAGTCCCCCTTGGGATTTATAGCCTATCTACACACACACACACACACACACACACACACACACACACATTTACAAATACTTCCTCACATAACCCCTCATCCCTTATCTTTCCATAACATCCCACCTCACGCTACACCCCTCCCAACCTCCACCTCTCTCAACCTGTTTGAAGGAGATTTTAAGATACCTCTGCACACGACATGGTGTGTGTGTGTGTGTGTGTGCGTGTGTGTGTAGTAACGTGGACAGTGTGTGTGAGCAGCTCCAAGTTTCTGTGTTTGGTGCAGTTGCATGTATGTAATTGCATCACTCCTCTTATGCCTGTTTACAGATATATATGAGCAAGCGCACACGCATGTGGACGTTCATAGTTACACGTGTGTTAAGTGCTCGTGTTCTCCCATGGCGAATATTCCTCAGCCTCTGATCTTCCACTCTTCTCCTCCTTTCATCCCTCCCTTTCTCTCCTCCTCTTCTCTGCTCTCCTCCTCCTCTTCTCGTCCTCCTCAGGGCACCCATTCATAATCAAGATCATTCTGGAAGAAAAAGAGTCTGTTGGTGGGGAAAAAACACACTATTCTTTCATCTTTTGCCCTTTTCCCCTTCTGCCATTTGGATTCAAACAAGCTCCAATAATATGCTGCAGAAGGATTTATGGGATGAAAATGGCTTGATGTCTAGATGGATACAGTGTGATACTGACAGTTTGTGTGCATTCAGATAATCTTACAATTAAAAAAAGTCAAATCCAGTACATTTGAAATATAATTCCATTACAGAGAAAGTGCAGGTCTTGATACAGTTTGACACACAGTTGGAATTAATTTAAAACTAAATGTGTAGAAATGCAATCTTGCCATTACAGTATGTATAACTAAGCGGCCAGTTTTTTTGGTACACCTATCTTGTATCTAATTTGTTGCGCCTCCTTTGGCCTTCAGAGCAGCATGAATTTGTCTGGACATGGATTCTGCAAGGTGCCAGATGCAAAATTAATGCATTTCTGCAAACTGGACGGCTGCACAGTCTTGCCGTAAACCCTTTCTACCTCATCCCACGGATGCTCAATGGGGCTGAGATCCTGACGCAGTAAAAATCACTGAAATAAAAACAATAAAATGGCAATAAAAAAAATAGTTGTGCTGTTCCTATTTGGAGACTTAACATCCCTTTACTTGCTGTGTTATCAAGTCAAGTCAAGCCGATTGTATTTACATAGCCTAAAGTCACCAAATTAGGCTTTACAGTCTGTGCAACATGTGACAGACCCTTGATTCAGATACAGAAAAACTGTGGAAAAAGAAAAAACGTTAACATGTTGGATTTGTCCATCTTAGTGTGGACAAACTGTTGCCATCAATGGATGATCTTAGTAAAGATGTTCAGATACCGACGCTTTGTCACGCCTCTCTGCGTCTCATACAGACGCACAAGGTACCCTTTAGGTTTAGGCAACAATACTTGACTAGGTTTAGGAAAAGATCATGGTTTGGCGTAAGTCACGTATGTAACGTAAAACTTTAAATTACTCAACGCTGACTTTTGGTTTCACACGAGACGCGAGCCCTGGTCTCCTGGTTGAAGGTCCTGTCTTGTTTGACCCATCCATCCACACCAACCACCTCTGCGCATGGACTTTGTTGCTCTTTATACTACATCACCTGACACGGACGGGTTTATGTTGAAAGCCTGGTGCGTCTCACAAGGTACCCTTTAGGTTTAGGTAACAAAACTATTTGGTTAGGTGGAAAGCCTGGTGCGTCTCTATGAGACGTCTGGGGTGTGACAAAGTGTCGGTATTTGACACCCTGGGAATGAGAATGGGCTGTCCGTGCAGTTCAGATGTTCTTCAGAGGGTATCAGGGGCCGTAATGTGTGCCTGGAAAACATTTTCCAAACTATCAGGCTGCCTGTAGTGCTGACACCAGACAGGGCTGCCCCATGGACTCATGATGATGGATCCTTCCATCTGCATAATGCAGTTAAAATCAGTTTTGATGCTCCTGTGCCAACTACAGACCCACTTTCTTGTACTTAGTTGAAAGTATCGGCACCTGACATGTTTTTGGTTGTAGTGCATTTGTGACAAAGCCTGTTCAAGCTGGGAACTGATCTTACAATAAAACTAAACACTGAATCTGAATATGTTTTTTCTGGTTGTAGCCAGACTGCTTGCACGATCTCAGCGTTCTCTTTTTGCCTGCTCTGATCTAGCAGCAGTTTTTGTCTATCGCTTGTAAGTTGTTTGCTTTTCTCATTATTCTTGGTAAACCCTTGAAACAGCATGAAAAGATGACAGCTGTTTGGGAGATGATAGCTGCTATGCCTAGCACAACAATTATGCCATCTTCAAAGATCACATGTTTTGCCTGCTTCAGTTTTTAACTGAACACTAACTGCTGCTACAAATGCTTACCTGCCTGGCTTATACCACACACCACGGTAATGTAATATATAACTTGGAATGTACATTTTGTGTGAAGGTAAGGGGGTTTACCTGACAAATTGCATGTGCTTGTCTGTATCAGTTTTTATAATAGCCTCATCTGTATGTGCTAAACTTTTTATTTTTTGATTTATGTGAACACAGTGTACTGAGGGAGAGAAGGAGGGAGCAACAGACTAATTGGAAACAGTTCCCGCATGTGTGTCTTTGTGTGTGTGTGGTTAGTGCCTGATGGACTGCAGCTCCCGTTATAGCCCCACAGCAGTGATTAGACTTGTCTGTGAGCTGATTAATATTCTCCAGAGATGCCGGGCGAGGTGAGGGAAACGATTATGGGATGGACAGATAATGGAAAGATAATGCCCCCATGGATCACACTGTCAGAACAGAGAGAGACAGAGAGCGAGGGAGGTTGGGGGAGAGGAAGGCAGGGGAGAGAGGGATGCAGGTACAGAGAGCAGGCCAAGTAGAAAAACTTTTTTCAAAGAGTTTTAATGTGCATGATACAGAGATAGGATATAAGAATATTGAAAACATCCAACATACACGATATGGCCAAAAGTATGTGGACACTGGTGCTGTCCACATATTTTCATGTATTTTTGGTTTTCTGGTTTGGTGCAGAAGAACTTGACTGGCCTGCACAGAGCCCTGACCTCAACCCTTATCCAACACCTTTGGGATGAACTGGAACGCTGACAGTGGGCCTTATCACCCAACATCAGTGGCCCGACCTTGCTAATGCTCCTGTGGCTGAATAAAATGGGCAGTCAAGTGAGATGAGGACAGGGAGAGAGGCAGGAGAGTGGGAGGAAAGAACAGAAAAACTGGTAGAGAGAGGGTCAAGAGGACAGGAAGGTGAAAATGAGGGAAGTAGATAGAAAAGTAGGGAGGAAGACGAGGGAGAGAATTTTATGTATAAAAGCTGGGGGAGAAAGGTAAAGAGGGATGCAGAGAAAGGAAGAGAGACAGCTCAGAAAGAGGGGGAAGGATAAGAATGTAGAGAGGGAGGGGAGCGGCAGCAGCAGAGGAGTAAATCCAGCCAGTGTTTGGCCTGGCATAATTGATGCCAACATAATAACGTCACCCACCCGGCTGACAAACAGCAAGGCTGAGTGAGCAGGGAGAGGAGGAGAGAAAGAGTGATGGAGAGAGAGACAGAAGACGGGTGAGAGAGGTGATATAAGGCCACTCAGAGGAGGAGGAGGAGGAGGAGGAGGAGGAACACAGCACTGAGAGAAAAAGAGGGAGAACAAGAAGATTAAAACTGGAATAGAGGGGTTTTTTGAGAGATCAGCATATCAGTCACCTTACTGGTTAAATGAACACAGTCACCTGGCAGATTTGGCATTAAAATCTGTCTGGATAATCTGATCACAGCCAAATGGCTAAAAATACAGGTGCAAATGCATCAAAGACGTACTGAGAATCCGATCACCCAAACCGCACTTTGAAGTGGTCAGAAATGCTTCTGACCACTGTGTAGTGTAGCGTGTGAACACATACGAGCACTGGACCACATGCGTCATTTGCACAAGAAGAAATGCAAATGCATCCAGTCAGCAAAGATCAAATGAAAAGATTCTGATTAACACATTTAACAAACATGGCTATGGTAAAAAATAAGCATACTACATTAATTTATGTTTTAGATTGAGGAAAGTTTGATTTTATTGCTCGCACTTGAATTATGACCAAACACCTTGAGGGGACAATCTCATCTTATGGAAGTGAAGATAAATTAAACCTAATGTTGTTGAGATTCCACATAGGAAAGTTCTTAAGTGTTTGTATCTGTTGGTCAGGGGAGATGGAGTTTGAGAATCAAGCTGATGCCAATCCACTTTAGACCCAATCTTAATATTTGGATACAAGTGGGCAGGTCTAAAAAGGAGACTGTCCTCCTCAAAAATATGACCCTATGTCTGTGCAAGCGGCTTATTACGACCCAAATTTACATTTATTGTTAGGCGGCGAACTATAAAGACCAACAAAGTCCACATAGGGAAGGGGTTGGGGTGGATGCATGAGTCAAACAACATATGACCTTCACCCAGGAAACCTCTTTTCGCATCCTGTGTGAAACCAAAAGTGTACATTGACTTATTTGAACTTATGTACGTAACTTAACTTACATAACTAACCTAGTTATTTTAACCCAAACCATGATTTTTTCCTAAACCTAACCAAGTAGTTTTGGTGCCTAAACCTAATCAAACTGCGATCGTTTCACAACGTGTTTATTATTGTTACCATGACGACGAAGGTCCGGTACGTGTATAAGGTCCAGTATATGTGTCGTTTCTGGAGTCATTTGCAAATGACCTATTCTGTCGTGTAGGTTGGAGGACGTGTTGCTGAAAAGGGTTTTTCGTGATCAGTTTGCTCTGGTATTCTATGGTAACTCTTTACCATTGACCATGTTGATAATAGAAGATATCTATTGTTCAAAGTGAAAAAGACCTTTTTGTAGCTTAAAGCTTTTAGGAACAGCAGCTAGAGGTTTGTTTTAGCACTATTTCAGGAGTGCAACTATGTGTTCATAATGGTCTATTCTGCCAGACGCGATTTAGGTCCAACGTTCTGCAGATATGTTGTTGTTTGCATTTTCATCAATATGAAGTATTTTTTCACTCGCACATCAAAACAGTAATCCAACATCAGCAGCTATTTCTGGACTAATTTCTGCAAATAAAAGACCAGGGACACATGGAGGACTTTAATGTAAGTACTCTCATCACTCAAGTTGACCATCTGGGCAAAGTTCCTAAAAGTTTACTGCACTTTTCAAAGGATGGAAAGTCACTTCTATTACAGTAGAAGGACAAGCTAAAATCATTATTTTTCTTTATGTAACAGTGGTTAGTCTACCACAACCCCACCCAATCAATCTCTTTCTTCAAAAATGAATTTGCCTTCTTTTTTACATAGGGCTTATGATGCATTGTCCTTCAAAAAATGCTGATATGCTCAAAATTCCAGTGGATAGTTTTACTTTGACCTGAGTTTGAATTTTAGGAACACATGGACGTATTTGTGCATTGGGTTTATTATTGCTGTGAGACAGGAATGACATTCCTGCTGCGACTGTTTCTGGAGATATGTGCGTATTCGCCCATATCCGCAATAATTGTCTTTTCTTTCCATAGCTTCATAATTGACCTTTTGTATGTGTCTAGCCATCTGTGTGACTCCAGCCCTCCAGTTTGAACATTTGTGTCTTTTTGGTGAAACTGTGTGCTGCTCATTGTTCTCTCTCTCTCTCTCTCTCTCTGGCTCTCTCTGGTTCTGGCTCTCGTTCCATCACTTGTGTAAGAAAACGCTGGAATTCGAGGCACGCAGTTTGTACTTCCTGTGTTTTCCTCATGTTGCTAAGGTAGCACTTCCTGTCTCAGGAGCTGGAAAACACTGCTCCAGTTGCAAAACACATACGTGAGGCCAAACACACTGTACACACACATGCCCTCTCTGTACAAATGTACTTAATGTATTTTGGCAGTAAATTGAACTGGCATGCACATGCTAAAACATATTTCTTTCTGTTCTTCACAACATCTGTAGAAAATAATCTACAAACAAGCAAGATATTGTGTTATGTATAGAGCAATTTACTTGTGTATGTGTATGTGTGTATACTTCGTATATATGACAATGTGGTAAGCAAAAATTACTTTATTTCTTGCAACTAGCATTAAAATCAGACCATTGCGAAACACTATCTGACCTTAAAACTAGTTAGAGACCTGATGGAATCAATGAAACTTAATGAACTTTAGTAAGTAATAAAATGGTGTGTTACTTCATCCAGGCAATGTTTCCCAACAATGTCCCAACACTTCCAGTTTTACAATAAAGAACATGAAAATGAAAATGCATTTATTGTGAAGTGCATGCAGAAAGTGATGAGGGACATCAATAGCTTAAGTATTTCATGTGGATAAATCAAGTCTGGCCGATACCTGATCCTCTTAATAAGGTCAGTATTGGAGCCGATACAGATCAAATAGATCTGATTGGTGCATCTCGGGTTATCGATCAATATTTTTATATTAACAATGAATATGAACAATGTGGCGCTCCTAGTGATAAACCCAGAGAGATTTATCAGCTCTAAGGAGCATTTTAGTGTCTTTAAGGTATTTTCTTTTTGTTTTGGTTTTCTGATCCACAAACTCAACTCTCATCAACTTTGTTTCCAGCAGCGACAGGCAGCTGTTTTCAGCAAATAAGCTCTGACAAACCCAATGTACACTACATAATAATGCTAATGTTGTTCTGTGGCTGTTGGATGCGTAAGTAGGCAACTGTGGCAACACATTCATCATAACCACCTTATAAGGTGATAACGTGGCAGGTTGTTCTACTGCCATGTGGCTGAAAAATGCCACACGGCAATGAAAAGTTTCAGCTTTAATGTGACAACCATGTAATTCACTTTTAAGACTTGTTGCTTGTCCACTCTAGCTGAAAAACCGAAATATCTTACTTTGGAAAATCAAGACCAGTTACCTTGAAACATTTTAATAATCTAATACAAATGGTGTTTAATGAGATTATTTATCTAAAGATAAAAAACCAAAGGGCTATAAAATAAGATATTATGACTTGAAGTGCTCTCTCTCACCCACTCAAACATTCAAATTAGCCTTGCTCTGTTTTCTCTCTCTCCTTCTCGACAGTCACACCAGGTTCGTGACCCCAACTTGGTCACAATGGGAGACCGAAATACAGTCCTTCTGTCATTTTGTCAGACTCATCTCTCTCTCTGGCCCTGACAGCCTGTGACAGTACGGAGGGGGACACACACAAAGTCACAGACAGACTCACATTCTTTGAGTCTTAGTCACTTGCTCACAGAAAATGCCATTGTCAACATCCAGAGAAACAGACAGATGGGGGGGGGGTACTGCTGCAGGGGAGGGTAAAAGAAAGAGGGGATGTTGAGTGTTGACTTGTGACTTTTTGAAAAGCCTGGCCTCGTATTTCTGAACAACTGAAGGGGAGAAGGAGTGATAGGTCTAGTGGTGAAGTGTTAAATGGTTGATGATCAGTTTGAAGTGAGGCCTTTGATAGAATCAGACATTTTTCTCCTTTTAGTTCATGTTTGGCAACTTTCTGCACAGTAGATGGTGTTGTCCTGTGTACAGAAAGATGAATCGGTCTGACCTGCTAGATGTTCAGCACAATTTCACTTTAATCCCACATGTTACACCCCACTGGTGAAAATTCCTAATGACAGGTGAAAAGAAGGGGCTGACAACAACCGTTAGAAAATTGGGGAAAATTTTAAAAAGACAGTGGCCATCCTTAGTAGCTTATTCAGTTTAATAACAGCTTACACCTTTTATCCTCATGTGTTGTAATGTGCATTGTCTGATTGTGATATTAGTCGGTAATTTGAGTTCTGTAGCCTTTGACACTTCGTGCAGCCACGTGATTTCCCACTCA
The DNA here is from genome assembly GCA_005408345.1 of Macquaria australasica. NCBI lineage: Eukaryota > Metazoa > Chordata > Actinopteri > Centrarchiformes > Percichthyidae > Macquaria > Macquaria australasica. Next base: position 17,661 of record SEMN01000036.1, on the reverse strand, counting down.
AGTCAAGAAATCTGTTTCTACGGCAACAGTCATTCACCAAATCTGACTACATGTTTGATGTTTATGTGTGTGTGTGTGTGTGTGTGTGTGTGTGTGTGTGTGTGTGTGTGTGTGTGCATTGGGCGTGTATAATCAACAGATACACCTGGCTTCTTGCATAATCTAAAGCCTCCAAGGCTGTGGCACCTCCACTGTCAGAGTTTCCACTGCACTGACCTCACACTGATGATATGCAGGCACATGCATATACGTACACACACACACGCACACAAACAAACACACACACACACACACACACATGCAAATACAGTATACAGTGCACAAACATTCATACGAATAGGTACACAGACAGTAGAGATGCACCACGCACACAAACACATGCTCAAAAATGCTGTGGGCACAAATATAAACACACACACACACACACATGGTCACACACACACACACACACAGTCACGCAGTTTGACTTTGTGCACTCAGATACAAAATGCACATCACCAAAATCATCTATACATTTAGCATCTATACAATGTATTTACATGTATATGTTTTGTTTTTCTACACACACACACACTCTTTGTATCCCGTATCCAGAGCTGCAGTCTCGTGTTTTTGGGATCTGGGTTTATAATCACGTATTTAATAGGGTGTGACTCGGTCGGTTTAACCAACAAGACTTGCTGAATTGGCACTGAGCACTCTTTAATGAAAGAGAAAACACTCACACACTCAACACAGAAAATGGGACACCACATGCACACACACGTCCTATAAGGAAAGGGTATGACAGGGCAGCTGAGCTACAGCATAATAACCACTGGGCCAGTGAGGACAACACCGGATTAGAGAGTGACAGAGTGTGAGAGAGAGAGATCAGGGTCATTACAGAGAGAGAGTGCTGAGTGTTAGATAGGACTAATAACAAAACCAAAGAGTGAGCGATGAGGAGGTGAGTGAGTAAAAACAAGACGGAAAGAGACAAAGGTAAGGAAGTCAAACTGCAGCAGAGTTATTTGAAAATAAGGAACTCTGATTCAGGCACAAAAAAAGATAAAAGATTTTTAAAATCCTTTTCTGTTCTTGGCTCAATCTATTTGGCATCTGATCATCACTGATGAAGATAATGTACAGTAATGTGGCCAAAAGTATTTGGACATGCCATCATTACATTCCAACACCATGGGCGCTAATATGCTTCCATAACAGCCCCGCTCTTCTGGGAAGCTTTCCACCAGATTTTAGAACCTGGCTGCAGGGATTTGCTCCCGTTCAGCTACAAGAGCATTTCAGTCAGACAACTCGAGTTATTATGTGACAGTAGAATTTGTACACTGCTGATGTTTGGCGTCGAGACTCTGACCTCATCACTCCCTACAAGGAAACACCAAGCTCAGCACAGCAGGGAGTGGGGAGTGACGATGATTTCCCCTCAGGGGAATGTCGACTCAGAGCCTACAGGTGGATGCTGGGGTGGAGGTATGGCTTATGAAATGCTATATGAACAGCTGCAGCGTGGGCAGCAATAGCAGAAATTGTCAGCATAGCTTTCAGGTGAGCGGCGTGGCAACAGACACGGCAGCAAAAGAGCAAGAAGAGCGATGATGACACCGCCATGATCATAGCTAGCAGACTGTGAGTCATTAGTGAGGTTGAGCACTGATGTGTTGGATGGGGATGAAGTCAGGGCTCTGTGCAGGCCAGTCAACTTCTCCTACACCAAACTGGGACAACCATGTCTTTACGGCCCTTGCTTTGTGCATGAGGACATTGTCATGTTGAAACAGGAAATGGCCCTCCCTAAACTGTTGCGCAAAGTTGAAATCACACTATTGTCTAAAATATCATTGTATGTTGTAGCACTGAGATTTCCCTTCATTGGAACTGTGGGGTTTAGCCCAAACCATGAAAAGCAGCCCCAAAACAGAAGTACATAAAAGTATGTGGAGAGTGGTGTCCATATACTTTTGACCATATTATATATATGAGAATGTGAGAATATTCTATACATTCCAGGTCTTAGTTTTCAGAAGACATAAATACAATTCAGTAATGCACATGGCAACATTTGTGTATTTATTTATTGGTCAAAATACACTGTCTTAGTTCTTAGTAACTTCTAATTTATAATCAATAGATCCAGCTTGAACCAAATTTGTGAATTCATGAAGCTTAAATTGAACATTTCAGGGAGATGAAAATCCAGTGACATTATTACCTTTTTTCATGATAAGTAACTGTTGTGTTTCTTTTTTGCGTTTTAGTATTTATTATTCATGCTAAGAAAATGAACCAAATGACTGATATAACCATGAACTGAGGTTATTTTCGGTTATTTAGTCACAGAAAAATTTCAATGATGAGACTTCTGCCTAACAAACCATCAGGAAAAGTGTGTGTGTGTTTTGAGGATGTGAGTACATGCAAAGTGTTGCAACACGGGTGCCACATTACACCACATCCCCCAAGAAACCAGAGACAAATATAGTTCTGGTTAGAAAGAAAGAACGGTTCCTCTTTTTATGTTTCTTCCCTCCTGTTTTCATGTGAAGGACAAGTGCAGAGCAGCGTGATGAGAAGAGCATGATGAGAAAAAAAGAGGGAATTATAGGAGAAAAAAATGTATTTTAGCTCTTCTTTGTGAACAAAAGGATGGGGAGAAGAAATGGACGAGCATGCATTGCTCGTTTCACTTCTGTAAACCTCACTGGATATCTGGAAATGAGCTAATGCCTAGTTACTGTAACCAAGAGCCCTGGGACAAATAAACTCATTCTTAAAATACTTCTAGCTGTCCTGGGGATCTGCTGGCTCTTGTGCCACTCCAGCTTTTTTTTTTCCCCAAGGACTGAAATCAGGGTTAATGAACAACTGACTTAGGGTCCCAGAGCAAATAAACTCTCAAGTATTTTCCGACCAAGCATGAGGGCATGTTCAAAACCCTGTTCAGACCCTGTGAACTGAGCTACCAGTGGAGGAAAGTTAATTTCCCTATGGACAAAGAACATTATGACACTTGTACAAATGTGGCCATTATATGTACAGGTAAAAAGAAATGGCATCCAACAATGTGCAGAAATGTAGCAAGAAAGTGTAACTTCTGTTCGTGGGAGAGAAAATTGACTGAGTGTGACAGATAGCTGCAAGAGAAAATGATCTTTCTCTCTATTGATTTTCTCTCTCTCACACATACAGTCCAGTAATTATGACTTCAGCTCCCTGTAAGATAATAACAGGAAATAGCAGGACGATGTGCGGGAAGACTGAGTACCAAGCTATTGTGTGTGGAGCTAGAATGATGACAAATTTGAAGCAAGAGCGACGGCTAAACTACTTTGTGCGTGTGTGTGTGCTTTTGTACTTCTTTGCACAATCTTTGGGAGGACCTGACAATTTGGAATCTGGACATTTTTGGAAAGTGAGGTCATTTTGGGTGGTTTTCATTTCTTCAAAGGAATGTTTGAGGGGTTAAAATTTGTTTTAGAGTAAGGGTTGGAATCAGACTCTCATCAGATCTAAGTCACATCAATTATTGACTTGAGACTTGACTTACTTTGGGACCTGACCCCCTAAATACCTGGAGTTTGATGACACCTTCAGCAGCCAGTTTTGATTTCTGAGCTGTTGCCAAAGCTGTTATAGTACAAAATGAGGCAGACTGGGGTAACACACCAAGAAAGTAGTTTTAGAGAATTGGACTTGACTTCTGTGAGACTTGACATACTTACCTGACTCTCTAAAGACCTGACAGCAAAGAAGATACCAAGTTTTGAACTTGTAAAACCCCGGATCAATGAAAAAAATAATGCCAGTCTTTCATGGTCATACATCTAAGTTTTAGGCCTTTGCATTGTAAGGACTTGACTTCTGTGAGACTTGACATACTTACCTGACTCTCTAAAGACCTGACAGCAAAGAAGATACCAAGTTTTGAACTTGTAAAACCCCGGATCAATGAAAAAAATAATGCCAGTCTTTCATGGTCATACATCTAAGTTTTAGGCCTTTGCATTGTAAGGACTTGGTCTCAGCAATGTATAAAACCACTGCCATGTTGTTTTAATGGTCAGTATTCAGAACCCCTGAAACATTTGCAACTGACTTGCAGTTTGCTTACAAAGACTTGTGACTTTACTTGCACACAGCAACTTAAAACCTGACTTGAGACCTGCTTGTCCCAAAATACGTTACTCAAGTTTAAGGTAAGGGTTGGGGTTAGTTATGTAGTTGTAATGGTTAATGGCTTTGTCAGGGGGCAGTTTGACAAATATAGAAATACAAATGTGCAGATTTGAAATGAAGAACACAACGGCTCCCTACAGTCAAATCAAGCTTCTCATAGTGTCCATAGTGAAGCCAGAATGTGTTTTCTAGTTGTCTTGATGTCTCTTGGTGTTTGAGAGTCAAACTTGCAAATGTGTGTTCAGAGTAATGTGCACATGGGTGTGCATGTGTGTGTCCTGTGACCGAGGGCGGACCGAGGACAAAGCGAAGGGGGTTAGACAAGGCCACACATGGAGCCACAACACCCCCACAGCAAACAACAGGGAGACCAAACTAGTAGCCCTGCCCATACAAACACACTCTCACCACATGACAACACTATTGTGGCAGAGGGAGACTGTGCCTGTGTCTATGAATGTGTTGTCAGTGGGGTGGGGTGGTTTTCTGGGTTTCCTCTAGAGAGTGAAACAAATGGAGTGAGGGAGATTCACTTCCCCATTGGGACAGACAGATAATATTGACACAGTCTGTCACAATAAGAAGCAGACTGAGCCAAAATTTCTAACTCGCCAGGGCGAAGGGTTTACTGAAATTCTGTCCAACAAATGAACTAAATCTGAGTCCATGTGAGTTTTTACTCACAAGAAACAAATGAGTCCAAACCAATAAAATGCATCAAAATCTTTTCCAGTGTGGTTCAGCGTCAGACCGAAGAAACAAACTGTAGGTGTGATCTCACTCACACTTTTGTCAGATTTTGTCAGGTTGAGACAGTTTTTGCGACTCAGTGCTGATGACACCTGCCTATTCTTCCCCAAAGAAACCTGACGATCTTGCTACTTTCTGCTGAACTATCTCAATTACTGCCTAGTGGATGTAGAATAAACAATACAAAAAAACCTTGACGTAAATCCTGACCCTCATGGCTACATGGAAATAGAATGTTCAATTTTCCTTCACCTAAACTTATATAATTGTACAAAATGATCATAATGGGTCATAATTGGAAAAAGTCAAATATTACATAGGAAACAATTTATATTGTTTGTTAACATTGTACATTCTGATTCAGATTAAACTAACCTGAGAATATTGACGTCACTATTAATCTACGTAAATAGACTGTATACAAACAGACTTCCTGACATAGTGTGCTTATTGGCCTTTTCCAATGCACTATGTATTTTGTCCTTTCTGGTGTGAAAACCTGGAAGAAAAAAAAAAGGATTTTTCATAGAAAGCCCATCGTCTCTGCTCTTTGTTTTAATCTTTTTACTTTAACTCCTTGTCTCATTGCCCTTGCTTTAGTCTTTTTTTACCGTGCTGTTCAAACTGCTGTTCAAACATCAGGTAATTATGCTGATTTTATAGGAATGTGTGAGATATATGAAAAAAATGTGAGTAAGATGAGACAGAACAGAGTGTGTGTATGTTTGTTTTGTAAGTGCAAGTTCAGTTGGAGTCAGCTCATAGTGAGTCATTCCCAGGGAAATCATATCGAGTCTCGCCTCAGGTGAAAGGACGACATCTCACACACAAACATAAACACAGGGGGGTGAGTCAGAAGGGTGTGTCTGTGTGTGTGAATGTATCCTTTCTGCATATATGCATGTAAGCATCTGTGTGTGTTTATCTGCTAAAACTGTGTCCTAACCGCTGTGACCTCTCCACTGAGTGTGTGTGTGCGTCTTGTCAGGTGTGCGTCAAATGTAGGCGGGCTGACCGCACTGTTTACACACGACGCCATGGTGTGACCTCGGAGGTTGCCGGTGGCCGTGATTGAGTGCCAGCTACCAGCTCATTAAGCCGCTCACATGGGGACACCGTGCCAGAAGACACACTCTCCATTTGTTTCACAACACACGGACACAGTCACACACACTCGTCAGAGGGACACCGCAGGTATGGCAGGCAGCCACATGCACATGCCCACTCCTGCATGAGCACACACACACACATCACAGTTCATCAGTAGCAGAGAGTCTGTCTGGCCTCGGTGACCTGGCTGAACTTTGGCTCACCCTCATTGGTTCATTACACCAGACAACCTCACACCTAGATGCCTATTGGCTGGTGGACCAAACTGCAGGGTCGTGACTTACAGGAGGAGAAGAGAAGCGAAGAAGAAGAGGAGAAGAGAAGAGAAAAAGGAAAAATTTGGAGGATGATGGAATGTCTTTTAGGCAAGAGGAGAGGAAAAAGGAGACATAAGAAGAGCAGAGAAGGAGAGAACAAATAAAATAATTACAAGAGGGAAGATAACGAAAAAAAGTGAGAGAGAAAAGGAGAAAAAAAAAGATGCACACTGCTCTTTGGTGGAAATCTTAAAAAATCAACTTTAGAGGAACTAAGAAAAATGGCCATGATTTTATCTTGATGACAATGCATTTTTCAAACAGTCCAATGGGTGTCTGAAAGACCTTTGTCAGCAAAACTGGTTAGAGAGTTTTCTCAACCCTCAAAAGGGCATCTCAGGACAGGAGAGGGAAGGAACAGCCAATAAATGACTGTTAAATCCCAAATTGTAACAAACTAGTGTTATCCTTTAAGCAAAGAGTAAATCAGTGTGTCTTCATAGGCAATATGACCAAAGATTTCTGACTAAAAACAAAAAAAGCCCCACACAATTTGTACAAACCCATTGGCGGAGGAAGTATTCAGATCTTTTACTTAAGTAAAAGTAGCAATACCTCAGTGTAGAAATACTAGCTTATTGATCCCCGAATTTTCCCTCAGCAATCAATAAAGTCTTACCTTGTCGTGTCTTAACCTATGATAATACATCACAATTTATCTTTTGATTATATTTTGTATTATTGACCTGAATCTGCAAAGTAACTATTAACTTATCAACTTAAATGTAGTGCAGTAAAAAGAACAATATTACTATACAATATAATATAGTGAAGTAGAAGTATTAAGAAGCAGAGAATGCAAATACTAAAGTACAGTACAAGTACCTCAAAATTGTACTTAAATACAGTACTTGAGAAAATGTATGTTCCATCACTGTACAAACTTTATGAACAGTCCTGTACCTCAGTGTATTTTTTATTAGTTAACAACAACTATATATGTGTTATGTGATTAAATAGCACTTTTTATATGTCACCTAGGGGTGCATTGTTTAGGTCAAACTTTATTCATTCACGCCGTGCTTTCTTTATGTTTATATTTAGTCATTTCCTTAAATGAACCTTAAATTATTTGAAATTCATTTTTAATGTAATTAAATATCTAATACCAAGTTAATTATTTCTGGACTGTTTGTTCATTTTTCTAATATGGTGTCTTGCTTTTTGAACAGTGCATGGCTGGGAGAACACTTGATGACAGTGGAAGATCATCCAACCAGCTTGCACATATTTACCTCTTCATTCATTCATGTGTTGCTCAAAACCACTAATCTCTCCACCCAGGTCCCTTGTTTCATTTGAGGAACAAACATACCTTTGCCTCTCCTGAATCTTTATTGCTTTAAAAACAACATTGGATATAAATCATCTGCTTCTTCCTATTATTCCTCCTCCTTATTAATAGCTATAAATTGAGTACAGCTTATTATCTTAGTGTTAGATTTCACAATTAAGATTTTTACTGGTGTGGCGCCCCGGTGCATACCATTAAGGCAGAGTCCTTACAGCAGCCTGAGTTCGATTCCAGCTCGGTCCCTTTGCTGCACGTCATCCTCTTTCTCTTTCCCACCTTTCATGTCTCTCTCTGCAGCTGTCACTATCCAATAAAAGCAAAATGCCCAAAAAAACTAAATCCAAAAAAAAAAAGAAAAAGAAAGACAAAGCTTTTCATTCATCTATTTCACTGTTACTCATAACAACACCCTCTGGCTTGACTTGTGATACTATAAAAATAGTAGTAATAATAATTACAGTATTGAAACCAGTGACATTTGTCATGTCTATGCCTACTATCCCTACAAATCTAATAACATGAATCATCACTTGAACACCCAAATTGCAGGTTTGAGTTTTTCAGGTGACAGCAGTGAGCAAGTCATCATGGCATATTTCCCATATTCAGGCACTCTTAAAGTGTGTGTGTGTGTGTGTGTGTGTGTGTGTTTGTGTTTGTCAAGGCCTGGTAAAGTACATGCTGAGTCATCATTCTTAAAGAAGAGAATCTGCTGACCAAAATTAGCTTTGAAGGGGAAACCCCGTTACACAACAGAATGACATTTAAACTGGCTCTCTATCTTAAATGATCTTTCTGACATGCCTCTGACTTGTGCTCTCTACTCCATCGTACATTTTTTTATAGCTCGATTATTTTAGTACCATTATTTCCATTTTTTTTCTGTCCCTGCTGCCTTTCTCTTCTTCTCATTTTGCTGTGATGTTGCAGCTCACTCCACCCCTAACTGCGCCTTTACCCCCTCTTTCTCGCTCCCTCTCCCTCTCTGTCGTTCACCTTCTGTCCATTCCTGGACTGACACCCCCCCTCCCTCGTCTCTCTTTCACCATACGATACTTCTCTGTTGACGTGTCCGTCGGCAAGTTCCTATAGCAACCAGACATTTCTGCTGACCCCTGCCTTGCTTTGCGTGACAGAGCTGCAGGACGTTCAGTCACAGGGCAAAGACTAGCAGAGGAGTCTACTGTAGGAGTGCATGTGCACCGCCAAACACACATGCACACACACATTACATGCACATGCACTCACATGCATGCATCTACATGTCCATTTACCACTTAATCAAACAGATATAAACATGCACGCACACTCAAACACATGCACAAAATCTGAAACACAAGTAGACCACTATAAACAAACTGTATATTCATTGAATATTTTGATTTTTTATTAAAAATAACATTCATAACAGTAACAGTTGTACAACCAATAATTATAATCTGAAACATGTCTGCAACAATAATTACACTTGAGAACTGGAGGGCTTCATATACCCTTTTTTTTTTTAAATAAGTTAAGAAATAACGTTTTTCTTTTTCTCCCCAGAAATCATTTTCTAAAAGCATTTATACATACAGTGTTGGCTATAACTGGCTCACAGCAACCTCTAAAAGCCAGGTCTTTAAGACTTGCTTTAATGTGGATATTCATAGCATGTTATCTAGGCAGGCATTTGGTTGTTATTCCATTTTGATCTGGCAGTAGTACAAAATGAGCAGGTTATTGATATTTTCCAGTATATTAAGCTACAGTACACGGTAGAGCACTTCTCTAGTCAATGTAGTACGATCAGTGTATGGCTACTCCAGTGTTAGATAAAGTTAGATTCAGACGTTGTAGGATAACAGTAATGTTTGGCATTGAGGCCTGAGCTGCACTCTCCAGTTTCCAGTTATCGTCCCAGTGTAGAAATCCAGTTCTCCACATCTCCAGTTTCATCTCAAGCTCCACATTTAGCCCCCAATAATGACTTCTTAGTCCAAGTCATAGTCAAGTCCTCAATTTGTGGACCAATCAGTAGTTGAGCTAGAAGTCAGAAGTGCAGCCAATCAATGGCTGCCGACTGCAAGAAGAGACCACCAGTCTAGCTTTGGGCATCTGTTGAGCTTCCATCGATCCACGTTAATGGGATTTGTGGTTCATACGAATGAAATCCAATGTTTAGTGTGACAAATATCCTCCATTCTATGGAGTTCATAAGATTGCACTTTTCTTATATCCATGAAGCTGGACGCTCTGCGGCAGCTCTGGAGCCGGAGAGGTGACTTTCTCTAAAGCTGTCCATTGAAAACAACAGCAGCGTCCACCACCTCTGTTGATTCCTCAGTGTCCGTCCACAGAGTCAATCATCCCACATTCAAGAATCCCATGTTTCTTGTCTCTCCATATTCCTTTGGTGCAACGTGTCTGGCCAAAAGCTTTTGGTTAGCTTTACCATTTCACTGTCAGAGAAAGAGAAAAGACAAAAATTGTTTTTTAAGCAAAGGCAAGCCACTTTTAAGGCAGTGGTAAGGATGTTGACTCACAGAAATTAAGGCAAATACATGCCAGAAAAAATAAAGGTAATATAAGATAAATATTTGCAGATTCACACACTTTTATTCTGACATTTAGCCAGAGTTTCACCACAGGAAGAAACTTATTTGTGAAGCTGCAGGTGAATCTAAGTCTAAGTACTATTTTATTGCCCAGGTAAATATTATAGAAATATTATAGAAAACACTAACATTATTCAGTGGTTGGTGAATTTTTTATGATTTTTGTGATCACTCATGATTAAGAGATTCATTTTTCTCTTGACCTCCAGGAAGGTGAGAGGTCAGGCTCTACTATAGTGCAATATCCCTTCAGCTGGTAGGGATTCAAAGCATCAAAAATACTTTTGCGCAACCGATTTTAACCATCATCCTCAGATTCTCGTCATGATGCGCCCATTCTGCCTCGGGTTACTAGATGAGGATTATCACCCCTCCCTCCATCCCTCAGGCTCATTCTCTCACCTGCAGCTCTACATGATCATGGCTCTGATGGCTGCTTTGCTGATGCGTTTACGGTGTTTCCTCCTGCGGCGAGGCGAGGCTGGCCGGAATGGGGCCTGGCGGGCTGAGGGCGAGATGGGAGCCGCAGTAGAGAGGGCTGAAAGAAACCAAGGGAAGGTAGAGGACACAGTAAATACAAAAGTTAGTTTGGAGCTGTAGCTTGTAGCTTTTAACACAGCTCACATCCTTCCTAAATGTACTTTGAAATCTGATAAGTGGTGTCATGTGTGACAGATTAGCAAAAAAACAATAAAGACCGTCCTCCCCCAGAAAAATCCCATAATTTGTTCTAACAGCTAAAAACTACAGCAAGGCACTATTATACCATCATGAAAGGTCTGACAGTGGAGGTCAGTGGGGATTGATATGCAAACAAATCATATGACTTTGACACTGGAGGCTCTGAGGTTTGTGTCCTGTAGCGACAGTCAATATTGGTTTCTTTTTATCATGAGAGCAATCTTTCATTAACCAAGTAGTTTTTGTTGGCTAAACTAGGAAAACAAGTGATGCTGGTGTGTCTTTGTCTAACAACTTGGGTACCAAATCAGCAAAATGCTTTTGTGAGTTATTGTGGGATCCATGGAGACCATGAACAAACAACAAACACAGAGAAGAAGAAAAAAACCAATAGAAAAACCCATAATGACATATGAACAAATAAAAAAAGGAACCAAGTAACAAATGAATCACATGAACAAACATTTCATCTTGGTTTCAATAGCAGCATAATAGCACCAGTGAAGAATAAACATAGGGTGTGTAGCTTCTGTAGTGGCTCTCACTGCACTCTGAAGGGCAGCTGATAACCTTGAAGTCTATATAACAAAGCCTGTGACTGCTGCTTTAAGTCAAACATGCAGCAGTGGGAAGTCCAGCTCTCTGACTGCAGAGCTCTCAGGGAGTCGAGGAAGAATAGCAGGACACATGTGGCCATGTTGTTTAGTCATACATGTACAGTGGGCTGCTTCCTGCCGGGGAAACTCTCCCATTGATTCTCTAGAACTTGATTAAAAACTAAAATTACAAGGCATGCTCTAACACTGTGTAGAGGTAGTAGTAGTGGTTGCATCGATGTATCCTGCATTCAGTGTTGCACAAAGTTTTACTCTTTGCTTGCAACAGTAGTGCACTGTCAGTGTAAACAAAGCCATCTTCCTTCTAGTACTTTTATTTTAAAGGATCCATAACTCCACCAATTTTACACATATTGATCAGCTTACTTGTCATGAGGAGTACTAACCTGTGAAAACAGTTGTATAATGTCTTCTGTGGTTCTCTTAAATCTGAGGAAATAACCCTGATGATGTCATAGTCATGACATCAGTCATGTCATCAGACTGCCCCTTTCACAACTTAAAGGCCCAATCTGTGATTTTTTTTTTCATCATAAAAATTGTCAGTATACTTGCATAAACAATTTGTATGCATATATAAAAAAACATTTGTCAAAAGTAACCAGTGACCTTTAAAACCAACTTTCATCGACACATTCTCACACAGCTGAGCGGTACCTGTTTTAAATGTGGTCGGTTTTGGTCTTTGCTGAGGATGATGCGGATGAAGATGAGTCTCTCGATCCAGTTCCCTTTGTACCGTCTCCAGCGTTTTCCGTCTCCTCTCCTCCTCTGTTAAATGACCATCCCCACTGGTCCGTTTTATGTATTTTTCCTTCCCCTGATCGGCCAGCTCTGCCCCGGCTATGTCCCCGCTATTGGCCAACCCACTTTCCTCCCTCACGTTCCCTTCTTTTTGACTGGCTGTTTCAGTCTCAGTCTGTTTGTGATTTGTGACCTCTGTATTTTTTTGGCTGGTCACTGAGTCTTTCTGATTGGTGGTCACAAGAGGGGTGGGGTTTTGCTCTAATGTGGGCAGCTGGGTTGGGCTGCCAGGCGGAGAGGCGCTGTCCGATTGGGGAGCGTTGAGTCGATAGTGTGTCCTCAGCTCTTGGTCCTCCGCTCCTCCATGGTTGTACTGGTGTGGATAAAGTGGCTGATGATGATACTGATATTGCTGCTGAAGCTGCTGTCTTTGCTGATGCTGTAACAACTGTTGCTGTCTCTGCATGTGATCTGGATGATGAGCTTCCCCACCGCTGTTTGCAACATGCACGCCACTTTCCTCCCTGCTCCCGTCATACCCGCTCCCGTGCCCGACCTGCTGTGTATTTCCCATGATACTATGCTCCGCTCTCGCTTCAGATGGCCAGCTGCTGACCGGCCCGAGCGCCCCAACAATCGGCTGGTGCACCCCTGGCTGCGTCCAGTGCACCAGCTGGGTGTAACTGCCCTGCTGCCACTGCCTCGCCACTGGCTCACGCTCCTCAGCATGGTAGCGCTGCTGGTTGTGCTTCAGGTCGTCGTGGCGATGCAGGTCGGCCTTGGAAGCGTGAGTCTTTGGTGGAGCGGGGTGGATGGGCCGGGGGAGGGCCAGGGGAAGGTGGGAGGATGGGGGAGGTTGCAGCGGTGGAGGTGGGTTGGGTTTGGGGTTGCTCTGAATGGTAGAGGAGCGAGGGATGGGAACAGACGAGGAGGAAGAGGAGGACGAGGACGGAGATGACGAAGATTGGCACCTGCAGCTGACGTGGTCATCTACTGAGATGATGGCTTTGTCATAGTGGGCTTTCCTGTTTATGTACTGGATCTTTAGCACCTGGAAAAGAGGCAGAAAGAGCAAAAACATTAGCACACAAAATCTGACACACATAAAGTGTAAATCATTAATGAAGTTTGGGGACCAGACATGGTGGAAAACCCAACAGAAACTATGCAAACAGAACTCCAACAGATCAATGTGATTGTTTTGTTTCACAACTGAACATACTTGTAGCTGTATGTGCAACGAGGCATGTTGCAGCAAGTAGCAAATCAATCCTGGTTGAAGACATTTCCAGACAAGCTAATAATTCCTTGTAATTTGGTGGCTTCATGCCAAGACTTTGACTGTGCAGACTGAAATGCTGAATGACTTATTCTCAAAGTTAAATCATGTATAGGATCAGGTTCTGTGTGTTATCCTGCAATGTCTACCCAAGCGTGTAAATCATCACTTGAAGCAATAGTATTAAAATGGCGACCAGAGGTTTTTGAAGCTTCTGAGCCTTTGTGTTGCTTTGACAATCAAAATGGCTGACATCAGTTTTACAATATTTATGAAACTCTTTGTCTGATATCAATATATATCAACGCAAATGTATGCAAAATCATAGTAAACAATTAATTTGGACATCAGAACTTTGTAATACGATATAATAAAGATATGATAATAAGATCATATCATATATGATACAAATCCAGTGAAAGTCAATAGACAGTAATATTTAATTATTGTCCAGAAGACTGTGAATTAACAAGACACTTCATCTGAAAACGAGTGTAGTGAACAGCTCTTCTAAATTTAGCCACCAAATGGAACTTTTACCAGCATTTGGTCTTAGGTTCAGCAAAAGCACTCATTGTCATGGTGAGAAATTTCCCCACTGGCACCTATTTTAAATCGTGTTTTCATGGCAGCTGTATGCACTGTGTACCTGCAGGTATCTGCTGGAGGTGACGGCGGGAACACACTGCAGCTGCCTGGAGTTGCAGCAGCCCGAACATCGTTGCACCTCGACACAGGGTGGCCATAGCAGGAAGTTGGCGTTGCGGCGGTCCAACATGGACCTCGTCACCTCCATCACCTCCGTCCGAACTTTACACGCCGCCTGCTGGGCCAACTGTGCCTCTACTGGTAGGGGAGGAGAGGGAGAAAGAAGAATATAAGTGGAGGATTTTTGGTAGGAATTGCATTAGAAGTGTTGAGAGACAGATGGCAGAAACAGATGGATAGAAAAAGACAAAAAATGGAAGGAACAGGAAGGGACACAAATAGATGCAGAAACCTACCAAGACTTCTAGTGTATCGGCCATGGGTGTGGTTTGTGAGAATATCATGCTCGTCTTCTTCCTCTTCTACAGAAAAAGACGAGAGAGGAGGGGAGATTGGAAGTGTGAGAGATAAGGGGAGAGAATGAGACAAACACACAAACACAGAGTTAATAAAGTCAACTTAACATTTTCTGAAAACTGGGCAACACTGAGCCAGCACTTTTACAAGCGATGAAAGAAATCTGTAAAGCATGGGAGGCTGGTCGGGCAGTTTTTAGCAAAGCTCATTGTTCATGGCACACAGGAAGCCATTTTTTCTCCTCCCGCTAAAACAATTAGGCTATTTTTTGCCGCAATTTGTCCCTGCGCTGTCAAGAATACTGTTGAGGAGAGATATGAGTTGTTAAATATAGCTCATGTGTGGATCTGTGAGTGTGTGTGTGTGTTTGCACTCTCACATATGTCGTCATTTCACACTGTAGCCCCTCAGTCCTAATTATATTCCTGGTGTAGATTGCTTTTGGTCACTGTGTGTGTGTGTGTGTGTGTGTGTGTGTGTGTGTGTGTGTGTGTGTGTGTGTGTGTGTGTGTGTGTGTGTGTGTACAACACATAGATGCACAAGGCATTATTTGGTTGCCTGTTAGCCCTAATTAACTGCCTGGTGCAGAAAGAGAACAGTTTCTTATTGTTCTCAAAAGCTACTTTCTAATTTTATCTGTGCATTTATCTGTGTCTAAATGTTTTGTTGGTTCCTTTCTTCCTCTTTCATGTATTAACATGTGACCCATTTAATTCTGTTAAAGCCAGCCAGCCAGTAAGAATCAGTTCTGCTTCTGAAGTAGCTGCAACTTACAATAAATCTTTTTCAGACTTGTGATCAAAGTTTACATGTTTTTATTCATGTAGTGACAAAACACAAAAGAAACTTTAATTGTTGCCGGGCAGATGAAAAAATAGCAAAACAGTTAAGTCAAATAGAAGAAACTTCAAATTGAGTAACAAGAGTCTACAGAGATGCTAGTGACCGTGAGGCTGTATTTAGGCATAGGGGTGCTTTGAGCTGAATGCTAACTTCAACATGCTAATATGCTCACAATGACAATGTTAACATGCTGATGCTAAGCAGGTATAAAATTTATCATGTTCACCATCTTAATTTAGCATGTTAGCATGCTAATATTTGCTAATTAGCACTTAACACAAAGCACAGCTGTGGTGGATGGAAATGTTATTAGTTCTGCAGGTATTTGGACCTAAACTAAAGTATTGGACAAATTAAAGTTCTGACCTGATGATGGTACTAAATGAAATGTTAAAGGAGCACCATAGTGTGTGTGTGTGTGTGTGTGTGTGTGTGTGTGTGTGTGTGTGTGTGTGTGTGTGTGTGTGTGTGTGCGTGTAGCAAATTTGTGTCGACCCAATAGTTGTCGAAACAAAACCACAAATGTCACCCTCATGGTGGCACTAGAGGAAAAGTCATGGGATGCCCAAAGTCATTAGGATTCATCCTCTGGGGATCACCAATATATGTGCCAAAGTTCATGGAAATCCATCTCATAGTTGCTGAGATATTTCAGTATGAACCAAAGTGGTGGATCAACCAACATGCTGCTAGCATGGCTACAAACACGATTTAAGATGACAAACAACAAAAAGATCCATAAAATGAATCACTCATCTACTGGCTCAACTCAGATCCTTGATACACTTGCTAAAACTCCAAAACTCACAGACTTCAGCAAAAAACGTTTATTCTTGACAAAAACATACACTTTGAGTCACTTCCTCGTGCCCTGTTTCTGAGCATCCTTTCCTCTGTTGGTTCCTCTCTGTGGTCGCTGTTATGTCACTGTGTTATTTATGCATTATGGAATGATCAAAGGGACGTCTATTAATATATGTATGTGTGACTTGGTTCCTCAGAGGGATAAGATTAATGAATTTCTTAATCACCCGCCGAGCTGCGTGCGCATGTGTCTGACTGTGTGCTCGGGTTTGTTTGGACTCTGTTTGGGGGTGGAGGCGTGGAGGGGGGTGGTGGGGTGGTGGTCTCTTACTGTCACGCAAACACACACACATCCATATTTCAAAACCTGGAGAGGAATCCAGAGCAGGAGAACAATGTGGTGACCTTGTGCTGGAAATTTCTCTCTCTCTCTGTCTCAGTTTGTCCAACACACACCAAGGTCACGTCTATTTTCTCTCTCTCTCTCTCTCTTGCTCTCTCTCTCTCTCTCATATCAAGCTGGTTCATCATTCTTGCCGCTGTCTCGTGTAAATATTGCCTTAACATGGTGCTTGGCATGTACGCTGATGCTCTGTCTTAGTGCATTCCTATCTCATCAGGCCTCTGTAGACACACCCACACGCTTACCTCCTCCACGTCTGTGTTATTAGTGTGTGTGTGTGTGTGTGTGTGTGTGTGTGTCTGTGGTCATTAGTACCTATTGCATTAGTTTCCTGCTGCAGCAGCAGCTTCAGGTCATCCACAGAGGAGATGGGAGAGTTCCTCACCAGGTCGACCAGCGACGGAGGGAGCGGATCACTCTGTGGAGACAGATAGACAAACAGTTGTAATGCATTTTTACCTTTACCATGGAAACTGATGTTATTGTAAGATATGCCAATAAAGTTTTGGGGGTTTTTGTATTTCACAATGACGCCAAAAAGTTAGTAGGATTCCACCGAATCGCAGAAGAAAGAAGAAGAAAAAAATGCAAATATATCCTAATAGTTACATAAGCAAAAAGCAAAGCAAAAAGATATTTTTTATAAATCTTTGCAATAAAGTTCATGTAGTTTTTACCATTCTGAAAAATAAAAAGAGAAAGGAGAGAGAGAGAGAGAGAGAGAGACATACAGAGAAAGAGGGCTGATGTATAATATCTCATTCCTCCATCTCCAGTCAACACTTGCTCCAGTTTCACTTCCTCCTGCAGACGAAATGATGGTTGTGATTGGTGTTTGTTGCTGCTGTTGTCACTCTCTCCCTGTCTGTTTACCCACAAACACCGCTGTTGCTCCCGGTGTAACACAGGAAATTAGTCTCTCTCTCTCTCTCTCTCTCTCTCTCTCTCTCTCTCTCTCTCTCTCTCTCTCTCTCTCT